>JAJKFI010000005.1:28332208-28437757 GCA_029204185.1 Lerista edwardsae
GTGTGTGTGTGTGTGTGTGTGTGTGTGTGTGTGTGTGTGTGTGTGTGTGTGTGTGTGTGGTTTCAGGAGAGGACTAGAGGGACTCTGCCCCATCCACTTGTAATGCCAAAGTTGGGATTAATATCCTGATCCGCAGATCCTCCCATGCTGCAGGACAACAGCAGCTTTCAGAAAATGTGGCACACTCACCCATGAACAAGTGCTGGGGTCTAGTGTTGATAATTTAGAAAAGGGACCCAAGTTTTAAAAGTAACATGTAGTATAAAGGCCTGTATCTGACATCATTATATGGTGTAGTACATTTCTCTGTCCTCTTCACTACTGCCAACTATGTATGTGATGGAAGGCCAAGGAAATGATGTCATATCATGGGTACCCCATGATCAGGGCCGGCCTTAAGCCAATGTGACCAACGTCGTCACATTGGGCCCAGCACTTTGGGGGCTCCCACACCAGAGCAGTGAGCACGTTGCCTGCAGCAGCAGCTGCTATCTCTATGAACGGTAGGTCAGTGGGGCAAGCAGAGCAGCTTTACCTTGAGCCCTCCCACCTGCTCCTGCCTCCAAATGGCCCAAAATGGCCTCCTGGAAGCAACTGGCAATGATGTCATCATGTCACCACCAACTCGTTCCAGGTGTCCACAAACGCTTCCAGGTGTCCACACTGTTCCAGGTGTCCACAAATGCGGCACCACAAACGCTTTTTCTTGGCGAGTAAGGGCCCCGCTGAAAGGGTGTGCCACACTGGGACCTGCCACTGCTAAAGCAAACCCTGCCCCTGATACCTAGAAGAGGGGAACAAAAGCGGTATGGAGTGGCAGCATCTCCTGTGTAACGTCTGCTCCATTGCTCTATAGTGTTGTAAGTAAGATGCACTTTGCTGCAAGAGAAAGGTGCCAGTTTGGCATCCCTGGGGACAGAGAGGCTGTCAAATTGATTCATGGGTGCAGACACAACACGGACAGGAGTATGACCAATTTCCTTGACACCTGCCCTCTGAATGCTGCCCTAGGGAGTCTCTAAATTTAGATTGATCCCCAAGACAAATGGGCCTGAATTACAACATTGAGATCCTGATTAATGTGGATTTCGAAATCTCACCCACAGCCGCCAGATGCTCGGGCATGCTCACATCTAGAGGGCATGCCTCACATCTGTAGCTCTGTCTTAAGGCATTGCAGAGAAAATATGACACTTCAGACTTTCAGAAGGGGAAAATCCAATACATGTTATATGATCTAGGAGGGTTAATTGAGGTTTTCATGGCTCTCATTGTTCTTTGACCTCTGGCAAAAGCTGTTCCTTCCAGATAGTGGGAGAATGTACAGATGCACACCTGTGCTTCTTATGAATAGTGCTAGGATCCTTTCTAGGCTCTTGACATACTGTAATCTGGTTTGAACACATAATATTCTTTCATTATCTGGGCTAATATACTGTGATGGGTTGGATATAGTAAATCTTCATCTCTGGTGAAGATGATTAGACTAGGGCAGTGGTTCCCAAACTGTGGGTCAGGGCCCACCAGTGGGGTCATGAGCCAATTTCAGGTGGGTTGCGAAGCACCTAGAGCAGCCATATTGATGGGCTGCCAGAAAGGGAAAATGGGCTGCCAGAAAGGAGGAGAGCTGTGTGGTTGTTTTGCTTGTGTCAAGGTTGTAAATAGGCTTTTTTCCTTTCTTTCTGATTCACTTTGCTATTGGAAAATGGCTGAGAGATAACCCAGTTTATTGCTGCGTTCTGCTTCTGGCATCACAATGATGGCACTTTCGGCTATGACATCACTTTTGGTGGGTCCAGGACAGACTGTCATTCTAAAAAGTAGGTCCTGACCTGGTGCTAAAATGTTTGAGGAAACACTGGACTAGGGTAATGTTTTCAGAGATTGTCTGGACCCACAGCTCTATGATGCATGTAGTACACTGGACAGCAGAGATCTAACAGTAGTCCACTTCAACCTGCCATGAAATAGGACTAACTAACAGCACAATCCTAAACATTTCTACTCAGAAGTAAATCCGATCGTATTCAGTGAAGCTTAAACCCAGGAAAGTGTGTGTAGGATTTCCTGCTAAATGTTATCATGATGCTGTGGGCAACCCTAGAATTAGTGGCCTGACGCACACCTACATTGGGGGGGGGGTGTACAGAAAATGGGGATACAAAAGAGCAGCACAAGTAGGCACAGGCTATATAGGGACAAAAGCAACATCAGTGTGAGGTTCTGCAGTCATATCACTTCTGTTCCTTAAGGAACAACTTTTGGTATTACAGCACCTTGCACTAGTAAATGCAAGAAGCCCAGAATACAGAAGCACATTAATCTTCCATGAAGATGTGCCTAACAGCTCGTTCCTAGTTCCCACTGGCTACCAGTTTCCTTATTGTTTGGCATGATCAGACGATCAGCCCAAATCACATCCTTCCTGATTATTAGCCGTGTCTGTAAAACCCCATTTTATTTTTAAAGCACAATTTTGAATCGAAACATAAAGGGCAGGAATAAGGGGCTCAAGTGTTGGAGGGTGGGCTGGTACAAGACAAAAGGAAAGCAGTTCAGTTTTTTATAAAAAAGATTGAATGACACTCTAGCTCACAAGACTAGGGGAATTCAGTGTAGAGTATAGAACAGAGCAGTGGTCTTCAACATGATTTGTGCCACAATCCCGATAAATAAATAAATAAAATATGAGACTACTGATCCTGCCCCACTCCTGGCACCCTCTTTCCCCCTCTTCACTGCCCACTCCCTACTCTGTAATGCTCCCTACTCCCACTGTAATGCTCTCCCAGCATTGTTCACTGTAACCAAACATTCTAAAGAGAGCAGAAAAAGCTACCATGAAGCCTGGCACTACAGAAAGGTATTTAGCACAATTGCTAAGAGAGCTGAGCAGGACTGGGACACCATCTCCTGGTACCTGAAGGGGTACACCAGATGACTCCCCCTTTACTTGGTGGTGCTCTAGTCCCGTGATCCTCAACCTTTTTCATTCCCATCCCACAACAGATGCTTTGCAACCCAATTGGGGTCCCGATTCCATAGTTGAAGAACACTGGATTAGAGAACTCATCAATCAATCAATCAATCAATCAATCAATCAATCAATCAATCAATCAATCAATCAATCAATCAACAGGTACTTATATACCACCTTTCAACACGAAGTTCACAAAGCGGCTTACAGGCAAATAGTAATAATAATAAAGTTAAATGGCTCCCTGTCCCAAAAGGCTCACAATCTAAAAAAAAAGGCAGACCACCAGCATAAGAACATAAGAACATAAGAAGAGCCATGCTGGATCAGGCCAAGGGCCCATCTAGTCCAGCTTCCTGAATCTCACAGCGGCCCACCCCAGGTGCCCCAGGGAGGCAGGAGACAACAAGATGCTTGCATCCTGTTGCCACTCCCTTACACCCGGTACCTGTAGCCCACCACCTTTGTAAGGAGGTTGCACAATCCATCATTGCCTATAGCCCACAATGGATCTTTCCTCCAGAAATCGGTCTAATCCTCTCTTAAAGACATCAAGACCAGATGCCATCACCACCTCCTGTGGCAAGGAGTTCCACAGATTAACTACCCGCTGGGTAAAAAAGTACTTCCTTTTATCTGTTTTAACTCTCCCAACCCTCAGTTTTAGCGGATGCCCCCTGGTTCTGGTGTTGTGAGAGAGGGAAAAGAACATCCCTCTATCAACTCTATCCCTTCCATGCATAATTTTGTATGTCTCAATCATGTCCCCCCTCAGGCGCCTTTTTTCTAGACTGAAGAGCCCCAAACGCTGCAGTCTTTCTTCATAAGGGAGGTGCCCCAGCCCCGTAATCATTTTTGTCGCTCTCTTCTGCACCTTTTCCAACTCCACTATGTCCTTTTTGAGATGCGGCGACCAGAACTGGACACAATATTCCAGGTGCGGCCTTACCATTGCTTTGTACAATGGCATGATAATATTGGCTGTTTTATTCTCAACCCCTTTTTTAATTACCCCGAGCATGGAATTGGCTTTCTTAATTGCTGCCGCACACTGGGTCGATACCTTCATGGAATTGTCCACCAGCACCCCAAGTGGCAACAGCCACTAGAAAGACTGTGCCCGGGGTGAAGGGGGACCAAAGAGCTGAAACCAACTACTGTCAAAGTTAAAGAACCCGCTTGCCAGTTTTGCCTGGCAGGAAGTCCAGCTGGGGTCCCCAGGCAAAATGTATTAAGACAATATCCTCAGAACAGAAGGACTTCATCAAAGAGCAATTTCTTCATTTGACGCAGTGAATGAGCAACAACAGCAGATTTGTTGCACTATAATCTCATTTTCTGGAAAGGCCCTTGCTAAAAGCATATCTGCTTGGATACAGGAGAACCTCAAGAATTAGTTTCCTCCCTCATCTGCCTGTAATTGGCTCTTATCCCGAGGGAGAGAGATGGCAAAGGGTCCTGGGACTGTGATCTAGTTCCTAAATGGTGCTGCTGTCCCTCATTATTTTTGTCAGCGAAACCCACTGAAGTAAATACCAAGTAATTATGGTGTTCTGAAGTGACCTTATGGAGCACGTGCTCAATTCCGTGGACCTCAGCCAAAGCTACTATTGCTGATTGGATGCCAAGACTTGGGAGAACCCTGACTCCCACTCACTGTTTTCTTTGGCTAAGCTCTATGGAGTCTCAGCCCAGCAAGAAAGACCCATTTTAAAAGAACAGGCAAAGGCTGTGCGGTTTGTCACACCACGGCTCATGATTTAGGACCTTGATTTAGGCTCCACACTGGGGCTTTTTGTTTGGCTGTGTTGGTACATCATTTGCAACTTTGTATTAGTTAATAAATGTCAGTGGGCTCAAAGTGCGGCATGGCCAGGACTACAGGTAGGGTTTTCCCCCTTGGATGTCCAACGCGGAATGAATGTAACCAAGTGGATTTGCAACTGCCAAGCCCATTCCGCGCGGGTACAAAACATACATTGATGTGGCCTTTTAATACAATGGCTGCCACAGCAATAAATCTAAAATAATTGGGTACTTGGCTGGAGCGAGAGAGCTTCTCAACCACCCCAGAAGTATTTCTGCTAATTAAACGCATAACATTCCTGAATCGCTGCATGGCCTTCCTTACTGCAGGAAGCTTGTCCTGATGGTGTGCCTCGGAATAATTCTATATTTGCAAGTTGGGCGTAGCAAGCAGAGCTGAAGCAGGCTCCAACTGCGACCAGGGTCGGACAGTGACAAAAGACGCCACTGCGCCCTCCGCACAGCCTTGCCACGCCCCCTGCTTCCGGAATGGCTCCCTTTCAGGGCGATACAGAGGCAAGGGCTGGAGGGAGGGCGGAATGTCACACTGGTCCTCGGCAATGCTCGTGGCAGGTGCATCACCATGCCACGTGGTCATGTTGCCTCTGCTGGCAAGAGATGGTCCCAGGACCTGCACTGCTGTTAATGCCTGATGGCAGAAAGAAAGCTGGCAGCCAGGAAACCTCTATAACAGCCCAATCCTAACCTGGGCTGGAAAAGACAGGTTGGCAGGCCTGCACAGGATCCTAATGCAGGCTGGGAGGCAGCTGGAGTGCAAGAGAATATTTTCCCCTTGCCCCGGGGTAATCCCCAGCCATTCTTATGGGGCTGCTTGGATCTGTGCCAGCTAAATAGCAGGTACAAGGCCAAGCAGCTAGGAGTGGCCTGGATCAGGGCTACCCAGCCCGGGAACGTAGGTTATGATACAACCTAACGACCGTGTCCTAACCTCTCCCCTCCCCAGGCTGGCCCACCCAAGGATTTGCCCTCCCTCCGCCAGTGTTCAGCCAGCGCAGCTGATGGGCAGCACAGCACCTGTGGGCCGGCACTGCTGCCTACGCCATCCCAGCACCCAAGTCCACACCGCAGATGTGCTTTATGGCACGCTTGTGACAGCTCAGGAGCGCTGCGCTGGCGCAACGCTGGGTTAGGATTGTGCTGTACGAAACATAACAGGGAGGGCTGGAGAAGCATGCCTCTAAATTGCGATCAGTCTCTCCCTCTGTACCCAAGATATAGAGATGTTCTCTTTCTCCAATAGAGTGAAGAGAAGGGCAAGAGGTGGCTCTTTACTTCAGAAGCATGGAGCACACAGAAAGCACCTTCTAGATTTGCCATCAAAGAAAATAAGTTCATTTGCTTTACCAATGCAGCAGTTCTTTAACTGAAGAGAACTGAAGAGAAGGGCACGATCCCATCATGCCCATGTCCCTAAATGCAAACTGCTTTGTAAGAACATAAGAAGAGCCACACTGGATCAGGCCAAAGGCCCATCTAGTCCAGCTTCCTGCATCTCACAGTGGTCTACCAGATTGCTCAGGGAGCACATAAAACAACATCTCATTGCCACTCCCCTGCATCTGGCCTTCCGAGGTAGTCTACCTTTAAAGTATGGAGGTTGCCCTACCCATCATGCCCTGTATGATCTCTCAACAACCAAAGACCTGTCTGCAGAGATCAGTTTGTTTACCATGTTTTGCTCACTGTGGTTGCTCTGGCACTAGCTTCCTGTTCTTGAACGAGTCCCCGGACAGCTCACTCATAAATTAGAAAACTGAGCAACAAGCTCTCAGGGCGCAAACATTTGGAGAGTCAGTGGTTCTAAAGCACTGAGCGGTGATGACCACAAATTGACCACATGGGCTACCACAAGTAGAATGTGAGAATACAGAACAACCACAAACTTGTTAGGAGATCCTTCTTCTCTGTACTAGAAATGGAACATGGAACTGTCGCTGGAGCAATGTGCAAAACCGTGACTCTGCAGCAACAGCAAGGAATCCACTCAACGTGACCAAACCCTGTCACTGTTTGTGCATTCTGAAGGAACTCACTGGCCGCAAGGATACAGCTGGATGAGGTATTGCTCTTCTCAATGGCACACTTGGCATTCCCAGCCTGGGATTAAGGCGGCATCTCTTGCATAGGAATAGAACAGGGACCACATTCTATGGTTCTGCTATGCCAGTGACCAATGATTGCATCGTTGCAATCCTATCCACTGCCAGCAGCCAAGACAGCACCAAATTCCAATAGGAATAGCAACCAATCCAGCAACACCATACAGCAGACAGGCCCACAGTGTCTCAAATCACTTTGCTGCCACTCACCAACCACAAGGTCACTCCTTAATATAGGTAATCCTACATTACCCATACAGGGAAGGCCCCAATCAGCACGCAGCAAAGACTTTGCCAGTGATGAACGGGGCTGCAATCGCACCCATGGCAGGGCGACAAAACTGCGCCCCCGGCACGTTGCCCCGCCCCCATGCGTCAGCCTGCCACGCCTCCCTGCGCCCGGAATTGCTCCATTTTGGAGCGAAACGAGCGCCAGGGCAGGCGGGCGGGCCAAAAAGCATGCTGGATCCTCCACGCAATGCTACCTTGCCGCTGCCACCAACCCTGGTGACACCAGGGGCGGACCTAGTCAAAATGGTGCCCATGGTGCCCAATGAGAGTGCGCCCCCACAGGGCATGCAATGTCATGACGTCACAACATTGTGATGTGGTACCACACAGCACCCCCTCTAAGAAGCTGGAGGGGGTGCCATGTCATGATGTGCACCTTCCCTCACCCATCCATTACTACTTTAAAGTGCCAGGGCATCTTTAAAGTAGCCTAAAAGCCAGCTCTATAAGCTTCATGGATATATAAGCTTCATAACTTTTAAGGTCTTTCAGTGTCTGAAAAAGCCACATGTGAGCAGAGACCATCATGCAATCTTTCCAATTTGCCTATATAACTGGGGTGGGTGGGCAGATGCTAATCTCCCATGCAAATTAGAAGCATTGCATGATGGTCTCTGCTCACATGTGGCTTTTTCAGACACTGACCCAGATTGCTAAAGTTGGAGACACAGGGATTTCAAACTGCACTCAGCAAACATAAAGAACCAACTACAAAAGAACTAAGGCTGAGCTCACCATAACCTTAAAAGTTATGAAGCTTATATATCCATGAAGCTTATAGACCTGGCTTTCAGGCTACTTTAAAGATGCCTTGGCACTTTAAAGATGTTATGAATGGGTTGGGGAAGGTCCAAGCAGTTCTGGGGGTGATCCAGCAAGCTGGGGGGCGCCCCATCCCCTGCTCTAAGAGGTGGAAGGGGGCGCATTGCTCCTACCGGCTCTTTAAGGCCAGTGGGAGCTTAGGAGAATGCAGTATAGGGCCTGGGGAGTTGCGGGGGCGTTGCGGGCGCCATGCTAACAGCGCCCCCACCCAAGATGATGCCCATGGCTGGTGCCACACTTTGCATCCCCTAGATTTGCCCCTGGGTGACACCCTCCCTCCGCCCCTGGACTTTGCCTCCACCATTGCTGCACATCCCTGCCACAACCCTGCCACACAATCCTGCCACAAAGGAAATAGTGGGATAGCCATTCTAACTTCCATCCCAAATTGGTATGGGTGCATAGTTGTGTGTATGGGTGCGTTTTGATTACTTAGGAATAAAAACTTCCTAAGTAATCAAAATGCACCCGTACACACATGTATTCCAGAGTTGGTGCCAGGCCTCAGAGGGCACTAAGATGCAACTTGGGCCCCCAATATCACCCCTAGTTGGCACATTGGGTGCTCTTGCTCCCAACAATACTGAGGATTTAGAAGTCAGCCCAGCCAGGTGGGACCTGGACATTGGCCAGTATCCGACTTTGCCAACCCCAGATGTTGCCAACTCTTACACAGGCAGATACACACTCCTTGAAGAGCTCAGAGAAGCAAAAAGAAAAGTAAGGTTCTTTCCAGCTATGCTACTCACGCAGTGGCCAGAAGTTGAATGGGCAGGAAGATGCTCATCTCACCCCTCAAGGCAGGTGCAAAAAAGGCTAATTTCCCAGCCCAAGGGAAAGAGCAGGAATGCTAGCTCTCTGACCAGAACTAGTCTGGATGGTGCTGGAGGTGTTATGCACAAGCACAACTCTATTTAGAATGCAATTCTAACCTGGAGTTAGGCCGGCACAGTTAGGCCAGCAAAGTTTGGCCTGCACAAAGGTCACCTTGTTTGGACCACTCTCGGGGTCAGGGAGGATGGGGCATGTCTGTGTGGTGGCCTCTCTGACTCCATGAGTGGTCCAAACATACTTTACAGTGTCCCTTGTGCTGGCCAAACTTTGCTGACCTAACTGTGCCAGCCTAACTCCAGGTTAGGATTGCGCTCTTCTCATTTTCAGGGAACAATTTCTAACCTGCCAGGAAATATGGCCAAGAAGTTGCTTAAACTCACCCGCCAGAATTGTGCAATGGACCTAGAAAGAAGAAATCATTATCCCTGACATTATAATAAAGCTGCCATCCCCCCCAGTAACTCAGGCTTTACAACACATACCTCTTGTGTTGTCTAGACCACAATCAGAGGAGTATTTTTTCATGAAAAGTGAGATTATACTGGCTCCAGCAAGAATGTTCTGGCTAAACAAACATACACATTCAGCCCAACCATGCATTAAGCCAATGTAGACACAGGTCTAAGATCACTTTCCTTGATTCAGAGCGCAATCCTAACCTGGAGTTAGGCCGGCACAGTTAGGCCAGCCACGTTTGGCCAGCACAAGGGCCACTGTAAAATATGTTTGGCCACTCTTGAAGTAGGAGAGAGCAGCACACAGACATGCGTCATCCTCTCTGACTCCGAGAGTGGTCCAAACACACTTTATGGTGGCCCTTGTGCTGGCGAAACTGTGCTGGCCTAACTCCAGGTTAGGATTGCACTCTCAGTCCTGTTCTTGTTCTCACCATTCCAGAAATGACCGCTATGGGACAGAAAGCAGCACTGTGTCCTTCCTGAATCAGTTTCGAAGCTGCCAATTTAACCATAGGTTGTTCCTATATATGTGGCCACAACACATATAGGAGAAAGAGTCTGGCTTGGTTTCAGAATCAATCCAAGGCTCTGGTCTGCATTGCTGCCAGTGTGAAACCACACAAACATGGCTTCTAGCAAGCATACAACTTGAGCTGCATGACGATGCTAGTGATATCATGAGTATTAATGACATCATGAATACGTTGGAAGCTAGTCCTGAGAGGACGTAACACCTTGTGTGTGTGTGTGCACGTGCACATGCGTGCGTGCGTGCGTGTGCGCATGCACAAAGAGAGTCAGGTTCTGTGCCCAGAATATCCAGGCACTGATCTGAATTCACCATGTAAATTGAACAAAACTGATACATTGGTTTGGTCTGCTCAACTAATTTGGCTTCTGTTCACCAGAGGTAGGGGTAGGGCACAAGAAGCTAGGCTAAGCATTACCCACTGACGGCTTTGCCCAGATTCACTTTGGCATCATCGAATGTTGTCGAGAGACATTCCAACCACATCTCCACACAACCATAATGGTTTTTTGGAAGTAACAATGAAAGCAAAAAAAAATTGTGTATGACTGAATTTTATGCCATCCTCCAGACTCCACACTAGCACTGGTGCAATTGCAAGAAATATTGCATGTGGACAGCCACATGCCACACTGTAAAATGCTCAAGCTTTTGAAGGGGGGGGGATATGTAGCACTTTTAAAAATTGAAGATGTTGAGATGGATTGAGACTGCTTTTTCACTTGAAGAAAGACTTCAGTTAAAATCAGTTTGCTCAATATTTCCTTGCAGTTTACATATTACACCTATGGGTATCCATGTGTAGTGCTCCTCTACTCAGGGCACAATCCTAACCTGGAGTTAGGCCGGCACAGTTAGGCCAGCAAAGTTTGGCCAGCATAAGGGACACCGTAAAGTGCGTTTGGACCACTCTTGAAATCAAGAAAGATGGTGCACGTCAGTGTGCCGGTATCTCTGACTCCGAGAGTGGTCCAAACATGGGTCGACCTTAAGCCAATGTGCACAATGTCATCACATTGGGCCCCACACTTTGGAGGGCCCTGCACCAGTGCAGTGAGCATATTGCCTGCTGCTGAGTTGGGATCTCTATGGGCTGTAGGCAGTGGTGGCATCTAAATGATTTAAGAACAGGAATTCACTTTTGATTGGCAGGTGTCAGGACCCGCCCACTGGAAGTGACGTCATAAGCTGGAGGCTGGCGGAGCGCAGGTCTACCCATGGCTGGTTCCTAGCCAGCGACGATGTCAGTGACGAGTGGGCGGAGCCAGCCAGTTCTGTACAGCGCCTGGCGCCTACAGAACAGAAAGCGAAGAATTCCCCCAACCCCAACTGCAGCTCCAATAGCGATGGGGATAGTCTCCCAAAGAAGCCTCACACCCAGAGCGCCAGTGAAACGCTCTGGACTGGAGAGACAGTGGCAAAAGTCTTTCCTTGGTCTTTGCGGCTAGGCGAGGTGGAGTTATTCAAAATTGCCAGGGAAGTTGAAAATTAGCATGGGGGCAGCAGCCTCGAAGCCGAGGCTGGCTGAGCAGAATGAGGCAGGAACCTGTGGAAGGGGCCAAGGGGCGGCACCACTCCGGACGGCATCCTTGGGCGCTTCCCCACACCAAAACCCGCTTATGCTGGGCAGGTCAGGAGGGCAGCTTCAAAAAGTCCTGGCTCCCCTCCATCCCCTCCAGGGCCCCCCTCGATTCGCCACTGCACCCCCAGGACACCCCTTCTCCCCAGTGGGCTGCAGACTCACCAGAGTGGCTGCTGACTCCACGTGTTTGGCTGGAGGGAGTGAGGAAGGGGGCTGCCCAGGACGGGACTTTCCTACTGTAGCCCTTCCCCCTTTGCCCCCCTAGGAATCTGGAGTCGCTCCCTTTAACCCTCTGAGTGCCGGCCAACCAAGAAGAAAAGCTCTTTGCAGAGGAATCGGGAGGGGGAGGAGGGAGAGTGAAGTGGGCGGAGGCAGCCCTAATTTTAACAAGTGGAACTGAGTTCCCCCGTGTTCCCCCTGCATGACATCACTGGCTGTAGGTCAGTGGGGTGAGCAGAGCAGCTTTACCTTGGGCCCTCCCACCTGCCCCTGCCTCCAAACTGCCCAAAATGGACCTCCTGGAAGCAGTTGGTGGTAATGTAGTCATGTTCCCACCAACTATCTCCAGGTTCCCCACATTGGGCCCCACTGCCCCTGACCTAACTGCGCTGGTCAAGCTCCAGGTCAGGATTGCACTCCCAAATTGTATCTGTATCTGTTTTTAATTTTGTTGTATTATTTTTAACATTGTTTTTAATTGTTTTTTAATGTTGATTTTATATTGTATTTTTTATGTTGTATGCCGCCTTGAGTGCCCCCGGGCAAAAAGGCGGGGTAAAAATCAAATAAATAAATAAATAAATAAATTGTACAGGGCTGCCATAGTATTAGCAGCAGATTGGTATCTTACACCAATTCCTTCCTTCCAATCGTATTCCTGGCATGTTCAGCAGTCTGGTTTCTCTGGTCATTTTAGTTCAGATCCTCCTCCTGAGAATCCTTTCCTTGTGATGCTCACAAAAACAGGCAGAACTTTCTGTCTGGGATTTAAGGCTTTTTTTTTCAAATGAGTTAACCTCGGATAGAAACTTCCCAGTAAAATTCAGTTCAGCTGTGACTGGGATGACAAAGGGTGATATTTATGTTTGCTAAGAGGGAAAGAATGATACAGCAATGCCAAGTGACTGGGGAGCGACCTGGACCTGACTTTGACATATGAAGCAGAGAATAAAGTTGGGAACTCTGGGAACAGTTCTTGGGCATGCCAAGGAGAGCCCAGAATAAGTAGCTGTGCTGGGAATACACATCTCAGCTGTGAGTTAGCATTTAATCTTATGCAGAGTTAAAATGTTCAGCATTCCTGAATCTGACATCAGTATTTTAAAATAAACCACCTACACATTAAATTATAGTACATGTAATCCCTTGTGGCTTAGGGAATGCCTAAACCCACTAACATCCTATGCCAGTGGTTCCCAAACTTTTTTTACTGGTGGCTTCCTTGACATACTGGGCCATTGGCCGTGGTTCCCCATTGGGGCCAGTGGCATTCCTAGGTGGGGCAGCAAAATATTTTCAGGCTCCTGAACACCTGTGTAAAGCACACTTTCCCTCTCCTTCATTCCTTTGCTTTTGAAGTCACAAATGGTTCTGAAGGCGAGAGGGAAATCCGCTTTATACAGGTGTTCAGGAGCCTGAAAAACGTAGTGTTTCCTCCCTCTAAGAATGCCACTGTTTGAGGATACAATCCCATCCATTGTATAGGGCAGCAGGTTTTTCCCAAGGATTCTGCGGCTCCCCTGGCTGCTTACTGTGGGTCCCTGGGGAGCCACAGCTCACAGTTTGGGAACCACTGCCCTTGGAATGTGTGTGCTAAACTGGAAGCAAGGAACTGGATTCCAGCAAACTGAGCTCTTTCTACAAGCACATCCCTTTTAGGGATGTTCTACTCCAGCTTCCACTTTGTGGATTGAATAACCTGTGCTTGTCCCACACTTGCTGCTGTCTGTAGTCTGGACAGGCAGTCATAAATAGGAGTCCCAGAGCACAAACCTAAACTGGAGTTAGGCCAGCATACGTTAAGCCAGCAAAGTTTGGCCAGCACAAGGGCCACCATGAAGCATTTTTGGACTACTCTCGGAGACAGGGAGGATGGCGCATGTCTGTGTGCTGGCCTCTATGACTCCGAGAGTGGCCCAAACAGACTTTACGGTGTCCCTTGCACTGGCCAAACTTTGCTGGCTTAGTTTATGCCAGCCTAACTCATTTTAGGATTGCGTCCCCAGTGTGTGAAGGAGTCACAGGAACATTCCAACTGGGAGAAAGATGAGGGATCTCCACATTGACCATGAATGGTCAGCTTCTTAGACGAGTGAGGAGAGGAATCTAGGTGATCAAGAATGACTTCATTTACGGGGAGGGTGGGGCCAAGTTTGGAATGGGGTGCCACGATTCTCTCTCTTGCTAGAGAGATCTGACATGAAGCTTTCTTTTTTTGGGATCTACTCTTGAGTAGTACCTTCCCCCAAGACCCAGGAGCGGGACTAGGGCTTAAGCGCCACTTGAACCTGAAAGGCAGCATGAATTGCTGTTTTGGAGGGCTCAAGGTTGCTGTTTTGGAAAGGACTGCTTGATCCGGGCGCCACTGACGACTCGGAGTAGTTCCATTCTCCTGCTTTCCCACACTGAGAACAGCCACAGAAGATTTGGAAAAGAAATTGCAACTTAAATTCAAAAACTACAATCTAAGAACTACAACTCAACAAAATTAAATCAAGGCAAGACGTATGTGATTCTACTATCCAAAACCGAAGATTAAAGACACTAAAAAATGAAAAATAAGTAAAATAAACTCAATTTTTGTCAGGTATTGGTGAACGCTGGTGTGTCACCCCAAACTTGTGGTGTGTCACCTTTGACACGCGTGTCATAGGTTCGCCACCACTGCACTAGACGTTAGGTATCCTGATAAATTTATGAATGAAATTAAAAAGGAAGTCAGCACAATAGACCAAACAGAGATACGCTGTTTGAAGTTGGAATCGGACCAGTCAGGGTCTATGACTAGAATATAGGGCCTCTTGGAGATAAAAATAGAGGTTACTAGAAGGCAAGTTGTAGGCACATTAGCTCCAGGAAGGGAAGTAGTAGCAAAGGAGGAACAAACAAAGCTTACACGGGAGACATACAGAGAGCTGAAGAAAAACCCTATTGAACAAGAAATGAACCTACAAGAATTTTACAGAGAGTTGGAGATAAATTCCAGGAAACAACAATTGGACCTATTAATGTTCAAGATTGAGATGCAGAATCTTTCTCAGGAATATTCAAGGAGGAAGAGACACTGTAATAATGTAAAGGACGCAAATAGGGGAAATTGGCACAATAAACTGAGAATGAAGAATAAAAAGCGGAAGAAGAGGGGAAGAACCTACGAGTGAAAGACACCCAGAACTTGATGACTGAATTAGGGAAGATATAAGCAATGAGAAAAAGACAATACTTAAATAAGGGAGATTATGATGAAAGTATAAATTAAGATTTTTTATTAAATGTGATCTTCCCCTCAAAGCTAAAAACGATTCAGAAGAAGTTATTTTTCTTTTTCTTTTTGCTATTCTTATGTACTAATTAGAGAAACTGAAAGTACTAATTGTATGCCGGTTCGAGAGATACTTAAGAAGATGATTGCACAAGATTTTTTAAAAAGTGGTAAATTTATGGAGGCATAGCAGAATTGATAAACATCAGAAGTTAATGTATTATGATATAGAAGTGTTAGATTAATTAGATAATTATAAATGGAAAATAAGAGCTAGTAACTTGTGTATACAGGACAATTAAGCAATGCTAAAATCATGGTATATACTGTATGCAAACAATATAGGTAAGATGACTAAGCTGTAATCAGTGTGGACCTTTTGTGTGAACCTTTGTACCCTTTTCCTATGTATTATCCTTTCCATTCCCCATATATATTTACATATTTTGCAAGAAAATAACATAAAAATAATAAAAAATATCTATAATATAGAATATAAAAAATTCTATAATAGCTCAGGTTTGCTTTTCCTGAAAATAATTACAATGTGAGAGTCCCAAAAACAGTATTTGAGGTCCATTTTCTGGTAAAGAGTGAAGATGCTAGAGGAACATTCCTCCACCCAGTACACAAACTGGCTACATATCTGCTGCCCACTGAGTGACATTGGCATAAACATATTCCAAATCTAGGGCAAGAATGCAATTACATGCAGCAGGCTCTGGATGATATAGGAGAGAAGTTCCTTACCATGTAAGGAATGTACACATTTGATATAAGGGAGGTTGTTCGAGAAGGCCAAACAGAGAATCTGTATTCCCAGAAAGATTTTGCCATGAGCGTGAAGCATTCTAGGAAAGAGCTGGCACATAATTTCTTATGCCCCTGACATCGCCAAAAGTAAAATAAGCACAAATCAACCCTATACCTGGTATAGCTGTCTTTTTCGTTTGATGCAGACCACACCCAAAGCATATATCTTTCCATTATAATCAGGAAACTAACAAAAAATGAATTGGCGCCGTCAAAGTCTCGTGCTTCATAGGTCCATATTGATTGAATAGGGGGAGTTTCATTTGGAATCTCACGTCAGATATCCAACGCAGGTGGGAGATCCCACTGGGTGCAGCAAACCTGCAAGGAGATGGCAGCTCTTGGAATCCATGACCTTGCGGTATGAGGCTTTTAATTAAAACTGACAAACTCATGCAGCTATTACAAATGAAATAAAATATTCCATTCTGACTCTTCTGGAACGGCTGTTGCAATTTATTGTATTTTCCTTTTTCTCCGTGAAGGTCATGGCGCTCCTTTCCCCTAGACTCCTCCCTCTGTTGGAAACACAATACATGGAAAATAAAGGTAATGAAAGGGAAAATAGACATTCCAGTGGAACAAAGACCTGAACATTGATTATGATTTTCTTGTTATAGGTGCCAGAGAGGCTAGCAAAAATGGCCTTTCTTATCGTTGTCTTTTGAGAACACTAAACTTGGAATTTATTAGTGATACACACCCTAACATGGAAAACAGCAAATTGCTTAGCAAAAGGTTCTTTATTCCAATCTGTCCATGGATACTTCCCCCTGCATTACAGCATGATGTGATGATACAAATAGCACAAAACTTGGGGCATCCTATCAAGGTGCAAGGGAATGGCCACAGGATGCAGGCATCTTGTTTCATGTGCTCCCTGAGGCATCTTGTGAAATACAGGAAGTGGGACTCGATGGGCCTTTTGTCTGATCCTACCTGTGTGTGCCCACAACAATTCTTCACCCTGCTTATGTTCTTATCAAAGTACAATCCCCCAGGTTCTTTAGTAGCACTTGCAATGGATAAAATGATAAAAATGGATGTGTGAAATCCTAAAGCCTGGTATTGTTTGTTTTCCATCAGGAGACATAAGGACACTTCAGGGTGATGCTTAGGCCAGTATCAAGGGAGATGGAGGGAAAGCTGTGCAATTCAATGCATTTCCAACACTGGAAACATGCTGGGTACATTTGGAGGCACTCAACTGTGTAAATCTGGGTTTTGAGCAGAATTGGACTGATAATCATTTCGCCAATGCCAGAAAGAGGAGTCAGGGGTAAAGTAAGACATTGATCCATTGTTCATAGGAGGTACATTCCAAGATGGATTATCCAAACTCTTACTAGATTTGCCTTTGTGGACTCTCTACTACTATTGTCCGGTGTTGGGGGGAAAAGAGTCGTGACTCGAATTTTCACTTGCTGTTTTGGCCTGATTCTCAACTGAATCGAGTGACTTGTGTCATTAACGCTCACTCTGACTCGCTAATTTGGCCACTGGCTCACAATGAGTCAGCAATTCTGGCAACTTGAATCAGTAAATACGTGCTTCATTACTTTGTTCCGCATCAGAAAGAACTCTTTCAGAGATCCGGAAGGCGTCACAAAGTCGCCATGAGCAACGGTCCATTTGTTTCTTTGCTCATTGCTTCCAGCCAGAAGAACAGGCGGGAGTGAGGGTTGAGGAGAGGTGGAAAGCTAAGACATTTGAAAATGTATCTGTTTTCAGTTTCGGGTAGCTGGCGAGCACCAAGTGTGGGAGGGAGGAACATGAGAGCTGGCTGAGGAAGGTACAGTCCAGTCAGCTGAAGGGGAAGAGAGGCAGGAGCAGTGTTGTCTTGTCCATCTCTGAAGGTTCAGACCCTCAATTGGTCTGAGTTCTGTCTCTGGGTGGGGAGAGGAGGAGGTGCTGAGCTGCTGAGCTGAGCTGCCAGTGCCAAGGATTCTGTGCTCTTGCCTCTGGGGTCTCAGCATGTGATGCGCTAGCTACCTCGGCTCGTGAAGCCACCGTCCTCCCATGCATCATCGTCCACATCGCCACACCTCAGGAGACGGCTGGAGCGATCGTACTCCAGCCTACCTGTGTGTGCCCACAACAATTCTTCGCCCTGCCTGTGGGGTGTGCCCAGTACACACCGTAGGCTGCAGCATGCTGCACAACTCTTCCAATCCTGATCCTCCTCCCCAGGAGGGAAGGAGGGAGAGAGAAACTAAAACACTCACTGAATGGCCGGGGTTATTTTATATCTTTTTATCACGAGTATATTTTGGGAGTTGTGATGAGAATGGGGGGGGGGAGGTTTCATTGTGGTGGGTTTTATGGAGCCGCTCATGGTTTTCCTGCAGCTGCTGCAGCACATGCTCGCTCGCTCACTCACTCGCATAATCGCTGCTGGTCAGCTCCGCTTTTGTGGAAAATAAAGGTTTCACTGACTGAATGACCTGCCACGGCTGGGACTATTTTTTCCCCTTCTGTTCTTCTGTGAGATGATAGGGAGGGTGGAGTTTTCATCACAGTGGCCAGTTTCATATGGAGCCAAAGGTTCCCTGCAGCCGCTGGTGCTCATTCACTCACTCCAGTAACAGCCACAGGTCAGCCTGGCTTTGGTGCTTTATTTATATAAATGAAATGGTGGTTTAGTGGAACGAGTGAAGTGCTGTCAGCAGCGCATCGCTGGCCCGCTAGAATTTTAAGTGTGAAACAACTCCAACTGCCCCACACCTCCCATTTTCAACCGTTTGTAGTACACATGTGCCTGACCCGTGCCAAAACTTGCCACAAAAAGACTCAGAACTTGAGTGAAAATGACTTGTGAAATTCCATGGGTGGAGTCGCCACAGGCATGCTCTAAGACTTGTGCACGAGTCAATTCACAAGAGGGTGAACACTTGAGAATTGACTTGACTTGAATGTTGAGACTCATTCCCGACACTGCTGTTGTATCTGTGAGAGTTGCAGTGGCCACCATTAGTATTAAGGCTGCAGTCAGAGTTACTCTGATGTAGTCTACAAGGCTGTGATGAGCTAGACTCTACAGGCATTGACCTGGATCTTACCTGTGTTTAGGTAAGAATCCGATTGCATGTGCGCACATGAACAGATTGACATTGCAGTCCTCAAGTTGCGAACTCCATCTCAGCACACTGGAATCTACCAAAGCACAGCTAGAATTAGGGGTCCAGGACTGCAGCCAGGCAGAGAGGAGGCCGTGTGCACACAGAGTCTTTGAAATGGTTCCCCATGACCAGTTGTGGATGTGCTGCGTCCAAGAAAAGTATCGTTTTCCCTCAGGGCAAAGGTTGTCCCCCTTCTGCTCACATGTAAACAAAGAAGAACGTTGTGTTCCAGTGCACTTGCTAGGAGAGAGAATTATGGGGCTGCTGGCCCTAAGGGATGATCATTAAAATGCCTTGGTATTGAAACACTTCCATAATGTTCTCAGCGGCTTTGACGTCTGTGAGCAGCCACATGGGAAGGGTCACACTTCCCTGTGAAGCAGTTTCACCTTAGGAACACAAGGCAAGCCGGCTTGGCTGTTCCCGTTGTCATTTCCTCCGTATTATTAGCTACCTTCTCCTTTTAACAAAAAAACGCTTCTACCACTGGACCCACCAAACGTCTATTATTGTCTTTTACTGACCTGCTATTTTGAGGCACGCACCACATCCTTCGAATGGGAAGTCCAAAGATCAAAACAAATCATAAACTGGTTCGGCCAAGATATTCCAGCCAATCAGAAAGGCCGGCAGAGCAAAAGAGTAATGGAAGAAATGAGGAGACGGGAAGCTTTGAAGCTCCGACAGCTTCAGTTTCCGACTGGAAACACTGAGAAAAAGTGAGGTTTTTCGGCTATCTTATCAGCCCCGTTGTCCACAAATAAATCCAGTCCCAAGGCCAAACTGGATGTGACGGGGCCCACTCCATTCTCACATATGCAGTGGGGATGCCAGGTGGGTTTTATGCCAATATAAAAGAGAGAATAGGAAAGAGGGGCATGGAACCTTCCCCCCTCCTTCACTCCAACTCCCTTCCGTCCTTTGCTCCAAGACTTTTTCTACATTCCCCCTTTAATACAGGAAGGGAGCCAATAACAAAGCTTGAATGAATGGGGGGAGGAAAGGGGAGGCTCCTGATCAGGGAAGGTTCAGTGTCCCTCTTCTACATCTTGGTTTTACATATAAAGTAAGACACACATACACAATATGCATAGCGATGGGAGGGCCACGGTCTATTCATCCGAATGTCCTTCCCGTTAGCTCCTTGGCTGTGTCTTTCGTGTGTTCCTTGTATAATTATGAATGCCCCTTTAAGACAGGGAACCACCTTCTCACTCCTTCTGCTATCTAAACTACTTTGTTTTTGTTTTGGTTGTTTTGGTTGAAAAACAATAGAAAGCAATACTCTGAATAATATGCACAAGGGACAGACAGATAACAAAAAATATGTCTGCCACCATCATATCTATGTTTGTTGCAGAATAACATGGTTGAATCTTGAAGTGGCAGAGTGAACAGTAGCACTTCAGACTGCCCTGTGGTGTTTCTGGTGGGGGAAGAGAGTGTTAAATGTTGCAGGAGCCTGAGCCCCAGTGTAAAACGGCTCCTCCCCCTCACCTTCAGAGCCATTCACAGCTTGGAGAGTTGGTTCAAAGGCTTTACTCTCCGAGCCGCGAATGGCTCTGAAGGCAAGGAGGAGGGGCCACTTTACACCGGGGCTCAGGCTCCCGCAACATTTAGCATTTTCTCCCCCTCTAGGAAAGTCACTGCTGGTGTCTTCCATTTACTGTGCTTTCAACAAGGCAGACAACAACAACAACAACAAGAAGTAACTGATCTGAAAGAACAAGTCTATCACTGCCCACTTACCTGTAATGCTATGGTTCCAGATTCAAGTTGCCGGAATTGCTGACTCATTGTGAGCCAGTGGCCAAATTAGCGAGTCAGAGTGAATGTTAATGACACACGTCACTCGATTCAGACAAGAATCAGGCCAAAACGTTAATAACAGTAGTTATTTTGCATAAGGAAGCATTCACAATTGTGCTATCCCACCAGCAGTTTGAAGTGGTATAGTCCAGGCTACCATGTCAGGACTCTTCAGGCTTGTTACCACCTCCTTCCCAACACCTGAATAGACCAGATCTGTGTTTGGCTCTCACACATGGCTTTTATTGGCTAGGGATAGCTTCATAACCATTATGCAACTTTTGAAAAAACCCAATTAATTATTTCTAATTTGGGAACTTGCTAAACAAGAAACAGACATCATTGAATGGGCCCGTCACAGTCTGGGTGCCGAAGCCTAAATTGTAACCTAGAAATTCTAAGGAAATGATGCTGCGGTGAACTGCTATAGTGCTATTAGGGTGAATGATGCCATAGAAGTCAATTATGTGCTGTGATCCTCACATAAATCTGTTGCCCGGCTTGCTTTAGAAGTGTCCCGAGGAAGCAGAAAAAAAAAATGCTAAGGAGTTAGTGCAGGTCAGACCCCTGGAACAGAGAGGTCCTCCAATGGCTAAACACCGCCCTCCCATGGCTGAATTTCAGACTCTGTCAATCATTGTTAGAGCAATTGATTGAACAATCAGCAAAATGGGTCTGGTGAGGCAATGAAGTCCCTTCAGATTGGGACATTTGGGAAGAGCTGAGGAAAGAACTGAGGGTGTTTCATTTCTCTCCTCAGGATGTGCATTGCTGTGATGCCTCACAATTTTGGGTCTCCAATGCAGTTTAGGTGCTTTATTTGAAGCATCATGTGGAAAGCAGAGTGTCATAAGAGCAGATTGGCTGGTTCCCAAACTATGAGCCATGGTTCCTCGGGGAGTCGTGGAAACCAGCCAAGGGAGCCACGAAATCCTTGTGAAAAACCTACACAATGTATATAGGATTGTAGCCAGTGGTGTCATTCAAATGATTTAGGAACAGGAACTCACTTTTGATTGGCACTTGTCGGGAACCTGGAACCAGCCACGGAGCCCGTTAGGATCCGGAACGCCCATTCTGGTCCGTCCCCCCTGAATGACATCACTGATTGTAGCCCTAATGGGAGCCACAGCCAATGGCCCAGCTGATCAAGGGAACGGCTATTCGAAAAATGTTTGAGATCCACTGTCATAAAGGTTAGTGCTAGGTTGCCAAGTCATTCCCCAGAAACAATGTGTACACTTTTAAATGTTACAAAGCACTGAGTAAACCCTCAATTCCTCCACCAGTCCTGCCCTCCACCACCATTCCATTCTTGTGCTTGAGCAAAAGTTGAGTCTTTCTTGACACATGGAGGAAATGGGTGGCCATGAGAACCAGTGGGAGGAACAAGCCAAAAGCTTGGTAGCTGCGACCCTCATCTGCATTTTGGAGCACAGGTATAAGAACCATCTCTGGATGAGATTCTAGGATTATCTGGATTAAAGCTACAACCCTGTAAAGATATAGCTATGACACTGGCGGAGCTAAGACACAATTCGCACAAACCTTTCACAGTTCATGTGAGCTGAGTTAATATTTGTTCAACCTGGCCACAGGCCAAACTGCTCATCTGATGACCTTTGCAGAGATTGCTGGTCAGTGTGCAACGAGTGCACATGAAAAAAAAAAAAGACAAATGGAGAAGCACCATGGAATAGAATATTAGAATCACCATGGAAACCAAGTCTGGAGGTACTTGATGCAGCACAGTGGTCGAAGCCAAACCCATCTGGTCACTGATTGGATGAGAGGCTGCCTGGGAATCCTACCAATGCCTCCTTGGAGGAAAGGCAGGCTATAAATAAAGACGGCTGATCTGGAGTCATCCACCAAGTTGTGTGTGGCTTAATTCCATCTACTGTTTGCAAAAAGTCATCATGAGGAGCATCTTAACTTCAAGTACCAGCATGGTGAACCTGATTATCGTGCCAATCCACAAAGTATTTGTGTAGGTGAGTTCCTACAGTATAAGGGTACGAGTGCCCATGTCATCCTCCCCACCCCTTTAAAATTAGATATTCATGTTAGGGCTCTTACTATTATTGGTTCTTTATTACCATTTGTGTTTGTCTTGGTTTGTATTGTTCTTATTTGTTTGTTTGGCATGTCAGTTGTAAGTCCTACCCAGTTCAATGGATTTATTCCAGGTATATGTCTATATGATTCCAGTTTTCAGTGTTGATTGTTTGCCACCTTTTGTGAGAACTCAGAATATAAATGCCTAAACAGATAAAAATAAAATAAATATGACTGTGATTCTTTATCACAGAAACTGATACACTGGTTTCAGAAATAATCACTAAGAAATAATCACAATCCTAGCCAATATTCCAGTGCTGGTGCAGAGATGCCAAAAGGGCATGCACTACTATACATCCTGCAATGGGAGAACAGTCATGGTAAGGAAGTGTTTGTTCCCGTACCTCGGGGCTGCATTGCCACTGCATCGGTGCTCAAAAGTTGGATAGAATTGGGCCCTTGTGCCACCAGCCACCTACCAAAACAGAGGAGTTTTCTACACAAGGGGTTCTCCAACAGCGATGTGCAGTGCAGATGTGGCAGGTGAGGCAGAATTGCCCTTCTCTGAGATCACGCAAGCATTTACAACCTACTGGCTCGGAACAGCTGAGCCCATGGATTGTAAGTATTTGCAGGATCACAGCAACTGCTGCAGTAGTGGTAGCTCTTTTCAAAGAACTCTGTAGGACCCTTATGCCTCACCAGCCACACCCGCACAGTATGTCATTATTCTCCAACCATATTCAATTTGGTCAACTTATGTGGATAGAAAAGGAAAACGTTCAAATTTCACAGAATTCTCCTTCAGGCAAATCAGGAGTGTCTAGGAGCATCTTGACCAGTAGTATCATCTAACGGGTACGCTGGGCGGGAGGAACGGGTGAGTGGCAGCCCGCCCGTTGTGTAACGCTCCGGGCGGGCTGCCACTCACCTGTTCCTCCCACCCAGCGCACCCGTTAGATGACACTACTGATCTTGACCCATCAGCTACCTGTACTCCTAATCAGAATTTTAAGAGGCATCTCTTAATCAATCAATCAAAATCAAATAGTACTTATATACTCTATTATATAAGTATATTATACTTATATATTCTATTATATACTTATTAACTCAACTCTATCTCTCTTTACCACCCCAAACGGAAGAGGCTGTGAAGCTCCTGGGATGCTGCCCAGAGGCAGTTGGGGTATGGATGAAAGCCAATGGGTTAAAACTGAATCCAGAAAAGACAGAAGTCCTCCTGGTCAGGAAACCCTCAATGCAGGCGCTAAGTCTTTCACCCACTCTGAATGGTGACACTTCCCCTGCAAGAACAGGTGCATAGTCTGGGGGTGCTCCTGAACTCTCAGCTGTCTCTGGAGAACCAGGTAGCAGCTGTGGCTAGGAATGCATTTGCCCAGCTTCAATTGGTGCACCAACTACGACCATACTTGAGCCGTTCTGACCTGGCCACAATGGTCCATGCGTTAGTTATTTCAAGGCTGGACTACTGTAATTTGCTGTATGTAGGGCTTCCTTCAAGAACAGTTCGGAAGCTGCAGTTAGTACAAAACGCAGCAGCCCAGGTGGTTACAGGGACTAGATGGAATAGGACCACTCCCAGTGGCATAGCTACCTATGGGGTGGTGGGGGCGCAGCGCCCCAGGTGTGTGTGTCACCACTGAACCCCAAATTCTGAAAATCATGGGTTTACAGCATAATATGGTCATGCTGTATACCAATTGGATGTGGAATTCTACCCAGAATTCAATGAAAAAAAGAATAGAGTGTAATATCTCTATTCTGTCAAAAGCTATGGCCAAAAAAGGAAAACCCGAAAATAAAACTTCTTTTGAACAAATCGCTATTTTCAAAATCGCGGTTTTAAGGAATAATACCATCATGCTGAATACCTTTGGATGCAGAATTTCACCAGGAACTCAATGGAAAAAACCAGAGTGTAATATCGCTATTCTAGCAAAGGTTATGGCCCAAAAAGTAAAAACCGAAAATAACACTTGTTTTGCAAAAATTGCGGTTTTTAAGGAATAATACCATCATGCTGAATACTGCTGGATGTGGAATTTCACCAGGAATTCAATGAACCCCCCCCCCCAGAGTGTAATACCTTAATGCTAGCAAAAGTTAGGGCCAAAAGAACAAAAAAAAATTGCCGTGGGGGGTGTAAAAAAATTAAGTAGCCCCGAACTCCTTCAGCAGCTGCCCATTCACTTCCGATCTCAATTTATGATGATGGTACTGACCTTTAAAGCCCTTCATGACTTAGGCCCAGCCTACCCAAAGGACCACCTTCTCCCATACATATCAATTTACCCCCTTAGATCATCTAAAGGGGCCATCCTTCAAGTGCCCCCTCTGTCCCAAGTTAAAGGGATGGCAGCTCAGGGGCGAGCCTTCTCTGAGGCGGCTCCACAAATATGGAATTCCCTACCAGAAGAACGAAGAACTAAACATTCCCTCATGGCCTTTCGGAGAGGACTCAAATCATATCTCGTCTGGCCTGTCCCTCTGGAGTACTGTCATAGTTTGTTTTCCCACCCTCTAAAGGGCCTGATGAGGAGAATTGGGTCTGTGCTCCTGTTTAATGTTCAATGCTTTTTTTTCTGTTTTACATTGTACTTTGTTCTCTGTAAGTTGGCTTGGGCATTTGCTTCGGCATGGGAAAGGCAGGGTATAAATTCTTCAAATAAATAACTAAAGAAAAGGTAGCCATCCTTTTCCTTGCGACACTGCCATGCTGACGGCAAAAAGCCAGCCGTGGAGACTGCACCACAGTCATTCTATTCAGCCCTGGGGCTGGACTTCAGAGTCATGTCCTGATTAAGCAGGATTTTATTTTGGAGGGAATCCGTTCCTGAGAGTGAAGGGAGACCAGATAGTGAGGAGCCCCACATATCTGAACCCAGCCCCCTGGAGATGGCCCCACGTGAACTGCACGCCCCCAAGAACTCAGACTCTGACTGCACTGAAACCTGGCACCTTTCACTGCCTGCTCACCAATGTAGGAAATGGGCCGGTTGAGAGAAGATTGAGAAGCAATGGAGTGCTTGGCTTTTGTCTCTGAGGCTGCCCCTTTAAGGGTCTTTAGTCTGAAGCTGTAGGGGTGGAACCTATGAGTGGTAGTCAGAACCAGGAGATATTTTTTTAAAAGAAACCAGTTGGGGCTGGGACGCTATCAAATCCAGGTATTCCTGATGAGCTTTTATCCAACTGAATGCTTTGCCTTGCAGGTCTTTGCACTAGACTGAAGGGCAAATCCTAACCAACTTTCCAGCACCGGGGTAAGGCAATGCAGTTCTGAGATAAGGGAACAAACATTTCCTTACCTTGAGGAGGCCTCCATGACTGCTCCGCAACTGCAGGATGCAGCACATGCCCCATTGGTACAGCTACGTCAGTGCTGGAAAGTTGGTTAGGATTGGGCCCTTAGGGCACCATCCTAACCTGGAGTTAGGCCGGCATAGTTAGGCCAACAAAGTTTGGCTAGCACAAAGGACACCATAAAGTATGTTTGGACCACCCTCCAAGTCAGAGAGGCCAGGACACAGAAGTGCACCATCCTCCCTGATTCTGAGAGTGGTCCAAATGCACTTTGCTGGCCTAACTGTGCTGGTCCAACTCCAGGTTAGGATTGCGCCCTGAGACAGGACAAGTCACCCAGCACGCATGAGTTGAAGATTGCTGCAAATTGACTGCAGGAATCTAACGCATTGAATGAGCACTGCATTGTCCCAAAAATAAGTGGTATGTCTAGATGCCCTAAATAATACGATGTGCATGAAGGAAGCACCAAGTACTTCTTTAGTGTGTATTTTTGCAAGTAAACAACATGGCCAAGATACCACATTCTGCTATATTTGACATTTTGTCCCTTTATCGTGTGCTTGGAGCTTGCCAGGCATTTCTATCGCCGTCCCTGTTTTAAAGCATTTCCCAAAATACCCTGATTACAGATCTGCATGCTGTCCTGATCATTGGCCTTGCAATGTGGCAGGGAGTGGCCCTGTTTTCAATAGGGTAGGTCTGGCTGGCACAGCTCACCATGCCACCTAAGATGTTGACTTCACTTCCCAGCAGTTGGCCCACTGCTTCTTGGAAGATGTCTGACTTTCTGGTTTCATATGTTCGAGGGTGACCAAACTTCCATGCTTTGATTTCTGTACCAAGACAGGAGTTCTAGAAATACACTCTCTCTCTCTCTCTCTCTCTCTCACTCTGTCTCTCTCTCTCTCTCTCTCTCTGTGTGTGTGTGTGTGTGTGTGTATGTGTGTGTGTGTGTGTCTTTTGGTGGTTGTTTTATTTTCACATGACGCAGGTAGCTCTATTCTTAGACACAGTTGCACAATCCTCTTTGGCTGACTTCGTTCTGCTAACATCCTTGTCCCTACCCACCCTGGGAAGGTTTGTGCCTTGGCTTGCAGTTTTCTAAATGGAACTATTCAAAAAGTTATTAAAGCTATTAAACCTATTAAAAGTTATTAAAGTGCAGCTCTCAGTGAAATGACAGTGTCATTAAATCACCCTGTGAGTCTCACTGCCCAGTCCTATTCCTGCCAGAACCCACATTCTGGTTCCAGGAATATGGTTTGTGGCATCACGAAATGTGGTGCTGTTGAGACCATCCTTTCCTGGCCTAAATCTGCCCCCCCCATCTTTTCCCCATTCCTTTCCCTCTGTTCCGCTGCTCTGACTTACTGGCGCCCAGGCTCCTCCCCTGTCCACTGGTGCGGAAACCTGGCCATGTGGCATGGCATGTGGCACTTTGCGACAGCCGTAAAGGATAGCGTTCAGCCACTGGTATCCTGTGAAAGTAAAGAAAGAAGTTGCATTGCTGTAAATAATATTCAATTAAAATTTGTTCCCTGTTGATAGAGTCTAACCCAAAAGAGGAGGACACAGGCCAGTCACAGTTACTTAAATATTATGCGCTCCTGCATCCAGTGTGGCACAATTTATGGGCCTCGGGGGCAGCAGCAAAAAACACACACCCAATTATGTACATTTCTTCACTCTTTCAAAAAAAGTGCTTTTTGAACATATAGGTTTTTTTTTTAAATAAATAAATAATCCCCCCTTTTCTGCCCCAAAAGCTCACAATACCACAACCCAATAGAGGTGTTCGAAAATGGTGTTATTTATTTTACTCATAAGTAAGCCTATAGCGTTCAGTAAGACGGTCAGCCCAATCCTATGATGCCTCAGTGCCCAGAGGAACAGCAGTGCCAAAATGGCCGCTGCTGTACCCTGTAGGCATCAAGGCAGCCACTGGAGTCTTCACAGGGTAAGGAAGCATTTGCTCCATTACCCCACGTAAAGCCTTGGTAGCCCCAATGGAATACTTGGATCTGTGTCCACTAATGAGCAGGTACAGAATCAAGAAGGCCCGTGTTGGGCTTCCTGGCCAGGAAGGGAGCACAGGATATGGCGGCAGAAGCTGCCACCATCTTTGCCCCCTTCTGGGCCCAGTCCTCCCCCCTGCCCAGTTCCATCTTCCCCCCTCTCATCCTGACAAGCCACTCCGTCTCTTGGTAGGCTCCTGGTCACCTATGAATCTCCTTGGACTCACAGCAGCTATTTTGCTGGCATAAACCTGAGGAGAGAAAGGGGGCAGGTCTAGGCTGTCTGTGGGATAAGATTGGCATGCATGAGTGCTGCTGAGAGTCTCTCCCTCCTGCTCTCAAACCACCACCTTTTGGCCCATGCTCTGCCCCAACCCATCCAGAAACCACCCACAGCCCGCCCAGAAACTGCCCACAGGTGGCCCTACCTATAGAAGTGTGGCCTGGATGGCATGTGCAGGAAGCCACTAGGTGGCTCCTTCATGCTTAGCTGTCGCACATCATTTACAGCAACACTGCGCCATTTGCTGCAGCTGGACACAAGTTCTGCTGTTGTAAATGGCAGATAGGATTGGACTATCACAGACAGATGGGTGTGGATGAAGGGAACAGACAAGACCCCCAGCTAGTAACTCACCCTTAATCTCCTCCCTTGATTCTTGGACCCCTATGGCAACTTGAAGGACAGGCATTTTTTAAAGCTCAGAGTGCTTGTTTAAAAAGCTCTCTCTCTCTCTCTCTCTCTCTCTCTCTCTCTCTCTCTCTCTCTCATTCACTAATGTAAATGTGAAACATATCAAAGTTCCCGGCCTCCACCCCCTGCCAAAATGTACTTTGCCCTTCTGTGCCAGCCATATTTCTGGTGCCGCCACCACTTTTCTCAGGAAGTAGGTGGAAATCTGAATGACAGATAACTTGTGTGCATGCCATTGTCTATTAAGTAGCTACGGCCTTGTAGACCCATCCCTACTTCCACTCTGCTCAAGTCAATACAGACTCTACAGCTGGCTGCTACTCATCTAGCATTTGTCTCTTTATATAAGCTAAGTTTGATTCACTCTTGAAATCCGACAGAGGAGCTAAGAAGCTCAAATTTAACCCTCTGAGCTCCTCTGTCTGGTTTCAAGAGTGCAACCCCTTGAATTGGCGGATATTCCTCACATCCTGCTGATGGAGAATAGCAGTTCAGGAAATTAAAAAAAGAATGCTGCCTGACAATCAAGGCCAATAGCTAGTGTGATACCTTGGGTGGCTTCTGGGAATATGGATTTGACATTCCTGGAGGAAACGGTTGAGACACAGCAGGAAATAGAAAATCTGGACCATATACCAGAGCATCTTATGTTGAATGGGGTGATGAGAAAGTCTCGCACCAATCAAAGCAGTACTATCTGCCTACCAGTACTATCTACTGATGGCAGCAAACTCACCCACAACCACAATTCCAGTTCTCACTTCCTGCTTCTTTGTCTCCACCGCTGAAGATAAGCTGCTGAGTAGCTCCATCCTTGTAGACTCCTCTATTTATTTATTTATTTATTTATTTATTTATTTATTATAAATTTATTTATTTTGTTTGATGTATTTTTATACCGACTTTCTCCAGATTTCACTGGAAGCGGTTTACATGGGCATTTCAATTGGGGTTTTTACAATTATTGTTCTATGTACCACTCACAGAACCCTCAATTTTTTCAGACGTTTCCCTTTCAATGTGTGGTCATGATCCTGGCTGCACTCTTGCACCTTCTGAGCCTTCACAGTCCACCACAGATCACACCTTGGCCAGTTCTTTTGTCAGCTGACTCCTCCACACTCTTCCCATTCCTCCACAAGCTCTGTCAGTGACTTCCGGTCTCCCATCCAAGGCCAATCCAAGTCTGATCCTGCTTAGCATCTTCAGGCAAAGGCAACAGCTCAACCTCCAGACTACACTTCCTCTATAACTCTCTGTACCCCCACTCAGCCTCTGCCATTCTGCTTCCCTGTTGTTTTAGAATTGTCTTTAGAATATGTTGGTGTTGCTTGTTTTTAATTGTATTTTGTCAAATGGCTGTTTTGATGTTGCTGCGATTTCTGTATGCTGCTTTGGGAGCCCTTTTCACAAAAAGCAACTTACAAATGTCAAAATTAAATAAATGCAGGACTGGTAGCTTTTGAGAAGCTCAAATGTATAGCCTGGCCTTCTTCCAAGGAGCTTTAGACTGAGAACGCAATCCTAACCTGGAGTTAGGCTGGCATAGTTACGCCAGCAAAGTTTAGCCGGCACAAGGGACAATGTAATGTATGTTTGGATCACTTTCTGAGTCAGAGAGGCCAGCACACAGACATGCGCCATCCTCCCTGACTCCAAGAGTGGTCCAAATGTGCTTTATGGTGGCCCTCGTACCAATCAAACTGTGCTGGCCTAACTGTGCCAGCCTAACTCCAGGTTAGGATTGCGCCCAGAGTGACTGTGGCTGGTGACAAGGCAACCCAGGAAAATTCATGGATTCAAATCCAGATCTCCCAGTCAATGTCTAAGCCAATATAACACAGGTTCACTAGGAAGTTCTTTGCTCATGTGTTCATTAAAAGAATGAGCTGCACACACACTTCAATCAAATTGTCTAAAAAGGCAACAGTGAAAATTTCTTTTAAAAAATACATGGACACACCCTTTGTTAGTAATGATATTCTCCAGATGGGAAAACTGAAAGATGTTATAAACATTTGTCTGCCAGTTTCACATCACCAAGTTAGCAGAAATAGCTACTTGTACCTTTTTTTTCTCTATCACAGCCAAATAATTCAGTATTTATACATTTGCGCACGCCTTTGTGGCTGAATGAGAGTGGCTGTTGCTAGCCCCACAAACCATGTAGAATCTATCTGATAACTGAACAAATCCCAGCCACCTGCAGAGATTCATATAATAGCTGGTGAAATGCTTAAATGCAGAAATGTCGATCCATGGCCCACCATTGAGTCATGAATGATCCAATTTTTGGTGGGTTGCAAAAACTGACATGGCAGATTAGGCTATGTGCTTCAGGGGTTAAACAACCTGCTATTGGGGTGGGGGAGAGCACTGCTGCCCAGTCGTCATTATAGCCACTGAGGAATGAGCAGTTGGTAAAGTGAAACTTTTTTTAGATGGTTCCTGATGCTAAAATGTTTGGGAACCACTGCTTAAATGATTTGTAGTCGCATCCTATGCTCTTTTTTTATGATAGTGGGACAGTAGCCTGTTGTCATAAAAGGCTCAGCAATGGTGGGTGGATCATATTACCGCTGGACTAGTTCAAGCTGCCATCACAAAGTAGTGGCTTTGACTGGGCCAGTGCAGATAGGTTGAGTGGCATTTTAAGAGTTTCTGGGTACATCAGGGGGTAGGAGGTAAGGAGCAGGGTGCGTGCAAGAACTGGATCTCGGTGCCAAACATGCACATCAGATCCTATTCCCCCCCCCCGCCATTTTGGCCTGTACTGCCTCCTTAACTCTCTTAGATTACATCAGGTATAGAGCTGGTATAGGTCCAAGGAGACCCATATGCCATCAGGGAACCCATCCAGAATGTAAGGGGACAAAATTCTCTTACCTCAAGGAGGCCTCCTGGCCTCCCCACTCCATTGGATGCAGTGTGGGCCTCCAGGGTGTGGCTGCATTGGTGCCAGCAGAGGCGTTTCTACAGGGAGGGCAAAGCTCTAAGTGTTGCAAGAAGCCTTACCCTGTCATGTAAATCCCTCCTCCCCCTTGCTGCTGTAGCCAGTAAGCAACACCAAGATGTTGCTGTTCCCTGTGAGGATTGGCTAAAACAGTGCAGGAGAGGAGTGATTTCCATTGCAAGGTAAGGCTTCTTGCAAAACCTAAAGCTTTGCCCTCCCTGTAGAAACGCCACTGGGTGCCAGAGGATAAGACTGGAGCATTAACGCACTAATTTCACTAAGCCAACCCTCTAGGCCCCACACTACACTGTAAGTAAACTTGCATGAAATAATTACACCAGTTGTTGTGTGTGTCCCCCACCCCGAAGTTTAACCCTCTGAGCTCCTCTGCCTGGTTTCAAGAGTGCTACCCTTTGAATTGGCAGACATTGTTGTAAGAACATAAGAACTCTACTGGAACAGGCCAAGGGCCCATCTAGTCCAGCTTCCTGTATGTTGGTGTGAAAGTGCTGCAAAATTCGTGCAAATGCTTACAGCAGTATAAATGAGCACCCTCATCAACCAGCCATCCCAGAATGCCTTGTGGCCTGCCTGCCTGCCTGCCTGCCTGCCAGAACACAGTGGGAAATTGCATGGGTGGTGAAATCTCCTATGAGAGTCGTAGCTCTTAGCTCCTAAATACATATCCTTTAAGAATCCACGGTGAATGCCAAGCATCTTACTGTCCTCTGCTCATATTCAAAGCAGTGCCCATGAGGGAAAAACATCTGTTTTCCTGTCTTAACTATTCAGCTTGTTTGAGCAACAGTGTATATAAACCAATTTGTTCCAGTTTCACCAGTGTCTACCAGGGTAGGTCAACCTAGAACATCTTGAATTTATTAAAAATGGGTCTATGGATTTCTGCAAACAGATGCGCCCAAAAGCCAAAACGACTTGCTGCCAGAGATGCCGGCCTTTCAAAACAGTCAAGAATAGGCTGTTCCCTGAACCTGGACAAGTTGTGAATCCCAAGAGTGCCCATGGGAACCAGACAGATTCGAAGACTTTTGCCCTTTTTGTCCCTTTTCAAATTGAGAGAGAGAGAGAGAGAGAGAGAGAGAGAGAGAACACTGAGCCGGTTTCTTTATAAAACATCACATTGATTATGTGTGGAATGTTTGAAGAAGATGAATGCCTGAGGAGAGAAAAAATACTTGAACAAAAGTGTACAACTATAATTATTGGAAAATAATATTTCGTGCTCAAGAATCTCAGTAAGATCTCAATCTCAATAAGTAGGCAGGCCGTCCATATCCACTGGCTCTGGAAAGTCCGGGCAAGAGGGAGGTGGGAAGGGGGAAGAGAGGGAGGAGTGTGTATCGGGGTCGGGAAGGGGAGGGTAGCGATGCTGCCAATATTCCATCCTCCTTTTTGGCCTTAATCCGCCTTCCAGGGTCCTCTTGGACTTGCGTCAGCTATGTACAGCCAGTGCAGGTCTGAATAAACCCGTTCAGGTGGTGAAGGCTTATCCCAGGCAAGAGAACTAATGTCTCCTTACCCACAGGAGACCTTCGGGACCTGAAGCTTTTCAGACCCAACACATGCCTCTACATTCCCATTCCCTGCTACATGGCCTCACTGCATGTGCTTTTGATCATAGGAAACATGCTATTATTACAACAGTAACTGTGGTTAGTTTTAAAAAGTAATATTTTCTTTTTAAGTAGGAGAACAGCTACTTTATTATCTTTCCTGTTGGCTCACTTTATCCATTTGGCCAAAGAAGTTCCTAAGTTCAGGGCACACTCCAAGTGAATGGGGAGGAAGAAATGCAAGTCTAACAAGCCCGTTCCCATACTGTTCTTGATGTGAGTTCAAGGGGGAAAATACTTTCCACAGGGGCCAAGTGCTGTGATGACTGCTGTTAGCCATTCAGCCACCATCCAGGAACAGGTAATAATAATATCTTCTAGCTGCGATTAGATTGCCACTCTATCACAAATAAGTGCATGACAGCAGTCAGGTGGTACATTTTATTAAAAAAAAGATTTTCCTTTTTCAGATACAAATACAACATTTGAAAAAACAAACTATGTTGTTTGGAGACACAGATGTATAAATCAGGTGGCAACTGCATCATAAAACGCTGAGCTAGTGGCACATTTTCTGTGAGCTAGTAAAAAATGTGATTTAGAACGCAATCCTATGCCTGCGTTGCGCCAGTGCTATGCTCTTGCGCTGGTCCAGCACTGTCACAGACGTGCTGCCAAGCGCATCAGCGCTGGCGGTATATCACTGGACCAGCACAAGCAGCAGCACCGATGCTTGGGAGCCGATGCGACCATCAGCAGTGCCGGCCTTGCGCCGGTCGAGCGTTGGCGGTGCTCGGTCGGCGCAGGGCCTCGCCGAGGGCACTCCAGGGGTGTAACTGGGAGGCGCAGTGGGCGGAGATGAAGGCGGTGAAGCAAGACTACCGTAGTGCTGTATCCTAAAGCCCGTCCCCAGCCAGGGTGGCCCTGATTCCTGTCCACGTTCCTCTGCGCCTTCGAAACAGCAGGTGCAGATCCAAGCAGGCCCATGGGGCGACCAGGGCTTACGCGGGTGCAAGGGGAAAACTTCCCCTTGTCCTGCACATCACTGCTGCTGCCTCCCAATAGGCTTTAGGATACAGCCCTCTTATGTTGGTCTTCCTATGCCGGCCTTACAAGGATTGGGCTGGAAGTCCTGTAAATTGTAAATTGAAATTGAGTGCTGCTTAACACATCTGGAGCGTTGTGTACAGAGTATTGTATAAGGCCACATCTGGAATACTGCGTACAGTTCTGGTCGCCACATCGCAAAAAGGACATAGTGGAACTTGAAAAGGTGCAGAAGAGAGCGACAAAAATGATTACTGGGCAGAGGCTCCTCCCTTATGAGGAAAGACTTAAGCGTTTGGGGGCTCTTCAGAGTGTAATCCTATACTGTGCAGGAATGGTGAGGCTGGCAGGCCTGTGCCATATCCAGAGCAATATAGTGGAGGCTGGAGCCTCCCCAGTGGAACGGCAGGTTCATGCCCTTACCGTGAGGCTCCAGCCTCCCCTATGCGCTCCTCAGATCTGTGCCTGATAAACAGCCGGTGCAGATCCAAGGCCTCCTGAACGGGCTTAGGATTTGGCCTCATGGCTGAATCCCAAGCCCGCCCCCCTCCTGGGCTGGCACATCTACCAGCCAGCTCACAGCCTGCCCTGTTGCACACTCCCACTCCCACTCCTCCCCTTGCGTCAAAATGGCGCCTCCCCTGCGCCAGAGGCTTTGGCCAGAGCAAGGGAGGCACAGCGCGGGCGCAACAGGACCAGCACTCCCTTCAGCACCAGTCTCGTTCCCTTAGCGCCGACATGGGGTGCCGCTCGCCACCCTCACGTCGGCGCGAATGCCGTTGTACTGAAGCTATGACATAGCGTCAGCGAGATGGGCAGCATGGGATTGCGCTGCCTGTCTTTAAAAAAGGCGTCTGAGTGGAGAGGTACAAAATTACGCATGGGATGAATAGAGAGGGCAGAGGGATGTTCTCTTCCCTCTCTCACAACACCAGAACCAGGGGACATCCACTAAAATTGAGTGTTGGGAGAGTTAGGACTGATAAACGGTAATACTTTTTTACCCAATGGGTAACTAATCTATGGAACTCCTTGCCACAGGAGGTGGTGATGGCATCTGGCCTAGGTGCCTTTAAAAGGGGTTTGGACAGTAGTAGGCTACTTCAGAATGCCAGATGCAAGGAAGTGGCAACAGGATGCAGGCTTCTTGTTGTCTCGAGTTGTGTGCTCCCTGAGGCATCTGGTGGGCCTCTGTAAGATACAGGAAGCTGGACTAAATGGGCCTTTGGCCTGATCCAGCTGGCCTCTTCTTATGCTCTTATTACAGTTTCACAGCACAAGCAGTTAAGATCTAGTGAACTTTTGTTTCTCAAGTGAGGTTATAAACTCTGATTTTACCTTAGCTTGGCCTCAGCTGGGTCTCATGTGAAAAAATAATGAAAATAAATTGCGCTTACAACATCACCTGAAACTCTGAGGAGTGAAAAGCTCTGCATTATGTGAACAAGCCATATGCTGGCTCTTATCCATCAATGCTTCATGAGGTAAATGATGTTGTTGCATAATGGGGCGGTTTGTTTCATCCGTGTGGGGAAGTCATTGTTTTTCATGTAATCTTTAACTACAGGTTAATTATCCTATATCACAACATATCAGAACATATGTCCCCTTCTCCCGCGGAGCTGCCTGCAGCTAACTGGCTTGAGCTCATGATTGGGCTGCCTGTCTATACAGTATTTAATTCTACATATTGTCAGTCTTTGCTCAAGTTCTTAATTCATCTTGAGCCTACACAATAGAGTGGGTAACATATCAGAATAACTAGCTAAGGGCTTGTGCACATGGTTGCTATTGTACCACTCCCAATTTAGCATTCTAGGAGGATCTTTCTCACTGGGTCATATAACTGACAGGAACCAATGCTCTCAGTGCATGAATATCCATGGGGATGGAGTCATGTTTCTCCCCCCCCCCAGTCACCATGATGCAGTACTGAAATGAAACTGGAACCTGACCTATCGAAACTGATTGGTGGGAGATTGAGGACAGACAAAAGGAGTTTTTTTCTTCATTTGTGATGGGTTGCGTGTTGCATTGCATCATTAGTCTGTGGAATTCTTGCCACAAAATGTGGCAATGGCCATTCATTTGGATGGTTTTAAAAGAGGATTGGAGAAATGGATGGTGTCCATTTGAAGGACTTCAGGTCTATCACTGGCTACTAGTCATGATGGTTGTGTACTTTCTCCAGGTTCAGCTGCAGTATGCTTCTGATGACCATTTGCAGAGGATCAGTGGGAACAGAGCAAGGACTGGATAAGTGCATGTGGAAGACAAAGTGTCAAACTAAAAAGTGTTGTTTTAAGAAAAATGTTCTTTGCAATTCAAAATGTCATTCGTGTTCAGACTGCTGCAATTAGAAAATTGATATGATACAAAGTTCATCAGAATATGATTTTGTTTATGTTTCAGATACCAATTTAAGAACATAAGAAGAGCCCTGCTGGATCAGGCCAAAGGCCCATCTAGTCCAGCTTCCTGTATCTCACAGTGGCCCACCAGGTGTCTCAGGGAGCACACGAGACAACAAGATGCTTGCATCCTGTTGCCACTCCCGTGCACCTGGCATTCTGAAGTAGCCTACTATTAATGTAAGGAGGTTGCACATCCCATCATTGCCTATAGCCCACGGTAGACTTTTCCCTGAGAAATCTGTCCAATCCCTTTTTAAAGGCATCTTTAAAATGCCATTACCACCTCCTGTGGCAAGGCGTTCCATAGGTTAATTACCCACTGGGTAAAAAAGTATTTCCTTTTATCTGTTTTAACTTTCCCAACACTCAGTTTCAGTGGATGCCCCCGGTTCTGGCATTGTGAGAGAGGGAAAAGAACATCCCTCTATCGACTCTATCCCTTCCATGCATAATTTTGTATGTCTCAATCATGTAAGGCCTCAGGGGCCTTTTTTCCAGACTGAAGAGCCCCAAAAGCTGCAGTCTTTCTTCATAAGGGAGGTGCCCCAGCCCTGTAATCATTTTTGTTGCTCTCTTCTGCACCTTTTCCAGCTCCACTATGTCCTTTTTGAAGTGTGGTGACCAGAACTGGACACAATATTCCAGGTGCGGCCTTACCATCGATTTGTACAATGGCATGATAATATTGGCTGTTTTATTCTCAACCCCTTTTCTAATTACCCCAAGCATGGAATTGGCCTTCTTAATTGCTGCCGCACACTGGGTCGATATCTTCATTGAATTGTGCACCAGCACCCCAAGATCTCTCTCCTGAGCTGTCACAGACAGCTCAGAACGCATTAGCCTATAGGTGAAGTTTTGGTTTTTTGCCCCAATGTGCATCACTTTACATTTGTCTATGTTGAAACGCATCTGCCATTTGGCTGCCCATTCCCCCAACTTGGAGAGATCCTTCTGGAGCTCTTCACAATCTGGTTTTCACCCCCCGGAAAAGTTTTGTGTCATCTACAGACTTGGCCACCTCACTACTTATGCCTGTTTCCAGGTCATTTATGAACAAGTTGAAATGCACCAGCCCCAAGACAGATCCTTGGGGCACTCCACTTTTCTCCATTGTGAGACTTGTCCATTGACCCCCACTCTCTGTTTCCTGGCCTTCAACCAATTCTGAATCCACAAGAGGAACTGCCCTCTTATTCCCTGACTATGAAGTTTCCTCAGCAGCCTTTGGTGGGGGACTGTGTCAAACGCCTTCTGAAAATCCAGATATATGATATCCACAGGTTCTCCCACATCCATGTGCCTGTTGACCTTTTCAAAGAATTCCAAAAGATTTGTGAGGCAAGACTTACCCGTACAGAAGCAATGCGGACTTTCTTTCAGCAATACTTGTTCCTCTACGTATTTTAGGATTTTATCTTTGATGAGGCTTTCCACCATCTTACCCGGAACAAACGTTAGGCTGACCGGCCTGTAGTTTCCAGGGTCCCCCCGCCTCCCTTTTTTAAAGATTGGTGTGACATTGGCTATCCTCCAATCCTTTGGCACTGTGGCTGTTTGAAGGGACAAGTTGCATACTCTAGTTAAGAAATCTTGATAACTCTTGGATGGATGCCATCTGAGCTTGGTGACTTATTTATATTTAATTTATCAATTTGATCTAAAACATCTTCTTTAATAACCTTTATCTGACTTAATTCCATAGTTAGTAGAGGCCGTTCGGGCTGCGGTATCTGCCCAAGGTCTTTTGCCGTAAAGACGGATGCAAAGAATTCATTTAATTTCTCTGTAATCTCCAAGTCCCCTTTTATCTCCTCTTCCTCACTGTCCAGTGGGCCAACCACCTCTCTGGCAGGTTTCCTGCTTCTAACATATTTGAAGAAGCTTTTATTATTCCCCTTTACGTTGCTGGCCATGCGTTCCTTGAAGTCTTTCTTGGCCTAACATATCACCCTCTTACATGTCTTTTGCCAGAGTTTATGTTCTTTTTTTATTCTCATTTGGGCAAGACTTCCATTTCTGGAAGGAAGCTTCCTTGCTCTTTACAGCCTCTCTCACTTTATTTGTCAGCCATGCAGGCACCCTCCTGGACCTTGTCGAGCCCTTCTTTCTTTGCGGTATACACTTCTGCTGGGCCTCTACTACTGTTATTTTAAACAGTCTCCACGCAGCCTGGAGAGACTGGACTCTTTTTACCTTCTCTTTCAATTTCTTTCTACCTAGTCTCCTCAACTGAGGGAAATCTGCCCTTCGAAAGTCAAAAGTCAATTTTTTGTGTCAGATTTGCTCTACTCTTTCCTGGACATGCATGGCAAAACCAATCGCAGCATGGTCACTGTTCCCCAATGGCTCAGTAACATTGACATCCCTAACTAGGTCCCGAGTACCACTCAATATTAAATCCAGAGTAATCTGTCCTCTGGTGGGCTCCATGACTAGCTGTTCTAAGGCACAGTCATTCAGCACGTCAAGGAATCCGTCAAGGAATTTGTTAATACCAGTCTGTTAAAAAAAAATTAGGTTTCAATTTGTTAAGAAAAATGTGTCCCGCTGCCCTGTTGTCTATTATATTATTGTTTGCCAAAAAAGGATATCTAGGCATTCTGTACAATTCCTAGGTAAAGTAGGTAGGGTCAGAACAAAACAAGCTTCTTTCATACTTTTCAAGACATTCTATAGCATGCCCAAGTTTTATACAATGCCTGTCTTAGAGTTACATTAATTAGAAAATGAGAAGCAGCTGTGGCACCTTTTGCTGAGCGCACAGTGGGCAGCAAGCCTGGAATTGATGCTGTATCATGTGTGAGACAGCGCTCAGTCAAGCTACAGAACAGGGCAAAGGAAATCAATGGGATCCAAGTTCTAGCCAAGGGTCACTTTCCCTATATAAGCACTGGGGGTGACAGTATGCAGACTGATGTAAACCAGCATGTGACGGCCCTGCAAGTGTTTTGCTTGGTGCACACCTGTTGGGAAGTCTTGATTAGCAATGCCTACCACAGTCTACAACCTTGTAGGGAAACTGTCATGTGTTAAGTGGCCCAAAGGTTGTCATTCCCAAACCAGATATCCGCAGATCTCCCCTGCCAAACAGATGGTCAACACTGTCAGCCCTGATAGCACCCATCATCGGTTGTAGGGTTGAACTAGATGTGATATTAATCACGTCATTTGACCCGACATATTTGTTTCCTATTATATGTACATGGCATTCCCAGGAGCCTTGAGTCTCGATCAGGCCTTTGGTGCTGGAGGAAGATGGCTTTAAGCTACTAATTATAAGGTGGTTCCAATCTGGATCGGAGCCTCTCGTGGCTGCTGTTTGGCCCAATTCAAATCAGAACTACAATGAATAAATGATATAAATAAAAATAAGTATGAAACAAACATAATATAATGTTTATATATAACATTATAATATACATTACAATATAACTATAGGCTGGTTTTCTAGAATATTGCACCAACAAATTCATGAATTCTGTCCCCAGCAAATAAAGAACGAGATGGAAATAGCTAATGGACATTACAATGCTTTGACGGGCTGCAATTATTGGTGTTAATTCGCAGACATTTAAACTGCACAATCAGCAAGGAATAAATTATATACAGAAACCATTCATGTAATGAATGAATCATGTATTCAACTTCAAATGCAGATATTATTACAATAACATTGCAATTGCTACTCCTGTGGGAATGAATATTAGTCTGCACATTCATGCTCGAGATGATGAAATCTGAAAGCCACCGCATTTTTTATATTTTGAATGTATGCAAGGGGATCAAAATTCATAGAATGTGAATCTATGCAATGTGAGTAAAGTACATAGGCACCTAATGGCGATAAAGACAATAGCTGTTGGGGATCAATAGCATTCTCTTCTCTACCATCTTACAGCAGAGTTTTATGGGATCTGCTGATCTTGAAAAAGATTTTAGATACACATCCCTGCTCCATCCTTTGGTATTTCCTTTGATATTTCCTTGTGGTAGATTTTACTGAGCATTTAATTTCCCATTGAAATGCATCAGAGCCTTTCATTTTATTTCCCCTTCTGATGCAATAGGCTCTTTACCGACTGCAAGAAAAGATAGTATGAGAGTCATGAGAATAATAAACCATGCTAGATCTTGAAGGCTGCACAACCCGTTCAAACATGCTGAAGGGAGCAGTACAGCCTGCCCTAAGACACACGGCTTTTCATGGGCAACAGCCCATTTTATGAGTCATGAAACATAATAGAGTATTGTTGAAAGTTTTGGGCACATGAGAAATTATCTATGGCTGGACATGGGGAATGGTATAAACTGGCAAGAGCCTAGCGTTACATTCTTCTTCAGAAAGGAAATCAGACAGTCTGGCCCACTTTCCAGAGCACTACAAATCATGGAGACTTGCTTTTTAATTAAAGGCAATTTATTTTAAAGAGCTGCCATCGTGACTGCAGGAGGTGGGGAAAACAGAGTTTTCTCAGCCATGAGCTGAGGTTGACTGAAGGTATTATGAAGGGTGATGAAGGGTGATGACTGCACGTATGTGAAAGCCATGAACTCCAGAACATCAGGTGGTTTGTTCCAGCTTTTTGTTTAATTTCATTTATTTGTTTAATATATATTTTATACCGCCTTTCTCCAGATTTCACAGGACGCAAGGCGGTTTACATTGGCAGGCTGTTCATAAAACCCATTTTTTCAGTTGGGTTTTTTTACAACTATTGTTCTATGTACAATTCATAGAACCCTCAATTTCTTCAGTTGTTTCCCTTTCAATGCATGGTCATCCTGACTACACTCTTACACTCTTCAGAGCCTTCAACAGTCCACCACAGATCACACCTTGGCCAGTTCTCAAGATTTTATTCGTCTTTTGTCAGCCGACTCCTCCACACTCCTCACATTCCTCCGCAAGCTCTGCCAGCGACTTCTGGTCTCCTATCCAAGGCTGATCCTGCTTAGCATCTTCAGGCAGGGCAGCAGCTCAACCTCCAGACCACACTTCCTGCCAGGTTTTAAGCCATCCTGCTCTCTAAGCCACTGTTCATGTTCATACGCATGCTAAAAACAGGACTCACTGGAATGTATTTGCAATGGCTCATCAGAAATGTGCACAAACACATACCAGAGTGAAAGGAAAAAAGATGAACTTCCAAAAAGGACAACACAGAAAACCAGGTAGGTATACCTTGGATGAACAACTGAAGTGGTGATGTGACCACTCTGTCTTGAGACTGGGATTTACTCAACCCACAACTTGGTGCCAGCAGGGAGTCACATGCCCTAGCAAGATTATCTGGCATGTTCTCTTGCTGTCAGTGATGGACAAAATGACACATGACAGCCAGCCACACTGGGTCTTTTCTCTAAAATGTATGACTTCATCACTGTAAGTTTCAAAAGAGAAATTGGGGGTGGGGATTGCTTCATATATTCTCTTCTGCATGCACTACTACATAAGTTCTGCCCTCCATTTCTTTTTGCCCCCCATCCAAAAAAGAGTCATATGTCTGTGTTGTTTGATGCTCAAGAAAAATGGCTAGGATATTTGAAATTATCCAAATAAGAAGGTTTCATAATACCTTCAGTGTGAATCAACAGTCGGACAGGCAAGAGACTGCAGCTTGACAGGGGTGCAAGAGAGAAAAAAATGGAGCTGAAATGTCAAGCACACAGCCTATGGCATCACAAACTGCTTTGGTTTGGTTAGCTGGGAAATCTGTAACTGGAGCTGAGCAAGAAAGGAAGCATTTACTACCCAGATTCAAAAAAGCAATTATTTATACATAGATTTGAAAGGAAGCAATCACTTTCTTTTCATTTGTGCTTTGTTTTCTAAAATGGTTAAAGTTCCCTCGCTCTTATTTAAAACACACACACACACACACACACACACACACACACACAATCTCAAAAGTCTGAATGAAGTGCAAAGAAAAAAAGTCCTATGAGCATTCGTGTGAATTTTTGAATGGATTAGTTCTGGCTATGATCAGGCTACGTTGAAATTCGTTTACCATAAATATTGGAGTGATCGGGTTTTATTGTCACAAAGGTTTGCCAATCGTAGATTTTTACAATCTTGTTTTCTCTGGGCAGGCTGTTTCTCAACCAGTCCTTCAGCAACACATGTCCTATCCCTGGTAGCCAGGATGACTCTGACGTTACATGATGAGAACTATATGTGCAGTTTGGAGAGCTGAACAAATTCGCACAGCTTTGCACTGAAGAAAAACGAAAAGGAGACTCACAATGTTGTTGTTCAGTCGCTAAGTCGTGTCCAGCTCTTCGCAACCCCAAACCAAGTTGCAATAGCCACCTTTTCACTGCTATTATTTATTTCTTTATTTGAAGAATTTATGCCCCGCCTTTCCCATGCCCATGCAAATGCATAGAACAAACAAAATACAATGTAACTACAATAAGGGGGCAATCCTAAGCAGCGCCAGACTGGTGAGGCCGACTTGGCAGTGCCATGTCCGACACTGCTTAGGAGAGGCTGGAGCCTCCCCCATGGCAAGGGAACGTTCGCTCCCTTACCATAGGGGCGGCTCCAGCCTCCCCTATGTGCACCTTGGATCTGTGCCTGCTAAAGAGCGGGCGCAGATCCGAGGAGACCGCACGGCGTGAATCAGGGACGTGCGGCCTCACTGACAGGCTTAGGATGAGGCCATATGGCCACTTCCCAAGCCCACCCACGTCGTGCCCAAGTCTCACCCCGCCTCCCCCCCTCTCACCAATCCCCGTCCCAATATGGGACAGAGAATCCCTTGCGCCGGCCACCTTCGGCCGACGTGAGGGAAGCGCTGCGTGGGCACAACAGGACCGGCGCTGCTGGCGCTGCTTTTTTGCTGATGCGGGGGTGCTGCTAGGTGCTCCCGCGTCTGCGCTAATGGCAGAGCGCCAACACAATGACATTGCGTCAGCACTCCGCCCCCCTCTAGGATTGCGCTGTAAGTAAAACACATTAAAACAATGCCAACAGCAGCATTAATCTAGACCCAATTCTCCATATCAGGCTGTTTGGAGGGCAGGGAGAAAAACAACTGATCAGGGGAGTGAACAAACTATGACACTATACCAGCGGGACAGAGGGCAGACAGCCGCACCATCATCTGAAGGCCAGACAAAATAGGTACGATTTGAGCAGGCTAATCTGCATTTCTAGCCCCAGCTAGATTCCTGAATACAGGCATGCTCCCGTATCCCCTGGGGTTCCGTTCCGGACTCCCCTGTGGATATCTGAAAACTTGGATACTGGGGACACCTTTTTAAAGATAGGGGAACAGCCATGGTTTTGCTGCTACAAGGTTAAAAAAAGACAGATTTGTTTAATGTTCCTCTGTCTTTTTAATAGGTGTTCCAGTATCCATGGTATCCGTGGATAACTGAAACCATGGATACCGAAGTAGTACATACCAGGGCACATCTGTTCTAGGTGAGTTTAGAAACATGAAACTGTCTTCTACAGAATTATAAGACATCTCACTCAGTATTGCCTACATCGGCTGGCAGTGGTTCTTCACAGTGGCTCTAATCTGGGTTTTTTTCCTCTCTCACCTTAGAGATGCCAGGGAATGAACCTGAGACTTTATGCATGCAAATCATGTGTTCTGCCACTTATAAGCTACAGGATTTGGAGGAGTGCAAAGTTAAACAACAAATATCAGACATCCCCTGCTTTTAAATCAATTTAGGGCCATGCGTATGAAACAAACCACCATATGGTTACCATTTTACTCTTTGGTGGCTGTCTCCACACACCAAGCTGTTCTTGTTCAACTCCTGGCCATATGGATCAGGGGTGGGTGTTTTTTTCTCTCCACACCACTTCATTCCTGTGGAACTGTTTACAGTGGCATGGAGGAAAGCCCAAGTGAAACCGCTGCATGTGAGTGGCTGACCACACAGAGAGGCAGACATTACAGGGCTTTACAGATCAGCTTGGATGTGTGTGTCTGTGTGTGAATAAAATTATTATTAAGAACATTTGCATGCTGCTTTTGAACAAAAAGCTGTTCAAACATGCTAAATACATCACTAAATGGTTCCCTGTCCCCAAAGGGCTCACAATCTAAAAACAAAGATGCAGAAGAGATACCAGCAACAGCCACTGGAAAATACCTTACATCTTGCTGGGGTGGAAAGGGGCAGTCACACCCTGTGAAATATAAAGGGACACTACTTTAAAAGGTGCCTCCTTGCCCAATTCACAGGGGTATACTGGTCAACAAGTTAGGGGCTAGATTTAGGACATTTCCAAATGATAGGGTAGAGGACGAAATCCAAGTTGGGTGAAGAGATGTTGTGAGATATCACGATGATGCTTTCCTTGCTTCCCACCTTTCCTATCTCTGCAAGCAGTGCATAAGTTACTACACCATGCTGGAAGCAGTGGTAGCCTCAAGGAAGTCTAATCATCTGAAACGGCTCAAATGTACAGTAGTGCATCCCACTGTGGCTAAAAGCCAGAGATATGAATCAGCAAGTTATCTCGTTTCAGTCTGCTATGACTTCAGCCATCTAAGACAAGCCATTCTCTCCCATCCGCCATCCAATGATAGTATGGACCTGCTTCTTTACTTTACAGCAGTATTTCACAAACTGTGGTTTCGGACCCACTAGCAGGGCCTGCCTTAAGCCAATGTAACCAATGTCGTCACATTGGGCCCTGCACTTTGGGGGGCCACACACCAGCGCAGTAAGCATATCACTTGCTGCTGCAGCCAGGATTTTTGTGAACTGTAAGTCAATGGGGCAAGCAGAGCAGCTTTATCTTGGGCCCTCCCACCTATCCCTGCCTCTGAACTGCCCAAAATGGCCCTCCTGGAAGCAGTTGGTGGTGATGTAATCAAGTCACCACCAATTATTTCCAGGTGTCATGCACAGCACCACAGGCACTTTTCTTGGTGAGTGGGAGGGGAGGGGGGGGCCCTGCGGGAATGCCCTGCTCCTAGAGCTGGTCCTGCCCACTAGGCAGCCATCTTTGAAAATATGGGAAGATGGGACACTGGAAAGGGAGAGGGCTTTCCAGTGGTTATTTGGCTTGTGGTTATTAGGCTTGTGTCAAGCCCGTAAATAGACTTTTTGCCTTTCTGATTCACTTTGCTTTTAGAAAATGGCTGAGAAATAACCCAATTTATTGCTGCATTCTCAGGAAAGCAGACTCAGGTGTCACAATGATGACAGTTCTGGCCATGACCACTTCTGGTGGGTCCCAGATGGATTGTCATTCTAAAAAGTGGGTCCCAGGGCTAAAAAGTTGCTGGAAGGCACTTTTGAACACTCGTAAGACTGCAATCCTGTGCTTACTAAGAAGTGAAGCCCACTGAAGATGAACACATTAGGAATTACCTGCTAGAAAATTGGTAAAGTACAGATTGTAAATCGCATACGGTCTAAAGCAATAAGACTAGAAATTTTCACAAATAAGTTGTAAGTTGCCTCCTTGTTTTATCTCAAGGTCAGTTAGGGGTCAGGGCAGCTCAGGGGTGTCTACTGCCTGTGGATTTGCCTGCAAAGTGTCTGCAGACCATCTTTTATGCATCCCACTTTCATTGTTTATATTGGTCGGAGCTTGGCAGCTAGCTCTTCTGAGCATGCGGTTAACTCCGTAACTCCCAACTCTTTCTGAAGTTGCTGCGCTGTGCTGATTTTTCTCCCTGCAGTTAAAAACCTGTGTGTGTGTGGGGGGGGGGGTTTCCTGCAGTTTGAATATATTTTTTTCCACATCACTTCAATGCTATCTTTCTTGTGTCATTATTTGGAGGGTGTTTTATGCTCAACTTCACAAGAACCATTTCCCTCACTCTCCCCTTGCTGCTGTGATTGGCTCCTGACCTTCTCAGCATGAGAGAAACTAAGGAAGTTTCACATAACATTATACTCAGACACTCCCTAAGTTTTACCCTCCCCTGACTTATCTGAGGGTCATAGAAAATTCCATGCCCTCTACTTATCTGTGAGATCGACTTATACTCGAGTATTTGTGGCACATGAATACTGAATATTATTAGGAAGTGCATTCAGAAATCCTGTTGTTTGTTGGTATGATGGCAAAAAGTGCATCACCAAAAATAGGATCCTACCATTCTCGAAAACATACACATACACAGAACTAAACTTAATTATCTTCATGCCAATTCATGATTAAATGCACTCTTAAATCATCTTATGGCTAGAGGCAGACAATAGGCTTGGTTTTACTTTGTTTTGTTTACAGGACAATACGTTGGAAACATTGCTGCCTAAGAAGCATCCCACTATCATTTTGATTTGCAGGACCAGCAGGCTTCTGGAGTGTTTTGAAAGCCTGAAAAACCTGTTTGACCAGAGATGAGAGGGCGAGAAGAGAAATGAATATGTGTGCGTGTACCATGGGAAACCATGTTTCTACCACATCATCTTAGACTGTGTTAAAAAGAGGCCTGTCTCTCTAGCCTAAAAGAGAGAAGCAGCGGACAAGCGTGACTGAAGTGCTCACTGGAGAAGCAAATAATGGGCCAATAACTCTGAGGATGAGTTTGCAGGCCTTTTATTTGGGAGAAACAGTGCTATATGCGCTTTTATATTCTCCCAGGACACTGAGCTAATGAGAAGGCAGAGATGCTCTCATGTCAGCATTGTTCCTGGAAACCTCAAACGTTGCATCTCAGCTTGCGAGTGTGCGACAGGTTTCCTCCTTCCTGCACCACCCCTCGCTCTCTCCTCCACCCCTTAAGACAGCAGTTGTTCTGAAGAGGCAACATTTCAAGCCCTCAGTATTTTAATCATGTTTACATTTCAGGCTTTCCAAGTCCTTGGCTTGGCCGTTGTGTCCATTACGTCGAAAAAAGGCCTCTTCCAAATGAAACATTTGCTTTTCAGCCTGTGGGCCCGAATCAGCTCGCCACTAATGCGATTAGAGCCCGGCCTCTCTAGCAGCCGCACTTTGTGCCTCAGGCAGTGTGAGGCTGCTGCCATTAAGGGAGCGAGCAGCCAAATGGCACCCTCCCGCCCAGCCATTTTTGAATGAGAAGAACTGGAGAAGCCCTGGATGTGGACGTCGTCGACCCAGTTGGGCAGATCCAAAGCTAAATGCCGTCTAACTCAGTAGATCTCCTGAAGTACATCATCCTCGCCAAAGTAAGCAATGACGCTGAAGTTGAAATTCAAAGCAAATATTCTCCTATATTCCTAGAGGAATTTTAATTTTCCAAAAGCAAACAAATTTCAAAACCAGGATTAGACAGAAGTTCTAGGACACTCGGGAAAGAAATATGGCTTGCATTGTAGAATAATTGCACAGGATGTTAACAGCACGGAATGAGGCCCTTCCCCCTCCCCCAGGCTATATTTTCTCAAAAGTTTGGTTTTAGGTTTTATTTTTGTTATTTTTTTTGGGGGGTGTGTGTTTGTTTCAGTGTTTGCCTTCCTTCCTCCAGCTGTTGGTGCTACTGAGCCTGTCTGGAATCAAGCGTGCTAAATTAGAAGCACTTTTGTAAGTTATGTAACGTTTTTTTAAGGCTTCCATTCTGTATGAGACACGACATTGCCAACATCTTGTGTAAAGATGCAGATAAGTTTCTACTCAGGCACATTTCTGTTATGCAATCTAAAAGGATGAATTCTGTACAGTCCTGGAAAAACGATATCCCCTGTGACCTTCTGTCTAAGGCATTTCCAAGTCCCTGACACCATTCCCAAGGTCGTTATATAGGGGTCTTTCAAACTTGTGTGTGGTAATAGGAAAGGGAATGAGACAGCATGCCATCCCCCCTCCCCACCAACCCTTTCAGTGTGTGAACCAAAATGAACATAACTTTTATCATGATGTTTTGCTGTTTTCACAAGGTTTCACAATGTTGATTCCACTTGCTTCAACTGGTGGGTCAAAATATCCATGTAAAGTTTTGTTCAGTTCTAGGAGTGAACTGGTCTACAAGGTGATTGACTCAGAGGCAGGGCCATTGACCCTTACAGCCTTCAAGCAGAGCTGGTGCAGATATGGTATAGATGTAGATTCAGAGCGCAATCCTAACTTGGAGTTAGACCAACACAGGCCAGCACCAGGGCCACCGTAAAGCACGTTTGGACCACTCTCTGAGTCAGGAAAGATGGCTCACATCGGTATGCTGGCTTCTCTGATTCTGAGAATGGTCCAAACATACTTTATGGTGGCCCTTGTACTGGCCAAACTTTGCTGGCTTAGTTTATGCCAGCCTAACTCAGTTTAGGATTGCACCCTGTGTATCCTGTTAATTCCCAAGAATCATACTAATGCACTGTAGCACAAACTAGTGTCTAGATCAGTGGTTCCAAAACTGTGGGTTGGGACCCACCAGTGGATCGTGAGCCAATTTTAGGTGGGTTGTGAAGCACCTAGGGCAACCATATTGAAAGTATGGGAAGATGGGATGTTGGAAAGGAGAAGGGCTGTGTGATTGTTTTGTTGTGTCAAGGTTGTAAATAGGCTTTTTTCTTTCTGATTCTCTTTGCTATTGGAAAATGGCTGAGAAATAGCCCAATTTATTGCAGCATTCTCAGGAAAGCAGCAGGCTTTGGCATCACAATGATGGCACTTCCAGTCATGACATCACTTCTGATGAGTCCCAGACAGATTGTCATTCTAAAAAGTGGGTCCTGGGGCTAAAATGTTTGAGATCCACTGGTCTAGATTTTTTCTCAAATAAGGAACCAGACTGTATGTGACTAAAGTCTCCAGCGTTGGAAGAATGCAATCTTCCTGCCATGATGTCATTATTGTTATGGTGCAGATCTCATGTTTTCCAACAGAGAGGTTAGCAAACTGTCCCAATTCTGAAACATCTATTAGCTTGAAATAAGGAACTATTTCAAACCCCAAAGCAATTGATTAAGCCAGGATTGGTCTCATGAATTCCTAGGGGAAAGTAGTAGGTTGGGACACTAAATAAATTTGGAGACTGCTCTGCATGTGAAGCTGCATATGGGTGCATAATCATCAGTCGACGAACAAGTTAGTGTTGCCATCCATTCATAGTCACATGTAGTGTTATATACCAGTGTTATTGTTTAGATGTTTTACTTTTCTTGGAATGAAGAGGAAACAGTATCCTATCCCATAATCAGTGCAAGTTTGAAACAATCGGAGTTTACGAATAGAGTAAACGTATATAGAGGTGCAGACAGTTGAAAATAAGAGGCCTCCAAGAAAATTGAGGAAATGATCTCATAGTCCTTCTAGAGGACTTACTTATAGACCTATTAGGATTATTAAACCGATCCTGTTCTAATGGACACATTTTTGAGAATCAGTTTAGGTATTGCAAGAAGAAAACTGCGCTACTGCAAGAAGAAAACTGATGTTATTGCGACTTTGAGACCCACAATTTCACCTTGTAATGCATATCTAGTAATCCAGATTTCAAAGCAATAGGGCAACTGCTGGAGTGCTGCAATTGGTTGAAGGCCTACGCCAGCCATAGCATAGGATTGTAGAATGCTGAGATGAGTAGGAAGAAATGGTGATAAAAGTAGCAGGACTGGGCTTTGTGCAGTCCCAAAAGAGAGCCTCTGGGAGTTATTGTGGGTGAGAGCTACGGGCTAGGAGATATGTATGTGAGCATCTGGATAAGGAGAAGCAGGGTGTATTAAAAAAGGGGGGGCTAATGGATATGAGAGTAATGTTGGCAAGTTTGCTGTCAGCCTTGAGAAGTTCGTTCCTGGAAGCCCTTAGAGCAGGGTTCTCAAACTTTTTTGAACTGCAACCCACTTTTTAGAATGACAATCTGTCCAGGACCCACCAGAAGTGATGTCATGACTGGAAGCCCAACATTGTGATGCTAAAGTCTGCTGCTTTCCTAAGAATGCAGCAATAAGTTAGGTTATTTCTCAGGCATTTTCCAATAGAAAAGTGAACTACACACACACACACGCACACACGCACACACGCGCACACACACACACACACACACACACACACACAAACTATTTACAACCTTGACACAAGAAAAATAATCACACAGTTCTCCCCCTTTCCAGTATCCCATCTTTCATATTTTCCAGTATCTCATCTTCCATATTTTCAATATGGCTGCTCTAGGTCCTTCACGACCTACCTGAAATTGGCTCATGACCCACTGGTGTGTCCTGACCCACAGTTTGGGAACCACTACCTTAGAGCCTATCTTTTCATGTTTATGTTCCTTCAGCATTTGTGATCTCCGGAACCAGAGGGCACCTATGTACAACACGTATTGATCACCCATTAGGACACAATCGTATCCAACTTTTCAATGCTGATGCAGCTGCAATGCAGCCCTGAGATAAGGGAGCATATGTTCCCTTACCTTAAGAAGGCCTCCATGACCACCCCTCTCACTGCAGGATGCAGCATGCACCCCTTTGGCATTTCTACATTGGTACTGGAAAGTTGGATAGAACTGGCTCTAATTTGCAAAAAAGAGAGTATTAGATAGTGTATTGCAGTGGTTAGAGTGTTGACCTTGGGAAACTTGCATTCAAGTCTCTGTTCAGTCGTACCTCTCCATGGATTGCCTTGGGCCTTTCATAGTCTTTCAGCCTCGCCTACCTCACACGACTGTTGTGAGGAACAAAGCAAAGGAAGAATCATATGTATCATCTTGACTTCTTGGAGCAGGCATGATACAAATGAAATAGTAATTGCATGATTAGCAGTTGCGATCCTGGGTGTGTGTGTTGGTGCTCAGGAACACACCTCTAGGGATGCTAAACCCTACCTGCAGGTGCCACGCCCTGAGCCTGCTGCCTCCCCCTTGGAGGTGTTCTGAGAGCCGGGGAAGCTGCACACAGCCTCCCCAACCCTCAGAAGCCTTCTGGAGGCAAAAACCCATCACTTTTGGTTTTCAGCTGAAAACCAGAAGTAACTATTTTTGGCCTTCAGAATGCCTTCCGAGGACAAGGGAAGCTGCATGAAGACCTTCCGGAGGGCACCCTCCTCCTCCTCCACTTTAAAAAAAGGTGAAGGAGGAGGGTAGCCCCCAGAGTGGAGGGGCAATGGGGGGAGCAACTAAGGGCAGGACAGGGTGATTTTGCCGCCCCTCCCCACCTGGTACCCCATGGCATTTGCCCCCTAACCCCCCTAGATATGCCACTGGTGATTAGCATAAGTGGTAGAATCCATGCTGCTCAGAGACCCACAAATAGCCACTTAACATAGTGCCTTTAGTTAATTAATTATAATGTTTGTAACACTGGACTGTCTTTCCTCCAAGGAGCTTACAGCTGTTTCTTCATCCTTGAGATGTCCTTTGAGATTTAGGGAATCATATTGTGGCTAATTATACCCAATGAACTTTGAAGATGGGTGGGATTTGAGTCTGGGATTTCCATTTTTAGCCATTACATCACAGTGCCCCCCTGTCATCTTCCTCTGTACTTCGAATTGTACTCAGAGATAATAACCTGTAAGGCCCAGAAGCTTCTGGTCAAGCAGTCCTTGTGCTTCGGAACTTGAATTTTCTATGGTTTCTGTCAACAGCCTTCTTCAGGGAACTGGCCCAAAGATACCTAACAGGCAAAAGACAATTGGTTCAGCTCTTCAGTTATGACACAAACAGAAGATTCGTTATATTCCATTACACAGAATAAAGGCCTACTTGAATATATTTATGGATAGAGATACAAAAACAAGCTCCTGCATTTATAGCTGATTAAAAAAAATCCATGTAAATGCCCAGAATTCAAGCAAACAAAACTCCAATGTATGGGGGTGAGAGTTCTTAGCTCATCTTCCGCTATCAAAACAAAATGGGTTTTACAGGGACTTTCATTGTAGAACTACCTCAGAACAAACAATGCTGGTAATCTATTGTGAAGGCTCATAAAAATTACGCATGAATCTTCCTGAGACTTTCATCATCACCTCTGCACATTTACAAAGAAGCTCGCTGGGGGGTGGGGGGAATCTTAACACTGCGCAATGCAATGTGCAGTGTAATTGCCTGCACCTGTCAGTCACGAGATGCAAACCCGCAGATTCTTCACAACGGTTTGGCAAAGCTGCACGTCTGGGTAGGCCAGGATGCACGAAGTGTTCAACAGTGCTGGGGAGGAGAACGTTTTCTGTAAGTTAATACATCAGGACGAACTCGTGCCAAATACAAACCATGTGCCAAAATACGTGTTTCCTCCGCGAGATCCCTCCAATGCAGGCTCCCTCCATTAACTCCAGCTGTTGAACTGCCCACTTGCTGCCCTTGTGTTCCCACAGTGATATGCAACCCAGATGCCAATGGTCCCACATCATAAAATGTTTCCAACCTATGTTTCGCCTGTATTCCCTGCTCAGCTGTCACAGCCACTGCTAGTGACAAACCAGACTTCAGGCCAGTTGTTAAATCAGGATCGTTTTACAAATGTTTTACAAATGGTGCTATATCTGCAACACGGCAGACATTTCTTTGGTGAAAAGACGACAGGAAAACCTGTCGTTTTGAGCGGTCTTCCTAACAATGCAAGCCACGCCTTTTCTTTTTGTCCTTCCTATGTAATATATGAAGAAGGGAGTTATAGATCTGGCCCCACAATGAGGGTGCAATCCACAAAGCGCCCTTGGGCCGATGCTATGCGCTTGCGTCAACCCAAGGTCACCAGAACCGACACAGGGGCGCTGACTGTGCAAATGCTGACACAATACTGCTTTGCTGCTAGTGCCATTGAGCCAACACTAGCAGCAGCCTAAGGGCGCTGGGCCAAGGCACCTCTGCACCGCTTGTGCGTCAGCTGAACTTGGCTGGCACATGAGCGATTCTGGGCAGAGGGAGGGTGGACAGGAGGGAGGAACTGGGCGAGGTGGGCGGGCCAGTAGGCATTCCAACCTGGGAAGGGGGCGGGGCCAGGATGTGGCCATTTGGGCCGTGAGGCTTCCTTGGCTCTGCGCCTTATATACAGCAGGTGCAGATCCAAGGAAGCCATAGGGGAGGCTGGAGCCTCCCCTGTGGTAAGGGCATAAACGTGCTCTTGCCCCATGGAGCCTCCCCAGCACTCCAGAGCTGCACTGGATCCAGTGCAGCCTCGCCAGCTTTGCTAAACCAGAGCAGCTTAGGATTCTGCTCTGAATCATGTGAGCTCTGAGCGCTTATGGAACTCATGCGCCTCACCATTGAAAGCGGTGTGTGTTTCGCCCCATTTGCAAATCACGCAGGAAGCAGGAAAAAGGAAGGAAGTTTCTGACTCAGCACTGCTGAGTCATAGCATTGGTCCCATGAATTCTGGAAGGAGCGCTCTGTCAGGATTGCCAGGCAGATGCGGTGCTATTGCACTGCTATGATGGATATGATGTATGCAAGGTATGTTATGAAGCTGCCTTACAGCGATGGCCCAGTTCTACCCCGTGATGTGCCATCACTGCATCTTGCTTGCTGGCCACAATCGTTCTGACAACAGCTGGCTCGCGGCTGACGGCATGGAAGCTGGCAAACTCCCCACGCCAGTCGGCAACTGCAATAGACTGGCTGCCGGAGCTGGTCAGGTGGGGATGGATCAGGAGTAGATCTTGCAGTGTCCGCGAGATTCAGATCCCCCATCCTAGCCCAACAATTTCTCCTTGGACCTGACAGATTGATGCCAGCAAATAGCTGAGATAGATCTGAGTAGGCCCTTTGGCAACCAGGGAGCAGTGGAGGAGGCAAGTACACATTTCCTTTACATGTCTCTTCTGGGCTGCCCTGTCCCCTGCTGGCCCATGCCTGGCAGTGCATCCTGCATCGCTGTAGGCCAGCCCTCGATATAACAGGCTTGGGTTGACAGTCTGACTATTAGCCCATCTGGCCCAGTAGTATCCATTGCGACTGGCAGATGCTTTCCTGGGTTTCAGGCATTCCCTTCACCCACCACCTGATCTTTTTAAGTGGAAATGCCAGAGCTTGACCCTACAACCCTCTCCCAGCGGTATGGCTTCTCCCTCGCTTCATACCTATGACTGCTGACAGCTGATATGCTGCCAAGATGACTAAACATGCCTGCCATGCTGAGACTGTCTGGTGTGCGAAACATGCCAGAGAGAGGATTTCGAAGAGGTTTTACAAGGCTGAGCTTCTGCCTTTTCTGATCTGTTCCCACAGGCCTGTCAGGTTTTCTCCAAGTCAGGAACGTAGCTTCTGTAAAATGGAGCCTTCTCCTCTCAAGGCTATATCTAAATAGAGACCGGTCCCTTTCTAAGCATGGACTCATAAGCAAATAAGAAAATCCCATTCCTCTCTAGTGGGGAAAACACCAGAATTTCCACACTCCTCACTCAGAGCGCAATCCTAGCCAACCTTCTAGCGCTGACGTAGCTGTGCCAATGGGGCATGTGCTGCATCCTGAAGTGAAGTAGTAGTCATGGAGCCCTCCTCAAGTTAAGGGAAAGTTTGTTCCCTTAGTGCAGAACTGCATTGCCCTTATCCGGGTGTTTGAAAGTTGGTTAGGACTGCATCCTCATCTAAAGAGGCTGTTCAGTTTGAGGCCCACAAAAGAGCCACAGTGCATCTTGGGATTACTACTACGGAGAGGTTATTTTACCTCCGCAGTTTTACCCCGCTTTCCATAAACATGGCCCAAGCCACGCACTTGGTAGATCCTTTCTTTGTTCCGTCGGCCTTATGAGCTGCAGATTTACTTTCACGTCAGCCTTTTTTCTTCCAGGAATGTGTGTGTAGCAGAGGGAAAACGAAGTTAATGAAACAATGATTGATTAGCTCACTTTGTTATACAAGACCTTTGTGTGTTGGCTGAGTTGCCAGTCAGTTAGGTATGCGGAGGAGGCTAAGCCAAGGAGATCATGTGATTTTCTGTTTACAAATAATAGTAAATGTTTTTTTAGAGCCAAATTCCTTCTCTGCCTTTTATTTACATGCAAGTTCACCCTATAACCCACCCCGCCCCTGTCCACAGAAGAGGAATGCGAATTAGGACTACGCACCTGATCAAAGTACATCACTACGGCATTTTTGAGCTTCCACCAGATCCTCTTACTGACAAAGACAATCATAGGATAACCAGCTCACACATAATAAATGGGGAATTGCCCTGGTATAAGTTGGTGATATAACCTAGCTATGGGGGAAGGCAAAGCTATGTCATCTGACAAAGCAGTCAGGGAAGGAGCTGGAGAAGGCTGCCAGGCAAGAGGAGTAGCACCTAGTAGTTAGTGTTCACACAGCCCTCCCTGCTCTCAGCGTTCCCTTTAATTGGTTCAGCTGCTAAATGGGGTGGGGGAGAAGATAACTAGTAGATATATCTGCTGCCACCATTCTTCTATTATTCCACTATTGGAATAAACCACCCCATCCAGGAGAGTACAGAACCCCAGGGGTACTTATTTAAAATCCGGTTGCACCTGTGAGCAATCAAATGTGACAATTACCCATGAACATAGACTAAGCAGGCAATGTGTCAAAATATAATGTCTTTATTAAAAAAAATAACCCAAAAGGAAAACCAATTAAATCAGATGGGGGAAAGGGAAAAGAAAACAAGATGGACACAAAGAAATAGCTTCAACCAATTGGATGCAGTAACTAATAACACCCAGCAGAGGGAGCTGGAATGCTACTCAAGAGCAAAATCCCAACCTCCTTTGCAGGGCCAGCAATTTGGCCAAATTTGGCCCTGCACTAGGATGGGCCCCAAACTGGTAGGGCGAACAGACACCCCGCAGCTGCCGCTGGCACCTCACTCTGTAGCTGATGCTCCGGCATGGAATCTTCCACACTGAAGCGTCATGAGGACAGCACTGTAATATAAGTGGAGCATTGTCACTGGACATCCCTCTCTGCCACTTGCCCCTGGGTCCAATTGGCTTGAAATTCCCCTGCCCTGGAAGCAGTGGGTGATGTCATCGTTGACAGCTGTCTTGCCGCTCCAGCTCATCTTGGTGAGTAGGGAGGGCCCTGGAAAATTAAGTCCCTAAGTGTGCCTGGCTAGAAATATAGTCACTTTCAAATAAAGGACAGAGGCAGGAGGCAGGAGCATGGCCCAGAAGGGAAGGGGCTGCTGAAGCCTCTGGAGGATTAGAAACATCCAAAAATGAGGGGGAAATGGGAAGAAACCAGGGCATTCATCATACCCCCCCTCTCTTTTTTATTCAAAAGCTATATTATGTGAACTGCTGGGCACAAGTCGAGGATTGCCCAATTTGTAAAGAATTCACACAAAAGTTGCAATTGATTGGTTCCAAGATAAAATCTGGAACAGAAGTAGCAGTTGAGCTAATATCAAGGCCCAAAAAAGCCTTCCTGACCGGCAAGGACTTTTCTTATGGGGTGTCCGTAGTCTTCAAAAGCTCCTGCTGAAATAAATTTGTTCGTCTTTAAGGTGCCAAAGGACTTTGTTGTTAAAGGCAAATGCACACGTCGCTTCAAACAAGGGTGCTTGCCCATTTTTCTCATCTCTCTCTCTCTCTCTCTCTCAAACAGGCAAGTATACTTGTGCAAACCACAGTGAAACTGTGGCAGGGATAGGGGTGCTTCAACTCTTCACTCCTGCCATAGTTCTGATCCAGATTGTGCACATACAGAGGTGTACCTAGAGGGGGATCACAGCACTAAGTTTTGCAAGCAGCTGTTCCCCCTCTTCAGAGCCATTCAGAGCCAACGGAACCTCCGTTTTGCTCTAGCCACTGGGAAAGGCTCTGAAGAGGAGGGGGAGTTGCTGCTTGCAAAACATAGTGCGGTGACCCCCTCTAGGTATGCCTCTGTGCACACACACACACCCCACTGTTTACAACAGGGGGAAAAATCTTCCCTATCAGCTTTCAGTTGACATTGCTTTCCTACTATAGATAGCAAGAGGGGAGGAACAATCCAAACTGGGAGCAAAGTGTTAAAAGTCCCCTCCCCCCACCATCACAGTTTTGCCACATTTTACATGCCCCCAACTAATTTTTTTTTTCCTAAACAGGAGGGGATGGGCAAAAAACCAGGCCAACTTATGCATTCAAGGTAATGTGTACTTTTGCCATAAGCTTTTCCTTCATTTCTTTTCAAGTCTCCTCTTTGCAGTCTGAGCACAGATATTGGAATTGTGAAGGTATGAAAGGTGGAGAAAGCTTTGCCATTCATCAGTGCTGACACAATGGACACTATCCAACAGGTGCTTTTGAACAATCCAGACAGCACTCCAAGAGAGCTGGGGAATGAAAAGATTTTTCTAGGAAACATCACATTGTGGTTTGAGAGCTGGAAAAGGCAAACTCCCCCAAACAGAAGCACTTTGTTGAAGGAAGTTGTCTGGATTTCACATCCTGTCACACTCAGATCCAGCTTCAAACTTCTAGTCCTTACTTTTGAAGGGTTCAGTCCCTGAACAGCTATTCTTTTATACCCCCTTCCACTCTTCCCCAAGTTATGTAAAAATTATTCCATGGTACAATATGGTTGTCACAAGAGCGGCTACTGAAAATCAATGGCTGACCCAGCTGAGGCTCCACCCTGAGGCCAGGCCAAGGATCGCCACCCCTGCACCCGCCCCCTGCACCTCACCGCCACACACTTGTCACCATGCCACGCTCCATTTTGGAGCTGTTTCAATGCGGGGGGGGCGAACAGCTCTTGCACGACTCGCCTCTGCAAGAGGAAAGCTGCCTCCATACCACCCGCCCATCAGTGGCGTTTCTACAGGGAGGGCAAAGCTCTAAGTTTTGCAAGAAGCCTTACCTTGCAGTGGAAATCACTCCTCTCCTGCACCGTTTTAGCCAATCCTCACAGGGAACAGCAACATCTTGGCGTTGCTTACTGGCTACAGAAGCAAGGGAGAGGAGGGATTTACTTGACAGGGTAAGGCTCCTTGCAAAACTTAGAGCTTTGCCCTCCCTGTAGAAACGCCTCTGCCGCCCATCAGTGCACCACCTGGGGCAAGTGACATCCCCCCAACAGTTAGGTAGGGTCGCCACTGCTGAAAACGACTTCCACGTGGCAAGCGATCACTGTCCAGCCTACAAATGTGTGAAAGTAGTCACCATCAGACAATATTAACAAAATGCCCATTAAAATGAGTACCTGGATGCAACTGTATAAACTCAAAGTCAAAGCAAAGGAAGCTCCACTATTGAGGGAGGACAAATGGGAGAGAACCTAGAAAGAAAGACTGCATGATGCTTTGGGGGTATAATCTGTTGAAGGAAGAAGCAGAAGACTGGAATTTGGTAAAATTCGCGGTCTATGAGAGATTCCCACCTTGAGCTGACCTACCAAAGGTGACTTCAACTGAGTCAGACCATTAGCCATCCAGCTCAGTATCGTCTAGACTGGCTGATAGTGGTTCTCCAGTAGTTCTCCCTTAAATTTTAGATAAGGAGCTTTATCCAGCTTTCTCTACTAGAGACCAACAATCAAACCTGGGACTTCCAGCATGCAAAACACGTGCTCTCCCACTGAGCTATGGCCCCTACTGAGCACAGAACCATTTATTGAACCCAGGATTGAAATATAGCATGCAAAAACCCAGAGTATGTCCACGTGCAAATATTCTTTCTTATAGTGCATTGCAATTACTGCGTACTACTACGTTTCATACGTGGTCGTTCTCCCAGGCATGCATCATTTATAAGATGGTGGGGACCAGAATACTCAGGACTGGATGGATGCTGATGTAGCCTTCCATGTTGTTTGTTGTTCTAAATATTCTGAGAGGGATTTAAACGATGCTCAACAAAAGCCCATAAACTTTTACAAGGCAATGACAAGCCCATTAGTATTGGAAAGTTGAGCACCACCTGACAATAGGCAATATTTCAGCTGTGCTTCATCCTACATTAGATAGCATCACTTTTCCGTTTCCAGCCTAACTCTTTCAGTGCCATAACAGCTTGGGTGGAGCACCAGTACTTCTTAGGGCTGTATCTGTAATAAGCAAGCCAGCCATTTGAAAAGCCTGTGCAAGGGAGCCCCCAGTGTGTGGGAAGCTGTTTGCTTGCATCAGCTGATACGTGCAGGATGCTGCTTTTGCCTGAACACAGTACATGTCAAGGCATGCTGAAAGTCAAATCCTGCATGTGCCTGGGGGGGGGGGGCGTGCACACAAGCATCAAGCTTGGATCTACCACTCATAGGCTTTCCACATGGCTAGCCGGCACCCAGACAGTTGCGTGAAAAGGCCCTTAGCGTCCAAGGAAATTTCCAGCATTTTTGCACCCAAGGAGATAGTGAATTTCTCTCAAAACCTTTAAGCACATTTACTGCCCAATCTCATCCCAGACCATTGCATTGATGCAACTGATGGAGCATGATGCAGCATAATAGGCTGCCTGATTGGGACTTCTCAGATCTACACCAGCCATTTTGCTGGGATGAGAGAAAAGGAGCAAGGCAGCCTGGGAAAGTGGGGGTATAGTAAGACCTGGCATGCTCCCATGCTATTGAGATCTCTCTCCATTCCCCTGCCTTGAAATGTTCCCTTCTCTCCCTCTCCTTGCCCACAACATGCCTCTGCTCCAACTTACCAGCACTGACAGAGGTTTCAGGAGCCACTACTGTGCGCATTACTCCATTGCCCATTTGCTGCAGTGGCCAGGAAGTGTGCCAGAATGCTACTTCCTGCAGCACAAGGCCCCAAGAGGTTTGGGGCCTTAATCTTTGAAGCAATTCTCATGCCTTAAAAACGGTGCCTATACCAGTGACATGCAGTCAAAGAAGGCAGAACCCAACACAGTTTAAAAAAACACACAAAGACCCAACCAGGAAAAAAAAAAGGTACCTTGCCTTTCTGCCCTGCTCCTTTCTTCTCCAGCACAGTGAGTTAAGTAGTTAGCACACACTGCAATTCGCGGAGGCAGTTAGCAGTACTGCTTCCAATGCGGACGCTGGCGGTCAGCTTTCACCGCCAGCTCTGGTGTAGCTCTTGTGGCACCACCAAAGGCCCCAACTCTGCTGCTGGGCCTGCACCTATGGCACAAAGCCTCACCGCACAATCCTATGCATGTCTACTCGGAATTAAGCCCCATCTTGTTCAGTGGGACTTACTCCCAGGAAAGTGTGCTTAGGATTGCAGCCTCAGCGTTGCGCAACGGCCACCATACCACCAACCACGGTAAGTGATAGCCTGGGCTGGTGGAGTTGTTTTGGAAGGAGGGCATGGGAAAGAGGGGGGGAGGGCGGAACTGGGCAGGGGAGGGGAGGACTGGCCCGGAAGGCAGTGGAACTGGTTGAGGCCCTCGCCGCCACATCTTGAACTCCCGTGTTGGGCTTGGACATTTCTTTTCCCCGAGGAGACCCCTGCAGCTGCCGTGACTCCCATAGGACGCAGTGATAGCCATTTTGGTACTGCTGCTCCTCCAGGAGTCAGGCAGCTCAGGATTGGGACTGGGCTATTAGTCCAAGGCTGCAATCATGGCTGCCTTTCAATAAAAAAGGCAGAGCAGTTGGCTTCCAATAAAAAAAGGAAGGGTACCTCTTGCTTACAGGATCCTCCTGCTTACAGGCTCTTCAATCTAGAAAAAAGGCACCTGAGGGGGGACATGATTGAGATATACAAAATTATGCACGGAAGGGATAGAGTCGATAGAGGGGTGTTCTTTTCCCTCTCTCAAAACACCAGAACCAGAGGACATCCGCTAAAACTGAGGGTTGGGAGAGTTAAAACAGATAAAAGGAAATACTTTTTTACCCAGCGGGTAATTAATCTGTGGAACTCTTTGCCACAGGAGGTGGTGATGGCATCTGGTCTAGATGCCTTTAAGAGGGGATTGGACGGATTTCTGGAGGAAAGGTCCATCGTGGGCTATAGGCCATGATGGGTTGTGCAACCTCCTTACAAAGGTGGTGGGCTACTTCAGAGTACCGGGTGCAAGGGAGTGGCAACAGGATGCAAGCATCTTGTTGTCTCATGCCTCCCTGGGGCACCTGGTGGGCCGCTGTGAGATACAGGAAGCTGGACTAGATGGGCCTTTGGCCTGATCCAGCAGGGCTCTTCTTATGTTCTCATGTTCTCCTTAAGCTATGTTCTTATGTTCTCATGTTAACCTGTTCACTTCTCTTGCTATGTGTGCTGCTACTTTTTTGTATTCTCATGCATGCTCTATCTCTGTCAGTGTGCCCTCTCTCTCTCTCTCTCTCTCTCTCTCTCTCTGTGTGTGTGTGTGTGTGTGTGTGTGTGTGTGTGTGTGTGTGTGTTCAATCACGTGTTCACTGTTTTGACTCTGCCAAGATCATGACATTCTTGAGCATCTCAATATGAAGTTGAATAATTTGTGTGTACATACTCATGTATTTACTTATTGGATTTTTGTACTGCTTTTCTAAAATACCAAAGCGGTGAATGTTAATTTAACTGACAGCTGATCTGTGACTGGAGAGTCAGCAGGGAACCCAATATTGAGTGAAAATGACTGAGCACAATCCTAACCTGGAGTTAGGTCAGCACAGTTACGCCAGCACAAGGGCCACCATAAAGCGTGTTTGGACTACTCTCGGAGTCAGAGAGGCCAGCACACAGACGTGCGTCATCCTCCCTGACTCCGAGTGGTCCAAATGCGCTTTATGGTGGCCCTTGCGCCAGTCAAACTTTGCTGGCCTAACTGTGCTGGCCTAACTCCAGGTTAGAATTGCGCTCTGAAACATCTAATGAAAAAGCACAAGTGTATGTGTGGAGGGGGAGGGTTGTTGTTGTTGTTCAGTCGCTAAGTCGTGTCCGACTCTTCGCGACCCCATGGACCACAGCACGCCAGGCCTCCCTGTCCTCCACTAGCTTCCTGAGTTCGCCCAATTTCATATTCATTGCTTCGGTGACACTATCTAACCATCTCATCCTCTGTCGCCCCCTTCTCCTTTTGCCTTCAATCTTTCCCAGCATGAGGGTCTTTTCTAAAGAGTCCTCTCTTCTCATCAGGTGGCCAAAGTATTGGAGCTTCAGCTTCAGCATTTGTCCTTCCAGGGAGCAATCAGGCTTGACTTCCTGGAGAATTGACCGATTGGATCTCTTTGCAGTCCAGGGGACTCTCAAGAGTCTTCTCCAACACCATAATTCAAAAGCATCGATTCTTCGACGCTCTGCCTTTCTTATGGTCCAGCTCTCACAGCCATACATGGCTACTGGGAAAACCATCGCTTTGACTATGCGAACCTTTGTTGGCAGGGTGATGTCTCGGCTTTTGATTAAGCTATCTAGGTTCACCATAGCTTTCTTCCCAAGAAGTAAACGTCTTTTAATTTCATGGCTGCAGTCACCATCTGCGGTGATCTTGGAGCCCAGGAAAATAAAGTCTGTCACTGCTTCCATTTCTTCCCCTTCTATTTGCCAGGAAGTGATGGGAGTGGTTGCCATGATCTTAGTCTTTTTAATGTTGAGCTTCAAACCAATTTTGGCACTTTCCTCTTTCACCCTCATCAAAAGGTTCTTTAGGTCTTCCTCACTTTCTGCCAGTAGAGTGGTATCGTCTGCATATCTGAGGTTGTTGATGTTTCTCCCAGCAATCTTGATTCCAGCTTGTGAGTCATCCAGCCCTGCCTTCCTCATGATGTACTCTGCATATAAGTTAAATAAGCAGGGTGACAATATACAGCCTTGTCGTACTCCTTTCCCAATTTTAAACCAGTCGGTTGTTCCATGTCCAGTTCTAACTGTTGCTTCCTGACCCGCATAAAGGTTTCTCAGAAGGCAGATCAGGTGGTCTGGAACTCCCATCTCTTCAAGAACTTGCCACAGTTTGTTGTGATCCACACAATCAAAGGCTTTAGCATAATCAATGAAGCAGAGGTAGATGTTTTTCTGGAACTCTCTTGCTTTCTCCATGATCCAGCGAAGGTTGGCAATTTGATCTCTAGTTCCTCTGCCTCTTCGGAAACCAGCTTGTACATCTGGTAGTTCTCGATTCACATACTGCTGAAGCCGAGCTTGTAGGATTTTGAGCATGACCTTGCTAGCATGTGAAATGAGTGCAATGGTGCGGTAATTCGAGCAATCTTTGGCATTGCCCTTCTTTGGGATTGGAATGTAAACTGATCTTTTCCAGTCTTGTGGCCACTGTTGGGTTTTCCAAATTTGCTGGCATATGGAGAGCAGCACTTGGACAGCATCATCTTTTAAGATTTGGAGTAATTCTGCTGGAATGCTGTCACCTCCACTAGCTTTGTTGTTAGTGAGGCTTTCTAAAGCCCACTTGACTTCACTCTCCAGGATGTCAGGTTCGAGCTCAGTGACTGTACCACTGTGGTTATCAGGAACATTTAGATCGGCCTTATAGAGTTCCTCTGTGTATTCTTGCCACCTCTTCTGAATCTCATCTGCTTCTGTTAGGTCCTTGCCATTTTTGTCCTTTATTGTGCCTACCTTAGCACGAAATTGTCCTTTGACATCTCCAATTTTCTTGAAAAGATCTCTAGTCCTCCCCATTCTGTTGTTTTCCTCTATTTCTTTGCATTGCTCATTTAGAAAGGCCTTCCTATCTCTCCTTGCTGTTCTCTGGAAATCTGCATTCAGTTGGGTATATCTTTCCCTTTCTCCCTTGCTTTTGGCTTCTCTCCTTTCCTCAGCTATTTGTAAAGCCTCGTCAGACAGCCACTTTGCCTTCTTGCATTTCTTCCTCTTTGGGATGGTTTTAGTTGCTGCCTCCTGTACAATGTTACAGACCTCCGTCCAAAGTTCTTCAGGCACTCTGTCTACCAAATCTAAGCCCCTAAATCTATTTGTCACCTCCACTGTATATTCGTAGGGGATCTGATTTAGGTCATACGTGGAGGGCCTAGCGGTTTTCCCTACTTTTTTCAGTTTAAGCCTGAATTTGGCAAGAAGAAGCTGATGATCTGAGCCACAGTCAGCTCCAGGTCTTGTTTTGACTGCCTGTATGGAACTTTTCCATCTTTGGCTGCAAAGAATGTAATCAATCTGATTTCGATGTAGACCATCTGGTGAAGTCCATGTGTACAGTCGCCGTTTGTGTTGCTGGAAAAGGGTGTTTGCTATGACTAATGTGTTCTCCTGACAGAACTCTATCAGTCTTTGCCCTGCTTCATTTTGTACTCCAAGACCAAACTTGCCTGTTATTCCTCTTACCTCTTGACTGCCTACTTTAGCATTCCAATCCCCTATGATGAGAAGGACATCTTTTTTGGGTGTTAATTCTAGAAGCTGTTCTAGGTCTTCATAGAAGCGGTCAACTTCTTCCTCATCAGCACCAGTGGTTGGGGCGTAGACTTGGATTACTGTGATGTTGAAAGGTTTGCCTTGGATCCTAATGGAAATCATTCTATCATTTTTGAGGTTATACCCCAGTACTGCTGTTCTCACTCTCTTGTTCACAATGAAGGCTACTCCATTTCTTCTAAGGGATTCCTGCCCACAGTAGCAAATATAATGGTCATCTGAATTAAATTCTCCCATTCCTGTCCACTTTAGTTCACTAACTCCCAGGATGTCGATGTTCAGCCTTGACATCTCACGTTTGACCACATCTAGCTTGCCTTGATTCATAGATCTGACGTTCCAGGTTCCTATGTAGTATTGTTCTTTGCAGCATCGCACTTTCCTTTCACTTCCAGACACATCCACAGCTGAGCTTCCTTTCAGTTTTGGCCCAGCTACTTCACTCTTTCTGGAGCTACTAGTACTCGTGTTCTGCTCTTCCCCAGTAGCATAATGGACACCTTCCGACCTGAGGGTCTCATCTTCCAGTGTCATATCGTTTAGCCTTTTTGTTCTGTAATCCATAGGGTTTTCTTGGCAAGAGTACTGGAGTGGGTTGCCACTTCCTTCTCCAGCGGACCACGTTTAGTCAGAACTCTCTGCTGTGACCTGTCCATCTTGGGTAGCCCTACATGGCATAGCTCACAGCTTCATTGAGCTACTCAAGCCCCTTCGCCACGACAAGGCAGTGATCCATGAAAGGGGGAGGGGGAGGGGGAATTGTGGAATTAAAGAAGAAAAAAAGCAAGACTGAGAAGCTAAACTCCATTTAGTGCCACATCTGTTCTTAACTTTTGTTCGGCTCCTAATCACTAGCAACGCCTGATAGTGCAAAGTGGCTTTTAACAGAGTTAGAGTTGGCTTCCCAGTGATTTGTACAAACATGTGCGCGAAGAATCTATTCCAACGCACATTAGCTCCTTTCCTGCCGTACCACATTGGAGCTATGTCCCTTCAAATCTCCTCCCTGTTACCACCAATCTTTGCTCACGATAATATCACGAAAGTGACAGTAGAAGAAAAGAAGAATCTTGTACAAGCTGAATGTCAGCAAGAAGCCTCTTCCAGAAGCTGAACTAAAATATTTTTAGAAAGATGTTCAAGCCATCAAACAAACTTTTCTTCTTATTAAAAAGTGCTCTTTAAAAAATCAAATATAAAAAACATCTGATGAATTGGTAATATAAAACGTTAAGGTGTTGATCTGTTCAACAGCTGGAAATACCACTTCTTGTAACAATAAATACTTTTAACATTTAAATGATTGTGTGGCTGGAAAAAGAAACTCTTTGTTACTGCTTGGGATTTGCAACTGCTCAAGGATCAATTTTCTTAAATCCTATTTCCTTAGAGGCTGGAAAGTCAAGTTCTTAAATACTTAACGTTATAGATATCCATTCTGCAGAAACTCAACAGCCTACAAAAGAGGTGCGAAAGATATAACCTTTCAAGGTATCTGCCCAGGTTTTAGTACCTTGCATGTTATTTCTACCTCTTATTAAAACAACCAATTACATGATTGATCATGACTAATCTTCCATGTAGAAAATGAAGTGGGAAAGTGTGGTCTAAAGAAGAGATTTTCACACTGAGTTCTACATAATTCAGCGGTTCTACTGAAGCCTATCAGGGGTTGGCATGATAAGAAAGGCTATAAATGATAAGCTGCATAAAAGGCAAAGCACAGAGGAATTGGACATATTTTATGTAGGTGCAATCTCAGTTTATACAGAGTCATGGTTAGGCCCAGTGGAATTTGTTGATGCCTTGGGTGTACTGAGAGTACACCCTAGAGCAGTTCTCAAAATTTTTAGACCGGGTCCCACAGAAGTGATGTCCTTAACCTGGAAGTGATGTCATAGCTAGAAGTGACATCAACAAGCAGGAAATGCCATCATTGTGACATAATCAAATAACACTCTTGGAATGCAAACTGGCATTACTGGACTGCAGCAATTGCACAACCATGAATCATCTCTGACAGAAAGCAAACTTAGGACAAAATATTATGTAAAAGCACTGAACTAAATTTTTAAAAAAATCACTTGAAAATTCAAATTGATAACACAACAGAAATATAGCAAGAGTAAGGTCTGCAGTTCCAAGATGGCGGCTCCCAGCATTCTGCGATCCTTCTGGCATCAGGTCACAACCCACCAAGTGGGTCCCAAGCCACAGTTTGAATAATACTGCCCTAGGGAACATGCCCCCAAATCCTCTGCCATACAGAAGGCTTCTGTGACAGATGCACAGGAGTCCTACGGCTGAGAGATTGTTGTAGGAAGAGACACCCTGAGGATATGACTCTCAGTGGTCTAGTCCTGTGATGGCCCCTGTCCCAGGGCTTCATCCCAAGGGGGAAGAGCCTCATTGTAGGGGTTGGGTGTGACATTAGAAGTACAGAGAGGCCTGGGGGGAGCAAAAAATGTGACAGCAGACAACCAGATTGCTGCTGCTGAAACTGCTTTCAGCTGGTGCTCTGCCACCAAGTGATGGAGGCCCTGTTCCATGGTGATGGCTCAGCACTCAGGGATGCTCCGTGGGATCCTTAGAACGAGGGTCATTGGAACCCACGGGCTGGATAAGCTGGGGACGGGGGGGGGGGCCCCTACCCAGGCAGGGTTGCCTGAAGGTATTTGCCTAGTGCTGACCCTGACAGATCAGCAATGGATATGCATTTGCCTCTTGAAAGATTATCAAGCCGAGTACTCCTCAGCAATCCATCACTTCTTCCTTTTCAGGTCAGGTTGCCCATCCTTGTCTCAGGAGGTTGTTAATGCTTCTCTTTGCTTTGGAGTCTATATAATAGGTGGGGAAAGCAGCAAAGGATTTACTGAAGTTGCAAGTGCTCCAACCTGTCACGTCAAATGGTAAGCAGGGATGCTTACTCACAAGTGAGCCCACTAGTAGATTGGTGCTTCAGCCAAATACTCAGTGGTGACAATAACTGTGATGTAGAGAGGAGAAGGAATTCAGCTGTATTTTTAGACTCTAGATGGAATTGGCACAGCTTGCAGTCCAAACATGTGAAATAGTTTCCTGAGGGCAGCATGACACTGCAAAGAGAACTGGGAATACTTTGGGCGCCAACTTCTTCAGAGTTGCTTTGATCCGGGTAACATACTCTGTGTGCAGAGATGGATTTGTGCAGGCACTTAGAGCACAATCCTAACCTGGAGTTAGGCCGGCACAGGTTAGGCCGACAAAGTTTGGCCGGCACAAGAGACATTGTAAAGTATGTTTGGACCACTCTTGGGGTCAGAGAGGTCAGCACACAGTCATGCGCCATATTCCCTGACTCTGAGAGTGGTCCAAATGCGCTTTACGGTGGCCCTTGTGCTGGCCAAACTTTGTTGGCTTAACTTGGGCCAGCCAAACTCCAGGTTAGAATTGAGCCCTTAGGCTGCTTCCGGAGCACTGCAATGATTCTGAAAACATGGTGCATGTGCCTATATCTATTCCAGTAGATGTGTGTTTGCGTGCCTGCAGACTCTATGGACAGTCACAAAGTGACATCAGAGAAGCTATACCATGTCCCTGTTCTGAATATTTTGAGCAATGGACATGTTGCACATTGAATTCTTCCTAGCAATGCTGATTAGAAAGATTTGGATTAAAGAACACCTGGCTTCTTTTAACCTTAGGACACTACATTGGGAGAATCTATCAACTTCATCAACCATGTTGTAATCACCTTTATTAATAGGTTGAGAAATATATTTAGAAATTGACAATGTTTGTGGTGCATCTGCTCAAATGTTTGATGCATTCAGAGGAAGGAGAGAGACCACATGCAGCAACCTCATTGTGCCTTCTGAATGATCTCTTGGCATACCCCATTAGAGATCTTATGCGCCCCAAGATTGTGTCCCATGCACTACTGTTGCGCATGTACAGCTGCAAGCATGCTGCTTTTGGCTGTTCTTTGTGGCTCTTAGCCAGACTTTATTTTACTCATTGCACTCTCTGCTTTGCACTACCATGTGATGGATCTTTGTATACAATAGGTTGAAAAGTCCATGTTTACATCAAGGACATAATTTTAGATTCAATAATTCATCAAGACACAATGTTTTAAAAAAAAAACACCACACACTTGGGTCACTTTTGGGATTGTCAGATGGTGTTATCAATTTATATTGTGCCACAAACCAGAAAATGACCTTTTTTAAAAAAAAAAAAAAAAAGGGAGAGAAAAAAACAAGCTTTAAGATAAAATATGACAAGCTCCTCTTCCAAAGTTTTTTCGATAACAATTCACAACAGCAAGCAGCAAAAATAGTTAAACTGTTTAACTTTTCCCTGATTTAAAAGCAAGAAAATGTCTAATATCAGACTTCATCCCAAAACAAGCATTTAAGACCAAAACATTACTCTTGCATTGCTCCTTACATTTTTAAATTTTGTTTCCAGTTAAATGATTAGCACTTTGTGCCTTTTTCTTCCTTCATCTTTTCAATTTTGCAGAATCTCCAAAGACCGCCATCCAGAGAATCGGTTCAAAATCTTCCCCTGCTGCATTTTAGCATTTGCAGGATGGTCCGGCAAATCTCAACGGCGATGTGTGCAACATCGAATTCCCACAACATGGATAGATGGAGGGGTTGCCTTCTTGAAAGTAGTTGAGCTTTTCTGAGGAGCAGAAGCATTCTGCTATCTGCCCCCCACCCCTCCTTAATTGTCAAGACTATGACACGTGCTTCTGTGCATGAAATGCTTGGCCTGCAGAACAGAAGCTACAGTGAGAGCCCAAATTGCATATTGTAAAGTTGAAGTCCAGAAAAACTTGTAACTGTTCCATCTGGGCAGCGAGTCCAGCAAATTTCAAAGCAATATCCGAAGTGTAGTAACAAGGCTGAAAGGGACAACAAAACCCAACACCTTTCGTGGGCCTGCTCCATCAACTTGGCTCAATCTTCACATGTCAACCAGCTAGTGCAGGTCTGAGTTGACCATTGGTGGCAGTGAGAGAGGAAGAGGAAAATGTTCCCTTCCCCACAAGATACAGAGGATGCCATATTGGCCATGCTGCATGAATGTGTGGAGTTCAGGTGGATTGGGCTGCCTGTATCACAGATACTATCCAACATGCAAACTTGCAGAACCAGTTTTTCAGACTTAGCTCAACCATGGCCATGAAGAAAAAAAAATGGTTTCTTTGAACAGAACACAGGGAGTTTCTTCTGTGGCTCCACTACTGAAATAATGTTGCACCTGTACCCACCCATACTCATTCTGTTTGGATGAATTTAAGAATACCTAACCTTGGCCTTGATTGTGACTAGTGCATTTAAAATAAGAAAGACTTGTGCATATAAGCCAGAATGAATCTCCCACACAAGCCTACCCATCTATTTAAGGGTCCAATCCTATCAGGCACAGCGCCAGCGCTCCAGCCCCACTGTGGAGCTGGGTATCGCAAAAGTGCCATAAATCACTTCACCACCGGTGGGAGGCACACACTGCTGGCAGACAGGGCTACACCACATGCTACAACAATGTTCCCTTACTCTAAAGAGACTTCTATCTGCTTTCCTGGTCAGGCAGAATATAGTAGTGGCCATTTCAGCACTGCTGTATCAGGGGCAGTGGTGAAGCTGAGGATTCTACATAGATCACCTACAAAGGCCTGCTCTGTGTCACACCAATGTCTGAATTGTGTTTGACTGAGACGTGAGTGGGGACCTTTTCTGAAGAGACTGAGGGCACAATCCTAACCTGGAGTTAGGCCGGAACAGTTAGGCCAGCACAAGGGCTACTGTAAAGCGCGTTTGGGCCACTCTTGGAGTCAGGGAGGATGGTGCACATCTGTGTGTTGGCTCCTCTGACTCCAAGAGTGGTCCAAACATACTTTACGGTGGCCCTTGTGCCAGCCAAACTTTGCTGGCTTAACTGTGCTGGCCTAACTAAGTTAGGATTGCGCTCTAAATCACTCTGAAATGAAAAGCAAGACCCTCTGAAAAGCAATAGTCCTTGAAAAGCTAGAGTTTGCACTGATGTGATATCAGAAAATGATATTTTCTGTAGTGTCCAATGAAATTATATGTTTGATGTTACTGTACAAATATTATTTCTAGCTGGTCATGTTGCAATTATATGTATATGGTCATCTGGTTTCCCAGGAAATGTGAATGTTAATAGCCATCATTTGAAATGCTGCGGCCTTCTGGGGAATGAAACATCAAGCCGCCTCTTCTCATGGTATTGCAGTGAATCATTTATTAGGTGATATACTGCATTCCTGCAATATATAAAAGCAACTGGCCATGCCAAGGAGTGCACTTGCATGTAACTATGGTATGTTCAAAAGAAAAGATAAGGTCAAAGATTAAACGAGGATGTTCACGACAGAATGGCATTTAGCTCCCATGAAGCAAAATGTTTTCCTGGAAATCTGCTTCCTAGAAGGCCTCCCTGCTATTATTAAATCAAACTGATACATTGGAGATAAGGTTGGAAAGCCTCATAACGTTATCAGAGATTATAAACATGCCCAAATGGTCAAGCTCCTGGCTATGTCCAGAGTTTCAGTATCAGTACTGGAATAAAAGACATTGCATCACTCTGAGCTGGAGTCCCAAAGCTATCTAATGTCTGTGCTGCACTTTCTTCTCTACGTGCCCTTAGAATCAGTTCACACAGCACTTTCAGAGACTTTCCCTCTTAAGAAAGTGTCCCAATGTTCAATGTATTCACATTCAATTGTTTTCCAAGATCATTTCACCAGGTAAAACTTAAGGGAGAAAGTATCCTGTTGGTGTTTTAAAAACAAACAAAAAAACCCCAGGATCAATTGTGTGATTATCCCTTACACAGAGGCCATACAGTGGCAAACCTCCTCCCTAGATCTCTCTAATGCCATATCTTGGTGCATCATTCATAATCATAATACTTCCAATGGCGTATTATGTCCTACAACTGAAAATGTGGCCCACATTCCCCTGGTATGAAATATAAGAACAGCTGCCAGGAAAGGTAGAATGAGTTGGCCTTGGTCATGATGCTCATCGTACCTCTAATGTTGGATCATATTTGGTGTACAGTCCCATTCTGTGACATATTTAGTATGCTAGACCTAAACCAATCTCTCACAAAGAAGGTCACACCCACTGAATGTAGTTGAGTTAAATATCCCAGACAAGAATTCTCATTCTCACTGGCACCTTCTGAACAAGATGATCACATACCTAAACTCATGGTATGAAAATACCCATTCTGATTGGCTGGTAGTTGAGCCAGGTATTTTCCAGACTGCACTTTCTGCAAGGAGCAGACCATGGCGGCAAAGGCACAGGGCACCATCTACTACAACATCTACAATTCTCCACAAACTACGCCAAAATGGACAGTTCATCTCAGTGAAGCCTGCACCGTAAAACGTGCCCATGGATTGCATCCAAAATGACTGATGTTCCCATGAGAGAAGGGAAGGAGTCTGAATAACAATATGAAAATTTCTCAAAAGGCCTTTGTGACCCAGTGATTGGACTAGGACAGCCTAGGGATCTTTCCAAAGCCATGGCTCAAACGGTATGGTGCAATAGCAAAGCAAAGCAGACCAACGGTCCCTCATCACTGGCTATAGGCGCAATCCTAACCAACTTTCCTGCACTGACATACTGTAGCTGTGCCAAATAGGGCATGTGCTGCATCCTGCAGTGGAGTCATAATCATGGAGACCTGCTCAAGGTCAGGGCATGTTTGTTCCCTTACACCAGAGCTGCACTGCCCTAAAGTTGGCTGGGATTGCGCACTAAATAAGCAAATTGCTCTCATTTACACATCTGGGATTAGGACGAGGGACTTCCACATTAGAGAATGGGACCATTAAGACCCATTTTAAAAAACTTTCATTTTAAAATGATGTACTGTTTATTAATTCAAAAGTATACTTTGCTTCCACTCTGTGATTCACGTATGTAAATGGGGCCTTCAGTGCAAGACAAGCTAATTACCCTGGCCATAGCAGGCCTTCAGTTTTTTCATTGCTTAGTTCCAGTGGTGTCATTCAAATGATTTAGGAACAGGAACTCACTTTTGATTGGCTCTTGTCGGGAACCCGGAACCAGCCACGGAGCCCGTTAGGATCCGGAATGCCCATTCTGGTCCGTTCCCGCTGAATGACATCACTGCTTAGTTCCCAAGTCTGTTGCATACATCAAGTATAACAGTGTGCTTGCTGCCTTGCAGTGTGCCTTCCTTGGCACATGGGTACTTCAGAATGCCTGCCTCTTGAGATTTTTTTTTTAATTTTGTCCACTTTGAATTGTCTTTTTGCTGAAGTCAAGCAAGCATAACACAAGCCTCCAGGAATTCATAACTACCCTGATGTTTCAGGCTGGGAAGCATCTCTCAAGCCATCTGTTTCCAGTCATTTTGAAATGAGTTCTGAAGAGTCAATTGTTTTCTTTGAGGAAAAATAAACAGGCAAGCTGCTATCCTGATTTCCAGCAATTTTCTGCTGTGAGTGGATGCAGTAGAGGATTTTAGAATGTGAGTTTTGTACTTGTCCAAAAAGTTTGGTAATGTAATTACCTCATTTTTACTAACTGCTGCCTTTGAGAGGGGGAAAAAAGTGTGCAGGGTCTATGTAGACAATTGCCTTTTTGGTTTTCAAAAATGCAGAGTAATTGAGCCCAATTAATCTTAGTCAGGTTTAGATTTTCATTTATGTTGATTAAAGGATTGAATGAATACTGGTTCTCAATTTTTGAGTTTTCCACCAGAGACCAATATTTCTTAATGGTGTGATGGATTGAAAGAGCTCCCTGAAAATCATACAGATTTTGCAAGCAACTTTTTCCAAACTTCAAAATGAGCTTGCTATGAAAAGCTCTGTGGGGTACTGGATACCTTATATAGCAAGATGCAGAACGGTATAAAGAATGCACATGTGTGGGTACATCTGCATACTGACAGCAATTAGGTTAGAATTGTGCCCTCAGTGAAAGAAGAGCCTTCTTTACCCAGGGCAAGTCTTTGGCTTTACTGCATACTGTGAGATGGTATGTAGAGACAACAGCTCATCGGGCCCAGGTTCTCTTTAACATCTTCATCAATGACTTGGATGGATACAAGGGGACCTCATCAGATTTGCAGATGACACAAAACTGGGAGGAGTAGCAAATACACTAGAAGACTGTAAAAGCCTTCAGGAAGACCTTGACAAATACTGAGCTAAAAAATAAAATTCAACAGGGATAAATGCAAGGTTCTGCACTTAGGCAAAAATAACCAAAAACGCAGGTGTAGAATGGGAGAAACCTGGCTTGGCAGCATAACATGTGAGGGATCTTGGAGTTGCAGTGGATCACAAGATGAACATGTGTCAGCAGTGTAATACAGCTGCAAAGAAGGCTAATGCAATTTTAGCCTGCATTAATGTAACCATAGCTTCCAAGTTGCAAGAAGTTGTGGTTCCACTTTACTCCGCATTGGTGCGACCTCACCTGGAGTTCTGTGTTCAGTTCTGGGCACCTCAGTTCAAGAAAGATGCAGCCAAATTGGAGCAGGTTCAGAGAAGAGCAACGAAGATGATCAGGGGACTGGAAAACAAGTCCTATGCGGAAAGGTTGAGGGAACTTGGTTTGTTTAGCTTGGAGAAGAGAAGACTGAGAGGGGATATGATAGCACTCTTCAAATATCTGAAGGGCTGTCATAAGGAAGAAGGGACAAATTTGTTCTCATCTACCTTTGACAGTAGAACTAGGTCCAATGGGCACAAACTGCAAGAAAGGAGATTCCGGCAGGACATCAGGAAGAATTCCTTGACAATAAGGGCAGTTCCACAGTGGAATAGATTGCCAAGGGGTGGATTCCCCCTCATTGGAGACCTCCAAGCAGAGGCTTGACAGGCACCTACCTGCTGGAGATGCTCTAGGAGGATTTCCTGCTACAGGCAGGGGGTTGGACTAGATGACCTTGTAGGTTCCTTCCAACTCTATGATTCTATGACCTCAAGTATGCAACTAAACTGGAGGATAATGTGACCTCCGGTGATAGGACCTGAAGTTAGGTCTGTACCTCTAAGGCAGAGGTCCCCAAACTTTCAACATCCAGGGCCACTTCACTCAATCTATGGTAGGCCAGCTATGGAGAATAATATAACCATTTTGTACATAATGCTAAAAATGTTCACAACAACATTACACAGAATGCATTGTGGCTTCTCTATGCCATTGCTGATCAAGGTGGTAAAGCTGTTTATCAATCAATATTCAGGCACTCTTCAGGAACCTTCTCAACCTGAGCAATTTGGTTATGGAGCAGTCAAATCTCAGGGCTAAGGATGGGCCCTAGCAATTGGGAAAAAAAGCAGACACTTCTTTCACTGAGGGCACAATCCTAACCTAAAGTTAGGCCAGCAGGCCGGCAAAGTTTGGCTGGCACAATGGCCATCGTAAAGTATGTTTGGACCACTCCTGGAGTCAGTGAGCTGGAGAATTCCCAAACTGTGAAAGGGAATATGACTCCTTCCAGAACAGGCAGACAATCCATAACCTGGACTTTCGATTTCCTACCATTAGCACCACCATCAAATTCACATTTAATTTCAACTTATTTTAATTTATCCAGCCCATTACTAATTTCAGACAGTGTTCAAATCATCCACAGCCTCTACTACACTATCAGATGGAGAGAAACAGAGCTAGTAGTCATCTGTGTATTGACACCAAATTCTACATCCTCTGATGACCTCTCCCAGCAGTTTCATGTAGATATTACATGGCATAGGGCACGGTTTCTCAAACTATGGGTTGGGACCCACTAGGTGGGCTGCAAGCCAATTTCAGGTGGTTCCCTTTCATTTCAATGTGTATTTTATTTTTAATATGTTAGACTTGATGCTACTATTGTATGACTGCATTTGGGGATATGTTACAGATATGTACTTTTAACAGGCTACTATGTATACATGTGGTGGTGCAGCGGGTTAAACTGCTGAGCTGCGAGCTTGCTGACTGGAAGGTTCCTGACTGGAAGGTTGGCAGTTTGAGACTGCACAACGGAGTGAGCTCCCATCGCTTGTCCCAGCTCCTGCCAACCTAGCAGTTTGAAAGCATGTAAAAATGCAAGTAGATAAATAGGTCCCACTTAGGTGGGAAGGTAACGGTGTTCTGTGTGCCTTGACGTATAGTCATGCTGGCCACATGACCACGGAAGCTTGTCCTTGGACAAACGGCGGCTCTTCAGCTTAGAAACGGAGATGAGCACCACCCCCTACAGTCAGTCATGACTAGACCATTCGGTTGTGGGGAAACCTTTATGTATATGCTTTTAACAATGATAGTCAATGAGGCTTACTACAAGTAGATGTGGATCAGATTGCAGCCTTTGGGGATTCTTTAAAAACAGATCAGCAACTCCTTTGGAGGATTCTTCTTTATTTTAAATAATTTTAACTTATTGTAAACTTTTAATTTACTTATTAATTGATTCGATTTTGTTGTATGGGAGTGTTAAAATTTTCCTGCTTGATGATATCACTTCTGGCTATGATATCACTTCCAGGTTAATGGTCTCACTTCTGATGGGTCTCAACAGATTGTGATTCGAAAAAATGGGTCATGATGCTAAAAAGTTGGAGAGCCACTGGCATAATAATCAGAACAAGCTAATGGCCAAGGGATCAAGACCTTCTGAAATCTGCCCCCACCCCCTGAATAAATATAGCCATTTGGGATGGTTGAACCAGTTCTGCTACCAGATACCAGTGCCACTGCCACCAGTAACCCCCACCCAAGCAGTCACTAATGTTGCTTCTTCCAACACAATCCTTTTAAACAAAACAGGAAGTATGGGACATACTGGGAACTCCCAGCATGCTGCACATGCTCTGTTTTATTTAAAGGAACCACAAGGAAAGAGCCAGATAAGCTATTGCTTCCCCTGTCCTTCACCTCACAGCAATTTCATATTCCTAGAATGTCATATTCCAGAATTCTGAGGCACTTTTCCTGGTATTTATCTCTCTACACTACATATACCTGCACAATGCTGAATCTTGGAAAATACGTGATTCAAGAATAGGGAATGAGTAGCTATACAGAATTTGTGTAAGGATATTAATGCAATATATCCTGTAAGTGATATCATACCAGCATCCATTAGCACAGACACAGATTTTCCTGCGCAATGGTGGGACAAGGAGCCGCCTTGAGCATTGCTATCAATATTTTATCTACTAGTGAGACCTACAGCCAAAGACATGGCTGGTTATGTCTGATGTGAGAGATTTGGCTCTACCCCATCTCTCTGGCCCCTCTAGCGCCTGGAGGACCACTAGCTTTTTGAGGCATGGGGAGGGTGGAACTAGACAGGAGAGCAGAGGGTGGGACAGGCGGTGGCCTCCACCACCAGATTCTAACCTCCAGGCTGGGCTGCATAGCCCCACACGTGGCCCTCAAGTCTGCACCAGCAAAATAGCCAGTGCAGACTTGAGGAGATCCATCGGTGGACTTGCGCCCTTCCCCCAAGGAGCTTCATACAGCTGCTGCGGCACCAGTTGGTAAATGACAGTTGGTCCAGTAGAAAGAGTGGTGGGGAAAATGGATAAAATAAGAGTCCCTCCTTAGGGAACCCCATATATAGGTGTTATTATGCAAATGCCTGAAGTCTCTGAGCAAAGATGGGGGAACCAGAATGTTTGGTGGCTAGGGAAAACATTGATATAGTAGGCATAAGGGAAACCTGGTGGAATGCAGAGAACCAGTGGGATAATGCAATCCCAGGCTATAAACTCTATAGGAGGGACAGGGAAAGGTGGCAGTGGGGTGGCCATCTATGTCAAGAAAGGGGTAGAATCCAGCAAAGTAGAAACTGAAGGTGGGCCTGACTCTACCATAGAATCACTGTAGGTTAAACTACCAGACCAAAAGAACGATGTAATAGTGGGGGGGGGGTGCTATCATCCTCCAGATCAAAAACTTGAAGAGGACCTAGAAATGAGGAAACAAATCAGGGGGGTGACAAAGAGAGAGAGGATTGTAATCATGGGGGACTTCAATTATCCTCATATTGACTGGATCAACTGGTGCTGTGATCAAGACAGAGAAACCGGATTCCTTGACGTGCTGAATTACTGTGCCTTAGAGCAGCTAGTCCTGGAGGCCACCAGAGGACAGATTACTCTGGATTTAATATTGTGTGGTACTCCGGACCTAGTTAGGGATGTCAGTGTTACTGAGCCATTGGGGAACAGTGACCATGCTGCGATTGGTTTTGCCATGCATGTCCAGGAAAGAGTGCAGAGCAAATCTGGCACAAAAAGGTGGGAGGAGCCTTCTGGCAATGGCGAACGCACTCGGGGCAGCTCTGTTTCCTCGAGGTGTTCAACTCTCCGTGTGAGGACCTCTGGACCAAAATGAGGTCGTTCAGCTGCCAGGTGAGGCAGTGAACCCTGTGGGTGCAATTTCCTTTAACCCTTACAACGGCAATTGTGGGGTGTAGAGGAGACAGCCCTTTTCAATTTTTGGATCCCACGGAAGAGAACGCCTAGCCGAAGAGCTGGGACAAGCCAGAAAGACTCTCACTTCAACAGCTTAGCGAAGATGTAAGCGTTTTCTTTGAAAAACCTGATTCTAATTTCCATTTCTACAGAGTAAATAGGTGCTTAAGAAATGTTAATTTGGTGAATTGGGGAATGGCAAGTTAACCTAACGAAGAAGGAAGCGACTAGCAATAGCAACGTGTGAAATGGCGGCCAGAGGCGTGCAAGCCGCTGGTATTCAACTAACATGGTATTCAATTAACATATGCAAGCCCTAATGAAAACCTTTTGATTGCAATGGGAAATTGTTTGTGAAGGCATTTAAGTCAGCTTGTTGTTAAATACATTGCAATTGAGTTGGATTAAAAAAATGATAAAGCTAAAAAAAATCAAACAAATATAGAGATTTAAATTGGACACAGGAACAAACGTTAAATCTATTTGTCTGAATGGGAACTGACTGTTTAAACAGAAGCGCTGCGTTCTAGTAAGCCTGAACTTGCAACTTTCAAAACTAAGAAGTCTCTATGTGCTATGCTCCCTATAAATGGCGACTACTGGCTTTTGAATACTTAAGAGATGTTAATTTGAGAATCTGCAAGTCTTCCCAACGAAGAAGTCCTAATGAAAACCTCGTAATTGCAATGGGAAAGTGTTTGTGAATGCATCTAAGCCAGCTTGTTGTTGCTGGATTTTGAATACAAGGAGACGAAGGCAATTTAACATTCCAATACTTTGAGTAAATTACAAAACAAAGGCGAAGTGGTTTGTACCTGATTGAAAGCAAGACTAAAGTTATAGATTGAACTTTAATAAAGCATTAGGAATTAAAAAAGGAAAAAAGGAAGAAGATTCAGTTGGAAGGAAGAACCATTCTTTTAACTTTATAAAGAACATTGAAAAGAACATCCTAAAGAACGTTGAAAGAAAAATTCACTAGAAAAGCAGAAGAAGAAGCATCTATTTAATTTATATATACTGATTCCATATTGTGCTGAATTTAACACTGAATACTGAATTGTGTTGAATTTTATATTACATAATTTTGCAGTATTAAGCTAATATTAATATGCTTTAAGTTAGTGGGTGGTTTTTCCGATTTTTCTCCATCCTTTTTTGCTTTCCTCCTTTTTTCCTCCATCCTTTCCTGTTTTCCTCCATCTTTACTAAAGCTTAGCAAAATTAGGAACTGCTTGTAATACACTTATGTTAAGATATACTTTATTTTTGTCTCTTCCCTTTCTAGTTATTTTTCCATCTTTAACCTCTCCTGCTTCTGATGCAATTTAGAGTATAATTTGCCTTTGTAATTAAAGGCTAGAGGGGGTGTGTGTCTATAAGTGATGATTGTTAAACACTAACTGAAGGGCTCTGTTATTGTTCAAAAGGAAGAATATATGCATATATAGAGAGAAAAGGGGGAAAAAACGCAAAACTACAGAAGAAATTTCAAATTGCTAAAAGGTTAAGTGGGAATTTTTTGTAGTTGTTATATCTTGCCATTTATAAGAAGCTTTTGATTGATCTAATCATTTAAGTCGTACTGTTAAAGATAATATTGTAAAGAATGACAGCTAAGAAAGAAGGTCTTAGAGTAGGGGTTAGGACCTCTCCATTATTGACTTCGGGTTTGTCTAATTTGGTGAGGCAAGATTTAAAAAGTATGGAAGCAAGAAGGGAGATTCAAAATGATACAATCTTAGCAGCAATAGAACAAATGCGTCTAGATATACGAGAAAATATAAGAGAATCAGAAACTAGAATAACAACAAGATTTGAAAATAAGTTAGAAGAATTTCAAATGCAATTAAGTAAGGTCTCTGAGGAAATGAAAATAGCTACTAAAGATAGGAAAAAAATAAAAAAAGAAATACATTCAGTTCAAGAGGAAATTACGGAGTTAAAGAGTGAGTTTGAACAGTTAGAACTTATACAGTTAAGACAACAAATGGAAAATGCAAAGATGTTAATTCGTATTCGGAATTATCCGGAACAACAGAAAGAAATAACAGAGAAAGTAATTAAAAATTGGCTAGAACAAGAATTAGAAATAGCAGAAGAAGTCTTAGAAGAGGGAATAGAGATAGTATATAGAAAGAACTCTAATTATGCCAAAAGATATAATAAACCAAGAGAAATAATTATAAAGTTCAGCAGAAAGAAACTGAAAGAGGAAATTCTGACGAGGTTAGAAGAAAAAGAAAGAATAGTAAAAGAACATAAACTCTTGATATTAAAAGAAATTCCCTATCAGGTAAGGAAAAGAAGAATTCCTTATAAAGACTTCAATGCGGTTTTAAGACAAAATCAAATAAAATACAAATGGAATCTACCAGAAGGGGTTAGTTTCTATTATAAAGCCAAATATTATAATATTAACTCAGTACAAAAAAAAGAACAATTTTTAGATAAATTCGGCAAACAATTAGGAATTATAAATACAAAAGGTATAGACAGAGAAGGAAAAGGAAGATATGAGAGAAAAGGAAAGTCAGAATTAAGTAGTTCAGAGGAAGTGGAGGAAATAATTAGTCAAGACGCAGAAAGTAAAGGAGAAGATTCTCAAGAAGATTCAGAATCAAGAGGCGCCGTGGCATTAAGGAAAAAGAATGATAAGGATACAATCAAGCAACAAGATGTACAGGAGGGGGAAAGAAGGAGGAAGACAACAAGGAAAAAGAGATGAATAATTTATAAATGTAAACTAAAATACTGTTACTTAATATAAATGGACTAAATAACCCGACTAAAAGGCTAAAAAACATATAAATAATTAAACAAAGTCAATCCAGATATAATATGTTTACAGAAAGTCTATATAAAAGACCAACAAAAAACTGATATATAATGAAATATTAGGGATTGTATTTTCAACAGTATTGGTTAATAAATAAGAAAAAAGGTGTGGTTATGTATGTTAAACTAGCTTTGAACTCAGAATTAATTTGGAAAGATGTCCAGGGACAAACATCCATTTTACAATCAAAATTATTAATTATTGATATGTAGGCAAAAAATATTAGGTAAGAACAACCTTATAAGACCTTATATCAAAAGATAATTGATCTTGCCCTCTTGGAATTGAAGGATCGATTTTGGAATTGAAGGACGATTTTGATAAAGCGGAGATGTATATATAAAAAAATATGTTTTACTACGAATATATTATATATTATAAGGATAAAAAGGTAGAAATGGAAAAAATATGCAGATTATGGAAAAAAAAAAGATTTTTGATTAATATATTATTTTGCTGTGACCTTTTGTTTCTTTCCCCAAGTCTCCCTGTCCCGTGTCGTCCTTATTACCTATCCCTATGTCTTTATATGTGTAAACACAAATAAAAAAAATATACCAAAAAAAAAAAATCTGGCACAAAAACCCTTGACTTCCGAAGGGCAGATTTTCGTCAATTGAGGAGGCTAGTTAGAAAGAAATTGAAAGGGAAGGTAAAAAGAGGAGACATGGACGCTTTTTAAAATAACAGTAGTAGAGGCCCAGCGGAAGTGTATACTGCAAAGAAAGAAGGGCTTGACTAGGTCCAGGAAGGTGCCTGCTTGGCTGACAAAGTTAGAGAGGCTGTAAAAAGCAAGGAAGCTTCCATCCATAAATGGAAGTCATACCCAAATGATGAGAATAAAAAAGAATATAAACTCTGGCAAAAGAAATGTAAGAAGGTGATACGTGAGGCCAAGAAAGACTTTGAGGAACGCATGGCCAGCAACATAAAGGGGAATAATAAAAGCTTCTAAGTTAGAAGCAGGAAACCTGCCAGAGAGGAGGTCGGCCCGCTGGACAGTGAGGGCGGGAAAGAGGAGATAAAAGGGGACTTGGAGATTGCAGAGAAATTAAATGAATTATTTGCGTCCGTCTTCACAGCAGAAGACCTTGGGCAAATACTGCTGCCCGAACTGCCTCTCCTAACTAAGGAAAAAAGTCAGATAATGGTTAATAAAGGTTTTAGATAAAATTGATGAATTAAATATAAATGTCACCAGGCCCAGATGGCATCCAACCCAAGAGTTATTAAGGAACTAAAGAACGAAGTTGCTGACCTCTTAACTAGAGTATGCAACTTGTCCTTTAAAACAGCCAAGATGCCAGAGGATTGGAGGATAGCCAATGTCACACCAATCTTTAAAAAAGGGAGAAGGGGGGACCCTAAACTACAGGCCGGTCAGCCTAACATCTCTTTCTGGGTAAGATATTAGAAAGCCTCATCAAAAATAAAATCCTAAAACATGTAGAGGAACAAGTGTTGCTGAAGGAAAGTCAGCATGGCTTCTGTAAGGGTAAGTCTTGCCTCACAAACCTTTTAGAATTCTTTGAAAAGGTCAACAGGCACGTGGATGTGGGAGAACCAGTGGATATCATACATCTGGATTTTCAGGAGGCATTTGACATGGTCCTCAGCAAAGGCTGCTGAGGAAACTTCACGGTCAGGGAATAGGAGGGCAGGTCCGCTTATGGATTCAGAATTGGTTGAGGGCCAGGAAACAGAGAGTGGGGGTCAATGGGCAATTTTCACAATGGAGAGAGGTGAAAAGCGGAGTGCCCCAGGGATCTGTCTTGGGGCCGGTGCTTTTCAACCTGTTCATAAATGACCTGGAGACAGGGAGAAACAGCGAGGTGGCCAAGTTTGTGGATGACACAAAACTTTTCCAGGTGGTAAAAAAACAGAAGGGATTGTGAAGAGCTCCAGAAGGATCTCTCCAAGTTGGGAGAATGGCCAATAAAATGGCAGATGCGTTTCAACATAGACAAGTGTGAAGTGATGCACATTGGGGCAAAAAATCAAAACTTCACCTATAGGCTAATGGGTGCTGAGCTGTCTGTGATAGCTCAGGAGAGAGATCTTGGGGTGCTGGTGGCCAACTCAATGAAGGTGTTGACTCAGTGTGTGGCAGCGGTGAAGAAGGCCAATTCCATGCTTGGAGTAATTAAAAAAGGGGTTGATAATAAAATGCCCAATATTATTATGCCATTGTACAAATTGATGGTAAGGCCACATTGGGAGTACTGCATACAGTTCTGGTCACCATATCTCAAAAAGGACATAGTGAAGCTGGAAAAGGTGCAGAAGAAAGTGATGAAAATGATTACAGGGTTACTGGCACCTCCCCAGCCTTATGAAGAAAGACGATGTGTTCAGTGCTCTTCAGTGTAGAAAACAGGAGCCTGAGGGGGGGCATGATTGAGACATACAAAATTATGCATGGCAGGGATAGAGTCAACAGAGGGATATTCTTTTCCCTCTCTCACCACACCAGAATCAGGGGACATCCACTAAAATTGAACGTTGGGAGAGTTAGAATAGTTAAAAAGAAATGCTTTTTTACCCAGCGGGTAATTAATCTATGGAACGCCCTGCCATAGGAGGTGGTGATGGCATCTGGCCTAGGTGCCTTTAAAAGAGGATTGGACAGATTTCTGGAGGAAAAGTCCATCGTGGACTATGGCCATGATGGGTTGTGCAACCTCCTTATGTTAATAGTAGGCTACTTCAGAATGCCAGGTGCAAGGGAGTGGCGACAGGATGCAAGCATCTTGTTGTGTCCTCCCTGAGGCACCTGGTGGGCCACTGTGAGATACAGGAAGCTGGACAGGATGGGCCTTTGGCCTGATCCAGCAGGGCTCTTCTTATGTTCTTATTAGGATGCAGTGATACCGCTTGGCTCCCACTGGGCCTATTGTGCCTGGAAAGCTTAGGATTGGGCTGCCCATGAATTTATGTGAGCAAAGTCAGCCCCAGACCTCCTGACACCAGGGGTGGCATGCCAAATGCTGCCTCCCATACCCAATGATGTGCCAGCCTCTGCTCCTCTGAATCTCCAATGTTCCAGCTCAGCACTCCCCTCCCCATCTCATCTTCCTCTCTGGCCCCCTCTTCCTTCTCAGTACAGGGAGTGGGAGGAGGAGGAAAAATGGAAGCAAAGAAGCAGTCAGAGTTGGGTGTTTTCCACCAATCTGCGACCTGAGGCAACAGCTTCAGTTGGCATCATAAGCAGGCCGGCCCTGTATGTGATCACAGCTCAAAGACTCTAGCCTCATTCCAGAGTCTGGAAATGAGGAAAGGAACAGGCATATAGAAATAAGGATAAACAGCAGAAATTAAATGCTGCAACTCACACCCAATCATATCCAAGCCTTTTCCTGACTCCTCAGAGGCTTTGTTGTTCTGCACCTGCTAATGATGGTGCCGAAGCTGGTAAGCCCTGAGGCCACAGGGCTGGTAAACCCTGACAGGCAGGCCACAGAACCTCCACTGGAGCAGCTGGTGGAGGGGTTGTTCTAGGGAGGAGCACAGGCAGATCGGGGTGGGGAGTGGGCCAGCCTTGGACAGAAGCAGGTAGGAGGGGGAGGATCTCAGCAGCCGCTGCACACATCAAGATCCTATCCCCCTTCCCAGCCCAGACCTACCCCCAGGTGACACCTCAGATTTACGCCAGCTGCAGGCTACGGTAGGAGACCTCTTAGAGATCAGGTGGCTTATGAGAGGGAGAACATTGTTAGTTACCTCTCCTGGGCTCCGGTGCCTCCTTCACCAAAGCATGCAACATGAGCTCCATCAGCAGTGCTGCATGCCCTGGGCTGGTAGGAGACAGGCTTGAGATGTTAGCGTTGTGCATGCTCCCTGAGATCCAAAGATCAGCCCTGCTCCAAGGTCACCACATTCTGTATCCAATGACTTCTGTGCTTTGCATCTATGATGCAAATGGGAACAACTTTCTTGTTTGGTATAATTTAAGTATTTTGCTCCTGCTAATCCTTTTGAGGAACAATGAAGTATGCAAGGCACTGATGACCCACCTGGGGACAGGAGGCACAGCTCAGTGATAATGCCCTGCTTTATGTGCTGAAGAGCCCAGGGTCACTTACTGGCATCTCCAAGTAGAGCTGAGAAATGCTCCTGCTGGATCTATTGAGGAGCCACTGCCAATTAGTGGGTCGACAAAGCTGAGATCAATGGGCCAATGGTATGACTTGATATAGGGCAGCTTCTACGTATATTTGCTACTGAAAATGTTGCAATCTTCCCTTCTGGCTTCTAAAGTTTCTACTAGGCAAAGTCTATTTCCACTGTATGTATGAGCCAAAAGTTTACTTAGGACCTAATCCTAGCCCACTTTGCAGGGCAATGGTGTATGTGTGCAGCATTCTACGGTGGGTGGGGGCAGTCATGGGGGTCTCCTCAAAGAAAGGGAACGTTTATTCCCTTACCTTGATGCTGCACTGCAGCTGCATCAGCACTAGGAAGTTGAACAGAACTGGATCCTTAATGTAAGAATCGAACCCTAACTAGCACCCACTGTATCCTGCGGGGGGAGTTTCAACCTCTTGGGGTAAAGGAACACATGGACCCAGATCAGGGGATTGAGGCCAGGGAGGGGTTAGGATTTGGTGGATGGCTCCATTGCTGCCCTGGTCTGCCCATCCCACCCCATTCCACCCCCTCCCGGCCTTTCACCCACCCACCGTACATATCTACCTGTGCCAGTGAGGCCTAGTTCCTAGGTGGCTTTAGGATTCGGCCAAAAGAAACGCTATTATCAGCATGATGAATTCAATGCCTACTATTAATGTCTGCATTTCTGCAAGTCAAATACAAAATCCTCAGAGAATAAAACCTCAGAGATGCCTCACCTGAATGCTGCCCGTGGCCCACAGGACACTCTTCCACACATCTCCTTGCAATGCAGCAAGCAAGAAGACATAAAAAAAATACACTTCTTCCAGCTGTTTTCACCATTTGATTTGCAGTTTGCAAACGGTGAACGAAGCCTCACCACCATTTATTCACAGACACGGACAGTGCAGATGGCACAGGTAAATTGTACACTACCAGAGCCTCCTATCAGCATTGGCAAATGGTAAGGAATGAAGGCAGACAACCCCCTGTTGCTCACATTCTGGTCACACTGCTAGGCAGTTTCGACAGGACACGTTGTACAAGAATGAGGACATAGCATCAACTGTCTCCAGTGTTCCCACCAGAAAGCGCGAAAAAAAAAGAAAACCCTTTGGCCCAAATTCTCATCCTTTCTATTGCCCCTTTGAGTCCCCTGCAGAAAGCAGAGCTTGTGTGCCTGGGAGGTGACGAAAGCCCTAATGCCGTATGGCACATGGAGAATTTGGAGGATTGCAAAACAGGATGTTTCATGGAGGAAGCGCAGTCTCAACAAGGAAGAGGCTCAAGTACAGTTCATCTCACAGTGATGTAAGGGCTTGATTATGCATCTCATTGAAAGCCTGGCTTCGGGTGTTCAGTTCGAGTAGAACTAATGGGCAACACCTGCTGCGACGAAAACAATTTCCGCCCCACAAGTCCAACAGAAGTGTTTATCTTTCGAATTAGAAAATGTTCCACTAAATGTCTGAACAAGACTCCAGGGACGTGAACATATGCCCAGAACTGACGTTTCCATGCATTAGATAGCTTATAAAAATGAGAACTGAGAAAAAAAATCTGGAATGGTCAAACAGATCCTCCAGTAAAAAGCAATTAAATACAGATTATAGCAATGTCCTACCAGAGCACTCATTTCCCAGTCTTTATTGCCTAACGTTAATCTTTTGGGTCCTCTGTATTGTTGGGAAGGAATTTACTGTAAGACTTTTTGGGCTAAGATTCCGGAAGACAAGACTCATACCACTTCCTCCTCACTCAGGAACACAGCTTCTCGACGCCAGGAGGTGCCTCACATGATGAGGCAGAAGAATAGCAGGATAGTTGGGGCTTTTAATTTTACTCGTTAATTTGTTTTGTCCAAGATTCAATGGATCTGTCGAACAAACAATCTGTTTTCCTGCATAAGCAGCAAAAGAGAGTGCTCAATATTCAAGGCAACAGCATAGGACAAATTCAGGGCAGCATTTTAAAAACTAGGGATTAGCTCACATCTGCACTCTGTTTTCCCCATCAACCACACCTGGAAAATGTCCATCTTCCTGGTCTGGGAAGCCTACAGCTATAAAGGCATGAAAAGCAGTCACAATTGATGTGAAATTGGATGTGATCAACCTTCGGAGAGCATGTACAGGCATTCCCTGGTATCTGTTGGGGATATGTTCCTTTCCCCTCCTTGTGTGGATACCACAGATAATGGGGAACCTTTTCTCCATGCCACTCTCCCACCCCATGCCCATTATCCTCATTTATCTTGTTTGTACTCGTACAAATCAATTGATATCTTGTTTTTACAGGACACTATAAGCATAGTAGGTAGGTAGGTACTCATAGGTAGACAAGCAGCCTGAATACTAGAGGGAAAGACTTAGCAAATGTCTTGCCTACTGTTAACATTCTCTGAGTCATCCCCTCTAGCATGCAGGCTGCCTGACTGCTTGTCTGTCTGTAAGATTTCTGCATATAGCATCCTGTAAAAGCAAGAAACCGATCACTTCACACAAGTGTAAATAAAATTAACAAAGGTAAGGGACTTGGGAGGGCAGGGGGAATCGCAGGTAACTGGATCCACAGATACTGAATCCACAGATACAAGAGGGCACCTGTATTGGATGTCGGCCACATACTTAATTTAAGTGGAAGCATTGTTTGTACCATTCAAGACAATGCTGAGAAGAAGAGTGCTATTTTCTTTATCTTCTGTAAAGAAAACCTCGGATGCTCAGAGTTCTACAATGGAACACTTGGAGTGGGTTCCCTGAACCAATACAATGTACATAATTCTTATGGTAACTATATGTTTATGCATTTTTGAGATACACACTGTTATTCAAAAACATAATCCCCACGTAAAACAAGAGGCGCCTGTGCTATGTACTCTCCATCCTCAGCACTCATGTTCTGGAACGGTACATCTTAGAATCTGAGTCTCAAATCTTATACATGGACAATATGTTTTTTTTTTCCCTTTCTAACAATTATGTATACCTTTGTGCTACTAAAGAAGATTTTAATTACAACACAGTCAAGAGTGACTAAACGTAGACATATGCCCAATGTATGATTTAACTGATCTGAGCTGCCACAAAAGCTGATACAGAATTCCATTGTTCTGCTGGAAGGTGGGCTGGCGTTTGAAGAGCTCTGGTACATAATCTGGGATGATTTTAATATTTATTTTGGGGTAGTAAAATGCACATATTGTGTGACCTCAAATACCTTATTTTCACATGGGGCAGGGTATGCTGAATCTTTCCCACTGAAAATTTCCAAATTACCATATCTGAGAAAACACGTATTATTTTCTTTGATGCTGTAACTTTGGAAATAGACACATAGGAGGCAAATATGGATACTTTAAGACTAATGGACCTTTAGAAAATATACACCAATCAGTGCAATGTTCTCCCTTGCAAAATCCTTGTTTCTGTCTACTCAAGACTTTAGTGTTGTTCCATGGTAAACAGGCTTTTGAACAGGCTTTCTAAGAATCCATGTCAACTGATTAATTTTCTTCCCCTGACAGCAAAAAAGGCAATAGCCAAGATTTCTTGGCAGATAAATCAGCTTCTTCTTTGATTGCAAAACTCATGCTCTGTACCTCATTAGTGGAATTGTGTCTTAAGCATGACATCCAGTTCACCTCTCATGAGCCTACAGAAATCAAGAGACTACTGTGATAAGCTGAATGCTGATAATTTTCTACGTCAGGGGTAGGGAGGAGTTTATGGGCAGCACAATTGTATGCCCTGATGGTGCACAAAGGTACAGTGGCACCAAAAATGGCTGCCACTCTATCCTGTGGGGCTGAGGCAGCCGCCAGATTCTCCTCTGGGTAAGAGAACAAATGTTCCCTGCCTTATCCCATGCTGAGTGTCACGGTCAGCAATGGGTCTCCTCGGATCTGCACTGCTATCAACTGGGTGCAGAACTGAGGAGACACGTGTTGGCCTTTCAGTCATAGGAGGGAACGTAGGATTCGGCTGCAGACTCTGCCACTGTCCCCACACCCCTCCTGGGCCTGATCCTCCTCTTGGGCTATCCTCCTCCCCTCCCATCCAGTTCCGCCCTCTCCATCTTTCCCCTGCCTTCCCCCCCCCCTCATCCCAAGAAGCCTCACCACTGGCTGGCCGGTGGTGCAATTTACCAGCTGGCACTCCAGAAACACATCAAGGGCTGCATCCTCATCACTGGTACCAGAGTGCCTTACGGCACTTTCACGACACCCGGTGCCAGTGGTACAAGCATCAGTACAAGTACCTGCATCGTTGTAACTATTTTTATTAATTGCTTTTAATGTTTTTATTTAACTTGTTTTTTATTCTTTGCTGTGAACCACTTTGAGCACCAGGAAAACTGTATAAAAATCACTTAAATAATAAATGTCCAGACTTTATATTTCCAGAACACGGGAAGGGCAGCCATTTTTTCCTCTTCTGCCTAAGCAGTGCATTAAAACTGCATGTGTATTAAAACTGTCTCACACCTTACAAAGACTGATGTGAGTCTGCAAGAAAATTCCCCAAATCTGCTTTTAGATTCTACCCCCTGCAGACTGTTGGGACTTGAGCATCATGCCTTTACACCTTTCCCAGAGCCTCTGCTTACTGTCTGCTTCATGCCTAATAGAACTCAAAAGCTCACTGCTTATATACAGTATTTCTCACTTTCCGTTGGTCTTAAATAAAGCATGAGAGAATTTTAGGTTCAGATTATTGTACAGTAAGTGAAGCCTATATAACTGGATTAATTACCATATCCATTCCTCTCCCCTTTCTCTGTAGTCTCCCATATCATTGTACAGATGGTAGGCTCCTGGGAGCAGGGACCTGTCTTCTTATTGTGTTACAACGGCACTACTTAAAAATAGCAATACCTTGTAAAACCTGAGATAAAGATACTGCTGAAGGATAATCACGAACGATCTAAAAACAACAACAACAACAACGAGGGGCAAAAGAGCTCCCGCTCCATAAACGACGCGGCAGACTGAACCTTGGCATGGCAAATAGACTCAAGCATTATTTAATGTGAAAATGTGCAGATTGGGTAGAGCAAAGAAGAAACGGGCTGCTGCTCGGGCTGTTATTTGTTTGGCACACGGCCAGCGCCAGCTTCGCCAGCTTGGTATGGTACAAAAGAACCCGCTCTCAGCAATCTTCAAAGGGATGATGACTGAGAAGGCTGAGGTTTTATGCCCTCTTACATAGTAGTCAGTCCCAATCGGGCTCAATATGACTTACTTCCGAGCAGACATGCATAGGACTGTGCACACTCTCTCTCTCTCTCTCTCTCTCTCTCTCTGTGTGTGTGTGTGTGTGTGAGAGAGAGAGAGAGAGAGAGAGAGAGAGAGAGAGCGCGCTGTAAACTGGGTTCTGCTTTCCCATTGAGACTCGCTCTTCGGTGCTCACGGGCGGGCAGGCAGGCAGGCAGCCTACGATCGCCCCGCTCCCCTGCTCCTTCTTGCAGCGCACATGGTCGATTCGGAAAAGCACCGCGGCGCGCTCCTCCGCTCAGCTTCAATACTGCCCGGGGAAGTGTCGCGGCAGGAAAGAAAGTGGCATTGTCTGGCTGGGCAGCGGCACGTCTCCGGCTCCGGATTGGCTGGACCCGAGGGGTGTGTCGCCATTTTGGGAGGAGTCAGCAGACAGCAGGGGGGAAAAAGGAATCCCATGACGGGTACACACGTGCTCTCGCCATTGTACGCTGTGCCTTTGACAGAGACCCTCCCCGCCGGTTCCTGGCCCCCTTCCGCCTTGGCAGCAGCACGTGTGGTACGTGCCTTGCCAAGCCAGTCGGCTTCGGTTTGAGCCAGATGGCGAAAGAGTGGCTCTGAGTTGCAGACAATCTCCTGTAGCAGGGGAGGAGCTCCCCCCCCCTTCGGGTAAATGAATGGTCTTATTAAAAGAGGGAGGGGGCTGCCGCGTCTACGTGTGAGAGAGAGGGATGCAAGAAAACCAGAGGCGTGGGGGGTTGGGAGCACGAGACGCGGGGGGGGGGGGGGGGGGGCCGAGATGGCGATCTTTTTCGAGGCTGGTATCCAAAAAGGGGGTGGTCTCCTCTTTCTCTGCTGTGACCAATTTACAGCAGCTGAACTATGCCTGCAGTGTAAGAGAGTATGTCCTACTGGTGCTTTGTTTAAAAGACGAAAAGACACGCATCTCGGGGAAGATGCTCCAGAGCTGACTTTTTCTGCACAAATCATTCATCCAGAATAACGATTTACCCTAATTCAGTCTTTAAAAAAAAGAAAAAAATCACTGCTAAAATGTTTGCACTGAACCCGTGTGGAAAGTTGCCCTTCTACACATCTCATGATGACTATAGAGTTAATGGGCAATGTGCCATTAAGTGAGCTGGATGCTGAGCCCCAAAACGCACACGTTGAATTTTTCAAACTCAAAGCCCTTTTATATACATAAAGGGCATTTGTGATCGCAAATACAAAACGGCTAATTAACCTGTGTGCCACTATTGATGTGCCACTGTGAGCTAAAACAGTATTTTTCTCTCTCAAAAAATATGGATGTGTTAAGTGTGCAAGAGGTCGTTCCTCATTTGAGTACATGTTGGGATATGCCTTTTCATGGTCACTGACTGTCTTTTCAGAATCTTAGGGATAAAAGATGTAGTCATAATAACTTGCAAGTCAAGAAAAACAGCTGGCTAGACAGGGCAAAAATTGGTTAAAGGAGGGAGCTTTGTGTTCTCACATTGATACATAACAACCAGTACAGAAAACTGGCTGGTCTGCAAACATCAAGGCTAACTTGGGGCAATGTTTGAAGAGCATATTAATATGGACCTTGGATGCAAGGAAGCAGCGGGTGCAAAAGCTGAAGCATTGCAAAACCTGATTGAAGTCTATTCAGAGAACTCCTTGGTTAAAGTCATCCCAGCAAAGGCACAGGGCACTGGAAGCATCAATTAGGTGTGGTTTTCGCCAAGTGTCTAATCTGTGAAGCGAGACCATTTCGTGATAATTGGGCTATCCCATATATTGAAAATACCATTAAGGTTTGTGCATTTTCTGTCATTTACAGTTGCAGCATCAGTTCTAGCCCTCAGCAGGCACCATGAATGCTCTTTGGCCCGCTGTATGAAACAGGTTTCATCCTGCCTGAGAAGGCCTCTGATTCAGTGGTTCTCAAACTTTTTAGCACGGGGACCCACTTTTTAGAATGACAATCTGGGACCCATCAGAAGTGATGTCATGGCCAGAAGTGCTGTCATTGTGATGCCAGAGCCTGCTGCTTTCCTGAGAAAGCTGCAATAAGTTGGGTTGTTCCTCAATAGCAAAGTGAATCAGAAAAGGAAAAAAAACCTATTTACAACCTTGACACAAGCAAAACTGTTGGAATTGGCACAACTCCTTCTGCTGCCTAGAGGGGGCAGTCTAACGTCCGAAGGAGGCACAATGCGATGTCCTATGACCCAGACCCTTCTTATCTGTCCTCTCTGTGATTCCTGCAGGGGTGTGGCCTTGAACTTATTTCCTTCTCTTCTCCTCTGAGCACATCCCTTTTTTGTCCTCTGACCACTGATCAGATGTGCATACCAAGGGCTCTGATGCCCCCCCCGCCATCTTACGCACACTTCCATGCATGGCGATGCAGCTATAGGGCATTGCCTTCCAAGTGTTAGTTGTACCTCTGATCCTAATCAGATGCTGTAGATATGCACTTGATGGAACTGTGAGTAAACCTTTCTTTTTGCATCTTTACCAAGCCTCTGCCTCATGTGTCTTTTGTTAATAGCAGTCAGCCTGGGTGAGGAAGGTTCCCATGAGGTGATGCCCTAAGGGGGAATCCACTGCTTACCCTACTCTGCTTTCCCCCATCAGCAATAAGAAATTTCCAATACAACAACCACACAGCCCTCCCTCTTTCCAGCATCCCATATTTTCAATATGGCTGCCCTAGGTGCTTCACAATCCACCTGAAATTGGCTTGCAACCCACCAGTGGGTCCCAACCCACAGTTTGGGAACCACTGCTCTGGTTCATACTTCTGTTCAGGACGCCAGCTAAACTTTAAGGCATTAACTGACACATACACACCCAAGGTCTTTCCAGGACTAGGCTTACATTAGCCATTGGGTGGAGGATATTCATTAACTAGTTCCATCCAATCCTATTGGGTACTTATGGCCATGGAACTCATGGTCCACGCCCCCACCCCCGTAAGAACTGCAGAGGCATTGTAAAAGGTGGGTAGCTACTGTGCGCTTCAGAAGTACCGGTGCAAACATGGGCGGAATGGCTCCTGGACACCATCCCAAAGCAGGTGACGGCATGTGAGGGTGGTTCAGGGTGGGAGGGGGAGGAGCAGGGCAGGTGGGGGCATTTTAGGGATGAGGGATAAATCCCAGTGGCAGCAGTGGAGACCAGGATGCTATCCCCATTGTCCCAGCCTAACATGCCCCTGTCTCTCCTCAGATCAAAGCCAGCAAAATAGCTGGTGTACATCCAAGTAGACCCACTGACAGCCAGGCAAATACAGGCAAGTATGCTTTTACTGACCTCTCCCAGGCAGTTTGGTTCCCTACTACTATCACCACCACTGCATGTAGAGCACATTCCATCAACCTGGCTACATGACGGAAGATAGGGGATAGGGTTGGGTTCTTACAAGCTAAAGTGCTAGTTTTGACTATATGCCATTTTCCCACTGACAACATGTACAGAGTTTGAATGTTGAAACATTGTTATGCAATAGTAAGCACCAGGAAAGACATCTGCAAAGGTATCCTTCAGCAAAGGCAAAACCGTGCATATTTATTGGTCATCCAGAAAATCCTATAGATGCCATATGCCAAACCTTTTAAAACTTTTGTTCTGTCTTTTCAATAATAAATTCCAATAATAAATGGACCCTGAATGCAATTAATTAATTAATCAATCAATCAATCAATCAATCAATCAATCACTATTTGGTCATATAAACTTTTATTCTCAACAACTCAACAGCGCAACTAATGACGACGTGGGTACCATATGGACAGTTGAATCAAAATTAAGCACTTTTAAATCCTCCCATTGACTTCTAGAAGGTAGGCACACATCCATGCTTAAGTTTTATAATAGCAGGAACACTGCTGACCTCACAGATCTGCAAGCTGCTGGATATAGGACATTTACCCCCTTGCCACAGTCCCTTGTGTGTATCATAGGGATGAGCCAAGTATGAAAACAGATTTCTGCATGACAGTAAATCTCTGAATTGTCATGCAGTTTTAGATAAATACTCCAATTTATATTTTAGATAAGTCCTCCAATTTATATTCAAAGACACTCTCTCCTTATTTTATTCCTATCAGTATAATTGAGGACTCCCAACCAGAGGCGGATCTAAGGGGGGGGGAATCTGTAAGTTTTGCAAGAAGCCTTACCTTGCACTGGAAAACACTCCTCTCCTGCACTGTTCTAGCCAATCCTCACAGGGAACAGCAACATCTTGGCGTTGCTTACTGGCTACAGCAGCAAGGGAGAGGAGGGATTTACATGACAGGGTAAGGCTTCTTGCAAAACTTACAGATTTGCCCCCCCCCCTTAGATCTGCCTCTGCTCCCAACATAAATTGTCTTATTTGTAAATATTCAATTAACTGAAGATTTATCATTGCCTATCTTATTACAAATATCAGAATAAGATCCTAGATGATTTTATAAATTTTTCTCTGCATTACCAATTCACTATTTCTCAAAACTTTACAAGATTGAAGTTCAGGATCTATATTCACAAGATTAAAGTTTTGGCTGGCCTGGACCATTAAATGCAGCTGAATTTAAGCTATAAACAATACAATACTACAAACCTAACTTTCTTTGGCCCCCTTTTCCCAGTACCTTTGACCGCTGTGTTTGCGCGCGCGCGCACACACACACACACATTATTAAACATTTCTGTGGCCCTATTTTAAATGCATAAAAAAGAATAAATAATATTACTTTCTCATTAATGGCATTAACATGAAGCTTTGGGTTTTTTTTTCCTTTCCTAAGAGGTCTGAAACAATTTTCCAGATGTTCTTACTTGTTGTCTGGGTCCACTGTAACTCAGGCTCTACTAGTTTCAGCTGTCACAGTCTAACTGAACTCTTGGAGTTTACTGTTTCAGTGGTACCCATCAATAGCCTGTTGGTCAGTCATGAACCATGCATAATTTTCAGTGCCAAACCAGTTCAAATAGCCCTTTGATTCTGCCAGAACAGTCAACAAACCCTCTAAGGATGACCTCTCACTTCAAAGAATGTGTTTTCATTGGCATTAAATCCTATCGAAAGTTAGTGCGCTCCAACCATGCCAGTAAAACTGGTTGATCAGTGTGAGTTCTCACCCAACACATCTTTTCAAGAACACTGAATAAGGCTGCAATCCTGTACACATTTACTTGCAAATAGACCACACTGAACTCAGTGGGACTTATTACAGAGTTGATGTTCATAAGGTGAGAGAATAATACATTGATGGTGCTATACAAATAAATCATAAGAATCATAAAAGGCAACAGTAGTAACTAAATGTCTCAACGTAGGAAGGCTGATCCACAAATGCAGTGCACAGTATATGTGCACTGACATTCTGATATATATTCAGGCACCCAGTAAGAGTATGAATGCTTATGTTCCAGGCTCCCATCAGACTTGCAATGGGGATGTAAATGTGCGCCCTCACCTGGAGTTGCAGACCACAAGGAATCACAGCATGCTATGTAGCAAAATCCAAACTGAAAATTACAGAACAAGCAATAGGGTAATCAGTGCAATTGGGAAAAGCACTTAAAAACCTGAGTTAGTGATGCCCTGGTGTGCAAAACCAGCTTTCTCTGTACATTTATGTTAAACTGGTAACAGAATGGCGGCTGGATTGTGGAAGCTAATTTTTTTGTGGCATTGAAAAGGCTATGACATGGATCATTTTGATCCACAAAATGCAGGATTCTTTTTTTCCCTGTTGGTGAACACTGATGTGTAACTTGATTGGAGCTTAGACTAGGATGTTGGAAAAGAGAAAATGTCACTGCCCTCGCCATTGCTAGCCACTGATTCAGGGGGGGAAAAACCCTGTAATACCTAATTTGGCAGTTTCCCTTCTTTTGAATAGATCGTTATATTTCCTGCTTGCCTGCAGCCAAAACAAGTTTTGGAGTCCTCACAGAAGTATATACAAGACAATGGCAAACAGAGAGAGAGAGAGAGAGAGAGAGAGAGAGAGAGAGAGAGAGAGCAATTAAAATAGAAATACGGTCGGTCTAATGAAGGAAATGCAGTGATTTCTGGCTAGACTGGAGAAAGCCCATGGGAATGTTGTACAGGGAGCATTACACAACTGGTAGAGAAGTACCAGATGAGGACTATGAGTTCTTACCACCAGTGACCTCAATAACATTTTTAACTGGCTATTTACCGAGGATCAGATCCAGCAACCAGCATGGCTTCTGACTAGGCTATGTCCCATTAAAATAGAGAGGGTTGAGTAGAAAAAGTAGCTTAGGCTTGATGTCAGCAATTTAAACTGTCAGCAACGCACTGAGCAATTCACAGACGTTCTAGGTCAGTCCTATATGAGCCAGTAAAACACAGGAAGTGCCTGCCAGTTGTAGAGCTGGTTAAGACTTCGAACAGAAGGTTTGGAACAGAAGCAGAAATTATTACATGTATTGACTGATAACTTTCAGCTGTATAAGTACTCCCTAAGTCACTGTTTTTCACCTCCAAAGCACTCACAATAAGAGGGTTGGCGTACATTCTGCAAACATAGTGGTGCAGTGGTCTATATGCGTGATCTGATGATGCTCTAGTTGTACTTGTACTATTTCATTGTTTTAAAGCTGGTTTTAGATGTCACTTTATATGCTTGTGGTTGGAAGCCATGGTGAAAACTCTTGGAAGAGTGATAAAGTGAGGTAAAAACATAATTTAAAAATGGGATAGAACATTGTTAAAAACTTTTTGCTAGGTTAAAAAAGGTGCCCTACACTGCATAATTGGACAACGTATTTTTAAAAAGAAAAAAGGTAACCTGTCAATTACTTTTTTAAAAATGCAGGTACCATTCCTGCATTTCAGAGAATACCATCTTCTGAAATGGTGTCTGCTCCAATGCTGGCTGCATCATGAAGGTGTCTGCAACATAATGGGTTTTTTCAGCATGGAGAAGACTGACTGGCATGCTAGCACTTTTCAAATACCTGAAGGTTTGTCATGTAAGAGAAGGTAAAGGCTTGTTCTCTGTTGTGCCACAGGTCAAGACTAGGTCCTGTGAGCTTAAGGACACAATCCTAATCAACTTTCCAGCACTGAGGTAAGGGCAATGCAGCTCTCTGAGGTAACAAACATTCCCTCACCTTGATGAGGCCTCTGTGACTACTACATTGCAGGATGCAGCACACGCCCCATTGGCACAGCTATGTCAGTGCTGGAAAGCTGGTTAGGATTGCACCCTAAGGAGAAACTTTATAATGATAACAGCAGTTTGACAATGGAACTAATTATCAAGTATAAGAGCCCCACTGGATCAGGCCAAAGGCCCATCTAGTCCAGCTTTCTGTATCTCACAGTGGCCCACCAGATGCCTCAGGGTGCACCCAGGACAAGACATTTGCATCTCGCTGCCACTCTCCTGCATCTGGCATTCATGGATAGCCTACTTCTAAAAGCTCCAGGAAGGAGCACATACCCTTCATACTTCCGCTGTACTGCAGCACTGATGCACTGTATGCTGCATGCTATGCTGGGAGATAATCAGACAGCCAGGAAGAAGTAAGTAAAAATTGTTTTTACAAACTTCCTGATATGCTGCCTGTCTGTCTATGGGTCTCCTCAGACCCATGCAAGCTATGTTCCCGGCATTACAAGGAGAAGAATGGGGTGAGATGAAGTTTTTAAAAATTGAGAATAGGATCTGGTATGCACCATTCTTTCCAAGATCCATCCTCTCCAGTCTGCTACTCACTCCCTGACCTTCCTCCTACAAACCTCCCCCTCCCCTCCCATTCCCTCCCCTCCTCACCTACAGCCCACCCCGTCTTCCACCTTACCTCCTCTGGTAGGGCCTGGATGGGCTGTGGGTGCACACAAGGAGCTGCCTGCTGCTTCCACTGCCAGCTCCCTTGCACTTGGCAGCAGCTCACTATTTACAATTGCAGAAGGCTACTTCTGCTGTCATAACCAAAGCATAGGATTTCTTTAATTGTGTGACATTTTCATTTTTAAAAAGGAAACTTCCTTGCAATGCAACCCGTTCCAGGGATTGAGGGGTTTTATGGCAACACCTTGGGGGAAGCAGCCAATCAGCATCATGCACAGCTGGCTTCTATTTCACAGCTTGTTCCTAAAAAGAAAAGGAACTTTTTGACAGCACAATGAGGATGCTCACTATTCTAAATATGTTACATCTATCTTCACTCTTAGAGTACAACAGTGGTTCTTAACTTGGGGGGGGGTCATGGACCCCTTTTAAATGATGAAAGCTATGAACCTCTTCAGAAAAATGCACAGAAAAACTCTTGCAAGTCATATATATAGTCCCCGTCCCCACCGTTGGCTTAATTCTAAGCACTAGAGTCCCACCTATACCAGTCCTTGTGGTCACTAAAGTCGGGGAGACAAGTCCGCTGAATCTCAGCTCTACTTTTACATAGCAATGAATAATTGGATTGCTGGAAATGTCTTCATCTGGGCAGCCACATTTTGAAGACTCGTTTATGCCAGACTATCCTCAGCTAGCAAAGAGGGCTGCAATTTTCCTCCAGCTAGACCATCAGTTAGTGAAATCATGCCTGTTTGTCATTATCTGTCCCGTATTAGCTGTAATCGCATCACATTTTTGTTTATATCTACAAGTAATGCAAACCATGCATATCCTAGGTTTGACTCAAAGATTAAAGTAGATACATAATTCTGGCAAATTGCTTGGAATTATGGTTTAACAGCATCTGGTTCAGATATTCTGTAGTAAATTGCTGGAACCCATGCTGTCCTTATTTTTTCCCCCTTCTACTTGAACCAAAAAAATACAGTATATTGAGAAACACGTGTCTTCCATCTAGTTTCTATGTAATAATTTGTTTGAAACCCACAAGCCTTGCAAGGACTTTCGGAGACATAGGTTAAAACTTCACATTCTGCTGCACTTAAGAAGTGTGCATAACGAAGAAGAGAACACATAGATGATTGTCTGAGTGGTGCAAGAGGCGGGGAGCCATCAGAGAGGGAGCCAACAGTTGGATCCACAACTGGGGAAGAAGACACATACTGCTTCAAGACGATGCAACTGGGGAGGAAGACACAATCTTTCTCTAGCTGTGATAGTTCTTCACATCCTACTGGAAAGAGAGAAGCTTCCAGACAGCCGAGCCCCAAAGGGCTACAACCATGCCACCAGAATATAATACTCCAAGTTTATACCGGGGCATAGCTAAATAAGAGCAGGCGGTGCTATTGCACCAGACAACAAGTTGAGCTTGACAACAGTGGTCAAAATTGTGAAAACCTTGGTATGTATGAATAATACCATCATGTTATATACCATTCAATGTGGAATTTAATGCAGAATGCAATGAAACAAACCTGAATGTAATATCTATGTATCAAACATGATGGCCAAAAAAAAGGACACGAAAATATAACAGTCATGTAAAAATCGTGGTTGGTTAAAATTGCGGTTTTTAGGCATAATACTATCAATCAATGCGGAATTTCATGCATAATGCAATGAAACAAATTAGAGTATAATATCTTAATTCTAGCAAACGTTATGGCAAAAAAAAAACCCAAAAAAATGAAAATACAACTGTGATGTCACTTCCTGTGGTGACATCACTTCCAGGGCATCGTTTTGCCCTCTGCACCAGGCTACATTTTCATTAGCCACACCAGTGGCTTATACATTACGATTCATCTGGCAGACTGGTGTGCAAATAAGAATAAACCTCAGCCAACCAGGCAGGGAACCTTCTGTAAACCAGAAATACTCGAGAATTGCCTTTGTTCCAGATCATCAATGTGCCACAAATTATTAGCATAAGAATGGGGGTTATGAAAGTTAGTTAAAATTGTTGGATGTTAGAGTCTTTGCAGTAAATGGTACAAATGGGCTACTGTTAGGGTTGAGTCTAGGCTGGAATCTAGACAGGGTCTATTCCGGGTAGACCCTTAGTCTTAGCAAGACTAAGAGGTAAGGTTTGAGTTAGGCCAATACAGATGGAAGAGCAGAGGAAGGTAGTCAGGGCTACATATTCATGGGCCCTCAGCACATTTGCCTTTGTGGGCCCCCTCCCACCATAATAATATCAATATTAGAAATTAGAAACCCTAAATGTTCTTTTTTTCTCCTGATTTTAAAAGAAATTAAACATTTTTGAGGACCCCCTAAAAGTATTGTGGACCCCAGGCACAGTGCCAAGTTGATACCTCGGCCCTTGAGGCAGGAGAACTACTGGTCGTCTGCTAAATTCATTGACCTGTGATTTATCGTCTGTGGATATTTTTATCATTTTTATTTTAAACCACTTTGTATGTTTTTACGTGAAAAGCGGTATAGAAATTTATCAAACAATAAATTAACAAACCAATAGAGTTAAGCCCGCTCCGACAAAAGAGAACGCTCTTTGTTGGGCAGCCACAATGGCTCCAACAAATAAACTGAAGTGTTTGGGGGAGAGGGCGCCTTGGTTGCTGAGTTTCCTGTGTTGCAGCCAAAGCCAAAACTCGCAAATCACACCCACGGCCATAGGCAGGAGTTATACCTGCATCCAGAAAACACGCATCTCCTCATCACAGGGGAGATGATGTGCAAGTTCCCACTACGACAATACACAGGAAGCGCAAAAAGAGGAAGCGCTTCCTCCCCATCTGCTTTTGGGTAACATCCAAAGCTTCCCTCAGATGTTCCCAGTTGACCAGCCTGGCAGTAGTCTCCTTCTCCTTCCTTTTCGAAAGGCTGCTGAGAGGTTGGCATGAGTCACAGCAGGAAACAGCTGGGGATAACTTTTTTGAAAGAAGCCCAATTCAAGCACCGTGGAGCTGGAAAGAAACATCTTAGAATTTATACACGTCTTGATATCCAGATTATTCAGGTCTTCTCACAAGGGTAACTTTGTTTTGCTTGCATTTTTTGCAGTATTGGTATAATGGAATCCACATGCAATGAGAAACTCCCAGGTCATATGTTATAGTCATCATAGTCACCAAACTGATGTCATATCACAGTAGAATCACAGAGTGAGAAAATTAGGCATCTGAAGCCACAAAAACAGCACTGTACTTCTATAGGGTGAAGTTACAGTTAGTTGATATTCTAACAAATGGATCCAATGAAAAAATGCCCCAGATTTTAGGGACAATGTTGTATGTTTTTAGTGGTTATTATCAGTGATCTCCAACCCTTCTAAATCCAGGACCCCTGCTAAAATGGTGATTCAGGTTGCAATCCTAACCTGGAGTTAGGCCAGCAAAGTTTGGCCAGCACAAGGGCCACTGTAAAGCACGTTTGGACCACTCTTGGAATCAGTGAGGCTGCACACAGACGCGCGCCATCCTCCTTGACTCCGAGAGTAGTCCAAATACGCTTTACGGTGTCCCGTGAACCAGCCAAACTTTGCTGGCCTAACTATACCAGCCTAACTTCAGGTTAAGATTGCACCCTCAATTGCAAAAGACAGGGCCCAATCCTATCCAACTTTCTAGCACCAATGCAACTGCAGGACTGTGATTACCCCCCGCCACCAGGGGGATGTGCAGGATGTGATACATGCCATGTTAGTATGGCTGCATCATATTTGGAAAGTTAGACAGGATTGGGTCCTAAATCCAAATTCTGACATCATTAAGCAACGCTACCAAAGTAAAAAACTAAATCTCTAGCTAGAATATTATTTCTGCAGAATAATCATAAACACATCTTGGGCCACACCAGGTGTGATATAGGAGTTTCCAGGACTGTAATTCTTGATACATGTTTGTGTGTTAAAAAGCAGTTGAAGGTACCTTGGTATGGAGGATATAGATATTAATTCTTTACAGCTGAAATACCCTCCAGCCTGCTGCCAAAAGTTCTATTGCCCAAAGTCAGCAATACTTAAGAGCACAATTTCTCTCCATAGGTAATAAGTTGGTATGTGCCTGTTTGGGGCCACAGCATAAGGAGCAAAGAGTTAAACCCTTCCTCCCTCAAAACCAAAGCAGCAATCCAAATCACTCACACATGCACACCCTCCACAGCTGCTCTTTGAAAAATGGGCAGCCCAATGCTACCCAAATCCCCCCCCCAATTCAGTAGTGCCAATGGTGCATACACTATGTCTGTGGGAGAGGATCCAATTGGAAAGATCGCCTAGAGGTAAATGAACATTTCGTGACTTATACCGGGGCCAGCTTCCACCGCCACCATAGGAGCCCTCTGGTTTAGTACGTGTAATTTCTAAACATGTAACTGTAGTGGTGAGGAAGACAGACAGGGTTAGGAAATTGGCACATGCAAGTGCCACCAAAACCTCCCCCAGTCCACTGATCCCTTCCCTGCAGTAGTGTAGCTAGAGAAGGGTCACAACACTAAGTTTTGCACAGTGCCTCAAAGCATTGTGCAAGCAGCCCCTCGGAGCCCATCCGGACGTCTAGAGCCAAACAGTGGCATCTCTTCCCTTTTCCTCTAGTCGCCTGGAATGGCTCTGAAGGGGAGAGCAGAATCCTACCCATCCTCAACACAGAGTCCCACCCATTCTCACTCTCTCCCACATTACACAACGTTCCTGGAGGCTGGAGCAAGAGACCCCACTTGTCCCATTATCAGCTGGTGGGTTGAGAAACTGCAGCTGATCAATCCAGGCTAGCTATCCCAGAGAAAGAAACAGTGCTGAACTCCGCAGTTGACTGTGCTCAATCTCCAAATTGCTTCCCCAGCACCAAGAACTGTCAAGCCCCATGACCTGAAAACCCACTTGCTGTGATCTCTGAAATCTCTGACTACTGATGAAGGAATTGTGCTCCAGAGAGGACTTGGAGAGTGGCCAGGACCAGAAGAGGGGAGGAAGGAGGGCCTAATTTGTATTTGAAGGTATTGTGAAGAGCTCCAGAAGGATCTCTCCAAGTTGGGGGAATGGGCAGCCAAATGGCAGATGTGTTTCAACATAGAGAAGTGTAAAGTGATGCACATTGGGGCAAAAAACCAAAACTTCACCTATAGGCTTATGGGTGCAGAGCTGTCTGTGACAGCTCAAGAGAGAGATCTTGGGGTGCTGGTAGACAATTCAATGAAGGTATCGACCCAGTGTGCGGCAGCAATGAAGAAGGCCAATTCCATGCTTGGGGTCATTAAAAAAGGGGTTGAGAATAAAACAGCCAATATTATCATGCCATTGTACAAATCGATGGTAAGGCCGCACCTGGAATATTGTGTCCAGTTCTGGTCGCCGCATCTCAAAAAGGACATAGTGGAACTGGAAAAGGTGCAGAAGAGAGCGACAAAAATGATTTCGGGGCTGGGGCACCTCCCTTATGAAGAAAGACTGCAGCGTTTGGGGCTCTTCAGTCTAGAAAAAAGGCGCTTGAGTGGGGATATGATCAAGACATACAAAATTATGCATGGAAGGGATAGAGTCAATAGGGGGATGTTCTTTTCCCTCTCTCAAAACACCAGAACCAGGGGGCATCCGCTAAAACTGAGGGTTGGGAGAGTTAAAACAGATAAAAGGAAGTACTTTTTTACCCAGTGGGTAGTTAATCTGTGGAACTCTTTGCCACAGGAGGTGGTGATGGCATCTGGTCTTGATGCCTTTAAGAGGGGATTGGATGGATTTCTGGAGAAAAGGTCCATCGTGGGCTATAGGCAATGATGGATTGTGCAACCTCCTTACATTGGTGGTGGGCTACTTCAGAGTACCCGGTGCAAGGGAGTGGCAACAGGATGCAAGCATCTTGTTGTCTTGTGCCTCCCTGGGGCACCTGGTGAGGCCACTGTGAGATACAGGAAGCTGGACTAGATGGGCCTTTGTCCTGATCCAGCGGGGCTCTTCTTATGTTCTTACGTAATGCAACCCAATCAAGGAAGAAACAAAGGACAAATACGGAAGCAGGGAGTGAGGGCACGCCATCTGTCTTGAAATGTAGGACATTTTGAAATTTAGCCAAGATAGAAGGTTGAAATGTATGGCATGTCCTGGAAAAGGAGGACATCTGGTCCCCCTGCTTTCATGTACCTGATGAAAGACTTATAAAAGCTCATGCCACAAAAAGTAATTGATCTTTAAGGTGCTACAAGATTTTTTTTTCTTTAAGCGCATCCAATTCTGTAATTTTTTAAACAGTGATACCATAGGTTAAATACCATAGTGATACCATAAGTTGTACTTGGCACCACTACCATGGTGACCAATTGGCACTGCCCCCTCCCCGGCCCAATCCTGCTGGAAGATGGCTGCAGCAGTAAGAAAGACATGACCGTACAGTTGCCAAGATACATGGTAGGAAGAAAGAGAGTGCATGCCTCTACTAGGAGGCAAGCCTCCCAGTTCTGAGCACTGGTGCTGTCTCTTTGCACTGCAAAAAGTAATGCTTGGAAAATTCTCAGAAACAATAAAAAATGTTGAAAATCCCGACTCCAATATAGTTAACGTTTTGATCTGTCTTGTTTGTGTTTTCCGTTCATGGGAAAAGGGTTTGCAAGTTCTGCTTATACTAGGGTTTATATAAGCAGAAACAGCTAACATGGAAGTATTACAAAGTATGTATTGCCTAGGGTAGGGATTTGCAACTTTTTTCATCTCAAGGCACACTCTGACAAAGTGCTAAAATTTTCAAGGCGCACTATCAATTTTTTTTTTACAAACGACAAGATACACTGCACTAGCGCGGGGGGGGGGGGGCTCACGCACACCCAACGGCCCTACAAATACATGCTTCCTCCAAACTCCAGCAGCATACCTGCAGACCATTTGTGGCACACTAATATGCCAGTGCCCACTGCTTGAAAATCGCTGATCTAGGGAATAAAGAGGGCCGGCATGTGAACACAGGTTACTCTTGCTAGCTTTTTGGCCTCTAGAAAGGACCCTTCTTGAAAAAGCTGCTCTTGTCCAATCTGTTGGCATTCACATTCCACATAAAAAGCAATTGATTATGTGAGTAAATACCTGTTTTAAAAATATCACAGGCAGCTTCCTGCAATTCTAAGTATAAAATAATGTTAGGCAGGATTTCTGACCCTATAAATCTTTCAAACAGTTCATATTTTATCAACCAAATAAGCCTTTCCGTAAACCCAGAAAATAGCTCTACGCCAAAACAATTTTTCAAATACTTGACCTTTACATAAAACAACCAGAGGAGGAAAAAAA
>JAJKFI010000005.1:28438157-28479083 GCA_029204185.1 Lerista edwardsae
TTCTAAGATCTCAGAAAATGTTTGCATACATTGTGTGAAGACGAGCACCCACATTTTATGGAAGCCTACATAGTTTTATGTATCATGATTCACAGAAATTATGATCCAATGATTGTATGAAATTATGATCCAATGGAGAAGGGAAGGGGCGCAAAAGAAGCTTTTTACCTCCTGAACAAATTCCTCTCAGAAAGCCTGTCTCTCTGCATTGCTGTTGTGCTTTAGTTGCATGAGTTGCATTTTTTTTACATCATTGTTTGTAATTGTGCTTGTAAGATATCCTGGGCCCTTGTGAGAAGGGCAGGTCATACATTTTAAAAACAAACAAATATCTTCATTACAGATTTTCATTTTTCCAATTCAGGCTATGAGATGTGTTGGTTTCCATGTCTTGTGATGCTGATCTATTTCCAGAGGAAAGTCCCACAGGAGGTATGTTGCTGTCAGAGGTGTAACTCAATGCCCTGGGGCAGTGACATCACTATGTCACATGACATAGTAACATAAATCACTTCCAGGTTCTCCTCATAGAGAGGGATGCTTGCTGCAGCAGCTTTGTGCCCCTCTTCTGTGGAGCCTTCCCTTTGAAAAAGAAGGAACAGAGGTGCGCAAAGCCTCCAGTGCCTTCTCTGTTACTAGAGCAGAGTCTGAGGGGCAGTCATGCTGTAGCACCTGGGGCAAGTGCCCCTCAGGCTCCACCCTAGATACACCTCTGGTTGCTAAAACCAAATAGGGGAAACCCTTCAAAGAGGGGGAGTGCTCTCTCACGCCCTTCCTCCCATCCAAAGAGAGTGCAGATGTTGCCTGACTGCCTTTTTATTTGTATTACTTGAACACACGATGTGCGACACTTTGGCATACACTTATATGGTGCTATGTGCCTGCCACAAGAACATGACCCCAGTCAGTAATGTGACTTTAGAACCTGACAGAGGGCAAGAAGCCTCAGATTCCACAAGCCATGAGGAAGGTCACACTTTTAATTCATCAGAGCAATCATCCACCCACCCACCCCTAGCAGGCTGGCTTGGAAGAAGCTTTCCCTGGCTTTTATTTCTGGGAAAATCCCATGAGCGGCCGCACCTTGCTTGCACAGCACATTTGAACCTGTGAACAAAAGCCTCACCTGGGGAGCTTCCTGACTAAGAGTGCACAAGCTATTAGTGATGCAAAAGAAGGGTCCCCAACCTTAGTTGCCCTCACCAATACTATAGCTAAACTCAATCAAGGAGGCTCTGCTAATGAAGCAACTGGCCTCCTGAACTAGGTACCATATCTTGGCAGAATACAAAACATCTTGGGCCAAGGATAAGCAATTACTGCATGAAACACTCCCATTTCAGCTGCTACCCAAAAGCCACTGTGCTAAGCCAGCATCCAGGACTGGTAACTGACTGCTCCATTCTCTTGCAAGCCTTTTCCCTTTCTCCCGTTTCTCTTCCCTGAGCGCAAACTAAAGCCACTGTGCCAACATGGGCTGGCCTTTCCATGAAGTGAGGTGCACCTGCAGCAGGTGCCAGGCGAGTGGCAATTCCCGGTGCCCTTAACCCGAGCCTCTCTCCAGCCCACCACAGACAGAGACACACTGATTCATTTCCCACCCATTAAATGTGAGCAGGGAGTGGACTCCTTCCTTGCTCTGGACTCCTGCTTCCTTTCCTTGTTGTTGAACTTCCTGTTTTATTTAAAGGGAACATACTTTCTGGCAACAAGGAAAAGAAGAGGGATTCCAGAGCATGGAAGGAGCAAAGTATGGAGAGAAGCAGTGTTCAGCCCAGTGTTGTCTACTTTCAAGGAGTCTTCAGCAGTGGTGATCCCACCGATTTATTTGGGGGGTTAAGTGCTCCCAGGCGGTATGCCAGTGGAGGGGAGGGAGGCGGAGCGGAGGCATGTGGCACTGCTGGCATGTGACCTGCAAAATGGACACTGGGGGCATGGCTGGGGCAGCACAGGGGGCAGGGGGCGGTGCAGGGAGTAGTGATAATTGGACCTGGCCCCAGGGCGGAGACTCTGCTAAGTCCGCCACTGGTCTTCAGTAAAAGCACAGCTCCAGTAATCAGAACGCCAGTTTCTTCTCCCAGTAGTTTGCTCTGTAAAGTGAGAGAGCAAGCGATTCCCCAGTGACTGGGGGACAAACAGGATGCTACATACCTTTCTATTACATATTATAGGGTAATCAGACTCCACTGCATAGTGTTCAGATCAGAAACTCTGAAAAAAGCATTGCAAACCCTTGCATCTGAACTAGTACTGGTGGCCACAATCAATTGAAGAATGAGATGTTTATGGTGTACATGTTCTCTGTATCTGTTTTTAATCTACAAGCCCCTGCTAATGGGATGAAGAGGCACATTTTCAGTGGTGGTTCTTTTCTATTTAACGGGGGAGAAAACTGTCTGATTCATTCCAACTTAGTATCTTTTCCAGTGGTTGTTTGCCAGTGTCTCCCTCGCATGTCCTTTTAGATTGTAAGTCCCTTTGGAACAGGGGGCCATCTACTCATTTCTTTCACTAGGTAAACCACTTTGTGAATTTTTTTGTTGTTGAAAAGCAGCACATAAATTATTTTTCGTAACTTACATTGTATTGGGCATTATTTGTATTGTAACTTACCTGTTAGACATCAGTCTGGCTCAATTGCCAGGTAAATGAAGCAACCTCTGTTCATTGGCTTTTAGTATGAAAAAGACTACATTCAAATCTGGTGTCTTCTGAATTATAAACATGCAGACAATAAATAGCTCCTACCTCCAATGCTCTGTTTGCATTAACCCACCCTTACTTCTCCTCATCAACTTGGTCTTCAAAAATCTGAACAAAGAAACTTTATCAAAAAAAGAACAAAAAAACACCTGAAGGTAGGATTGCCATTTTTCCTAGACAGGTCAGTCTGGGCCAGATTTGCACATGCCACATTCTGCCTGATTGGACCTCTGACAGCCCGAATGGCAAGTTTCCATTTTTTTAAAAAGGAACGTCTAGCTCTCAAGGAAGCTGAGATATATTCCAAAACATGCAGGCAGTATTTTGCCCAGTAAGTTAATAAGCAACAAGCGGAAAAAACAGTGTGCCGACACAGATGCCACTGCTGGGGCTGCATCTTGGTAAACTGGGACTGGAGCAGAAGGTGGCCAACATGTAGGTGCTTCTTCGGGGAAGCAAACTGGAGAGGGAAAGAGCACATAGAAGCTCTCAAGCAACTAGGTGGCAATGGAGACAAGAACAGCCAGCCACAACAGGAGCAAGGCACTGAGGACTGCTGGCCTGCCCACTTGCATCTACCTACCCATCATTGTGCCAGCCCTGCCACTCAGCCAGCCCTTACAGCTGCCAGTAGCCCTCTGACAGACTCAGAAAAAGTTATTGTGCCCTGCCAAGAGCTTGCAACAAGGTTAGTGAAGAGACAAGGGCCTAGACACTAACCTTGTCCTCTCCCCTCCTCCTCATTCCCTCCATTTGGAGAAGGAAGGCACATGAATACGATCCCTTTAAAAGCCACCCTCCCCCCATCCTTGAAGTGCTTTTCTGTCCTTACATACGAAGCACTGTAGATAGCTACGTTGATTTGATATTTTAAAATTCCAGACAACAAGAGTAAGGCTTTTTTTTTCTTAGAAGCTTTTAAACTATCCAGAACTCTTTATCCAAGTGGGTGTGTTAAGCAAAGTAAAAGGTGGGAGGAGAAGATTGGCCATCTCATAATCTGCAGCTTGTAACACCCTTAAACACTTCTTGCACTCCTTTTTAAGAGCAGTGTAACCTACAGACTTAGGAACCATAACACCATGCCTAGTTCTCTGCCCTTCTGCCCAATTTGCTTTGCTTACAATTCAGCCTGTTGAGGATTTGTGGAGAACTCAAAAGCTCACTGCTAGAGACCGACAAACCCATGGCTAAGGACACTACTGCTCTTCAGGTGCAGGAGAGATCCCCCCCACTTACAGAATCCCTCTCGGGGGGGGGTAGCAAAATGCATTCACAAATGTTCATTAAGTTCAACATTCCCAAAGCAACATTTTCTCTGAATACAGCAGGAAGAAGAAGGGTATTTAAAAGTAAGTTATATTGCGGGTGGATCAAATGCTTGCGAAGGATATTTTTTACTGACCAGTTCAACTTCAGGGTGTTGCAAGGTTAAAAATTAGACATCACTATTTGCAACATCCCTCTGGGATAGATTAGCCAGAGGGAGTGGGGAGTTCACAGTGGCACTTGACTTCATGGAAAGTGTATAAAATTGTGATAAGCTTCAGCCCCATAAAAAAGTAGAGAACATTAAGGTGCAGCCTTGGTTATCTTTGTAATCATACTATTAATACAATAACCCACATTAACTGCAACTGCAAGCAAACAGAGCTCTCCAAGACTCCAAATTCAAGTTCTACTGTGGATTGCCAACACACACATCGCAAGAAGCTGTCTGAAGACTCTCCCTCTCAAAACTGATTCGAGGTCCTGGGATGCTGCCTAGAGGCAGCTGGGGTATGGATGAAAGCCAATAGGTTAAAACTGAATCCAGAAAAGACAGAAGGCCTTCTGGTCAGGAAAACCGCAATGCAGGCACTAAGTCTTTCACCCACTTTGAATGGAGTGACACTTCCCCTGCAAGAACAGGTGCGCAGTCTGGGAGTGCTTCTGGACCCTCATCTGTCTCTGGAGAACCAGGTAACAGCTGTGGCTAGGAGTGCATTTGCCCAGCTTCAATTGGTGCGCCAACTACATCCATACTTGAGCTGATCTGACCTGGCCACGGTGTTCCATGCGTTGGTAATTTCAAGGCTGGACTACTATAATGCACTGTATGTAGGGCTTCTCTCGAGAACAGTTCAGAAGCTACAGTTCGTACAAAATGCAGCAGCCCTGGTGGTTACAGGGGCTAGACAGTTTGACTCAGAAAGACCACTCCTTCAGCAGCTGCAGTGGCTGCCCATTCACTTCCGATCTCAAGATGATGGTACTGACCTTTAAGGCCCTTCATGACTTAGGCCAGTGATGGCGAACCTTTTGGGCTCAGTGTGTCAAAACGTAGGAAAATGCTAGACTCTGCTGGCGTGTCAACCCCCCTCCCAAACAAAAGAAACAATTATATTCATTTATTTAAACAAAAAATACATCCAATCATGTGTGGTGCTGTGTATTATATAATGAAACATCAAATAATTACAAAATGAAAAATAAGTGAAACAAACTTAGTTTTTGTCACGTAGTGGTGATTGCTGGTGTGTCACCCCAAACATTGCAGTGCGTCACCTTTGACATGCGTATCATAGGTTCGCCATCATTGACTTAGGCCCAGCCTACCTAAAGGACCGCCTTCTCCCATACATACCAGTTCGCCCTCTTAGATCATCTAAAGGAGCTCTCCTTCCCCTGTCCCAAGTTAAAGGGATGGTAGCTTGGGGACAATTCTTCTCTGTAATGGCTCCACAAATATGGAATTCCCTTCCAGAAGAATTAAGAACTACACACTCCCTCATGGTCTTTCAGAGAGGGCTCAAATCATACCTATTTTGCGTGGCCTTTGGATGATTGTGTAGCTGTCTGGCCTCTGTCCCTCTGGTATAGTGTCTTAGTCAGTGATGTCATCTGGTAATGAAGAATGGGAACGCTGGGCGGGACTTACGCGTGATTGGCAGCCCATCCATTCCGTTCTGCAGCTGCCCCGGCCTTGGGGGGGCTGCCCCGGTTGGCGCACTCCACCGCTGCTCGCCCAGGCAACCGGCGTGCCCCCACCCGCCCCCCCGGCGAGCAGGCACACACCCCCCCGAGGCCAGAGCAGCCGCGGAACGGAACGGACGGGCAGCCAATCACACGTAAATCCCGCCCAGCGTTCTGGTTGTTCCTTACCAGATGACATCACTGGTCTTAGTTCAAAATGGAGTTGGGTCTAGCCTCACTCTTGTTCACTCTATGTGTTCCTGTTAATGTTTAATGCTGCTGTTGTTGCCGCTGTTTGTTTTAATGTGCTTTTACTTATTGTGGTTACATTGTATTTTGTTGTTCTCTGTAAGCCGCCTTGGGCATTTGCTTTTGGCATGGGAAAGGCGGGGTATAAATTCTTCAAATAAATAAATAAATACACATAGGGCTGGACTTTGCAAGAGGCTGGAAACAGATACTTGTTGGGCAGTGGCTGTCATTTCTTAAAGAAACAGACTGTCACTTTCTAGTGCAGGACATACTTCTTTAGGTCTGACTTGAGAGTTCATTCATGCTGGGAATAGTGCCTTAGCTGAGACTAATGGAATATGCATTTTAAAAACTTGAATGTCACTTGGGCTTTCACAGGTATGTGTCCTTCTTCCCCTGTATATGGGCTTATATAGACATGTTAGCGTCATCTGGTCAATGGAGGAAGTCAGAGCTAAGATTGATAGGTAAGCAACGCAGTGATAACTTGGTTTCCTTTCCCCTCAGTTATAACCCATAACAACAGAAAAAAGACTACTATACAGTCATTCCACTTGCCTAGGGATAGAACTTCCTATTTCCTTTGTGAACTCTTCCCCCACCACCTCTCAGCAAGGAAGTAAGAGCTGCCCATGGACTATAATGGGAAAATCCAGGATTTCAATATTGCTGTGACTATAGTGCCAGCTCCCAAAGATAGATATATAGTAGCTATTTTTTTTTTGCCATTTAAAGCTATTTCTCTTTTTTTTTAGTGCTTAGCCATTTTTAAATGGCCATGCCAATGCCAGTACAGTTCATTATGCCCATACAGTAGGTTGTGGGGAGGCCGTGGCTGAGGAACAGTGACCTTTGAAAGCCCTGCTATGTCATACATCATTCATCTGGTTTGAATGTCTGGCCAAAACGTCCACACACAAATCACCCTTCAGGCTGCAGGAAAGGTTAATCTACTTAAATGGCCAAATCAGAGATATTATTGCAGGGTAATTGAATAGCAGGCAGGCCTTCAATGCCCAGCAGTGAGGGGAGTGGGACTTGCAAAATGGTCCATGGTGTGAGAATCAGGGCACAATCCTAACCAACTTTCCAGGACTGGGGTAAGAGCAATGCGGCTCTGAGGTGAGGGAACAAACATTCCCTTACCTTGAAGAGGCCACTATGAGTGCCCCCCCCCACTGCAGGATGTAGCAGATGCCCCCTTGGCACAGCTGTCATTGCTGGAAAATGGGTTCAAATTGGCCCTCAGGGTGTTGCAAGTATGTCCTGATCTTCATCTGGGAAATTGGGGAAGGGTATATGAGAGTCTAAGATAAAAGTGGCAGCGAAGAGCATTAAACGCCAAACTGCCTACTTTGAGAAATATAGTAAGGAACTTACATCCTTCAGGAAGAACAGATGATAAAGGATATAGCAGCCCATGCAGTGATCTAAAGGCAGGGTTACCAGATATAAACCAGAACAGAGTACCTATACCAGCCATTTTCAACTACTGTGTCGCAGCACATTGGTGTACTGCCAGTGGTCCACAGGAAATTTGGAGGAAGGTCATTTATTAGTAGGGCCAATGGAGGATGGAAGCATGTTGTGCCTTATCAATTGCCAAAAATCTGATAGTGTGCCTTGACAAGTTTCATAGCTCCTCAGTATGCCATGAGATTGAAAGGTTGAAAATTGCTGGCCTATACCTTTAACCATTGTATAGCTAAGGGAATTTGGGCAGATGCAGCTCAAAATCTGCACCTGTTAAAATTTCCTTTTCTATACAATGGTTAATGGTATAGGCACTCTGTCCTAGTTTGTATCTGGTAACCTTACCTAAAGATTAATTTATTAGCCTTACTAGACTAAGGGCCAATCCTGCCCAACTTTCCAGTGCTGGTGCAGCCTCAATGCAAACCCAAGGTAAGCAAACAAATGTTACCTTACCTTGAGGAGGCCTCCATTACGGCTCCACCACTTCAGAATACAGTAGACACCTCATTGGCGTGGCTGGACCTGTGCTGGAAAGTTGATAGGATTGCAACCAGTACATTTAACTGGGAGTAGGTTTCAATGAACCCAGTGGGGCTTACTTCTGAGTAGATATGCATAGGATCAGGCTGCGAGGCTGCAATCCTATAAGCACTTACCCGGGAGTAAGTCTCATTAATCTCAGCTGGGGTTCCCTCTTAAGAAGACATTCATAGGATTGCGCTGTTGGGAAAAGCTTGTAGCAACTTAAGGACTTGGCATAAGTTTCTGTGGGCCTAGGTCGCTAAGGCTGCAATCCTATGCAGACTTTCCTGAGAGTAACCCCCATTGAAGACAATGAAACTTACTTCTGAGTAGAGAACATAGGCTTGTGCTCTTAATCAGATCCTTGAAAGGAAATCCTCAGAAGGCTGCAAAAACTTGGGTCAAAATAAACGAGTTAGTCCTTAAGATGCTACAAGGCTCCTTGTTTTTGCTGCAACAGTGGAAAGGTGGAAATCCTTCTGGAAGGTACAAGGCTCAAGCCTTCTTGCCTCCGTTTTATTTTGATTTCGGCTTCTTTGACATTCAACAACACACATTATTATAATTTGCCTTGAGGCCACGTTACTGCAAAAAGGGAGGGCACACGAATGTTGTAGATACATATGATGCATACCTCTCACACGCCACAGCGTGAACCAAGTCCAATGACCCATTTCCGTGCTTTAAAGGAGGTGTGATTGCGAGAGGAAAAGCCGCGTCAGCGGCGCTTGACGCTTTCCCAGCTCACCACCCAATTTGCATAATTAGCAAGCGATTTGCATCATATGCAAATGAGAGCGCCCGGTTCGGAGACACTGGAAGACGGCAATCTGACTTGAAAGGGAGCCAGGCTTTCTATAACCCGAGCTGAAAGGCGGCGGAGGCGGGGAGGAAAGGGGGTCCTCCATGGCTGTGCCGCGCTGTGTCACGTCGTCCTCCCAGGGGCGCCCTTCACTTTCAGGAGGTGTGAGTGGATTTTCTCAAGTGCATCTTGACAGCTGGGAGCAAGAGAGGATCGCAGCAGCAACAGCTGGAGACATCTCTCGCTGCGCCCCTCCTCCCCCTCGTCCTCCACGAGGCCGGTTATCCCTAACCAGAGCGCCTGTCCCCGTCCCCCGCCCCTTCCTCCCGGACTGACTGCGCTGCAACGGCCAGACCAGACACGGTACTCCGCGACGCCGGCTGCACGCTTCCCGCCAAAGTAGTAGGGCCGGAGGGAAGAAGTTGTATTGAGGTTGGCGGCGTGTCTGATGAAACATCTGAAGTCGATTGCTGCAGCGAGGGCGTGGGGCGAAGGCAGGAGGCGCACCCCACCGCCGCATCACCTGCTGGACCAGGCTTCCACCGCCAGCCGAGGGGGAGGGGGGGTTGCAAACAGCTGCTGCCGCCGGATTGCTCAACCGGAAGGCTCGAGGTGGGAATCCTGAACGCGCCACTGCACTTGGGAAGGGAGGGTGGCTTACCCAGAATCCATGCCTCGATGCGGATGGATGTGCATGGAAGGCAGGATCGGGGCTTGGATGTAAAAGGCAGATCCGTGCCCATAAGCCAGAGATGATGATGATGATGCAACTACTGCGGTGGGGTTGCACCGGAAAAAAAAAGGCTCAGCCTTCTCCCCCTCCACGCCCCAAAAAATCTGCAGGACTGCACATTGAAAACCCTGAAAATCCGGGGGAGGGGAGAGCATGGAGAAGGTGCAATACAAAGAAAGCTTATAGCCACGTCTTCAGGGTTTGGGATTGTTAGGTGGTGGATTTTTTTAAGCAGGGAGGTGCATTTGATTTTGCACTGGCAAAAGGGTCCAAATAGTTTTCTCCGGAACGTGGGGAGAGGCCGGCGCGAAATCTACTTAATTTTTAAAGCTCGTTCCAGTCTGGGTGCAGAGAAAATGAGACCAGATTAATATAGTCTGAAAATGCGTTGATCGTGCTTATGACTATAATAATTCCAAACGTTAAATTGCTCTTTTGATACGACTCGGGAATTCGACCCCGATCACGCTGAATTCCTGCTGTTTCCCCTCCAAGCAATACGTGCAACTAGCCAATTCGCGGGGCTCCCTCTGCTGCAGACACAGGCTCTGTCTCGGTTGCCTGCTGAAAGTCTGTCTTCACGCCGTGTCCACTGTCTTCGCTCGTCTCCTGAGCGCCGGTCCGTCGTGTTTCCATGGGGGAGGAGGGTGGACGGCGGAGATATTTTTGGGACTTGACCAAAGCCTATAAATATCTAAACTATCCTCACCAAGGCGACCCGTTCCACCTTTTCCAAGCTGCTGGCAATCACAGCGTTGTCGATACACCAGGAAGGAGACGGGGCACAGTGACTTTTGCAAATTAAAGGTCTATGATGATGATGACTTTTGCAAAATTGCAAGCCCCCCTGTTCTCCCCGGCGGCAACACGCCGTTTCCCGCCCCTGCATTAGCAGCGGATCGTGTAAAAGCCAGGCTTGCACGGCGACCTGCTTGCCTGCACGACCACATGCTTTTGCAACCTGCTGCTGCTCTTTGTAGCGACTTCTCGTCCCACGAACGAAGAGGCGCTCGCCGGAGCGTGTAGTTCTTGAGGGCAAGCCACGCCCCCTGAGCGTGGTGTCAGAGTGAACTCGAGGCTCCGGTTGGTCGGGTTGGCGGACAACATCTGCTCGACTCCTTCATTCAAGTGACACCAGAGGGATATCCTTTGAGGGATATTTGAGGCAGCATCCGTTCCCTTTCCTGGCCACTGACTTCTTAGCACTTGTGCCAGTGCTGCTTGCATGCTCTCTCCGGCTGCTGGTGGAAGGAGCCCGGGTCGCTTGCCTGCCTGCCTGCCTGTCTCATCGCCTTCTTTTGCAAAGCGGCCAGAAGCGAGAGGGGGCGAGGCCTCCGGGTCCAGACTTGGGATTGCAAACCAGGACCATGTGTGCAGAGTGGTTAGGGAAATTAGTGACCCTGGCGTTGGTCTTTGCAAGCTTTGATCCCGTTGTGGGCACCGAAGCCACCAACCCTCCGGAAGGGGCCCAAGACAGAGCTCCTCAGCAAAAAGGGCGACTGTCTTTGCAAAACACAGGTATGTGATGATCTTGCAAGAGTATGTAATGCTCAAAGTCCAAGGGAAAGGCGCGACATTCGGGGGCGGAATTAGCTATTTTCTTATACGTTTCTGTCTTGCGATACATCTGGTGTGGCGTGGATCGTGAGGTGCGTTGGTTGCACGTTCTCTGAGCCAAGAAGGTGACAAGCAGAAATCCTGTAAGGAACTAGTAGCGTTCGCGGCTCCTTTGGAAGTGCGAGCTAGCGAGCCAGCCAAGCAAGCACGTGTTTCGCCCCCTCCCCCGAACTACGGCGCGGAAGACGCCTAGCTGCGTTTCAATCCCGTAGTCCAAAGAAACTCATCACTGATAGAATTACTATCGCTTGAGCGCGAAAAGCAGACCAGGCGATCATTCGAATTTGAGCCGAATTTGGGCTTTCTTCCCTCTTCTAAAATTTCTTTGAATAATTAAGGGCACTCCAGTGCCTTGCGTGTCTTTGCACGTCGCGAACTGGTTGCAATAATCCTCTAATTTGAAACACGGTTCCGGAGGCCAGAGTCTTAAAAGGAAAAAAAGCATTGCTCGTTTTTAAAGGATGCTACCTGAGCACAGAATTCGCATCCGTTTGGGGCCTGAGAAGGAGGTAAGTATATCGGAACGGAACTGCTGCCTCTTTCTGCCAGAAGTAAGCGGTGATGCAGCTGATCACGGAGGTTTCTCTTCGTTCTCCTCTCCCCGTTTTGCGGGGATCTTTATCACGTAGCCGGTGTGCATAAGACGATGCTATAATCCTCGCGTGGAAGAAAGGCTGATTGAAAGTGCGCCCACGCTTGCACTTCAGTGGATCAGGCGTGCATAGAAAGAAACAGGGAGGCAATTCTCATCCTTCTCCCCCCACCCGCCACCTCCCCATCCCACTTTTTAACTGTGTGGACGCTGGCTGCAGCAAGCCCTTGATTCAGCACACGAGCAGGACTGCACGAATGCCCATTTGAGAACCGCCACATGTGAATCGCAGCTCTGTGCAATTCTCAGCACGCTGGGGCCAGAACATGTGATCAGAACCGTTTGCATCCCACCCAACGCCAACACAAGCACTACAGCTGGGCTCCTGGAACATCCCCCCCCTCTCACACACACAAATCCAAGCTGTACACTTATACAACACCCGACAAAGAGCCCTTTTTCTGAGTGCAGCTTCTCTTGTGTGTATCAAACACAATGCAATGATCTTCCCTGGAAGTAAGGGTTCAGAATTGCCCCCCCCTTTTGTTCAGATCCTTGTACAACAATTTCTTAAATTTTTATTTTTTTAAATAAAAACCCCTGCCTGTGTATTTATTTTGCAAAAATGTTTCTCTTTGCATAAGCCTGGCTTCTACTTGGCCTTTCTAAACAACCAATTTTATTTTCTCTCATAATTACAAGGAGAGCTAAAAGAGCTTCCATGGCTTCAGGCAACAGGTCAGCAGGCTGGAAATACATTGAAGAGGGCAAAAAAAAATGGGCAGTAGAATATTCCATATAAGACTATAAAAAGTCATGCCATTTGCTGTAAAACTGCAATGCCTTTAGGTCCCAGTTTCTTATCAGCCTCACACTAAAGTCAGGAAATTATTCCATATATATCTTAATCCACCCAATATCTGCAGTAAAGAAGTAAATTTTAGAAATAATGTATAAAAACTGATTGCTCGGGGTTACCATATACATGAGCGTTACGTCTGTTTCAACACAGTGATACTTATTTCCAAATAAATGCACAAACAATTGGGTTATAAAATGCAACAAACATTGGCAGAAAGTCAACAGCAATGCAGCAGAAGAATGTCACATACTTAATAAGATTTAGGAATTTTGTAATTGCTCCGCATTTTGGAGATGTTCTTATATTAGCCGTTGATTTAACTATATGCTAGCCATCAGGCAGTTCATCAAATTAGAAGACCAAGGAAATCACTGGCTTGGTTTTGTCAGGTGCAGTTTTCCTTGAACCTTATAATGACTTTTGCCTTAAGAGTGTCTGTAAGAATCAGGCAAAGATATATCTTTAGTGAAAATAGCTCAAAGTAAATGGAATGAATTCAGCCTTGACTTTTATGGATCTTGATTCCATAATATAACTAGGGCCTCATTTTTGTGCAAGTCACACACCTGAATTTATGTCTTGTGAACTTCCTTGCCTTCTCCTTTTGCTAAAAATATGTGAAAAAGAAACTAACCTTGTCCACCTTCCACTTTATGGTGCTGATTTAGAAATTGACTGTGATGGCTGTTCATTTTCAGCTGAAATCCAGCACTGTCTAGTCAGTGCGGGTGATGTGGGATGCAGCGTGTTTGAGTGCTTTGAAAACAACTCCTGTGAGATCAGAGGCTTACATGAGATCTGCATGACGTTCCTCCACAATGCTGGAAAATTTGATGCCCAGGTAAGCATAACTGCACCAAAACGTATAAGCCTACCTGCTGCTAATGCTGCAGAATTATTTGGGTGTGTGTGTGTGTGCGTGTGTGCGTGCTCTTGTCTTAATACAGCTTCCTGTTTTTAATACAGATTAAAGAGTTCTGAACACGCTGGGGATGGATGATGTTCAGAACACAAAATGTTATACTGTGCATAAAGGGCCAGTTTGGACTATGCCACCCACCTGTTCTTCTAAATGTGAGATGAGGTGCATATGTATACATATTGTGCCTGTCCTTCCATGCACTGTTCTCCTGCTGCGTAACCATGGGTGGAGAGGGAACACCCAAGCTCCTAGCTATCCCCCAGCATAAATTGCCACATGATTTAAATACGGAACATCATTGTCATCACTGTGTAATTAGGCAGCAGAAGGGAATAGTGTACCTGCTGAAGATAGAGGGGACATTATTCATGGAGACAGGTGAGCTTATTTGAACTGGCCCATAGTATTTAACACCCACCTCCAACACACATAGAACAAATCCTCTTGACGTCCACCAGTTGAAGATGGGCTCCAAAATATCTTGTTCTCTGAATGGAGGAGCACTTTGGTAAAAGGTAAAGGTTTCCCCACAACCGAATGGTCTAGTCGTGACCGACTATAGGGGGCAATGCTCATCTCCGTTTCTAAGCCTGTAGAGCTGGCGTTTGTCCGAGGACAAGCTTCTATGGTCATGTGGCCAGCATGATTATATGCCGTAGCGCATGGAATGCCGTTACCTTCCCACGGAAGTGGTACCTGTTTATCTACTCGCATTTTTACATGCTTTCAAACTGCTAGGTTGGCAGTAGCTGGGACAAGCAACGGGAGCTCACTCCGTCATGCAGTCTTGAACTCCCAACCTTCCAGTCAGAAAGCTCAGCAGCAGTGGTTTAACCCGCCACCACATCCCTAGCGCTTTGGTAAGAACAGCCATTTTCAACTAGTGTGCCATTTTCAACTAGCACACTGGTGTGCCGAGAATGGTCTGCTGGTGTGCCACGGACGTTTGGGTGAGGATCATTTCCTAGGAGGGCCATTGGGGGATGTGAGCCCCATGCCAGCAGTGTGGTGTGCCTTGACGATTTTATTGTCCGTATGCTGTGAGATGAAAAATGGTTAAAAGTAGCTGGGTTAGAAGGATGACTTGCATCATTGAGGTTCATTACAGTGAGACTTTGACCTAATATCCTTTCACATACGCCCATTACCAATGGCTCAAAACAGTTGCTTGTTGAGCATATAGAACAAAGGCTAGGTTGACATAGATTCTGAGATTTTATTTGATTCCCAGATTTATTTTTTTGTAGTGGGTGAGAATTGCAATCCCAAGTAAGTGATGAGCATTTGACACTGTTGCAGAGCAGCAGTTCCCTTTGCCAAAGAGACAAGCCATTGTTCAGTTTTCAAAGCAGCTTGCCTTTTCCCTAGTGGGAACCATGGTGGTAGCAGCATCAAAACTCAGCTCTGGCTTTGTGTATAATCCTACCCCACACATACCATTTATTTGGATCACAGCCTGGGTTAGCAGACCTCAGAATATCTGGCCAGTGAACAGGGCTAGTCCAACGCATGCTGACATTTGAAGACAATAGAACGCTCTGCATAGTCATTTAATATATGGATCACATTGTTTACTAACAGCTTGCCATCCTTTAATATTGCCCCAAATCTGCTGCTTCAGACAGGAGCCTTACTTTGCCTCATGGGAAGTGCTGTTTGTGCCAATTAAGGTCTTCATCCTGAACACACAGCTTCTGCTGACATAATTAGAAACAGCCGCACCCTTTAACTGGCATTGATAGATGGTTTGCTAAAGAGAGAGTATTTATCGTGATTGCCTCGATCCAGGAATTCAATATTTTTTTAAAAAAAAATTTCTTAATCAAGTACGATTCTGAATGAATCGTGGTCATATTTGGCGCACTTTGTGGGCCTCAGCAAATTAATTTCTGCCGGTGAGTATTAGGCTGCAACGTCACAGTCGGAAAGAGCAGTGGCATTCTTGCAGGGGGCAAAATGCTAAGTGTTGCAGGAGTCTGAGCTCCTGTGTAAAATGACCCGTCCCCCTCACCTCCAGAGCCATTTGCGGCTTCAAGAGCTGTCTTAAAGGCTATGCTCTCCAAGCCGCAAATGGCTCTGGAGGTAAGGGGCCGCATTACACAAGATTTCAGGCTCCTCTAACACTTCCCCCCCTATAGGAACACCACTGGGAAAGAGCCATAGCTGCTGCCTTATTCAAATGAGCCTTTGGTTCCCTGCCAGTGTCCAAGTACATTCCTTATCCAGTGTGTGGTATTAAATTTGCCATCTTAATTTTCTCTCCAAACCATTTGTGCATCATTGAAGCATCCTGTTATTATGTCCTGCACAGCTCCTCTTGCCATTTCAGCGAAGAGGGAAGGAGAACATTACAGGGGACCAGTGGCATTTAGCTTAAGTAGGCAGTTTACGTAGGGGAAAATATATAAATACATACGCTGAAGAGTTCAGCTCTAGTCAAGGGAAGCTGTTTTGCAGGCAAAGATGATAGGGTGGGCGACCAGTGTGGAAATAAGAAGGAACGTTTGCCTCATATGGGGCACTCATCATTAAATACTCGTCAGCAGAGAAGACCTGAAGCTTTGAAGAATGGGAGGAATGCAGGAGTGTTGTCAGCTGCCTGTCATTCAACCAGGAGAAGAGGAGCTGACCAATTGTCCAGGGAATTGTAGCACATCATTGAAGCATGACTGACTTTCGGCCGTAATGGCAGAAAGGAGGTGGAATAGGGGATGAGGAATCGGTCCTTTTCTACCATATATTACACTCTGGGATCAGTGTTCACACCCTGCGTGTGTGTCATTCCAACGTTTTGTGTCTTTCAAATCTCACCTTCCTGGTTGTTTTTGGTGTTATAATGCAGCAGTGAGCTTATGTTTTACTTCTAGCATTGATTCAAGGTCTCTTGATTGACTTTAGTAAATGGAAAGGGGAGAGAAGGCGAGAGAAAATTTCTGTACCCTTTTCCTAAATTCATGATTTTTTTAAAAAAAAATTATCTCCTTTTGCATTGCTCAAGACTAAAACCACATTCTGCTTAAGTTCATAATGGGGAAGGCCAAAGAGTTCTGTAGGGGATTTAAGCCTCACCCCTTGACAATTACAAGACCTGCTTAGCCTGCTCTGGCTTCTAAGGCCTAGTCTCCACAGGTAGCAGAATGAGGTGGTAGAATGCTGAGGGAGGAAAGCGGGCTGTACCACTTTAGCCTACAGGTGGGGAATCAATCACACTTATCCGCATTCCCTTGCGTAAGTGGCTCCCTGCACTCAGAAAACTAGCATGACAGGGTTCAGACTGGCCTTGAACCTTCTTCTCTGGTGTACTCGTTTTTTACTTGGTAGGGAGATTTTCATGAGGAAGATAATTAAAAAGTGGTATTGCCTATCTGCAGTCTGAAGTTGTATAGTCTGTTCCACTGCCTCAAAATATTCTGATGCCTCATTCTGCCCCTGTTTCAACATTCTCCAAGTACTGCCATGTTCTTTCATGTCCACCTTCATAGCTTCAACAGCCCAAAACATGCTTTAAACAAAGTAGGGCTGAGATTCTTGGGGTCCTGATTCGCCTAGGTCTAGCTTCTGCTGCTGTGCAATGTGGTAATGGTGTGCACATTATTGTGTCTTTACCTGAGCAGCGAGAAGTTCCAGAGTCAATGGTACCTGGGTTTGCCATCCTTTGAAGGAGAGGTTAATTTCGTGTTTCTTTCATACTTGATTTGTATTTACAAATAGCAAGTGGATGTATGCGCACTCATGCACCACCTCACATCAGATCCCCACAGAGAGGCCCTGCACCCACTAGCTGCCTTCAGTTCAGTATCTCCTGCTTGTCTGTAAGCTTCCTTTTGAGACACATTAGCCTCCCAAGCTCTGATGCTTCAGAAGTGTCCTCCCTGAGGGCTACTACCTGGAGGAGCTCTGGCTGATGTACTTCAAAGGCCAAAAAAAGCCAGTAATCTGCCAAACAAAACAATTGACGAGGCCACAACCATGACAGTATATGTAGCACAACTTTAGCAAAGATTTCCCATCTTTTTCAGTGTACTTGGGTGGATAATGTATACTTTTCCCAATAGCCTTTTAGATTGCAGTTGTCAGTTCTTCAGGAATTATTGAGTTGGGTGTCAGCAGTCAAGGACAAAATAGGATGGACTATGGCTTTTTCTGCATGTCTCCCTGTTTCCCCCTCTTCCAGTGTTTGCCATCAATTCTTCAGCAATATGAAGATATAGCTCTAAGTTTTTAAATAGCCACCAGTTCTGCACATGCTCTCCATGGTAGCCATTTTTCCCATGAACAAAACGTTGTGCGTTTGAACTAATACCCTATGAAAAACACAAGACACCCAATGAGCAAGTGAGCCCTCCAGCGCTGCATTTCCAGTGAACAGACAGGGACCCATTTCCGACTGTGTAGATGCTGCATTAAGGTACCTGGAAAAAACCTCCACACAACATGGCATTACCTCCATACAGGGAAAACAACTACTGCTTCAACCCAGTCCTATAAAGCCTGCAAACCTGCAACATAAATTCTGGCCATTGGCATGAAGTCTTGCTAAAAGGGCAGTCCATGGGATGCGTAGCTTTGAAGTGTCACAAAACGCACACCCATGAAACTGCTGTTATACATAAATGTTTCTGGCAGCCCATATATTGCTCTCAAGGCTTCATTGAGAGGGGGTTGGCAACTCCGGTTGTTCGTCATTCTTCATACTGAGCGAGCTGAGCGTTTTGCTTTCTGGTTTTCCTCTGTCCTTTTTTCAGGGGAAATCTTTCATTAAAGATGCTCTGAGGTGCAAGGCGCATGCCTTAAGGCACAAGTTCAGCTGCATCAGTCGCAAGTGCCCTGCCATCAAGGAGATGGTGTTCCAGTTGCAGCGAGAATGCTACCAGAAGCATGACCTCTGCTCTGCAGCCAAGGAGAACGTCCAGGTCATTGTGGAAATGATTCACTTCAAGGACCTACTACAACATGAGTAAGTAAACATGTTGCCGAGCTTGGGGTTGCAGTGGGATTCAGGAGGAGAACTCACGTTGGGAGTATCCCAGTAGTGAAAATCCTGCAAATGCGTGCCCAGGTAGAAATACAAACTCCCTAATTGTACTGATCCAGAAGTAGATGTCAAATTAGTGGAAAGGGAAATAGCCGTTGTGCTATATCTAAACTGCTGATAGCATTCAGTGTGCAATGAGGCAAAGAAAATGAACTCTGTACAGATTGGCTGCCATGGCCGTATTACGGGTGTCAGAGCACAGCAGGCTAAAGGACTGTCATTCCAGCTGTTAAGGAGCCCTTTGGCATTACAAAAAGATTGACAGCTGAATTTCCTTGCTTTGGAGCCTTTCTGGAGTTGCCATTCCCAGACCTTGGGTGTACTTATGAGATCTGAGAGCAGATTCCCTCATTACAATGGATATAGGTATGTAGAATTAAAAGTGGAATATATCCACTTCTCCCTCATATTTGCAATGACTACACATCTGTTTGTTTGTTTTTACTGTGCTCTGTGTGGAGCTTGTCCCATTTCCAGCATGTCTTTCCTTGGTGTACATACAACAGGGAAGACACATGATTGCCTCGCACATTGTAGGTCAGAAGTGGGTGCACAGTAGAGTGTTAATGTGTATCTACTTCTACTGTAATATGTGAAATGGTCCTGAATCTTGTTCCATAAACTGCTACAGATGTCATGTGTAACCTTAGATTGTTCACATCATACCCAGGTTTGCAAGCATTATAAATAAAGATACCCCATGGTAGCTATCCCAAAGGAGAGCACGTGAATTCTTCTAACTCCAAGTTTATTCTTGAGTATACCAAGTAAGAATATATAGTATATTAAACACATAGAAAATAAGTGCCAGTGAGTAACTGCATCATTGAGAACATGGCTTTGGTTAGCCTATCTTGACCACATATCTAAGCAGCACCTGCCTCACAGAAATTAAGATGCACATGCAGGAAAAAAAAGTGGCAGAAAGTTCGGTAGTATCATTTGGGTAACTTGCATAAACTTATGTAGACAATTGTTTGGAAAACTGATTAGACACAGATGAGTGTGTGGAAGATGAATGCAATTAATAATACAGTATTCTTGGGGTATTTCAGAGAACAGCTTCCACAGTTAAGTGTGTTTCTCATAGCATTCTGAAGCATAAAATAGGCAGATGAAAGGAAATATGGCCCTGGCATAAAAAAAGTACCTAGGGTAGTGATTCTCAAACATTTAGCTATCAGGACCCACTTTTTAGAATCACAATCTGCCTAGGACCCACCAGAAGTGATAGAAGTGCAGACGAAGCTGGAAAGTGCCATCATTGTGACTCCAGCTGCTGCTTTCCTGAGGCTGCAGCGATAAATTGGGTTATTTCTCAGCCATTTTTCCAATAGCAAAATGAACCAGAAAGGAAAAAAGCCTATTTACAACCTTGACACAAGCAAAATAGCCACACAATAGCCGTCCCCCTGTCGTGTGTCCCCTCTTCCCCTACAGTTGTGTCTTGGTATCTGCAGGGGTTCTGTTCTCCTGCAGGTTCCCAGAGAGTTTCCCCTAGCCATACAATGGCTTATAAAGGCATAAAAACGTCACTTCTGGTTTTTGCCCACAAACAGGAAGTGCAGGTTTTTTTGGCCTAAGTGGCTATTCTGAGGCCTTCAGGCAGTCACATGCGGCCTTTGCGGGCCTCAACAAACCCTCCTGAACCTACCAGAGTTCAACTCCGGTCAGGTCTGGAGGGTTCAAGTAGTGCCTGATGGAGCTCAGCAGTCTCACATTGGGGGTACTCATGTTGAGCCAAATCAGTGGATGAAAGATCCACGGACAATCAGACACTACTGTATTTTCAATTATGACTGCCCTAGGTGCTATGCAACCCACCTGAAATTGGCTTGCAGCCAATGTAATGGGTCCCATTCCATAGTTTAAGAAACACTGTCATAAGAGTATTTACATCTTTTTGGTGCACTCCATCATCATTGTCTTATATATGAGGAAATGAAATGCCATCCTTTGCAGACATGCAAATTCCCAATAGTTGCTAATACTTCACATGCAGGATCATAGTGAGGGGCTAATTTTTTCTGAAGGGTTGGCACAGCTCTTACTGTTAATATCTAATATGCCAAAATACAGTTCCAAACATCTGTTACTTCTCCAATCTCCTTTAAAAACTCCTTTCCCCTACTGCAGCTCCCCCGTTGACAACAAACTGACTCTTAAAACCTGTCATGACTGCCTTTTATGTTGAATATGTGAGTGAATTTTGACTTCTTTGTTAGGAGCAGGGTCAACTTAAATGTTTGGCAGCTGTTTAACCCTAAAGTGTGAAAACATTTACAGTGTTACTGTTTACTAAAATGAACTATGAAAGGGCAGCTCTCCTCCACAATCTTTCCTCTAATCCTTTTGGATTAAATACATTATTAAGGGTTGCATCCTAACCTGGAGTTAGGGCGGCACAGTTAGGCCAGCAAAGTTTGGCTGGCACAAGGGGCACTGTAAAGCATGTTTGCACCACTGTCAGAGTCAGGGAGATGGCACACATCTGTGTGCTGCCTCTCTGACTCCCAAGAGTGATCCAAACTTGCTTCACAGTGTCCCCGGGCCAGCCTAACTCCAGGTTAGGATTGTGCTCTGAAACTCTTGCATTATTTGGGGTTGGGGTAATTGTGAAAGCAGGAGCATGCCCTAGTACTGAGAGGAAGGCTTATCACACTGTAGCAAATGAGCACTTACAGTAAGTAACTGAAGGCCCAATCCTGATCTAAGTAGCACCAGTGGTGTGCACATACCGCTGGCTCTGAGTATTGCGAAAGTGACATAAAGCACATTTGCAGCACCTGAGGAAGAGGGAGCGCTGGTGCTGGGCCTTGGCACTGGGTAAGGTTCACTTCTGCTCAGCAGAGAGGCAAGGAAGGAGTGGAACTGGGTGGGAGAGGGGAAAATCAGGCCCAGGAGAGAGGCAGAAATGGCATCAGCCTCTTACGCCTTTTCCTGTTCTCCTTTCCTAGCCGGGCAGCCCAACATGGGCCTCATTCATTCTGCACTCGCTCAATAGTGGACACAGGGCCAAAGGGACCCAGTGCTGCCAGCTGCGGTCTACCCCGGGGTAGTGCTCCCTTACCCCAGAAAGACTTCAGCGGCTGCCCTGGTGCCCATAGGATTCAGCTGTTGCCTTTCAGGAGATATGAGTGCCAGGAAACACAGGATTGGGCTGTGAACCAACGCAGGGAGGACCTTGTCTCCAAGTAGCACTTAGCACATACAGTTTGAAACTGGAGCTTCGCAGAGTTCTATGCAGGTAGTGGTTGTTCTGTTTTCATACAATTTGGAGAATGTCCCACATACACTTCCTCTAGCATTCGTAGACCAGATCACATATAGAAAAAGGAGTTGCCACTATTTCCAGGAAGTTGCTTCTTGGGTTCCCAGATCCCCAGATGAGGGCATTTGCCTTTGAAATATTTCCTTTTTATGGAGAGAGAGAGAGTGAGAGAGAGAGAGTATCTTTCACATTTTGGCAGTAAATGAGCTGTGGCCACTTAGCATCTGTCTTATCTATGACTAGTATATGATCTTCTCACAGTAACACATGACGATAATTTGATTGCTACAATATACTCACTCTTGAGTTGTCTTATTGAGTTGAACATGAGTACCATAGAGGAAATGGAATTGTGATTTGTAAACTCTGACATCAGTCACTAAGCAGTGAAGTAGCATTATCCCTGTTTCACCCAATCAAGGCATAGAGAGATGTGCCATCATATTTATAGTGGTGTTTAGCATTCCTACAACACCATTGTAATACGGTATGTGATATTGTGCCAGGGTGGTACACATTTGCCCCAGGGTGGGGGATTGTAATATATACAGTCATGTCTGCAAAGCCACAGAATCTTTGGTTCTTGGTTTTCTTGGGTGGGAACCTATAGTACAGTTTGATTTAGAATGATGTCTATATAATGACAGCAGAAAATGACCTGTCTGCTCTTTGGCACCTGTAATATTTGTATTATATTTACAATAGTAATTCCAAAGTGGGCCCACTCTGTCAATTACACTAATGCAAGAAAAAACCTTTGGATCCCCTTAGGGGGAGAAAGGCGGGATGAAAATATGATAAATAAAATTTGCGTGTCTTTCTCAGCGCTTTGTGCATGAGCCATTTGTGAGCCATGTTGCATCATTCATGCAGGCTATGACTCAAATAATTTAAATATAGGCAGGTTTTTCTTTATGTAGCAGATGGAGCAGTGCTAGGTGTGTTCAACATTATGTCTCTCTGCCAAGCTAGCACAAAATACTGCATGAATCATTCTGTCTTAGCATAGCAAGTAAATTCCTGTAGCATGCTGCATGTCTTTCAGTTTTGTGTGATCCCCTTCTACAAAATCCACAACCAAATAGACCTGTACCTGGCTGCTTGATAAATGGGCAGCTATAGATCAGCCGTTTTCAAACCATGCTCCAGGGAACTTCGGAAGTTTCTCTGAGGGCCTAACCCTATCCAACTTTCCAGTGCTGATTGCCTCTTTTGTTTGGGCACCTGTCTAAAACCACAAAATATATAGACAATTGTGCATATAATATGTGCAGAAAATTTTCTAGCTGGCCCAATTAGTTGATAATGTGAGAAGTGAGATCAAATCAGTATCAGAACACAAGTTAACTGCAAGTTCATGTGGGATCTTGTGTGAGCATTCCATAGGCAGTAATGCCTTCTGTAATAACTCTTTATGTGAGAAGACAATTGCTAAACATTTGGCTTCCCTTCACTAATAAAGAGCACAATCCTAACCTGGAGTTAGGCCAGCACAGTTTGGCCAGCACAAGGGACACCATAAAGTATGTTTGGACCACTCTTGGAGTCAGGGAGGCCAGCACACAGACATGCACAATCCGTGAGATTCCGAGAGTGGTCCAAAGGTGCTTTATGGTGTCCGTTGTGTCAGCCAAACTGTGCTGCCCTAATTCCTGGTTAGGATTGTGCTCAAGTACGAAGAAAGGGTTAGAGATGAGAAGGAGATTTGGGGGTTGGTTGCAGAGAGAATTCTTTTTCCTCAAAAGCGTTATGCGCAGCAAATTAACAGCACAATCCCAGCGCGCCCTGTGCGTCGACGCGACATCATCGCGCCACCCCCGCGTCGGCACTCCAACTCTGAAGCTGACGCTGCTCGCAGCGTCGGCTTCAGTGCGCCGACGGAGAGCCTCCCTTGCGCTGATGGAAGACAGTCAGCGCAAGGGATTCTCTGTCCCATTTGGGGATGGGGATTGGTGAGAGGGAGGCGGGACTTGGGCGGGCTTGGGAGGTGGCCGTATTTATTTGGGTCGCACAGTCTCCTTGGATCTGTGCCTGCTCTTTAGCGGGCGCAGATCCAAGGAGCACATAAGGGAGGCTGGAGTCTCCCCTATGGTAAGGGAGCGCACGCTCCCTTGCTGCGGGGAGGCTCCAGTCCATCCTAAGCAGCGCTGGATTCGGTGCTGGCCGGCCTCACTAATCTAGCGCTGCTTAGGACTGCACCCTAAGTGTAATAAATAAAAGAGTATTGGTAGCAACATCATTTGTGCTGAGATCCAGCAATTATTTTCCCTAACCATGATTGTGTGTTCAAAATTGACCCCAATGTGATAAAATTCTACACTCCAAGCATTATCTGTACTACTGTGCAAGATATTTTGGACATGAAGCACAGAAAACACAGCTTACAGCCAAGAATTATGTTTTCCAAGCGCCAACAGTTGTAATGACTAGCAAAAGAAATATCATGGTGGACAACTCTGTCCATATGATCTTAATTTCTTGAATGACCAAGGAGCACATTCCTACTATAAATACTCATGCAGTTGCCTAGTAGCACACTGCTCTCCTGTATTTGGGGGTAAGAAAAATGCATAATTGGCGAGACTTGTGAACTATGAGAACAGATTCCAAATGTATGAATAGGCCTGAAGTCACAAGGAATTCACTAGACAGCTATAATATTCTGCCCAATGTGAATTTTAAGAGTAAGCGTCTGGCCCGTGCATTCTATAAATGGGTCATGCGGGTAGAGTTTAGCAGAGTTCAGTTCAATTTTGAATTTCGCCTCAAAATTTAGAATTGTCTGGATTTTTTTACATGTCAGATTGAAACTAAGGGTGCAATCCTAACCTGGAGTGAGGCCGGCACAAGTCTCTTGTGCTGTCCCCCGGAGTGTCACAAACACATCGTAAAGCACATTGGGACCACTCTCAGAGTCGGGGAGGACAGTGCACATCTGTGTGCCAGCCTCTCTGACTCCGAGAGTGTTGCAAACAGGCTTTACAGCACATTTGCAACACTCCTGGTGCCGGCACAAGGGATTTGTGCCAGCCTAACTCCAGGATCTTTTCATTACCACGTGTCCAGCCTGCTGTTACAATCTAATATGTTCACTACCACATTGGCTTCAAAACAATATCTGAATCCCTGCTAGTGCAAATTGCACTATGCAGCTACATTTACCTAAAGCAGTTTTTCGGTGCAAACCTACTTGGAAGTAAGACCTGTTGAACAAAGTGCAAGTAAAATGTGCATAGGCTCACAGCACAGCTCTATCTTGAGGAAGCACCAGAGCAGCAGTCACTACACGGGCACAAGCCTCCATAAGAGCTCTGAATGATTGCTCAGAAGGAAGCAGTGCTGGTTGGACAGGTTCAAAGGACAGGGTGCAATCCTAGCCAACTTTCCAACACCAGGGTTAGGGCAGCGGAACAAACATTCCCTTACCTTGTGGAGGTCTCTGTGACTACTACTCCACTGCAGAATGCAAAACATGCCCCATTGGCACAGCTGGAAAGTTGTCAGTTCTGGAAAATTGGTTAGGATTGTGCCCTACTTCACCTAATAGATACCTGAATCTGTTTAACTTAAGCAACACCATGCTTATACCTCTGGACATGTGTGTGCTTTGCAAATGCCAAGTGAAGTCACCCTGCGTGCTCCAACAAAATCCACTGGTGGACTGATACTTGGCAAGCCTGATCACCTTGATGGAATTGTATTGATCTGAGCAAGGGAATAATTGTGATGACTAAAACAGCCACCCAATTTTTCATTCATACATGACTTGCCAGTCTTAAGTAACCTTCTTCCATTCTTTGATTTTTTTCCCCCCTTAGACCATACGTTGACCTAGTGAACATCCTGCTGACTTGCGGAGAGGAGGTCAAAGAGGCCATCACACAGAGTGTCCAGTCTCAGTGTGAACAGAACTGGGGGAGTCTTTGCTCCATCCTGAGTTTTTGCACCTCAGTCTCGCATGGGGACTCCTCCATGGAACCTGAGAGGAAGCCAAATGAAATCTCCAGATCCTCAGTTAGCCAGGAGGACATTGTAGTCCATGATGAATCTGATGCCCGAGAGAGCTCCCAGAGCACCAGAGGAGGTAGCAAGCTTCCTATGAATGCCCACACTCGCACTAGAGCTGGAGGCCACAATTCCAGAGCGGCCCATGGGATCATCCAACAGGCAGATGAACTGTCTGACTTCTCTGACATCCGAAGGTGAAAGGAGGATACAGCCCTTCCTTTCCACTCCACCAGAAACTTCTTCCATTGAGTCCATCTTCTTATCTAGGGGCATTCCAACATATTTACAATATAGAAGGGTGGTGTCAGGCGCAGGACATTGTGGGATATGTGACAGTAACAGTGTATGTAATATAAGTAACAGAGGAAAAGCAATGGTTATTGGTTTGATTGTATCCAGCAAATTCTATATGTAGGTGCAACAAAATGTCTTCATTTATATTTTCATCTCTTAAATAAAGAGGAAAAATAGGTGCTTGAAAGCAGGTGGGGGGGCAGGGTGTCATTAGGGATAGAGGATGGACTTGTTTGAATTTGTCCCCTAGCAGCTTGACAGCTAGACTGGGTTTGGCATTTAGTTTTAAGGTAAAAATTAAATTTGATCTCCCTGTTTGAGGTGACAAATGTCCCTAACGGACTGTTGAAACACTTAAAAGGAAATTATCATACCTCTGTTTGCATAGTGGACACTCCATGTGGACACTCATAGTGGACACTCCAATTGCAAGCGAAGTAGTTTCTCTGGGCCATTGTTCCTGTCTAGGTGGCACGACCTGCCTGCAGTGTCCCTTGTGTTAATTTGTGTGGCTCACTGCTGTCCTTTTCTCCGTATTATGCCAGTTTCTTTGGGATATATTCTTTGGGATATATATTATATTTAGTTTCTTTCTTTGAATACATAACTGGTTTTTGGACAAAGCAATTGGATGGCTTTTTTTTTTTGACAAGTCCAGTACCATACTTGCACAGTTTTTTTTTCCAACAAAACATCAAAGATCTCTCAGTTTTTTCTGACTGACATAAGTTTCTTAAATAAGACGTATGAATGCCCACCAAAATTTACTGAGGCTTGGGGGTTGTTTGTTTGTTTGACCTTTTTCGAGACCTAATGGAAAATATTTTCCTGTTTTCTCTAGCTGAAGTCCAGGACCACAAAGTTTGTAGGGTAGCAGCAACTCATTATTCTAAATCTGACTGAAGTGCCAAAGAAATCATGTTGTGAACAAGGGTATCCTAAGCCTTGTGTGGTGACTTAGGGCCCAATCCTGCCCAGCTTTCCAGCGCTGATGCAGCTGTGCCAGGGTGGCATGCACTGCATCCTGTGGTGGAGGGGCCAGTCACGGAGGCCTCCTCAAAGAAAGGGAACATTTGTCCCCTTACCTCGGGGCTGCATTGCTGCTGCACTGGGAAGTTGGATAGGATTGGGCCCTTAATCTGGTTAATGGTTTGAACTGAAGTTTAGTCTTTTCCCTACCCCACTGCTAAGTGCATTTCCTTGGAAATAAGTTCTATTTATTTCAGTGGAACTTGCTTCCAGTAAGTGCGCTTTAGACGGAAACTCCCATGGTCCAGAATGAATACGCTACACTCCATCTTTGCCTTTCAGTATCGCTGTTCCTCATTAATGAAGCCAATGCTTGTTTACCCATGAGGCCAACTAAGGCATTCGCTTTGGGCAGAAGATTGATAGGGGTTCTTCTACCTCCTTGTGTCCTCTCACCCACATTGTCCCTCCTCCTTCTCCCATGCCATGCATTGGGGAAAAAAAGGGGGGATAGAGGGGAAGTGGATACAACTTCCTCTGGTCATCTCTTCCTTTTCCAATCCAGGAAATGGGAGAAGTGCAGGCTGGCACATCACCAGGTAAGAGGGAGAGCCACGTTTGGCACACTGGCAGCTGAAGGTTTGGGGTCAGCGTTATGCTGTGCTTTGAGACATCATCTGGCAGAAGGAACAGTGGCAGTTCATATCTCTTTAAGAAGTGTTTGGGTAGCAGCGGTAAAAAAATTTTTTGAAAGATAGTGTCACATTAATAGCTTCAGTAGGAAGGCAGTTTCGTTGACAGAAACCCCAGTCCAGAGGCTTCTCGTATACACAGATCTCCCTTGTGCAAGGGATTCCCCAGTTGGTGCATTGTGAGGAAAGCTCTGCGTTTTTCTCTCCCATTGCATATGCAGAACCAGCCGTGATGCGGCACTGACTGGGTGACCTATCCTCTTTGTGGGGAGGAGCAACACGGCACAAGCTCTTGATAAAAGTGGTCAGAAGAAGGCTATACTAACAAGATAACTGTACATGCCACCAAGCACTGTTATCATACATTTTCTAAGAAGAGTTTTTGTGATTGTGAGCACTTCCAAATGCGGAGCATAATCTGGGATTGTCATACTTCTTACAGGGGAGTTCTCATGACATGATTTATTGCTTGTCTACCCTTATTTTCTTGGTGTCTAAATTGTCACATTTATTAATGGGGGAAATGCAAATCATTAACAGTGTTCTGTCTTAAAATGTGTGTATGGGGGGTGGGAGTGTCCAAGCTACTATATCACAAAAACATGTTTCTATTTATTGCAGTGTTGAAAGAACATTGCAAGTGCCCTGTGTTTAGTGGGGAATAGAATCTCAATCCTACAGCTCCCCATTGAAGCAACAAAACAGATGCCAAGGGGTGTATGGGCCCAGCTAATCTAAAATCTGCTTCCAAAGTGATCTGACTGGAGGAACAGTTGTGACCACCTCACTATACCATTGTCACACATAGATCAAATCAGAAGATGATGTGCTTGCAAGCCCACCTGCTCACTTCACTCTTGTCAGATCTCCTATTGTAGGTCTGAATAGCCTTTGGGAACCAAAACACACATCCCATTGAATGTCTCTTATCAACACAAAGCTCAATGTGCATATCATTTTATCTTCATTCTAGGGAGGTCAATATCATGTCCCCTTTTAGTTTACACAAAGGAAAGTTGGGTTTCTGTTAAGGAGAGTTGCATATGGCCTAATTTTTTTCCTCTGTGTGTGCAAATTGGACAAATGTGTTCACCTACTGATTCCACATATTCTTTTATTGTAAATATTTAACATTCTATTTATTATAGTGTCTCCATTTTAAAAAAAATTCTGAGCACTGCTGGCTAAGGTAATTTAAATATATGTCAGGACCTGTGTTGTATATATTCATGCCACTAGTACATTTTTTTGTTATTGTTTAAAGCAAGGAAAATATAATTTTATACGTTCCATAATGTTATTGACAGCATAAATCATTTATTTATTGTTACTTTTCATTTCTAACAGATAAGAGTGCATTTAACCTGATAGTTCTATCAAGACATCTGTATAGCCTTCTTTGAAAATTTAAAATAAATAAAAATAGCAGCTGTCCACAAAACAAGCCTAATTATGTCTTTGCCAACATAATTTTTCACTTCCAGATCACTTGTTTAAAACCTGGAATGGTCACATCGAAGGGAAATGTTTTTTTTAAAATCCCATTGATTTCAGTTGAGAATTAGGAGCGTGTTTAACAACCCAATCTTAGCAAAACCCATGTGCAGCGATGCAGCAAAGCAGCCTCCACTGCATTCCACTGGGGGGGGGGGAGCTGCTGGAGGTTTCCTAAGGGTAAGCCACTATTGCTCGGCTTGGACTTGTGCCAGTGATACTGCTGCATAAGTCCATGTTGCTCTGTGTAGGCAGATCATGCCTTGGAAAGAGGTTTGGATTCATTGGGTGCCGCCACTGAACCTGACCGCCTCCCTGGCCCAATCCGCCCAGCTCTTCCCTGTTCCACCCTCCCCACGCCCTTTTCCATCCCTTCTGCTAGGCTTACTGGCTCCATTGGGCCTCCCACTGGTGCATGCAGGAAGGCTCCGGCCTTCCCCTCAGCATGCTGACTGCATACGTTGCTGCAAAGCTCTTTACAGCTTTGTGGCAGCCTGTGCCAGCCAAACACACATTCCATTGGTGCTACAGACGTGGAGCATGGCAGCTGCTTGCAGCAGCATTCTCAAAATGGCCACCAATGGAGTGTTCTGGGCTCCATCAGCAGCCACTCTGCAATAGCAGAACTCTGTTCCACTGTTGCCAAGCGCTCCAGCTGGCCACCCAGAAGAGCATAGGATTGGGCAGCTCTTCATGTCATTTGGATGGAATATAATGAAGGTGTCAACGCAGTGTGCGGCAGCAATTAAGAAGGTCAATTCCATCCTTGGGATAATTTAAAAAGGGGTTGAGAATAAAACAGCCAATATTATGCCATTGTACAAATCAATGGTAAGGCCACACCTGGAATATTGTGTCCAGTTCTGGTCGCCGCACCTCAAAAAGGACATAGTGGAGCTGGAAAAGGTGCAGAAGAGAGCGACGAAAATGATTACGGGGCTGGGGCACCTCCCTTGACTGCAGCGTTTGAGGCTCTTCAGTCTAGAAAAAAGGCGCCTGGGGGGGGACATGATCGAGACATACAAAATTATGCACGGAAGGGATAGAGTCGATAGAGGGATGTTCTTTTCCCTCTCTCAAAACACCAGAACCAGGGGGCATCCACTAAAGCAGAGGGTTGGGAGAGTTAAAACAGATAAAAGGAAGTACTTTTTTACCCAGTGGGTAGTTAATCTTTGGAACTCTTTGCCACAGGAGGTGGTGATGATTGGACAGATTTCTGGAGGAAAGGTCCATCGTGGGCTATAGGCCATGATGGGTTGTGCACAGTGGTGGTATCTAAAGCGGGATGAACCGGTATGGTGGGCGGGACTTACATGTGATTGGCTGCCTGTCCGTTCGGTTCTGCCGCCTGCCCGCCCGCCACGCAGGCTGCCCTGGCATCGGAGGGGGCGCCTGCTCACCAGGGGGGGCGGGTGGGGGGTGCACCAGGTGCCTGGGCGAGCAGTGGTGGGGGCGCACCAACCGGGGGCAGCCCGCACGACGGGCGGACAGGTGGCGGAACGGAACGGAACAGACGGGCTGCCAATCAACCGTACGTACCGCCCAGCGTTCCGGTTCCTCCCGCTTTAGATACCACCACTGGTTGTGCAACCTCCTTACATTATTAGTAGGCTACTTCAGAGTGCCGGGTGCAAGGGAGAAGCAACAGGATGCAAGCATCTTGTTGTCTCATGCCTCCCGGGGCACCTGGTGGGCCGCTGTGAGATACAGGAAGCTGGACTAGATGGGCCTTTGGCCTGATCCAGCAGGGCTCTTCTTTTGTTCTTATGTTCTTAATAAGCACTGTTGTTTTGAAGTTTCCATTCATTTCAGAAGACAATGGTATTCATTCTCCACAAATTAGGTCTCCACAAATTCACTTCGGCTTGTCAGGACCAAGATCCCCTACTCAGCTCAACATAGGATGGGAAAAAATGCTCCCCTGACTCAGGAAGAGGTGTCAATGTAAGGAAACCTCCTTTCCATATTCAACTCTGCATAGGAAGAGGCTGATTGTGCTGGGCTTTGAAGCAGGCAAAAGTAATTCATACTGAATCTGCCTGTAGCAGCATAGATAGAGTACTGCATTGCCATTGCAGCCATTCTGGATAGCGATGGCAACATGCAGGAGACGCCATTTGGTTTGGAGAGTGCCTGCATGTTGCTGTCACTGCCTGGTATGGCTCCAACAGGAAGTAAGAGGGTTGCTTCCCTCTTGATGTGTTGCGGCACCTGCAGTACTTACCATCCCCCTTGCTGTGCTACTGTCTACTTGTTCCAATGTTCAGCACAAGAAACCCTGCCTCTCCTCTCCCAAGTTGGGGAGACAAATCTCATATCCTGCTGAACTTTGCCACAAAACAGAGCAGTGGTATTCAAACTGTGGGTCGGGACCCACTTGGTGAGTCGTGACTTGATGTCAGGTGGTTTGCAGAAAGCTGGGAGTAGCCATCTTGGAAACTACAGACCTGACTCTTGTTATATTCCTTTTGCGGGTGTTAACAGCTTGAATTTTCAAGTGAGGGGTTTTGTTTTGTTTTAGTTCAGTGCTTTTACATAATATTTTGTCCTCATCTTGCTTTCTGTCAGGGATGTTTCATAGTTGTACAATTGCTGCATTCCAAGAATGCCAATTTGCATTTCGGGAGTGTCATTTTATTATGTTACAATGACAGCACTCCCTGCTTGATGATGTCACTTCCCGCCACATCATCACTGACGGGTTAATGACATCATTTCCGGTGGGTCCTGACACACATGCCATTCTAAAAAGTGGGTCCCATTCTAAAATGTTTGAATACTACTGCATTCGAGGAAGGGGAGAAGTCAGTGATGACCCCAAAGGACGGCTGGCTAGTGAGGCAAGCCAAAGACCACTAGGCCAAGTCAACGGTGCCACCATCTCAAACAGACTGATAGACGCTACACTCTAGAGTCTAGTCTCACTATGCTATTACAGTTGTTCCTTCTTGTGGAATACTCAGATCTGCAGTGCTGGGGAAAGGGCTGGGGGTTCCTAACAGAATTTTTTACATTCTCACCGAACTAGTTTTCCAGTATCTTTGGGGAAAGCCATGACAGTTTTAAAAACAGGTTCTTTAAGGTAAAAATACTCCTAAATACAAGCCCTAGTTCTTTTAAAACATGAATTTCAGAAAAACATCTTGCCTTGTTGGTCTTGAATGAAATTAGTAAAAATATAACACAAATACAAAACAAGGAAGCTGTTCATCAAAATTGTCCTTGGCAAGCAGAAACATCATAAAACTTCTTAAATGTCATTTCATGTAGAATCTATGGGCCAAATAAGTTTATATAACATGCATACATTTCAGCACCACTCTGTGCTTTTTCACGGCTAGTATTTTTCCGTAGTTGTCCCAACAGCCTGTGTCTGGTTGATGGTGAGAGGCAGCTCTGTGTGTCAGAATTGGGTTATCACCCAATGAAGGGAGAGGAGACAATATTAGAGGAGAAGGTGGGAATGCTGAAAATTTTCCCCAAAATGGTTTTCTCCCAGTGGGACACACACACACACACACACACACACACACACACACACACACACACCTTGCAATGAGGAAAATGAGCTGCGGAGAACATAGTGAGAATACTGAGGAGGTTTCAGCACCCAATTCTTCTTTTCTCAAACAATGCTCTAATTCTCTCTCTCTCTCTCTCTCTCTCTCTCTCTCTCTCTCACACACACACACACACACACACACACACACACACACACACACACACACACACACAGACTTTTTGTTATCAGACTTTTTATCTTTTTATCATCACATTCAGATCGTACATTCATTATCAGATCTTTTGATTTTTGATTTTGATTTTTGTCTGAAATTTTATTCCCTGCAAACTTAGTTGTCCAAACTTAGTGCGCCTGTTCATCAGAGCGGTCAGGTGCACTCCGCAAGGGCCTGCCCGACCCAGTGGCGAACAGGCCAAGCCGAGGGCAGTGCAAGCATGCACCGTGCAGTGGTTTAGACATGAGGGGACCACTGCACATGCTCAGCCTCCCCATCAGGCACCATCTACTCCACCATCTCCTTTGAAGGGCGAGCTGCAGACTACAGGGGCATAGCATGCCTTGCCCGCGCACAGGGCAAGGCACGTGTTGCGCCCCACACTGTGATGTCATGACACCTTGCGTCATGACATCAGCGACAGAGGCGGGGCTTCCGTGCATCTCCCCCTGGCTTCAATTGAAGCCAGGGGGAGATGCATGGATGCTCTCCCAGCCTGGGCGTGCCTCTCCCAAAGTCGGGGGAGACGCGCCGAGGCTGGGAGACCCTCGCCTCCAAGGGCAATGCTCCGTGCACCCTGCGAGCCGGTGGATTGATGGGAGCTTGCCTGCTGCGGGCGATGGAGGCTCAGCTGTGGTGCGCATGTCCAGGCAGCCACTTTGCCTTCTGGGACTTGAAGTCCAGTTTGTCGGAGCTGCAAAGGCAAAGTGGGCATACGCACCACTGCTGAGCCTCCGTCGCCCGCAGGCAAGCTCCCATCTTTCCCCCGGCTCGCAGGGTGGCTTCTCTCCTGGCTGTCGCCAAGCGGGTACTTTAACCCGCTTGGCGGTGGCCAGGAGAGGAGAGGAGGGCCTGGGCAGTTGTGGAGGCGGGGCGGGCGCCATTTGGGGGCGGGCGCGCCATGTGAACTGCACCCCCCGCCTTATGGAGCCCCAGGGCTCGGGTCCTCTGCTGCCATAGGCTCCCTCCGCCTCTGGCAGACGAGCTACACCTTTCGCGTTAAGGCGGTGGTGTCTCCAGATGCCCCCCAGGACAGCACCGCCGCGTTGCAAAGCAGTCCCTTCCAAGGCTTATCGGCTTGCCACTTCTCAGCTCGCCGCGATGCAAAGCAAGCCTGGCTGCAGCGGGAGAGAGAGGCACTAGAAGTGCACAAGGGAATCACATGAGGCAAGATGAGCAGCCAAAATAAAATAAAAATCAGAACTGCTGCTGGCTCTGAGTGTGTGTGTGTGTGTGTGTGTGTGTGTGTGTGTGTGTGTGTGTGAAGAGCCAATATAAAAAAACCCACCCCTAATCATTGCTCTAGAAGGACTGCCTAGAAGGAATGACACTATTCAGGGCTGGAAAAGAAGATGGGGACAGAAATGAGGCAGATATTATCTGTGTTCAATAGATTGTGCATATGGTTTCTGTAATTTAATCTGAAGGTGCCATTTTACTGCCGTGTGGGCATGGCTATGTCAGGGGGCATGGTTGCTCCGCACCTCCAATGTTGAGATCAAGTCAGCTCCTCTGCACAGGTGAAAATGCACCTCCTTTGGTCCATCCTAAACCTCTTGCCAGTCTTTCCTTGGATGAGTCCTGATCTTAGCAGGAAGAAAAAAATTCCATCTCCACTTTCTCTGCACCATGTATGACTTGATAGGTCAATCCTCAAGGGCCTTTACACCACTGAAACAAACAGCTGTTGCAAATGTGACAGCACCAGTGTACCATGGCCCAGCTGCTGCCCCACAGACACTTTCTGGAACAAATAAGCAAATAAGGTCAGGAATAAGGCAGGAAGGGGTGGAAAGGGGCTTGGGTGGGAGGAATTGGGAGGTGATGGGGCGGGGAGTAGGGTGGATAGGGTGCAGAAAGTGGGCAGGTTCAGTAGCGGCAATGCCCAAGAGGCCTTCAGAGGCCAAAACTCCTGTACAGAGGCGTACCAGGGCGAACACGCACCCATGGCACGCAATGTTATGACGTCACAACGTTGTGACATCATGACATTAGGGGTGTGACTTCTCTCCATGCAGAGATAAGCCACACATACCCTTGGCCGCTGACCAGGAGGAACCGCATTTCCCTGGCTGGAGGGAGGGAGGGACGTGCCTTCCCTCGGCCTCCGATCGGACATTTTTGCCCAATCGGAGATGTGGGGGGGGGGAGAAGACGCATGCTTTCCTTCACCCCCAATCACCAGCCAGGAGGAACCACGGCTTCTCCCGCCGAAAACTACCAGTGGCGGCCGCAGAAAGCCACGTGCTCCCCAGCTCGGCAAGCCGGGAGGGTGCTGCGAAAATGCCAGCGGCGGGCAGGAGAAGCTGCGCACCCTCCCGCCTTACCGAGCCAAGGAGCACGTGGCTTCCTGTGGCTGCGGCTCAGGCAGCTTCTGGGGCGCGGGGGGGGGGGGGGCTGAGGGCAATCAGCGCCCCATGGCAAACAGCGCCCATTGCTCTTGCCCCCCATGCCACACCCGAGATATGCCACTGCTCCCCTGTGGGAAAATTCCCCAGTGGTGGCACCATTGCATCACCATGTGGGGAGTGAGTTAGTATTGTGCACCAATCATGTTCCCCCTGAATTGCCTTTTGTTTCAAGCTAAAATACTTGAGCAGTCTGGCTTGTTCTAATAAAGAAGGTGCTCCGGCCTCTGAATAATTTTGGTGGCCCTTTTCTACACCTTTTCCCAGGTCTACAATATCCTTTTTGAAGTGTGGGGATCAAAACTGTACACATTATTCCAAGTGTGACCTCACAGATCTCCCAAATAAAAATCTGAATTCTTGCCCTAAGACAGCAAAGAAGGCAAAGAAGTGCTTTTGCTGTCCCTATTTTCTATGTCATCAGTTGGGGCTGTTTAAAGGGAAAGAAATATGAAGAGGAATTATGAAAAGATCAGCCCATGCCCCAAGGCTGGAGTTGCTTGTGGCTGCTGGCTGCTTGACAGACACATTTTAATGCCCCTTCTGTAAGGTTTAAAAATAACTAATCCAATTAAAACCCTCAGATGAGATGGGACTTTGCAAGCTTATATTTGATTTGCAGGAATCTCTCACCGGTGATATTCTTGCTTAAGGATCATTGCCATCCACTGCATGTGCATAATCCCAGCATGGATTAGCCTTAGCCATTGGCTAAAGAGGAAAGGGAGTGTGTTTCCTGCCAGAAATGTGGGGACAGCGCTTAGTAGGAAGCCACCTCGTGCCAAGCAATGAGCTTTCTAGAACAAGATGCAAACCATGCCCTCCTTGTCATGCATAGTTTTTAAAGCTCTGGCTGCTTTTGGCAAAAGTCTGAGCAGTGTTCTGGGGCCGAATTAGATGCTAAAAGAAATAGGGGGCTGCCCCGTTCCATGTCTTTGCTCTCATTCTGCCTTGTAAAGTGCAGTGCAAACAATGGACAGTGGGGTGTGACTGTGAGCGCCATCCTAACCTGGAGTTAGGCCAACATTGATAGGCCAGTAAAGTTTGGCCGGGACAAGGGCCACCATAAAGTACGTTTGGACCACTCGGAGTTAGGTAGGATGGTGCACGTCTGTGTGTTGGCCTCTCTGACGCCGAGAGTGATCCGAACATACGTACTTTACGTGGGCCCTTGTGCTGGCCAAACTTTGCTGGCCCAACTGTGCTGGCGTAACTCCAGGTTAGGATTGCGCTCTGTGTTGTGTTGTGTCCCAATCATTGCCTCACGCCTTGTGATGGGGTGGGGGGGCAGAGAGACACACCACGTAATGAGGCACATGCCACACATCATTTATGTAACATGTGACAAGGGAGAGGGTGCGGCCAGCCCAACCACAAGGCAAGGTGAAGCAGGCTGCATGAATGGCAGATGGCGAGAAGTTGGAGAGGGTGGCGGATTTGAGGTATGTTTCACCCCGAGTCTGTAGCCCAGAAGCTGACCCCCTTTACCTGGTTCCCTGTGCAGTTTCCTTCAAACTAGAAGTGCAGGACTTCCAGCTTTACTTACAGAGACAGCACGAACCAAGGAGATCCTTCATTCTCATGGTCCCTTTAAATAAAACTTGCCAGGGATACACAGTAGCTGAAGAAGTGCACAGGGGTACAATTGCACCAGGCAACAAGCTTTAAGGGGGGCAACAAGATGAGCTTGACACTAGTGGCCAAAATTGGGAAAACCTTGGTATGTATGAATAATACCATCGTGTTATACACCATTCTTTGTGGAATTGAGTGCAGAATGTAATAAAACAAATGGGAGTGCAATATATCTACTCTATCAAATGTTCTGGCCAAAAAAACAGAAAACAAAAACACAACTGACGTGAAAAATGCGGTTTGTTAAATTGCATTTTTTAGGAATAATACTGTCATGTTATATATCATCCAATGCAGAATTTCATGCAGAATGCAATGAAACAAATCGGAGTGTAATGTCTTCATTCTATCAAAAGTTATGGCCAAAAACACAAGGAAATTAAAATACAACTGTGATGTCACTTCCTGTTGTGATGTCACTTCTGGGGCATCATTTTGCCCTCTGCATCGGACTACACTTTCATTAGCTACACCAGTGAGGGTGCAATCCTATACTGCGCTGGAATGGCGAGGCCGGCCAGCCAACACCATATCCAGTGCAATATAGGCAAGGCTGGAGCCTCCCCTATGCGCTCCTCAGATCTGTGCCCGCTAAATAGCGGGCGCAGATCCAAGGAGACAGCGCGGCCCGAATCGGGACCGCACGACCTCCCAAGCAGGCTTAGAATGCGGCCGTATGGCCGCCTCCCAAGCCCACCCATGTCCCGCCCCAACCTCCTTCCCCCTCACCCATCCCTGTTTCAGAACGGGATGGTTCCTCCCTCACACCGACCAGCTTCGGTCAGCGTAAGGAAGGCTCCCAGTCGGCGCTATGAAGCCATAGCTACTCGTAGAGTCAGCTTCATAGCGTCAGCGCTAATGATATAGCGCTGACGCAACAATGTTGCGTCGGCGCTACGTCCTTTATAGGATTGCACTGCCCGTCTCACACTTCGTTTGGCAAAACCATACAAGAAGCACAGTAAGGAACTTTTCTAATGCTTGGCGGTGTGGGACAGTGCTCCAGGCCTCACCATTCCTGGAAGAGAGACACAGGACCCCTGAGACAGAGAGTAGTTGCAGCAGTTCTTTACCTGTCTTATAATATCTAGCTTGGCCTTTTACCCAAAAGCAAGTCTAAAGAATTAGATGCTGCCACTCAGACCGTCCCTGCACATCCAAGCTGGACAGTTGTTTTCATCCGCTATCATGAAGCACTGATACCACAACTGCTATCCATGCATCCACCTGCCATGGTTGCCCTTCATTCCACATCTAGCCAGCCATTTTGCCACAGCTAAGTAATGGAGGGAAAAGATGGATTCCATTGCTTAGCAGCCATGAAATAGGTCCCCCAGCCTTTTCATTTATGCCCTAACCTCTGAAGCAAGGAAAAGGAATGAGTTGCTCCCAAAGTAAGAAAAGGGCATAATTTTCTGCTCTTTGCCCTATCTATTTTCCCTTAGTGTAAAAACTCCTGTGTGAGCATAAGATATGATGTGTAAATCTAAACCTCACAACCGAGAATCAAAAACCATGACTCAGGAATTTTAAGATGAGGCATTATGCACAAGCCACAAGGGACTGGAATTCCTACCTCCGTCAAAGCCTTACAGCTGCAGCCCTGAATTATAACATTTTCTACAAATACCGAGGTCTCTTACTAAAGAAATGGTGGTTTGGAATGGGACTGGAAATTCAATTAAAAACAGAGGCTGCCTTCCTTGGAAAAAATCTGTCGAGTGGTTTTTTTCAGTACAAAAATGGGACACTGCTCTTGAGCAGATACAGGGGCTGCGGTGTTCTTGTATTATGGAAAAAATCATATTTCGATGCACCATCATGTGTCCTAACAAATTACCTGACATTGCGCGACTCCACCTAGATTGTCAAGGCAAAATCTTCCATCTCGATGTCTGCTCTCTGAATAAACTGCACAGGCAATCCAACTGTAACAGAAAGTTGCACAGACATTCCAGAAGTCCTTCGGAGTAGAAGGCAGCCCTCCAATCAGAAAATGCTTGAGAAAAAGGACTTGTATGCTCTCAGTGACCCTGCTTGAGTTATATGCACAGTATTTGTTCTGTGTTTTGCCCTGAACCTTTGATCCCATATGGCAAATGATTTCCATTTTTCAACCTTGAATTGAAGATTGGCCAGTTCTGAATCATCACTTGGACAAGCATTTGCATAAAGGCCTCAGTAATCCAACCCCCCTCCCCTGTTTAATGATATCATGAATGTTTGTAACTCCCTGACTTATAATATGGTACATTTTTATTACATAATCAACAGAGCACCATGTCCCTCAGAGTTCTTCAGATAAAAATCAAGCCTGATTACCAGTACCTCCTTTTCCCCCTGGCACCATGAACACTGCAGTGGTGGTATTCCAGGTGCCAGGAACCAGAGATGGGCACTCAGTTTGTGGTGACTCAGGCTGAGTTGCCCAAATAAAAGACGTGCTTTTGGATGACTTGCATAGATTCGAGTCATGGATGTTGTGGATGACCCAAACTTGCGACTCGAGGGCACTGACTCTAAAAACGAGTTGGGAGTTGAAATGACCCAAGTCCCTATCTTGTGTGTGTGTGTGTGTGTGTGTGTGTGTGTGTGTGTGTGTTTCCATTGCTTCTCACCATGCCAAAAGACCTCATGAGTGATCTGGAAACTGACATTCAGAAAGACAGCAGCAGTAGGGTATGTTGATTCCAGGAGGTGGGAGCTGTGAGGGTTGAGGGGAAAAGGAAGGCTTAAGGTTGTGGTGTTTTGGGGGGCTGCACGAGACTTGTTTTTCAAAATGACTCATAACTCGACTCAAAAGACTCAAATGTTTTCACGAGTCAAGTCACAATGGTCACACATTATGACTCACAAGTCGAGTCGTGGAGTTGCGGACGCAGGATTCGACTTGGGCTCATGGACTTGAGCATATCCCTGCTAGAGTCTATGGGAAATATAATTTCCCCAGGTCACCTGGCTGTTTAATATAGACTCCTTGGAAACTACACATCCCAGAGTTCTTTGCACCTTGACCACTATTCAGCAATGGGGTCACCACGGGGCCTCCGCTGTCTGCCTGCCTAAAAACGTGATGCTGACATCGGATATTCTCATATTACAGCATGCTTACTTTTTCAGGGAATTGAAACATACAAAAACTATGCAGAAGACATTTCCATGTTGATATTCTGAGAAACGCGATAGCATTTCCAGGCATCTCAGAAACAGGAAGGTTGTTGGGGAGTCCACATAAGCTGTGAAATACAGAGAAGATGGTTTTTGTCCTAGACGCCAAAATCTTCAAACTACAGAATCCTGAACGCTACTAATGACTACATTAGAGGTAATATGTTGCATGAGGAAGTCACTCCAAGAATGACACTAAGTATTCTTTTTTTTGGGGGGGGGGAACCCCATCCTTACTGAAGTGTGCAAAAAAGGCTTAAGCAGGCAGAAACCTTTCTCAGAGGCAGATTAGATTTCCTGGCAGTGGGAGGGGAGAGACAGTGCCAACATAGCAGAAGAGCAGGGGGTGTTGATAGGACCAGATACTAGTGAGGTGAACAGGTCCCAGGTTCGAGTAATGTGCATCCTCGATTGCTAAAGGAAGTCATGGTATTTTTAGCTGTTCCTTGTGCTGACAGATCCAGTTCTTGAGGACAGGAAAGAGGTTGAACATAACACCATCCCTCAGGCCTGAGAGATATAGAACAGCTCCTGCTGTTGAGTCTTAAGTGTGGAGAAACATTAGAAAGGCCTGAATGAAGGAGCGAGAGCTGGACACTGGGATAATTTAAAGTGAGTCAATTAAAGGCAGGGGCTGCCCTTGTTTTAGGCCCAGTTCCAAAAAGCAAACTAGTAAAAATATTCATCAGATTTGCTTTCTGCTCAGCAAAGAGATTAAGTAAAGATAGCTCTCTCTCTCTCTCTCTCTCTCTCTCTCTCTCTCTCTCTCTCTCTCT
>JAJKFI010000005.1:28479750-28505385 GCA_029204185.1 Lerista edwardsae
TAATAATAATAATAATAATAATAATAATAATAATAATAATAATAATAATAATAATAATAATAGCAGCTCCCTGTCCCAAAAGGGTTCACAGTCTTTAAAAAATGTGGACACTACCAGCAACAGCCACTAGAAAAAAACACTGTGCTGGCCTGAATAGGGCCAGTTACTTTCCTCCTGCTAAATGTAAGAGAAGCAGTGGTGTAGCTAAAGGTGTAGCAATTGCACCAGGCAACAAACGTTAGGGGGGCAACAAGCTGAGCTAGACACTAATGACCAAAATTGTGAAAACCATGGTATATATATCTCATTGGAAAGGTAATTTAATATTGAATGCAGTGAAACAAACCCCATTGGAATATCTGTATTCTATCAAAAGTTATGGCCAATTAATCAGAAAACCTTTTACTGTATTTATTTATTTGCTTACGTAATGAACAAAATTTGATTTTGTTGTGGAGGAGGGAAGGCTGCAAAATCTTCTTTGCCCTAGGTAGCAGATGCCTTAGCAATGCCGCTGAAGAGGAGCACCTCTTGAAAAGTGCCTCTTGCCCAGTTATAAGTGAGAGACCCTCCACTGTCTACAATAGCCCCTGCCCTGGGAATGCACTCATTTGTGAGAGGCCAATCAACGGCAGAGCAGCTAAGCTTATAGGAAAGTGCAGTTGAATTAAAGTCTTTAAAAGACAAAAGCAATGGCTTTTGCCAGCTGAGGAGGGCATCCTTCCTAACCAGCCTAGCAACCATCCCCTTGACCTTTGCCCCACCCCCTGGAAATTTTAACAGCATGATTCACAGGTGGAGGTGAAAGGTGACATTAACTAATAAAGCACAGGAGGTAGCAAGGAAGGAATTCCACCCATTTGTAAACACAGAAAGGAGCACCAAAAGTTGTGATAAATTCTAAGATTGTTATTCCTGACATCATTTTCCAAGAAGGCATAATGATAAGGCCCTCTATCCAGGTGCAAGATAACAGTGGGACTGCTAACTATGCCTGGCATAGGGCAACCTAGTTATTTTCTTGGATTCCAGACCCTAGAAGCTATTATCAGTGCTAAAAAACCCAACCCTCCTCGGTTGATAAGAAAAAGTAGGGTTTTATTCTTAGTGCTGTGCTCATGATAGTTTTGATCCAGAGTGCTGTCTCCATTGATGGCTGGCCCTGGATGTGGGCCCTTATGCACATCTGGTGCAGGCGATGCCAGGCTCCACCTAAGAAGCCACCCCTGAGGTTTTGTAGCACTCATTCAGAGCCCAATCCTAACCCGGAGTTAGGCCAGCTAAATTAGGCCAGCAAAGTTTGGCTGGCACCAGGGCCACCGTAAAGCGCATTTGGACCACTCTCGGAGTCAGGGAATACTCTGACGGAGTATACGGAGTCTGACTCTGAGAGTGGTCCAAACATTCTTTATAGTGTCCCTTGAGCCGGCCAAACTTTGCTGGCCTAACTGTGCCAGCCTAATAGGTTAGGATTGTGCTCTCAATCACATTTTACACTCTATCAGCAATAGCACTGAATATTCTAGCTGGGACAAGAATCACAAACCGTCCCTGCTTGTTCCAGGCTCAGAATGTGCTTGTGGTTAACTGGCAGCCCTGTGGGTGGCTTAGCCTGGGTTAGAGATCCTGAATTTGCACAGTGACTCTCCCACTATAGGAAGGGAGGCTTTATGTGGCGTGCAAACTCATAATTGAAGGACAGATCATCTGCTGGAACAGACCAAAGTCCATCCAGTCCAGCAGCCTGGTTCCAGCAGCAGCTATCCAAATACTTCGGAGGAGTCCACAAGTAGGGCACAAAGGCAAGAGCCCTCACTATTGTTTGTCTCTCCCCCCCCCCCAGCATATAGAGGTACACGGTCTCTGAACCTGGAGGTTGCAGGAAGCAATCATAGCTAATAGCCTAAATGCCCAATACTACCCAATTTCCCAGTGATGCAGCTGCAATACAATGCAAACCCCCTGCCTTGAGAGGGACTCCGAAGGTGCAATCGTAACCTGGAATTAGGCCGGCACAGTTAGGCCAGCCAAGTTTGGCCGGCACATGGGCCACCGTAAAGTGCTTTTGGACCACTCTCAGAGTCAGGGAGGATGGCAAACGTCTGCGTGCTGGCCTCTCTGACACCAAGAGTGGTCCAATAGTAGCCTGTAAGAGAGCCACAAGCAAAAGGGTTGCCTGAATGGACTCTTTCCCCTGTAGGGCAAATAGCAGCTGCAAATGGAACACTTTCATTTAGGAGAGTGAAGGGAGAATGTTCCAACCCGCACCTCCCCCTGCAACACGATCCCAGACCCCATGGCTACAGTTAACCTTAAAAAGTACAGAAGTCCACAGATTTCCTGCAGGCTGCCTAGTCTGACCCGGGGTGGGATAATAGTTCAGTGATAGAGCACATGCTTTTTTTGTTCCATATTCCTGGAATCTCCAGCTAAGACTGGGAAAGAAAGGGCCCTATCTGAAAACTATGGGGAGCTGCTGCCAGTCTGTGTAGACAATCCTGACCTAGATGGAGCACTGGCCTGACTCAGTCATTTCAAGGCCACTTCATATCATTCACTTGACTGCTCGAGGCCTTCTTGCAGAGCAGCCACTGCCACAGCTAATCCTTTTCTACGCTAATGAATCATCTGTTTCCTGATTCTGCATCGCCATCTTGCTGCAATATTGAGGACAGCACCTTTGGGACTCCGACATCAACTGTATATTTAAAATATCAATGGCTAACTGGGCAAAAGAGAGGCACTTGGAACTGGTGCTCCTCTTGTATTCAGTAAGGGGTCAGTAACGGTCTCTCTCTTTCCCCCAGCATAGTGTTTCTTCTAGTGGATGTTTGTCAGCAGTTTTTTAGATTGTGAGCTTTTGGGACAGGGAGCCTTTTAGTTATTGCATTTTATTTTCTCTGCTAACTGCTTTGTGACCTTTTTTTTATTTGAAAATAGTATGTAAATATTCTTAACAACGATAAACGAAAAGGAAACAGAAACCAGTTTAATAGGGCAGTCCAACTTAGGGTGCAGCCCTAACCAACTTTCCAGCACTGACATAGCTGTGCCAATGGGGCATGCGCTGCATCCTGCTGTGGAAGAATTGCTCAGAACTGAATTGCCTGGACCCCACTGTGGGGAAGTAGGTTAGGATTGTATCCTTAGTGTGTCTGAATGTAAGTCCCACTCTTGCTTCTTGCTTCTAAACCAGAGATCTTCAGCCTTTTTCATCTCATGGCACACTAGCAAGGCTACCTCTGCACTCCCAGGCGGTCGGGCAGCTTAGGATTGGGCTGTAAGGCTGAAATTCTATACAGTACACACTTTCCTGGGAGTAAGTCCCACATAGCACAATGTGGCTTACTTCTGAGTAGACATGCCTAGCAGTGGCGTCACTAGAGTTTGCGTCACCAGAAGCAGGAGGTCAGCATGTCACCCCCCATGATGCGCGTCACCCCTCCTCCCAAACCATACATAATAAATTACAATATTATATGCACAACCTAAATGCAGTGTTATTATTAGCGTTGGGGTTAGCCCCCCCCCCCATCGTTATTTATTTATTTATTTAACTATAGTACAGGTCACCCAACAAATGAGTAACCAACAAAAAACCCATGGCCAATTTGATGACACTCACATAATTAAATAAAAGTTCTACTATTAACTCTGATACATGGAAATGAGAACTGACTTCTGGGTGAAATTTTGCATCCAATGGTATTTAACATGATGGTATTGTTCCATAAAACCGTGATTTTTTAAAAAATTGCGATTTTACATTAAAAGTTGTATTTTGGGGTTTTAGTTTTTGACCATAACTTTTGATAGACTTAAGATATTACACTCTGTTTTTTTCATTGAATTCAGGGTGAAATTCCACACCCAAATGGTATATAGCATGATGGTGTTATCTTTTAAAACTGTGATTTTAGCAATTTTGATCCCTGGTGGTGTCACACACACACACACACACACACACACACACACCCCTTGCAGCCCACCTGCCTCTCATTATGCCACTGATGCCTAGTATTGTGCTGTAAGACTGTGAAAAATCTTAGGGAGAAGCTAATGCAGTTTTGTAGTTGGAATGGCAAACAAGATAGATCAATAAGAAATAAAACAAATTATTGAAAAGAAAAGCATGGGAATGTAACCAAGGAAATCTGAAGTATAGAAGAACATTTGCATAATGGCACAAGGAACGAATTATAGGGATTTTTGTTTTAGGCAGTGCTAGCAAGTGTTCATGAGTGTGGTGAAATTTTGAAAGCATTACTGTGGTGTGTTCTCAAGGATCAAGAAACCAGAAGCAAATATTCATTGCCAAAATTGACTTTTGAATTGTGTCATCGTTATCTTTTAAATAAGTATCACAACTTGGAGACACCTGATGTGTGATATTTAATAATATCAATATGCCCAGTATACACTGATTCAATATCCACAGTTATCCATGGATACTGGGATGCCTATTAAAAGCATAGGGGAACATTAAACAAATCTCTCTTTTTTTTTACCTTGTTGAGGCAAAATTACTGATGTTCTCCTATTTTTAAAAAGGCATGCCCAGTAAACACACTTTCAGGTATCCACAGGGAGGTCCAGAACGGAACCCCAGCGGATACTGGGGCATGCCTGTATCCACTTCCACATGACATATGTAAAGCACAGAGTGTGCAAAGTGCTTCATATGTATTGTCATATGTATCGTTGTCCTTCCATCAACACTATAAGGTGGGTATGTACTATTATCTCAATATTACATCTGAGGAGCTGATGCTAAGAAGGAGTGGCAGGACTGAGACAACCTGGTGAGTTATTCATGCAGAGGCAAGATTCAGGGTGCAATCCTAACCTGGAGTTAGGCTGGCATAAGTTTGCCTGGCATAAGGAACACCCTAATGTACAGTATGTTTGGCCCACTCTCAGAGTCAGAGAGGCCAGCACACAGATGTGCACCATCCTTCCTCACTCCAAGAGTGGTCCAAATGTGCTTTACGGTGGCCCTGGTACAGGCCAAACTGTGCTGGCCTAACTGTGCTGGCCTAACTCCAAGTTAGGATTGCGCTCTCAAACAGGCAAAGAGCTGATTCTCCATTTTCAGCCCAAGGCTATCTAACTTTCCAGCACCAAAGCAGCTGCGATGCAGCTCCAAGGTAAGGGAGCAAACATTTCCTTATTTTGAAGAGGCCCCTGTCTGTCCCTCCACCACAGAATGCAGTGCATACCCCATTGACACAGCTGCAGCAGCACTGGAAAATTGATTAGGATTGAGCTGTATTGCCAGTATGTAACATCAGCACAATATACAACACTAGTCACTATCTAAAGGACAGCAAAAGAGACACCTTGCCACAATCCTCAGCATGCTAAGTGACACAGTACTGGATGTGTTAATACAATAGCTGATTCGTTGTGGAACGTTTGTCTCAATTAAAATGGCACATTCGAGTGCTGGAAAAGTTCTATGTCTGGACTTAATTCCTTTTCTCTTGTTAATATCTTGCAGATCCCTTCACTATCCACATGAAGGCACCACTGCACCACATAACCCTGTAGTAACATGGGAAGGCAAAGCTTTCCATGATTGTTCCCCCAGAGTCATTGTCTTGAGTTCAGCCAATCCACCTGCCATGCCAACACAAGCTGAGTAATGTTTGGAGTCCTCAGCATTTGTCCACCCATGTGTTGTATAAAAGAAACAAGATACGTGCATTGAATAAGCATCTGGTTTGATTCATTTCCAGCAGATAGTACTGTGGTTTCCATCTCCTAATCCAAAAAATGCAATTTTGCCTTCCATAACAGGGAGCAGATATGTGTGTGTGTGTGTGTGTGGGGGGTCTTCTTATGTCACAAAGCACCAGGAGACCATCTTGCTTGATTTGGCTTCTAGGCAGGGACAGCCCACCCATGAAACAAAATCCAACGTTTGCTTCAAGTGTGGAGAAGATTGCAACCTGACGGCAAACTCAAAGGTGGCTAACTGGTCCCTATCCACTGCCTTCCCCAGGATGCCACCTGTTCCACCCAAGCATTGCCCCATTATCTTGTCACTCACCCTCCTGATAGAGCTGCTACCAAGAATGTAGTGGTGGAGCTGGAGGAGGTGGAGGGATGATCACTGCGACTTTGTTTCTGATCCTTCTCAAGCAATCAGGAACCTCTGTTGCTCTTAATTGGCTTTGAGTTGCTTCAGGATTTCTGCATGTGTTATGTTTTCAATGCCATAAATCCTGATACAAATGTCCCAACCTGGTGTTTGATGCTATACAATAAGAAACAAATCTAAAAACATGAGAATAACGTTTTTTGCTCAGCTTTAGAACGACAAAGCTCTTGACATGCTGTGACATTGAGTAAAATATATGTTTAGTTCATGAGAGTCAAGGCTGGCCTTAGGAGCTGCGGGGTCCAATGCAAAGACCCCACATCCACCCCTATGTCCCAGGATGAGCAGCAGTGGTGGGCCTCAGATTGAGGGTGTCCCATGGAAGCATGGCACCTGAAAGTAGGTAGCGTTGACATGATGACATCACCACCAACTGCTTCCAATTGAAGCCAGGGGCAGATGGGACGGCTGCCCAGCTCTGCTCGCCATGCCCTTCTTGCCATGCCTCCACATGGAGCATTCCATGCTGGAGCATCAGCAAGAGGACAAGGTTCCGGCTGCAACTGCAGTCTGCAAAAGCCAGCCTGACGAGAGCAGCTAAGTGTTTATGCAGTAATAAGCTTATACAATCCATGATGCAGTGCGCCTTCAAGTGAAAACTCATGCATGTCATTATCCAGGGCCTAGATTAAACTGAGAGTGCAATCTGAACCTGGAGTTAGGCCAGCACAGTTAGGCCAGCAAGGTTGGACCAGCACAAGGACCACCATAGAGCGTCTTCAACCACGCTCGAAGTCAGGGAGGATGGCGCACATCTGTGTGCTGGCCTTTCTGACTCCGAGAGTGGTCCAAACATACTTTACGGTGTCCCTTGTGCTGGCCAAACTTTGCTGGGTCTAACTGTGCCAGCCTAAATCAAGGCTAGGATTGTGCTCACAGACTCAAATCCATTAAGCCCATTGAAATCAAGGGACCCAAACACACACACAGCACAATCCTAGGCATGTCAACTCTCAGAAATAAGTCCCATTGAATTCAATAGGACTTACTCCCAAGTAAGTGTGAATAAGATTGCAGCCTCAGGTCTGCAGTGGATTGGGAATGTAGCTCACAGAATCTGTCATGATTCCAATCTCCTCTCTTGCTAATACTAGTGTTCCAGGTCAGCTATCTGATGTTTGTGCCAATTGTATACAGTGTATTGCTTTTTTTGCCATCTGTCTTCATCTAGTGCTTCTGTAACTGAAGTCCTCCTGACTTTATTTTGCTGTTTATTTAGCCTGAAAAACTCAGCAACTGAGTTTTCCTTACAGATTCAGCTTTGTTTCATTTTCAGCCATCACTGCTCCTTTGTACTGTCATCAGGAACTAACCACCATGTTCTAGTCATAGTGCTTTAAAATAAGAGCCCAATCCTATGTATGTCTACTCAGATATAAGTTCTTACTCCCAGGTAAGTGTGGATAAGATTGCAGCCTAAGTCTCCACCATACAGAGTAGAGGTCCCAAATAATTCTCCCATACAGAGAGTACAATTTGGCCAGAGCCCTGCTCTATCACATCCGTAGCATAATGGTCGGTTCTTCTCTGTGGGCGTCTTGGGACTGTGCCCCACCGCCTGTCTTGTTGCTCAGCTTGCAGTTGTGATCAGAGGGGACAAGGACTCGTATCAAACATATGTGATTGCAACTGGAAAAGCCTATTGAGCAAATTGGCCTTGACAGGCAAAAACTGTGAACTGAATCCTGAAGACGTCGTTTCCAGTGGAGTCAATGTGCCACTTGAAGACACATGGCAGTAACAGGTGCTTCTCAAAATGATGCTGAAAACTGACCCAAAGCCTTGGTGCTTTTTGGCAAGATACTCCCAGTGTAAGCTGAGGGAGAATGTTTCATCATCAGCATTTTAATCTGTCTCTAGACTATAGCATAAAGGAAACATATAGAGGCAGGCTGCACGACGCATAGAGGTGCCTGGCTGGACAGTTGTCTGTGCTAGTGAGAGAGCCATGACTGCTAGACTGTGGGGCTACACGGGATTAGAGACAGGAGATGCATGTCTCCAGGAAAGACCACCACCATCTTGAGCCACATGCCTTCATCAAGCCCAAAATTCAAGGTTTGAGTTATTTTCAGTCATGGGCAAGATCTTCCTACAACATTATGTAATATTATTTAAAAAATACAGTATTTGTATACTACTTTTCAATAAAAAGTTCACAAAGCAAAATGAATGAGGGTGTAATTCTAACCTGGAGTTAGGCCAGCACAGTTAGGCCAGCAAAGTTTGACTGCCACAAGGAACACCATAACGTATGTTTAGACCACTCTCAGAATCAGAGAGGCCAGCACACAGACGTGCATCATCCTCCATAACTCTGAGAGTTGTTCAAACACGCTTTATGGTGGCCCTTCTGCCAGCCAAACTTTGCTGGCCTTACCTGTGCCGGCCTAACTCCAGGTTAGGATTGCCGTCTGAATAATCTATTCTGCCATAAGCAGTAATGGCATCTAAATGATTTAGCAACAGGTACTCACTTTTGATTGGCACTTGTGTCGGGGCCCGCCCACCGGAAGTGAGGTCATAGCCAGAACCCAGGAACCGCCCCCAGGAACCGCCACGCCTCCTCGGTAGGCCGCGCGGCGACCCGGCTCAGGAGTCCCGGGCCTTCCCCGGGGCCGCCGCACGGGCTACCAATTCCCCCCCCCAGGAACCACCACACCTCCTCAGGAGGGAGCCCTAGGCAGCCTACCTGCTCACACTGCTGCTGCCGTCGGTCTCCCTCGCTCCACTGCCTGCCTGCCTGCCTGCCTGCCTGGCTCTGAGAACATGCAGGCAACCCAAACGTGCTGGCAATTCAAATGTTGCAGGGGGCGGAGCAGAGCGCTGACGGAGTCGACGAGTGGGCGGGCAAATGGGCGGGGCCAGCTCTAATCCTAAGAACGGGTACTTGCGTGCCCCAGCGTACCCGCTACATTACATGTCTGGCCATAAGGCCTGCTTCTCCAGCTCATATTTTCTGCAGCTTCTGAGCTTTCCCATTTCTGTCCTTCGTGCTACAATACTTCAGTACGGATATGCGTCACCTTCTACTGTCTTCTTGTGACAATTATAAAGAGAGGTTGGAGAAAGACACAGAAAAAGCGGAGAATGATTTGAGAGGTGAGGGGTTTAAACCCTTTTCTTCCTTCATGATCCCAGTTTCGATCAGACCATATGGCTACTGTTTGCTTCAGGAAGGGGCTGCTCTCTACTGAGAGCCTACTATTAAGCAATCCTACTATGCACATGGCAAGCTTTGCTTTTTTGGAAAAAGCACAAGGAAGGGGAAAATCACTTGAGTACATGCTGATGCACTTGAATGTATGCCCAAATGTGTTTTTCTTTCCCCACATTTTGGGAGGGGGCTATATAGCCCTTTTCATGCGTCCCTGAGAGAAAGCTTCCAGTTTTCACAGGCTACTGCACTGAATATGCAATGTTCTGATAGGATCTGGCAATGACGAGTTAGAACTAGAATACCTGCTATTAGAGGTAGAATTGATCAGTCACATTTCCTTGCTCCTCCCATGCTTCAGGATGAATCAGGAGATTTCTTCCCAGGAAACTCCAGCCAAATTAAGTTTGTCCTACTGCAGCTAAAGCAGCACCCCAGGCTAAGCCACAGAAGCTCAGCAATAAAATATACTGTATATCACATCCTGGATGCAGCATTGTGTAGGTCAGTGTTTTGCATCCAGTGATACTCGTTCCACCAGTGGTACTTGAGGAAATGTTGGGTGATATGCGCAGGGACCCCCAGAGCCCCACTACCTGCAAGACCAGCAATGACCAGCAATGCACTGCCACAAGCAGCAATGGGAGGCTGGGCAGGCAGAGCTCCACCATGCACTTTTCATCGCCAGTTACTTCTGGTGATACTTCCAATAGGTGGAGCATGCAAAGTGGGGGACAAAAACTGAGAAACACTGGTGTAGGTGTCAGAGCAGTAATGTGCACACCGGATGTACAGCATACATTGCGCTATTGCATCCCACCACCACACTCATCCCACTTCTGCCTCTTCCTAACCTTGTATTACTGCCTCCCTCCAACCAGCTGCTGACACAGTGATCCTCTTCCTGTTCAGCTGAGCAAGAAGCAGAGGGCCCCCGTCTTGGTACCTTGCTCCCAGTGAAGTTTCCTTACAACAGAAAGTGCAGGACTTCTGGCTAGGGACAGGATGCGCTATCTAATTCCTTGGCAGTGCCATCCAACACTGCCCGTCGCGTAGACGCTATGTCATAGCATCAACACGACGGCCTTAGCGCTGACATGGGGGCGCTGATCGGCACCCCCGCATTGGCCAAGAGAGGCTCCGTGTCAGGGCAGACACGGGAATGGGGGGGGAGTTTGTGGGTGGGACGTGGGTAGGCTCCGGATTTGGCCAAATCCTAAGACCGTCCAGGAGGCCGCACAGCTCTAATTCGGGCCGCGCAATCTCCTTGGCTATGTGCCAGCTATTTAGCAGGCACAGAGCTGAGGAGCGCTCCAGCCTCCCCTATGGTAAGGGCGTGAATGTGCCTTGGATTTGGCCCTGGCAGTTGGCCTTGCCAATCCAGTGCTGGGTTGGATGGTGCTCTAAATTAAACTGGAAATTTTGCACTTCCAGGCTTGATGAAACCACATGAGAAGTGTGATATGGAGCTTTTTCCTCCTGTTCTGCATACAGATGTGGTAAAGACATCTGGCTGGCAGAGATCTGGGTCATGCCACCCTCACCTGGTACTTAAATCAAGAGACATTATTGAGGAATCACTTCCTTAGATTCCCTCCCCCCCCCCAAAAAAAAATAACCAGTCACCACAGACTGCTATGGAATTATGAAAAGTGAGCAAGGAACTGCCAAGTGAACGGGCACAAACACATGTATGCCCTCCGCCAGGCCAAGAACAACCATGGCCTGTATGGAAATCCTTAAATCAACTGCATGCTGGGGTAGGAAGATCTAAGGACAACCTGAGGAAATGGGGATTCCCCATAAAAGACATGCTGTGTGAATGTGGAGAAGAACAAACCATCTTGCATATGCTACAGTGCACACGGTGTCCCTCTACATGCACAATGGAAGATCTTATGTTGGCAAGAGAGAACGCTGTTGAGTGGCCCAGTACTGGGCAAATGATATCTAGTTTTAACTTTTTCTTTTATTCTAAAAGTATATTTTGATATACAGTATGTATAAAATTATATTAATGTAGGTGCTTCTGATACGAACAAAGAAAGAGCCAATGTGGTATAATGATCAGGAACCAGGAAGGCTGGGGTTCTAATTCCCATTCAGACAAGACACTTAATAGGTAACCTTAGACCAGTTGCTGTCTGGAACCAAGAGGTGGAGAAGCTGTCCTGAGCTCCCTGAGACATAAATATGCAAAATAATAATTGATGACCTTCTAGTGTCAAATGAAGACCCAGGCTTTTCAGACTGGATGAGTTTTTAACATCTTTTTATCACTACTTGCACTGTGTTGGTGTTAAACGTATTTGCAGACTGTTGTTCTAAGTTGTTCCGTTTAATAGTAATGGCTTTATTGTGTTGAAGTGAACTGATCACTTTCATTGAAGGGTGGCGCTGAAGTCTGCTGCACAAGTGAAAAGCAAACAAAGCACAGCGACTCTCCATGTCCGGGCAGTGAGGAAATTGCTGCTTGTTTTCAGACTGCTTCTCAAGCGTTGGATGCTGCAGATGATATTCACGGCTGCCAAGGAGTACATACAATAAATACAAACAGCTCCTCCTGCCTCTGAAATTAATATCTGCATGGCTGGCCTCCATCTCTGCCAGTGAGGCTGTAATCTAATCGGGCTGCTTGAGCAGCCATCACTTTTCCTCCCACACTGTCACATATGCCATCACATTGCATCACAGATTCCGAAAGCATACCCAGTAGGTGTAATGTGCTAGGACCTTGCTCTGCGACACATCCACAGATTTGTGGGGCTCGGCTTTGTTCTGTGCATTCAGAGAGACCAAAATAACAAAGGCAGACATGCTGATGAAGACACCAACCCAGAGAGGCAAGGGGAATGGATTCATGTCACTTCTCTTCCTCTGCTTACTGCTCGCTAACAAGTCCAATTGTGTGCCTGCCTATCAGGAGTCTGCTTTCTTTGGCGCTCTATCTGTGACCTATATGTTATCGCCATCTGCTTGCAGATGTCATGAATCCCCCTGGACATTCCTGCTGCACCCCAAATTAGCATGAAGAAACTCCCTTTTACCTGCATGTTAAACAAATCCCCCTTGGCTTTGCCTTTTCATGATTGAAGGCAGCATCTTAAATATTTACAGGTTGGTTTGAAACAAAAAACTGTGTCACAGACAGGGTGACCAGATGTCATAACCACAAAGGAGCACTGCAAAATGTAGAACATTCAAGAAAAATAAAAGGTTTAAGAATGCAATTCAAACCTGGACTAAGGATGGCACAGTTTGGCCAGCAAAATGTGGCTGGCACAAGGGCCAACATACAGCGTGTTTGGACCACTCTCGGAGTCAGGGAGGATGGCACACATCTGTGTACTGTCCTCTCTGACTCCAAGAGTGGTCCAAACATATTTTATGGTGTCCCTTGTGCTGGTGAAACTTTGCTGGCCTAACTGTGCCAACCTAACTCCTGGTTATGATTGTGCTCATATATATTGATTTTGGGGTGTCTTGTCCTCCTTTAATGCAATTCAATCAACAAAGGAACCCAGGACAAACACACAAATAAGTGATGTGGTCAACTCCTCTTTGACGCTGGTACCCTCTGTCTGTCTTGAAATGTAGGACATTACCCAGGACAGAAGGTTGAGATGTAGGGCATGTCCAGGAAGAAGAGGACATCTGGTCACAGAGCTTTTTAAAAAAATTGCAGTAGAGAGGCAAATAAACGGATCGCTCTGAACTCAGAGTTTGGCATAAGAATTGGCAACAACTAATAGAATTATTGTACTCAAAACAAGCCATGAAATAGGAAGCATTTTCAAATTCTCTGATGGTGGGAGAGCAGGCAGAAAGAAAAGTATGTATGATGCTGAAGCCCAAAAGTCTGCAGGTTATTATTATAAGATGCTCACATATATTCCCTCCCCCCACTATTGTTTTGCTAAATACAGCCTGAAGAAGAGAGAACTCAAAGGCTTCTCCACCATTTTGTGACATTGTAGTTGGCCCTAAACAAGGTATTACATTCCTGTGGCTTTTGGATTTTCTTTTAATGGACCAACAGGGTAGATGTTTGATAAGGGTAGGAAAGAGCAGTTGGGATGGATAAGGGAAAAAATGTGAAAGTCCCACAGCCTAAACACAGTGTCTAGCCTATACTTGCATTCCTAGCCTGCAAGTATAGAACATCTCACATCATGATCAAACTGCTGAGGTAGTTTCTCATTATTATGAATCTGCTCAAGTTTCTCTATCTCAGGGCAGCAACTGAATTTATTCACAGACCCTGCTTTTATTCCTAAAATTCAGAATCCTGCTGAAATGAGCCCTACCAGCAAACATCCTTGTTCAAAACATAGCCAGGCAGTGTGGAACTTTAAACTATGTGAAACTTCTACGCTTGCATTTTTCTGGCAGGAAAGTGGAAGATGGTTTAAGAAAGTATATCATTCGTATCTATACTGTATTGTCTTTCTTTCCAAGAAAACTGAAGTATAGGTGTGCAGTTGATACAGAGTACTATAACTCTTTGCCACAGGAGGTGGTGATGGCATCTGGTCTTGATGCCTTTAAGAGGGGATTGGATGGATTTCTGGAGGAAAGGTCCATCGTGGGCTATAGGCAATGATGGATTGTGCAACCTCCTTACAAAGGTGGTGGGCTACTGGTACCAGGTGCAAGGGAGTGGCAACAGGATGCAAGCATCTTGTTGTCTCATGCCTCCCTGGGGCACCTGGTGGGCTGCTGTGAGATACAGGAAGCTGGACTAGATGGGCCTTTGGCCTGATCCAGCAGGGCTCTTATGTTCTTATGTTCTTGCTGACTACAACATCTTCTGAAGTCTGTGGGGTAAAGGCAGGTAGATACTTCTGGCTACAGGCAGCTACTATTTATTCACGGTGAGAATTTTAACACAATTCACTTGTCAACGGAAAAATGCAAGTGAAACTATAGACCCGCACCCGTCTAAAAAACAGCCATAAGCAGCAGCATCAACCCTCAGCTGAACAGCTTCCAAAGTATTCTGAGAGATGACAGATTCCCCTCAGCCCGGGCGGCAATGAATTATAAATACACCACCAGCCCTCTGCCACCTGACAGAGGAGTCCTTGAGTACGACGACCTGTGAGGGAAGGAGCTGTCAACTCTAAATTTGCACATAGGCACATGTTATATAAAATGCATTCGTCTTTGACCCTCCTCAATAGATCGCCACAATTTGCCACACAGCAAGGCCAGGCCAATCTGAAGGGACATCATTAACATGCCAGTCTTGCTCAAAAATGTCGCAGTGAAATCCAACACCATTATTTGAGTGCCATCGTTGATTTCAAGGGAAAGGAGGTTGCACAGCGAACCACAGTTAGAGTTGGGACCAAGCCAAGACATCCTGGCTCCTAAGGCAGCTGGCCAAAGGCTGCCCCCTTCCCCAATAATGAGACAGCCTCTGTCCTCCCACTCCCTGGGCTGGAAAAGGGAGAGGGGGATGGAGTGGAGGAAAGGAAAATGGGCTGGCAACAGTGGGCACTACCCTTCAAACTCCTACCAACCAACCCCAGCAGCCTCTTGGAGGGGTTGCCTCTGGTTAGATGTTTCCAGAAATCCATCATAAACATAAGGGTGGGCTTATATCAGTGGTATATATCAGCTGGTATATATTATATACCAACCTTTTTAGCACTGGGATCTCCTTTTGAGGTACGACAATCTGTTAAGGCCCTTGTAAGGCTTAGGGCTGGAAATGATGTCATTCAGCAGGAAGTAATGTCATTGTTTTCAATAGATCACATTTTTAAAATACTGTATCGTGTCTCAGTACTGCAGCAGGGGAGCTGAGGCTCCCCAGCTTGTCTGCGGGTGCCTAGTCATTCTACAGCAGAGAAGATTGAAACAGGGGAAGTCTAGGTTTGCCGCTCAGGCTCACAGCCACTGTATGAAGATAGACAGATGGGACAGGCTGTGGGGTAGGAAAAGGGAATGTGGAAAAAGAGGGGAGACTGAAAATCCCAGGTTTTCAAGATGGCGCCACCCAGCTCTCTGTGACCCCTTGAAAATCAGTTTGCAGCCCTCTTGGGAATCCCGACACCCAGACTGGGAACAAATGGCATACATGCATGGATTATTTTCAAGTGATGGAAGTGATGGGGTAATGTAATACATACGTTTCATCATGTATAACCAAATATAATTTCCTGGACAGTCCATTAAATTCAGATTAAATCCTTTGAGGAGTGGGTGGCGGTAGGAGGCCTCTTGAGGAGATGAGGTATAGTTACCCTGTCCACATGGTCCCTTTTAGGTACATTTTAGATTCATTTGCAGGATTTGGAATTGTGTTTTGTAAGTCAACCTTGAGATCAGCTGATTGGCATTCTATAATAGTGCAAGGATGCAGTGACATACATACAGTCCCAACTGCAGAATGGAGAAACAAGCATAGCAGGAGAGAAATAAGACCGTGTACCAACAATTGGGACTGAAATGTTTACCATTTGGCTACATGTCCATAACCAGACTCCCATACATCACAGACAGCAGTATGTGGAATCTAATGAATGGGTTGAAGGCACTTCCATTGTAAAATGTCAGGAGGGCTCAGCCTATGAGTGCCAGTCATTCTGAGCTCCTGAAAGAACAGAGGGATATAAATGTAAAATGCTGTCCTTATGGATTTGTGAGGGAGCAGTCCTAACCTGGAGTTAAGCCAGCAAAGTTTGGCCGGCCGGCACAAAAGACACTGTAAAGTATGTTTGGACCATTCTCAGAGAGGCCAGCACTCAGACGTACACCATCCTCCCTGACTCCGAGAGTGGTCCAAACATGCTTTATGGTGGCCCTGGTGCCAGTCACACTTTGCTGGCCTAACTGTACCAGCCTAACTGCATAAGAACATAAGAACATAAGAAGAGCCCTGCTAGATCAGGCCAAAGGCCCATCTAGTCCAGCTTCCTGTATCTCACAGCGGCCCACCAGGTGCCCCAGGAAGGCATGAGACTACAAGATGCTTGCATCCTGTTGCCACTCCCTTGCACCCGGTACCAGTAGCCCATCACCTTTGTAAGGAGGTTGCACAATCCATCATTGCCTATAGCCCACGATGGACCTTTCCTCCAGATATCTGTCCAATCCCCTCTTGAAGACATCAAGACCAGATGCCATCACCACCTCCTGTGGCAAGGAGTTCCACAGATTAACTACCCGCTGGGTAAAAAAGTACTTCCTTTTATCTGTTTTAACTCTCCCAACCCTCAGTTTTAGCGGATGCCCCCTGGTTCTGGTGTTTTGAGAGAGGGAAAAGAACATCCCTCTATCGACTCTATCCTTTCCATGCATAATTTTGTATGTCTCAATCATGTCCCCCCTCAGGCGCCTTTTTTCTAGACTGAAGAGCCCAAACGCTGCAGTCTTTCTTCATAAGGGAGGTGCCCCAGCCCCGTAATCATTTTTGTCGCTCTCTTCTGCACCTTTTCCAACTCCACTATGTCCTTTTTAAGATGCGGCGACCAGAACTGGACACAATATTCCAGGTGTGGCCTTACCATCGATTTGTACAATGGCATGATAATATTGGCTGTTTTATTCTCAACCCCTTTTTTAATGACCCCAAGCATGGAATTGGCCTTCTTAATTGCTGACGCACACTGGGTCGATACCTTCATGGAATTGTCCACCAGCACCCCAAGATCTCTCTCCTGAGCTGTCACAGACAGCTCAGAACCCATTAGCCTATAGGTGAAGTTTTGGTTTTTTGCCGCAATGTGCGTCACTTTACACTTCTCTCTGTTGAAACACATCTGCCATTTGGCTGCCCATTCCCCCAACTTGGAGAGATCCTTCTGGAGCTCTTCACAATCCTTTCTGGTTTTTACCACCCAGAAAAGTTTTGCAGGTTAGGACTGCACCCTGAATGTCATTTCCTCTCAATTTTACCAAAAACATGGGCCTCCCATGGCCTTCTAAAAACAGTAGCTAAGAGGACAAATACACAAGCTAGGGGTAGAGTCCTGTAATTCAAGCACTGAATTGTGCCACACAGGGAGTGTCCTCCTCCAAATGCCCTAGCAATGAACCCAGTCCAGAGCTTCTTTTTTCCACAAGGCACTTTCAAGTCTGATATCTCCACCAATAGCATTGTCAATAAGAAAACCTTCGTAACTGAATTTGAGATCTGCTCCCCGTACAGCTGCCCTCCAGCATGCTCACAGGCAAGAATTTTGTGGGTTTGCTTCTGGTTGGACCTGCTGGTTTTCGACTCCAGAAGAACTAGGAGGCTAGCCAATGGCATTGGGCAGAGCTTGCAGCAGCATTGCAATGGATCTCCAGTGTACCTGTAAGACTGGCACCCCTAAATATTCTTGCACCATGGTTTGTTGTGCAATTGGTATGCTCTTATGCTTAAGGTCTCTCATCAGTTACCTACCACAATACCTTAGTGGTCTTCCTATACAGCACTTTACTATTGTAACCAGGATGTTCTTCCCGTCAATGAAATGGGATTTAAAATGATGTCTATTAAGTCATTTAACTGGGGATATAAACACAACTGCAAATTCTTATTCTTATGACAGCAGCATATGACCGTGCCTGAAATTCCCAAGTTAGCTTAACTTGGAGAGGGAAAGAACCGAAGGTGAGTTGTTTTTAACATCTGTTTCATGATCTGCATCAGAACTGTGTCAGTGGCCTCAGTCCAGGTTCCAGCAGGCAGCTGTCCCCATCACAATAATATATCACCCCAATTGACACCTCTAAGTAGCCCTTGAGTGGCATTCTAGCAAACTACTTACATAGCGAATGCTGGAACCAGCAGCGTGGGTGTTGTTGTTGTTTTTTCTAACATGGCAGACTTCGCTACCACCTGTGAAATAGTTTCCTTCATGGGTGCCTGGATTTTGCTCAGGTTTGCAAACTGCCACTGAGCATTTAGGGACGGAAAATCCAGAACTGGTGGAATGTAAAATGTCCATAGCCTGCCTGCCTCTGTTTGTCCCTTGATTATGCTGTGAATGCCAAAGACCAGGGCAACAAAGGAAAATAGCAATGAAAAAACCCAAATAAAATGCAGTGCTTTTTGATACATATGCTGTTAAGAACATATGAACATAAGAAGAGCCCTGCTGGATCAGGCCAAAGGCCCATCTAGTCCAGCTTCCTGTATCTCACAGCGGCCCACCAGGTGCCCCAGGGAAGCACAAGACAACAAGATGCTTGCATCCTGTTGCCACTCCCTTCCACCCAATACTCTGAAATAGCCTACTACTAATGTAAGGAGGCTGCACAATCCATCATTGCCTATAGCCCACGGTGGACTTTTCTTCCAGAAATCCGTCCAATCCCCTCTTAAAGGCATCAAGACCAGATGCCATCACCACCTCCTCTGGCAAAGAGTTCCACAGATTAACCACCCGCTGGGTAAAAAAGTACTTCCTTTTATCTGTTTTAACTCTCCCAACCCTCAGCTTTAGCGGATGCCCCCTGGTTCTGGTGTTTTGAGAGAGGGAAAAGAACATCCCTCTATTGACTCTATCCTTTTTGTGCATTATTTTTTATGTCTCAGTCATGTCCCCCCTCAGGCGCCTTTTTTCTAGACTGAAGAGCCCCATATGCTGCAGTCTTTCTTCATAAGGGAGGTGCCCCAGCCCCATAATAATTTTCGTCACTCTCTTCTGCACCTTTTCCAGCTCCACTATGTCCTTTTTGAGGTGCGGCGACCAGAACTGCACACAATATTCCAGGTGTGGCCTTACCATTGATTTGTACAATGGCATGATAACAGTAGCGTTTCAATGGGTGGGGGAATGCTAGGTTTTGCAGGAGCTCCTGTGTAATGCAGCCCATCCCCACCACCACCAGAGCCATTTGTGGCTTTGGAGGCAAGCCCAGGCTCCTGCAAAACTTAGCATATTTACCCCCACTGTAGGAATGCCACTGTGCTGTTATATAATAAAAGGCAAGAGATAAGGACAAGCAAGCCCACCATTGAGAACATGTTGACCCCAATCAGTTTCTTGCAATGACATTTATTCTGATTTTTGCTACAGAGGGAGCCACACTCATTCTTCTAACTTCACCTTCTAGCGGGTGAGCTATGTTGGGAAGGAAACAGACAGACCTTCTCATTCAAAAGACAGAACACAATAAGCTCGGCAGTGAGCTCTTCGGTCTCAGCCACTACTAGCACATTGGTAGTGTGCATGCACAGAGAGGCGAACACAGGACGGGTGAACGCAGGAGAAACCTAGCCTGCAAGTCTTCACATCCCAGCTGTACATTGCCAGGGAGAGGATCTGCTTCATGCGCCAACACAAACAGAGGGCCAAATCCTATCCAATTTTCCAGTGCTGATGCAACCATGCCAAAAAGGCATGTATTGCATCCTGCAGTGGGGGGATAGTCACGGAGGCCTCTTCAAGATAAAGAAACATTAGTTCCCTTACCTAGGGGCTGCATTGTGGCTACATCAGTGCTTGAAAGGTGGACAGGATTGGCCCCTAAGATATGGTTGGTGAGCACATGGGACAGGGCCTCTGCTGCGGTACACCACCACCCCTTGCACGGTCTCACAGCAGTAGCTCCACTTCTCCCAGGTAAAAACCCTGACTGGGAATCCCAATGGCACAATCCCCCCATTCTTTGGACATTATGTACCTGCCAGCTTATTCCCACAGCCACAGCTGGTGATCTGGGTTATGAGGAGGAGAAACAGCTACCCCAACAGACCATTCTCTTTCTTTCCCCAGCCCCATTTGACAATTCTCAGATGCTGGACCAAGGGATGGAACATCCTGAAATGGTTAAATAGCGGTGGGAAAAGAAGAAGATGGTCTGCCACCGCCATCAACCCTCATAATCACCTGGTAGGAGTCCTCAAGGGCCCTGACCAGGTAGAGGAGAGCAGTGGCAGCGGCAAACCCTCACTGCCCAGGGCTTGGCAGGGAATGGATGTGAGCCTCGGTGTGGGCTCCCAGATGAGCGGTCAAAACGCGGCACTGTCAGGCCTTTGGGATATAGGAAGGTGATAGAAGATGCACTCACCAGACGGCATGCCCCTTGAGCTCAGCATTATCAACACTGTGGCTGCACAACCCCAGGGCTTCGAAGGGAAATTCTTTCTGTCCTATGTGGAGATGCCCGGAACTGAAGCTGGGATCTTCTGCCAGCAATACAGATCTTTCTCCATTGAATGACAGCTTCCGCCACCCAAAGACATGAGACGGGGCTGTCTGCTATTGAGCCATTGTTTGCAGGCCAAATCCTATCCAACTTTCCAGTGCTGGTGCAGCAGTACTCGGGGGGGGGGTGTTGCATCCTGCAGTGGGGGGGCAGTCATGGAGGCCTCCTCCAGGTAAGGGAACATTTGTTGCCTTTCCTCAGGACTACTACCAGCACTGGAAAGTTGGATAGGACTGGGCCCTTCATCTGCAAATCTGGTGGTAGAGTAGCAGTCTCATTTTTGTGGCTTTTGTAATTATTGTTTGTATGGACTGTTTTAATTTTATTAATTACATGGGGAGCCTCAAGCCTCAAAAGGGGCATCCATATTTTTAAACCAACCAACATTTTTGAAACCCTAACCAGTTAGAGGCTTTTCTCAAGCTGAAGTGCAATGATACAGACAATTTCTCCTATGGTATCATTACGGACTACTGGCTGCCTGCTCCTTGTGTTGAGGGGATTGCTGGTTAACAAGCCAGAGTGGCTGCGGGAGGGGCAAATGCCCTGGGCATTTGCTGCTGAAGCGGATGGAGGGCGGCAACGAGGCAGCTCCTCTCTCAGAGAGGCGAGCAGTGTTTGGCCCACCCTCCCCTTCCATCGTACCGCTCCGAAATGGAACCTGGCATGGCATGGGGGCAGAGCAGAGCGTCACATGGGGGCGGGGAAACAGCAAAGGAGGCGTTGCTCCTCCTTTTCTGTCCATGGACAGCCCATTGGCTGGGTCCACAACTGCATGAAAGGTGCAGGCGCGCACGGAGGCCTGAGTGTGCCCCATGGCTGGCGCTGAAACCGTACCCCCCCACATCGCCCCGCCCCCATGGGGTGTCACTCAGACACGCCTCCCTTAGCCCGGAAATGCTCCATTTCCAAGCTAAGGGAAGCGTGGGCGGGCAGGAGGGCCAAAAACCATGCGGTTCCACACGCAATGGCACCCCACCACTGCCCGGCGCCCCATGGCTCGCGCCATGGGGGGCCACAGGTAAGATATGCGCCTGGAAAAGTGGTCATCCTTATCCACTCATCTTGCTCTTTCCCACAAAATATCTTTCAACAGAACAGGAAGTGCTGGATGCTGCAAGCTTTCAGCGTGGCCCACACTTCCTGTTTTGTTGAAAGGGATTTGCAGGAAGGTGTGAGGTGAGAAGGTAGGGGGCTGGAGGCAGAAACCTGGATTGCCACCTTTTGCTATTTTTGGGGGGGGGAGGGTACAACAATGGGAACATAGGTGGTGTCGGATCACATTAGGCCATCTCTGAGAGGAAGGCATGTCTCAGCACAGCACTAGGCAGGTGTACTTCTGAAGTAACCCCAGTGTGTCCCATAAAGCTTACTCCCTAATAAGTGTGTTTGGAATTGTAGTCAATGTATCTGTGAAGCCAGCGGCATCACTAGGGTGTGCAGAGGGTGCAGATTGCACTGGGTGACTCTCTTGGTGGGGGAGTAACACCACTAATGGCCAAGATCTTGGAAACTTTTTGGAAATCTTGTATTTATGAATAATGCCATCAGGTTATATATATCATTGGAAAGGTAATTTCATGCAAAATGTAATGAAACAAACCATGTTGACTTATCTGTATTCTAACAAATGATGTGGCCAATTAACTAGAAAAAGAAAAGAAAACTGCCTTAAGTAACAAAAAGTAGTTTGGATCAAGTTGGCTGCTGGGGTTTTTTTTTTTGTTGCTTATTGATTTGTTGGGTGAGCTGTACTGTTATATATCAAAATAATTACATAAAATTAATGGGAATTATCACCAACCCTAGTGATGTCACTGCATTATGCTGTGCATATACAATGTTGTAATTTATTCTGTTTGGTTGGTACAAGAGGAGGTCCATCACGGGGGTGACACAATGAGCTCTTGCACTGGGTGACATAAACCTAGTAATGCTGGTGGTTGTTTTTTTCCCAATTTGGACTGAAATCAGAGGACAAAGACACACAATAAGAGCTGAGAGTTGGCTGAAGGTACTTTGGATTGCAGAGTCTCAGGGCGCAATCCTAACCTGGAGTTAGGCCAACAAAATGTGATTGGCACAAGGGACACCGTAAAGTATGTTTGGACCAATCTGAGTCAGGGAGGATGGCGCATGTCTGTGTGCTGGCCTCTCTGACTCCAAGAGTGGTCCAAACATACTTTACAGTGTCTCTTGTGCCAGCCAAACTTTGCTGGCCTAACTGTGCCAGCCTAACTCCATGGTAGGATTGTGCCCACACTCTCCAGCATTAGTGGATCTGTGGCCTTGTCGGAGTGCCTGCTTTTCGCCACCATTGTTTTCTCTGTTTGTAATGTTCACTTTGTTTACAAAGCGTTATTGGTCTGCAGTGCTCTGTCATCCAAAGAAAGCCCAACCCAGCAGTGCTGTCCTGGAAGTCCTCACCACTCAGGAAGCAGAGAGGCACGCAGCAACGTATTCTGCGGGAATGTCCGCCGTGGAGAAAAACGAGATGCCCTTACTTACTGCTCTTATGTCAAGCTGAGATTCAATGTCCTGCAATCTATTTTGGAAAAGCAGACGTAGCCGCAAGGGGGGGCCCCAACCGTAGTAATTCAGAAAGGACAAGCCCACTCAGGCTCCAAATTCTTTTTATTTTTGTCCTTCGAGGATCCTCTTTCAATTCCTGTTCCCAAAGACGCAAATAATTTAATTAGAACGATGATACATGGCGAGGATTTTCAGCAGATCATTAGGGGCTCTGTGTGGTGCCTGCAGTGAGTGCTCACCCACCTCGACCCATAATAGGGTTAGAGATGCTTGTTAGAATGCTTGATGTGTTCTAATACTGGACCGGCAATTTCGGGCTCCTGCAGCGCTCAGAATGGGTGTGGCTGGGCTCCGAGACATTCCACACTCGTCACTGGGAATGTACAGTAAAAGTGGTGGTCCTGGCAGGCTGCAGCTGCGCCAGCCCTACTCGAGGCATGCACATCTTGGGCACAATCCAACCATATTAAACACTTTTCGGGCCCCGTGATTTCAATGGGAGAGTTAACCATGAGCTCAAGTTTCTGCTATTGCCATCAAAGGCACTCAGTGTTTCCCTTTGGTTGAGTGGTGCCCCAGCATTACAATTCACATGCTTTGGTGTTTTTTTCTGATGCATCTGGATCAGATGCATAAAAGGAAAGAAGGGAAAAATAAAGAAGAGAAAAGTTTAGAGATGTGGTTAAACACATTTTGTCCTCAAAAGGCATGTGGTTTATTTGCCGTTTAGCTTAGTTTACATCATCTCGACTAAAATCTCATTTGAAAAAAACTCGACTTCTCCCCCATCTCCTGGCACCAAGATGGGCAACTCTGCTTCAAATATTGGACAAAGAGATTCAGGGCACAATCCTAACTAACTTTCCAGCACTGACATGGCAGTGCCAGTGGGCATGTTCTGCAGTGGAGTAGTAGTCAGGGAGGCCTCCTCAAGGTAAGGGAATGTTTGTTCCCTTTCCTTGGAGCTGCATTGCCCTTACCTCGGTGCTGAAATAGGTTAAAATTGCATCCTCAGAGGTAAATGCAGCCAGCTGGGCAACATGAGCTACCAAGCAGATTACAGGCATGCCCCAGTATCTGCTGGGGGTTCCATTCCAAACCCCACCATGGATACCTGAAACCATGGATACTGGGGATGCCTTTTTAAAGATAGGGGAACATCAGTGGTTTTGTTGCAACAAGGTAAAAAACCGAGATTTGTTTAATGATCCCTTATCTTTTAAGGGATGTGGTGGTGCAGCGGGTTAAACCGTTGAGCTGGGAGCTTGTTGACCAGAAGGTTGGCAGTTTGAGACGACACAACAGAGTGAGCTCCCGTCGCTTGTGCCGGCTCCTGCCAATCTAGCAGTTCGAAAGTATGTAAAAATGCGAGTAGATAAAGAGGTACCACTTCGGTGGGAAGGTAACGGCATTCCATGCGCTATGGCGTATAGTCATGCCGGCTGCATGATCACAGAAACTTGTCCTTGGACAAATGCTGGCTCTGCGGCTTAGAAACGGAGATGAGCACCGCCCCCTATAGTCGGTAACGACTAGACCATTCGGTCGTGGGGAAACCTTTACCTTTTTCTTTTTAAGAGGGGATGGATAACTGTGGATAACCATGGATAACTGAAACCGTGGATACCGGGGCACACCTGCACAAGAAAGAGAGTGGACCTCCTTGGATTTCTGCATCAGGAGTGGCAACATCAACAAGCAGGAGGAGCACTCAGACCTTTGGTGCACTATTCCCAGAAAGCCAGAAGGCCTATGTTAGCAAGAAGGGCTCCAACATTTGCCTGGCAATCCACCGTTTGTCACTTTCAAGCTTGCTCTGCCGCGATGGAGACCTGTCTTTCTCTGGACAGCACAGAAGCTTTAAACAACGGCTACAGGGACGATTTAAATATCTCCGCATATTTCAGGCAAGTCCACTTACTAGTGTCCACTTAATAACCATCTTTGGGGCAGACATATCCCTTGAGAGGATATCAGTGACACTGAAAGGAGAAATGAAATCTCAGCCAATGGGACTTTTTTTTTTTAAAGAGACTTTGTTAGGGGATATGGAGGAGGGGAGGTTGATAGATGCTGGAAGCAGAAGATGGGGGGGGAGTCTACAAAGCATGACATCTAAAGATTGCTGCAGATGTTTTCATCATTATGGGAAAAATTGTTGGTGCCTCTTTGCCCAGAGAAAGAGTGGGAGAGGAAATATCCTCTTCAGTTCTAATTACAGCTGGACATTGACCATGAAAGACAACAACAATACTAAGGGTATTAATCTAAGACAGCCAGCAAGCTCTTGGTCTCTTTTCCTCATTAACTCTTTGTGGCATCATGAATCTTAAGGATTCCTGTTTTACTCCTCCAAATTGCAGAACAATGTTTCTGGGAACATTCTCAAGATCACTTAATGCACATTAGTTGACATGCTTTAGCCACCAATCCACAACTTGGTTAAAGGTTTGAATTTCTTCATTCTTTCCAACTGTTTTATGGATGGCTCGTGAATGCCAGTCCTGCAAGAGTAACTCTTCACATTTTGAGGCAGTTGAATTCTAGACTATGCCATTGCATATCGCAGAGCAATTGTTCTGGGATACTCAACACACACACACACACACACACACACACACACACACACACACAC
>JAJKFI010000005.1:28517024-28551480 GCA_029204185.1 Lerista edwardsae
GAGAGAGAGAGAGAGAGAGAGAGAGAGAGAGAGAGAGAGAGAGAGAGAGAGAGACCCTGACAAAACTGATTCGATTTCCACAGCCCACTAACAGAGCATGCAACGCAAGGAGCAAAGTCAAACCTCCTTTGGAAATCATCGTGGGCGGCAGACAGAGTGCAAACAGCCTGGCATCCTTCAAGACATTGTCTCTCAGCTAAAATCCTTTTTTTCCCCTGAGTTTCCCAGTAAAACGTTTAGAAACATAGGCAGCGAGTGAGGTGGCTTCCGCCTCCCTTTGCGTTTTGCAGATCACGTCTCATAATAAACCAACAATAGCCTGCTGGAAGTGCAGTTTGTCCCTCTATTTAAAAAAGTGTTGTGCTGCCTGTTTTTGCTTTGTTTCACTTTGGATTTTTTTAAAAAAATTGGAGAAATCAATTAATTTTCCGCCCTGTTCCCGTTGACTACCACAGCAACAGGTGCATCCCAGAATTCCGGATGGGAGGACTCCCATCAAGTTTCATGCACTGGAGTTCTCAATACGCTTGCTTGGAAGAAACTGCCCTCATTAGTCCAACGCGTCCAAGTTACGGGTGTGCCAAGCGGTTTGCCCTGCGGAGGTCTCTTTTCTCACTGATCCAGAAGGAATCAGGGGGTTTCCTTTGGCGCTTTGACGAGCCTTTAAATAGATAAGTATCCAAGCAGAAATGAATGGCGAATGTAACTATCGTGTTCAGCCCACCGTCAAGCTACCTCAGATTCAGTTGATCCAAAATATTTGGATATAAGCAGTTTTCTTACCACACCACTACTTCCATGCTACTTACATTCACATCTCGATCTATGAAGGTGTTCACTTTGGAAATAGACTGTGTATTTCAACGTATTTCCTGAGTGTGTGGAGGATCGATTGTAGAACGCCCTCTGTCCAATTACTTTGGTGTAAGTGAATTGTGAAGACTGCAGCTCTGGTATCTGGTTTTATGGGAAGTGGCTTTTGTATTTGCTCAACAATTGGGAAGAAGAAGGAGGATATATCATACCAGTTAGATGTAGCAAACATATTAACCATGATCAGGTCCAAGCAGCATCTATCAAATTACTAGTGCAAATGGTCGGCTCTGCATGGTCCTGCGTGGCATCCTACACTTGGCCTCTCAAGATCTGCTTCTGGCGGAACTGTGCGTCTGCCTTTCACCACTTTCCATCTGCACGCGCAGTCCGACGCTGCTCCTGAAGTGCAGCCTTAAGGCCTTTGCCCAAGACCACCTTAAACAACCTTCCACCTCCACCCCACCCCCAATGGAGCTCCCATTGTCCCATAACTGTGACAAGCAGAAATTCAGCAGGTGACTTTCTAGGAGGTGAACAAATATTCTTGCAGGCCTGTTCATTTCTGCTTCCTTTTCCTTTCCCTTCCTCCGTTGTATCCTTTTTATAATATATAAATGGCGCGCATATATAATGTAAGTCTTTTGGGGCGGAGATCTGGCCCTTGTAAAGGACCCTGTTCTCGATTGATTGATTGATTGATTGATTGATTGATTGATTAAGCCACTCAGATTCTTGTGTAACTGGAAACCAGACTCTCATTTTTGCTGTCTCAAGTGTCCAATAGTCTCATGCTTTTGTCTATTTCATACCTATGACAAAACCTATGAAAACATTGTCAATACATTTACTTTAACTGGAGTATGTTTTTGCTTTCGGTTTTTTTTAACGTTCTACCTACTTTTTGCTTCCAAACCCCAAACATAACCTAATTATTTCAGAATTAAGAAAAGATTAAAAGGTTCTCGATTATGAACTGTTGCCATTTAGCATAAACCCTTGTCCCAGCAGCGCCCAAGACATCGTGGACTTGCTTCCTCAGGTATGCTCAGAAGCTGCCTAGGTAAACTATGTGCCCGCCTTGTCAGGTATGAGTTGTGTTTATAAAGTGAGCACGGACAGTGCAAGCGGAGGGGAGTGTATTTGAACTGGCGCCTAATGTCCCCTGAAGTGTTAAGAAGCCAGAAGCAATGTCAACAACCCCATTTTCTGCAGTAGCTTCTGCAGGCAAGGAAAGGGGGAGGGAAGCAGAGGAAATCTACAAAGATTGCTCAAGGAACTGCTAATAGCCTGTTGCTGGAATCCTAGCTCTTAATGCAGCCAAGTGCTGGCGCTCAATTACAGCCAATGCATCAGAAACTCCTAGTTTATAAACAGAGAATTCAGGCAGATTGCAAGCTTGAAGAACAGAGCAAGCCATTTTTTTCTCCTCCTAAACTACATCTAAAAACAACGACTTCGCTATAACACTTTCTTTTTCCTGTTTAAGAGAAAACGTTTGAATTTTTTTTTAAGTGTGGTAACCATACTTAAACCATACTTAGCCATAAATTACACTTGCCCGTTGTTAGGCTGAAACTATTTCAGTTACTTGAAAGTTGGGTTTTAAGTTGTGAGCGAATTTCCACCTGGGGGAGGGGTTGCTCTTTCTCAGATTTTCAAATGTCAGTCAGCGTCAATCAATGAGCCGAACCCTATGTGGGTCTACTCAGAAGTCATTCCCATTATAGTCAACTGGGCTTACTCCCAGGAAAGTGCGGATAGGATTGCAGCCTGAGTTTCACTTCAAGGACAGAATAATTTTCTACTCTTGAAAAAAATGCGCGTGTATGTTTGTGTAACTTATCAAAGCTTTTGCTACCGAGGAAGAGCTATATGTACGATTAGCTCCATACTACAGAGAAGGAACAAGTTCCGGGAGAGCCATTCCTTTCTGGGACACTGCGTACAATCCGTAACATGGATGAAACGGAAGACACATTGTCCTGCCTTCCGCGTGAACAATATTCCACATTTTAAATAATGTGCAAGAGACCCAAAGGCACGTTTTGCCTACGCTGGGGTTTCCAGGTTTCTCTTCGGGCAGATCTGCAAAGAATTCGTGAAGTGATCCCTGTAATTCTCCCTGCTGGGCAGCATAGGGGAATCGGCCTGAACGCCTAATTGATTTGACCTTTTCCCATTACATCTAAAGGAGGACCGGGGGTATCCTTCACTCCTCCAACGACTCCTTGGTCCATTTCGGTGCCCCCGGCGTCTTACAGAAACAGGTAGATCGGCTGTTGTCGCGTTGACAGCCTCCCCCAAAGCTGAGGCTTGGGGCGTCCTGTGGGGAGATTCCTCTGGAAGAGGTCCCAGGCTGATCTCACCCCGCTGTTGCAGGCACTGACTGAGCCACCCACGCAGGCCTCCCTCAGGGTCCCAAGAAGGCCTGGACCACTAAGGGGGGGGCAAAAGCTCAGTTGTACAGGAGCTCCTCCCCCTGGCCCCTCCCCCTCGCCTCCAGAGCCATTCGCGGCTCGTAGGGTTTGTTCTCCGTGCTTGAAACATCTCTGGAGGCGAGGAGGACGGACAAAGGAGCTCAGGCTCCTGCAAAACTTAGCGTTCTGCCCCCACCACCACCATAGGAACACCACTGCTCTGGACAAGAAACGCTTCTCCCCGCCTGGAGAGAGAGAGAGAGAACTTCAGGGCTGGGCGGCTGCCTGTCGGCGAAGCCCTCCGCCTGCTAGGGAAGCGCGCGGCTCCCCAGGAAGCGCCGTGGCGGGGCGCGGGGCCTGCTTGGGCTCTGCGGCCAGGACGCGCCTGCTCTCCGCGGCCGGAGCGGCTCCCCGGCCCGGGCGGTGCGGGGCTTTTAGCGCCCCCCTCCCCACGCTCTGCTCTCCCCGGGCCGCGCTGCCAGGAGGAAGCCCCCGAGCCGCGGCCTGTCAGGCGCGGCTCATCCATCAGGCGGACACAGAGCAGACGCGCCCGCTCTGGCCGGCCGAGTGTTTGCCTTCCCCGCCATTATTGCGGGCCGCAGCCCCCTTTGTTGACACAGCCGGGCGGAGAAGTGCTGCTGGCCATTCATCAGGGGCGCGTCCGCCGAAGGGGGCTGTAAACAGGGCGAGGCGGGAGCGCCCATTTGGAGGAGTCGGCGCGGGCGGGGAGCCCTCCTCGCCGCGAGATAACGCGCCGGATAACGCGCTCTGGCTCCCGGCGGCATTAAGCGCGAGGCCGGCCGGGGAGCAGCAGCGCCTCCGCGGCCCATCAATCACCGGTGCCGAGGGCCGAATGGGGATTCCCAGGCAGCGGCACCGCGGGCCGGTCGGAGTCACGCGTTCTGGGCGCGCGCGCTCGCGGCTCCGAAGGCCCGCCTCTGCGGGGGGGGGCACACACGACCTGTCGCCACCTGGAAACGCGGAGATTGGGCTGCCGCCGCCCCAGCATCCGTCGCCCGCAATGACTCGGAACTGGCGGCTCGATCTGGCCTTGCGCGCGCATTCCTGTCTCTGCTGGCGCCGCTCTTTTGCTCTCCGCGTTTAGCGCACGAACAGCCTGGCTAATCTTACGCGGAATTCTACAGCCTAATGGACTGTAGAATCCAGGAACACTAAAAGGCTGCAATCTTATGCACGCTTCTTTGGGAGCAGGTAGCCCCCACCCCACCCCACCCCACCCCACCCCAAAGTAAATATGCCTAAATTCGGGTTGGTGGATCTCCTCCTTGCGAGTTTTCAGCGTTACGTGGCTTATCAGGAAAACCCCAGGAGACCGCCCCTGTTCCTGTTCCATAGGCAGCTCCAACGGATTTTCACTGAGCTGCCCTGAATTTTCACCTTTTTTGTAGGATCCAGTCTATCAATGCAATCCTATTCGTCCGCTCATAAGTAAGCCTCACGCTGTTTAATGGGGCTTATTCCCGGGTTGGATTGCAGCCTATAAGCGGGTAAAGATTCCTTTGGATCATTAAACGTTGGAGGGTGTGCTTGGCGGTAGTCATCCGTTCCGTAGTCGAGTTGTGCTTTAGCGCGGCGGGGAGAATGGGGATGGGATCTTCTGCAGGAGGAGGGCGATGCCAGTCCTCCTCCGACTATTTTTACTAGCCATCAAACTGAGCAGGGACTTGAAAGGTGAGCTCCTCATTATCATGAATGCACGAGTAATAGTGGAGTAGTAGTGAGCGTTGCAGGAACGTAGTGTTGCTATTGGCAGTACCGATTGCATTATTTTGCTGATAAGCAACGAGAATCAGCCAATTGCACCAAAACCTGGTATTCAAATAATCCTTCATTTGTGCTGAAGAGAAACAGCTCACTCTTCAGCTCAGTTCTCCCACCTGTAAACCTGAAATGACAGCTATGTACCTCACAAGGTGTTGCAACAGCATTTTTCCCAAATTGATGTGCCAAAATACATTATTAAAAATAAAGTTACAGGTGGCATAATACATTGTCATTGGAAAAGCAGTGATGTTCCTGGGAATGGGGGGAATGCTAAGTTTTGCAGGCCCCTGAACTTCTGGATAAAAGGACCCCTCCCCATCATCTTCACAGCCATTCCTGGCTCAGACAGCAGCTCTCACAGCCTTCAATGGCTGTGAAGGCAAGGGAAGGGGTCGCTTTACCCAGGAGCTCCTGCAAATCTTAGCATTTTGGCCCCCCTTCTAGGAACACCACTGGGAGAAAGGCCAGTCCTTGCCCTGGAATCTGGGCTAGAGAATTAACAAATCCTAACTTACTTAAGGCTTTTTCACACTTCCATGCCTAACGGGTGATTTCTCTACATGGGTGGCAGCTGAATGTATTCTCAGCAGAGTCCAGTGGTACGATTGAACAGAGTTAGACACTTAAGCCTATTTACGTTCTTGCAGTTTTACTGGATTGTAACAATTGCCATCGAAATTAATTCTAAACTATTGAAAATTCAATTGTGACTTTGAGCTCTAGTGGTGCATTCACACGTATCACATAATGCTGTCATAGTCAAGTGAAGAACATGCCTTGTGTGAATCATCAACCCATAGACTCTGAAACGTTTAATTTGTAATCCTTATAAATACTTCCCTGGTCTTTTTGAGCACAAGTACAATAAAGGGAACCAAAGAAACTGTAGCACTGGTGGACGTGGGCTTGACAGGCACACGCTATCAAGTCCTGACCTGGTGGGTGTGCTGTATATAAAAACCAGATCGAGCAAATGGATGTGTTCTCTCAGTTTACAAGGGGAAACTCCCGATCAATGAAAACATGGTTTGATGGCAGAGCGTTGTTGTGAGTGTTGTGATCAGGGCCGAAGTCACTTGGCTGCCACTTTGCGAGATCCTGTCATAGCCTTGAAAAGATCCATTCTGATTCTCGTTGTGTTCTGAATCCCCGTTGCCTGAAGGACATGTTTTGTGAAGCTGCAAGAATTGCGATTTGAAATAAGTCAGTCCAAATTGATCCTTTTCATAGGTGCCTGAGCTTCACTTTCCTCTGCTGCCAAAAGGGCCCAATCCTATCTAACTTTCCAGCACCGATGCAGCTGCAATGCTTCACCGAGGTAAGGGAACACAAATTCCTTTACCTTGAGGATCCCCCCAGGATGACTGTCCCTCCCCTCCCAGGATGCAAGCACCTGCCCAGTTGGCAGGGTTGCATCAGTGCTGGAAAGTTGGATAGGACTGGCCCAAAGTCACCCATAAACACTTTATGGACATCCCAGGAATGTCGGTGGTTTGTTCAAGTAACACAAACCAAATTAAATCTTTGCATGTAAAATCTTTACGGTAAATCCATGCCATTTTATTTTTTTTATGTATTTGAAGAATTTGTAACCCACTTTTCCCATGCTGAGGCAAATGCTCAAGGCGGCTTACATGGGCAGGCTAGTCTAAACTGCCATTTTTCAATTGTTTTTTTTTTTTTAACAAATACAGTATTCTGTGATTTACCTTCTGTGATGTAGCCTTTGCATTTTAACAGGCATGACACCAAAACAAGGGAAGTTGGAAACTCTAGTGAAGAGGGAAAGTTTGTGTGAGAAAACACACTAAAAGCTTCCAAAGTTTTTTTTTTATCGGGTGGGGGGGAGAGAAAGGAAGATTAAACCGGTTTATAAAGGTTTAGTGCAGATCTGTCCACATGTGTGCGCAATGGAGGCCCAGTTTGCATAGACTGGGAAAAGGTGAGGTGTCCTTTGTGTACTGTATTGTCCCAAACAAATTTTATCTTACTTGGTCTCAGTTTTGGCCCATATCAGTTTAGGGATCTATGAAGACAGCCTGAAACTTGGTGGTGTGAATTCGCTAAGTCTGGATTATATCCATTCCAGTTAAATTTGAAATTGCAGCCCGTCTGTGTAATAGAACTGGAGTGGATTTCTGTCTGAAGTGTAGGAGAATGAAACATCCAAAATGTTTAAAGAAGGAGGGGGAGGGTGTGTTTTTTTTTTCCTTTTTATAGGAAGACTCAAAGATTTCTTAAACTTGGAGAGTGGAAACGTCAGGGAGGTGGGACCCGCTCCAACATCCTCCTTCCACCTCCTCTCCCTTGCCTCCCAGCGTTTACATATATATTTTGGGCTTCTCTGTATACACTAATCTTTCAAACTGTCATCGCGGACTTCGGATCCGATACACCAGCCCAAAAAAACTCTCCCAGGGCAAGAATTTTAATTGACTCGGATGCTGCGCCTTCCATTTTCCTGCGAGATAAAGTGAATTCCACACTCTGGAAGAAAGAGCGGGGAGGAAAGAGACTTGGAGACCTACAGCCGAGCAAGACAGTTGCCATTTCCTCCTCCCTCTCCACGGATGGGTTTGCAGAAAGGACTTGCAAATTGTCGATCACCTACTACTGCCATTAGCTGCAACAGGGAGCAACAGGGGAGGGGGAGCGGGAGAGCCATAACCCTAATGGAAGCAATTAGTTTCAGATAAGCTCAAGTATCCTTCCCTGTCCAGCAGTTTTGGCAACTGTGCGCCCAGCGGACTTCGCCCTGGTCTGCGGAAAATAAAGTACTTTGGGTTTGACAGGCCAGAAGGACTCGACATTGAGGTGTGAGGGGCGGGGGGGGGGGGGGAACCACAGCATTTAGACTGGGAGCTCTTTGGGGATAGGAAGCCATTTATTTATTTTACCATATAAACAGCTTTGTAAACTGTATTTGCTGAAGAGCGTTATATATTCTGAAGAAGGAAGAGGAGGAGGAGGAGGAGGACGACGACGACAACAATGTCTGAAATGTATCTCGGTAATGGCCACAACTAGCCCGAAAACAAGAGGGAACACCAATTTCGTTGTATAATTCGGACCTTAGGCAGAAATCACAAGTTATGTGATAAAGTACGGACACTCAAAAATCCCTATTCTTTATGAACTATCATCAATGCATTTGGCGCCGAAAAGATACAATGAAGCTATCTGATGGCCCTCGGCCCAAAGGGCAGGACCCTAGAACACGCTGTGCTTATTATGCAGTTATTTCCCGACCGGTACACTTCTATGAACCTCGGAGGACTAACTTCCTTCGAACACAATTTACTGCAAAATGTCATTTGTTTACTGCTTCTTGGTCAACAAGCAGTTGTCTGTGCTGTGCAGCTCCTGAACTTATTTCTGGCTGTCCCCTGCCCTTCAGCTACTATTGAGAGAGAGAGAGAGAGAGAGAGAGGCAATTGAAAGTCGCATGTAATCGTCTTGAATTCCGAGCTTCTGTGTTCATGGATGGCTCAGTCATAACAACGAACATTCCATGACAGGAAAGGACAAAGGGAGGGAGGAGCAAATTTCCTCTCCTTTCCCAGGGAGGCCCGAACGAGCCCTTGGATTTCAGCAATATGGAGCTGCCTGCCTGCCTCTCGTGGGAGAGACAAGGAGGCACGCTGCTCCTCGCTTTTATGTGTGCAGCCCGATCTTACGCCACAACAGATTCAGGGAGACTTTCTCACTGTCGGGCATTAGGACGGCAGCTTTGGGCAACAGTTCAAAACCGTATTGCACATAGCGGGACTTCTTTCTCAGTAACCACACATAGGCTCTGTTGCACCGGTGCTTACCCAATCCAGAATACATTGCAATGAAATCTGAGGGCCTTGCTTCTGAAATAGGATCCAGATTGCAAGGGTAATTTAGGGCCCAATCCAAACCAAGTTTCCAATAATCCTATCCAAGTTTCCAGCACCAAGGCAGCTGTAATGCAGCCCCAAATGTTTCCTTACCTGGAAGAAGCCTCCATGACTGCCCCCCCACCAGAGCAGGATGCAACACACACACCCATTCGCATGGCTGCATAAGTACTGGAACACTGGATAGGACTGGGCCCTAAATTTAAAAAATGCATAGGAAAGGCATTTCCTTTAGCCTCAGAAGCATCTTTCTCAGCATACTCTCAATGCGCAAGACCTGAGGCCTCCCTCTACAACCCCTTTCCAGATATAACCTCCAACAGGGAGGCCCTAAGCGTGCTTACCTGGAAATAAGACGCATTGATTCCAATCACATTTGCTTCCCAAGGAGGCTGCAATCCTACACACTGTATTGGAAAAGGCAGGAGATACCCCAAGGAGATAGGGAATGGTATCAGAAATGACCCCTTGTCCCAGATAAACCAGGGATTATGAGGTTAATCCCAGAACTCCTGCTGCAGGAACACAGCTGCAGGCTGATGAGCTCTCCGGCTCTGAAGGGAGGACCGCACAGGTGCAGATGGGTGTGGCTGATGAATTAAAGCCTGCCCACTGATTGGCTGGCCTCAGTATAAAGCTGGATGGATAGGTGCTAGAGGAAAGGCCCCTGGGAAGGTGCTAGAGGATGGCACTAGGTAGGTGCTGGATGGATTAAGAAAGGAAGGGTGTTTAGGACCTGGGAAGGTGCTGGAGAAGGGCACCAGGTAGGCATTGGATGGATGGATTGCTGGATGGGTAGGAGCTGGATTGATGGAGTGCTGGCTGGACTGCCTGCCTGAAGGATGGACTGGGGAACTGGCTGAAGGACTAGATAAGGTAAAGTTGTTTTGGGAGACTATTGTTGGGAATTGTTATATGTCTGCCATGCCCCTGGAGCTACCAAGTGGAGGAGGCAGTTATGGCTTGTGCAAGGTGACTGCCTATTGTTAGGTGGTGGGGTTTGTTGGTGCTAGCCTTAGTTTGGAGCAGTCTGGAGGAGGCTGGCCAGCCTGTGATCCCAAGCAAACCTGCTGGAAGAGAGGAGGCCCAGTGGGTGACTGAACCCCTCCCTCTTGCCTATCTCTGAGGCCGCTGGGGGTGGGAAACTAGTTAGCCTAGTGTAGGCATCAGGGCCTTTTGGGAGACCCAACAGGGAATTTGGCAGAACACACACTCACAAGTAAAATTCAAATAAATGTAACACTTACTTACAAGCAAGTACATAGGAATGCGGTCTATCTGGGAAATAAGTCTCAAGGAACTCAGCTGAGCTTCTGAGTCAGCACGGATAGGATCGGGCTTCAGTTTCAGATCCCAATCCTATGTGTATCTACTCAGAAGTAAGTGCCATTAGAGGCAACGTGGAGCTTACTCCTTGGTAAGTGTGGAGAGGATTGCAGCCACAGTCTGAAACACTCAGTAATCCTTTTACATCGAGATCATTATCCATTTGATTTTACCAGCACTGTTCTGGAGGTTTTGGGTTGTGGGCAGAGGCAAGTGAAGGGAATGTCTCGCATAGCAGGGCCAAGATGGTGCTCTCCATGTGCTCGTTCCCTGCAATGGGACAGTCAAAGCAATAGGAGTGGAACTCTCCAGATTAATGTTGCTGAGGACCAGTCCATTCATAAGGCCTTCCTGAAGCCCGATCCTATCCCGAATGCTAATATGATTGGCAAATACATTTAACCAGCCCCACAGAGGCGGAGGGAACCTCTTTTCTAGTCTGTGGGCTGGGCTCTGACTTCCAACTCGAGGGCTGGGGGGGGGCACGCGCACATCAATCACTATCAATCAATCACTATTATTTATATACCGCTTTTCAACATAAAGTTCACAAAGCGGTTTACAGGCAAATAACAACATTAAAGTTAAATGGCTCCCTGTCCCAAAAGGGCTCACAATCTAAAGGAATGGAGAACACCACCAGCAACAGCCACGAGAAAGACACTGTGCTGGGGTGAAAAGGGACAATTGCTCTCCCCCTGCTAAATATAAGAGGACACCACTTGAAAAAGTGCCTCTTGCCCAGTTAGCAGGGGTTGGGACAGGGAGCACATCGAACTCGGGGTCATTTTTCAGAGATATGGTTCAGCTGATGTATAAGAAGCAGCCTCAAGAAACGCTCTTGGGGGGGGAGGAATGGGGGTGCAATTGAGGCTACATTCCGATGCCCCCTTTCCTGAGAGCAGGCTCTATGGAACACAGTGGGTACTTACTTCTGAGTAGACCTGCCTAGGATTGGGCTGTTAATCTCTTTCAGTACTGGCCTTTGAACCTTGCCAAAAATCGCCCCCCCCCCACCATACACTGATGGAGCAACCTGGGGTGTTTCGTTCGCTTTTCTTCCCCTGCAGTCCTTCCGCCCCGCCCCCGTGCGGTGCGCATCTCCTTTGTCCGGGACCCACCCGCTGGCTGGCACTGCCCGACCTGGAGGGGGCCCAGGAGGAGAACTCACCGGCGGACGACTCGCTTCCGCTCCGGGCTGCGGGCTTCCCAACGCAGCTGCCCGGCCCTGCTCTGCTCGACCGTTTCCCCCTGAATCAGACGTGCGCGAAGATGAGCCTGCTGGGTTGCGGCTGCCCTTCCGCCGCCCCGGAGCAAGTCTCCCTTCCGCCAGCCGGGCACTGCTCCCCCTTCCTTGTTCGCAGCTTCTCCAGGCCGGCCGGGTCAGGCCAAGACTGATTATGTGCTGCTCGGGGGTATTAAGCGGCAGTGCCTCAGCCTAAGTGCTTCTGAAGGGCCTGCTGCGGTCACCCGCATTTCACCGCCCTCCGCCAGAAGAGCCGCGGCTTTGGCCAGAGTCGCGCTCCTTCAGGCCCGAGTCAGGAGACGAGGGCATTGGAGGGGGGGGGGGTCTTTGGGAGGAAGGGTAACTTGTTCTGCCCTTGGCTGATGGCGATTAGGGTGTCTCCTAATCACGATTAGGGTGTGGCCAGCAGCCCACAGCCGCCAGGTTTGACCTGACTGCCCCATTTGGGCCTTGCTGCTGCTTACTGGGCAAGAGGTGTTCCCTTATATTTATCAGGGGGAGAGTAATTGTCCCTCTTCACCCCTGCGCAGTGTCTTTTCTAGTGGCAGTTGCTGGTGGTGTTCTGCTTTTTTTTTTTATTATTATTTAGATTGTGAGCCCTTTTGGGACAGGGAGCCATTTAAATTTATTACAGTACTATTTGCCTGTAAACCGCTTTGTGAACTTTTTGTTGAAAAGCGGTATATAAATACTGTTTTGGATTGATTGATTGATTGATTGATTGATTGATTGATTGCTGTTAATACTTCTCTTCCCTCCTCCCCCCCAAGTTCTCCAGAATTCCTTCCTGCTACTTAACTATACTTCTGGGGCCTTCATTGTACCGCAGAAACCACAAGCATGGGCGCCTTTGAAGGGGAAGCGCATCGGGTCACGTGTGAATAGACCTCCGGTCAACCCACCAGTTCTGGAGCTTGCCTGGTTAGAAGGTTATCAGAAGAGCTAATGTGTGCCTTACTTTTGTTTGCTGAAAAGTATGTCTTTAAAAAACCCATCTTTAGGTCAACATGAAAAATCGAAGCTCCTCGCGAACGTTTTTGTGTTTCCTCAGTTTTGTTTTTGTTTTTTTACCGCTAGCCAAGACCAGGCCCGCTTGGGCCTTTGAACGCGGACCGCGCAGGCACGCCAACCTCCAATCTCCAACCCTTTCTCCCACTTGGAATGGCGCAAGCTGAGGCAAACTTAGAGCCCAATCCTATGCATGTCCACTCAGAAGTCAGTTCCATTATAGTCAATGGCGCTTACTCCCAGGAAAGTGTGGATAGGACTGTAGCCTCACAGAGGAATCAGGGTCCTGCCGTTTCCCCAACCCACCTTATATTAGTAGAGATCAAATACCGGGGACGGACCTTCACTTGCCTAGCAGTTCCCCCCACCCGCCCAGTGTTCAGAGCTGCTCAGTTTTGCACCCTTTCCCGAATTGATTCCCGTGCTGCGATTGGGGGAAGGAGGCGCAGCCCCCCTTCTCCCCCTCCCCACCTTCCTCCTCCGGCCCTCTTGACACTGACTATTACCATAGGGGTCACCATATTCGCCCGATGCTTTGCTCGCGGCCTGTTTATGCCGCCTGACGGCATGATCGATGGCATCAGACCGGGCTCTTGTACACAACTGGGCCAAGGCGAGGAGGAAACTCCGAGCGAGCGAGCGAGAGGCGGACGTCGCGCCTCGGACTGCGCTGCTCGGAGCTCCGTGACTATATTAGGTGGGCCTGGAGCGCCGCATCTCTGGGGCCGCGGCGCCCGGGCTGGCCAATGAGAGAGGGCCCCCGGGGCAGAGTCCCGCCCCCTGCCCCCTTGCCGCCCTGCCTCCCTACCTGCCTCCAGTGGAGAGGCCGAGGCCGGGCGCAGCGCTGCGCACTGCTGGCTATGCGCCCTCGGGGCAGCGGGCGCGCGCGGCGGGCACCTGGTCGCGCTTGCAGGAGGCTGGCCGGGCGCCGGCCGCTGCCTCCCCCGCGATGTTCCCCAGCCCCGCGACCACGACGCCCTTCTCCGTCAAGGACATCCTGAGCCTGGAGCAGCATCCCAGCGCGCTGGCGTCCCTGGAGCTCTCGGCGCTGGGCTCGCCCTCGTCCTGCATGCTGGCCGCCTTCAAGCAGGAGGAAGCCCCGCTCGCCGACACGCCCGCCGGCCTCTCCAAGCACCCCGGCGGCCCTTTCCCCGGCGCCGGCTTCTACGGGAAGAACTACGTGGAGATGGACTCGGCCCAGGAGCCCAAGGGGGACAAGAAAGGTATAGGAAGGAAGCGGCAGCCCTTGCCGAGCAGCGGGAGGGGGAGGATCGACGAGGGACAGGGGAGGCTGTTGGGGGGCGTCGGGGGCAGCTGCAAAGCAGGACCTCGCCTTGACGGAGGGTCGCCTGTCTCAGGGAGAGCGATCAGCAAAACTGCAGATCGTCCGGGGGAAGGCAGTCGCTGAGAGTGATTTGGGCCTCCCGCCGAAGGTCCCACTCCAGAAAAAGGAGCTGACAGTCGGCCCTCCGGGAGAGTCTCGTTGACGCGGCACTGACGACTTCACGCAGAGAAGCAAAAAGTGAACTCCTGAAAAACAGAGCGAACTGATAGGGCCCGAACCAGGGAGCCGCGGTGCGGTTTAGGAATGGTTGGGTTGGCCTCTGTAGACTCGTTTCGAAGTCGGAAAGAGCTGGAGGAGGACTGAAATGGGGCTGCGGAGCGGGGGGGAGGAAACCCCCCCGACCTGCTGTTCTCAAGTGGTGGTCGAAGTGTAGGGCAATTCGGGGCTTTGGCTGCCAGTCCGATCCTAGCGGCAGTGAGGTCTGGAATGCCCTTTGGGGCTGACCACTCGCCTTAGCCTAAGATCTGCCTGCATTCGTGCAGATTTCTTCCGCTGGAGAAGCCGTCGTTCAGAATAAGGATGCCGGTTTGCGTGTGTACGGCGCTTCGCGTGCGTGGACTTGCTGAGGTTCTCTCGCCGAAGCCGTGATAGCCCCACATTTCAGATGAGGGAGGGACGGGGGGGGGGAGAGAAGAGAATCCTTGCCTAAGATCACGCAGGGAGTTTGTGGCAGGGACGCGATACTCCTCGAGGCCTTCTGGCTCCTAGCTCCATCTCCAGCGTGTTTGCTCCCTGCGGGTTCACTTACTTTCGAGGAAATTCTGTAGGACTTCAGCGTTAGCCGGGCGTACAGCTGTTCCGAAGCAGCGAAGAATCCGGCAATGTGGTGCCTGGTTTCATTTTCGAGCTTCGAGTTTCCCACTGGTAGAAAAAATATGACATGTTAATATTATAAATATTAGTGCTATTCCTAATAGTAATATGAATACCATTCTATCGTAATGTAAATTAATAATGTTGCCAATTACAGCCATATTTTAGCAATTAAAACCATAGGTCTATAGCCTAGCATTTGTGTTAAACTGAGTTTCACTGAGATAACATCGAAGTCAGCTTTGTGTAGTTGTAGGATATGTGATGTATTAGTGGCATTATTAGAGAGCTTCTCAGCAATCAAGTATCCCTTGATCGCAGTCTTATAAGCCTGCAACACTTTTCAAAGTGCTTGATAGGGACCACTTAACTCCCAAATTGTGAGATACTTCAGAGTCTTCCGGTTCTCTCTCGAGTGGGACTTTTCCACAACAAACTGGGAAGACCAGCCTTCCCCAACACTTCCCGGAAGTTCTACAGGCGTCTCCCAATAACTTCGATTTATTTCCGAGTTGACCTGACTGATTTTAATTGTACTAATATACACATCATCTGGTTAGGATCTTGGTCATAAATAGGATCATACACCAGAATTAAATTCCATTCAAATCCCTTGCTCCTTAAACGTTTAGGGTTGCAGCATAATTTCTTAGTTACAGTGTCAGGTTAATAAAGATTTCCAAAGGTTGCCATTGGTGGTCAAGTATTTTCGTTCTGAATGTTTCTCCCGCTGAAGTTTCCCATTAAATGTATTGAAACTGTTTTAGGCTAGCAGCAGCTGCCTGAAGCACACTTCTCCAACTCGCCATGAGGAAGAGGAAGTTTCTGTAGTGTGAGGGACAGTTCTCCATTCCTTCCGAGAGATCGATGGAGCCCACAAAGCGCAGGCTGTTTGCTGGACTATACTAGGATTTGTGGCTGGGAAGTTGGAAAAGATGGCCTGCCCAGTCCACAAGCCCTTTAAGAAGCCTGCTATGCCTCAAATAGGCTGCGCAAAACTGAAGCAAGTCCCATGGACTTCCCTGCATGCCTGGATACGGCCTTCAGCTGAACTTGGTTAGAGTTCTCAATAGATGCACAATAGATGTCCAAACCTGAACAAGACCTCTCGAAGTTCGTGAGACTTACTAAATAACACCAGGAGGTTGGTAAGGGTGGTTTCGGAGGAAAAAATGTGAATGAGCGCCATCATCGAGGAAAACTCCGGAACAAATGTGTGAAGCTACCTGATCGTGCCAGCCTAACACGCCTGGTTGGAAATAAAATGGGCATGATCCAGCCAAGGTTAAGCCCGATTCTAGGTTTCCTCAAAAGTAAACCCTGTTGATTCACACTAAACTCAACATCCCCACTTTTGTGTGTTGAGGAGCAGATTTAAGATTTGGAAGTTCAACGCGGTGTAAAAAGAGTTAAAACTGAGTTTTCAAAGTGCTGAAAACCTCTTCATTGGAATTTATGGGTCTTGCTAAATGAGTATCTGCAAATTCACTCGGAAGCAAGTACTCCAGGGAGTAAATCTCACTTATTCCAATGGGGAATTTGGAGGGCCTGCAGTAGGAAGGCAATGAGATCAAATCATCCAGACTTTGTGTTGTTGTTTTTTCCTGCAAAAGATCTTTGCGGAATCATCATCGTCCAAAGTTCTCCAAAGGAGTTGGTTGTTCGTTAAATATTATGCGGAGTGAACTAGGTTTCACTATCAGAATTGCCCTGCATTACAATAATTAAATAATGGGATTTTTTTGGTATGTAAGATCTCCAAATCCTAAACGCAATTCTTAAAAGGGAATAAAGCACACTTAGGATGTGGCCTTCCTTCGAAATAAGGAAGCAGCGTTCCCTCCTCCCAGCACAAACTTGATTGTTAATCTCGATAAGGGGTACACAATCCAGTGAAAACTAATTGGGATTTTGGGCATCGAGGCCAGTGCAATCGATGGCGTTTTTAAATTCATGGTGCTTTTTATTCACACACTCATTCCACCAGTTTTAATGAGAAGTTAAGTTCAGCCCTCAAGGATTGCGCAGTATAAATCCAAAAAGAAATTGGGTTTGGAAATTGACTCAATACCTTTCACGCTATTGGGTCACTTATTCTGAAGCGAATCCTTTTTACAGTCAGGTCCACAATCCAGAGCTGCTGCTTTTATTTAGATGCAATGATATTGCCATCCTAAGCACATTTATTTGGCAACAAACCCAGATAACAGAATAGCAGAAATCCATTTAGGATCAAATTCCAGCCCTATCCATTTTTATATGGGCTGGTATTTCAGTGGGTGAGTTTGAGCCAAAATTAAGGGTTTTTAAGCCCTATGCTCGTGTGCTTAACTTCTCCATTGAAAGCATTGGAGCTTCCGTATTTGGCTGGATCACACGAGGTTTATGTTTTGACTTCTCGCGTCCCTTTGAGTGGTCAGGAGCCCATCTGACTTACACAGTTGGGTGTACCCTGGAAGCTTGAAGACTGCCGGAGGAAAAAGCCAATGTACAATCAGAATGGCGGTGTAATCGGATTGTGTGTGGCTCGGATTGGTTCTCATGTTAACACAACTTTCTCCAGCCTTTAGTTAGTGGGAGTGGTTGGCTGTCGATTTTTTATTTTTATTTTTTGGTCTTCAATTAGTTTTGAAAATTAGTGTTGGCATCCAGACCAGGAAATAGCATGAAAGGGACGTGTTTTGAAACCTTTGCTTCTGGAAGGGGAGAGCCAGTCTAGGGCCAAATCCTACTCAATTTTCCAGCAACCAGCAACAGCCCTGTAGCAAGGGAAAAAAATGTTCCCTTATCTCCACTGCCCTCCCACACCAGAATGCAGTGCACACCCTGTTGGCACTGCTACATCAGCACTGGAAAGTTGGATAGAATTGGGCCCCTAGGAACTGTTTTGAAAGCAGGTACCTATTTATTTTTATGGGCTCATGAGGTTGGGAGACTGATACTCCAAACAAAGCTGTAGTCCAACCCACAACTGTGGTGTGTTGGATCAAACCCACTCCTTTCTTCCATTGGGTGGTGGCCACGGCCAAGTCGTGTTAATCCGTTGCAGTGAAAACAGCAAGAGAGGACTGCACTGACTGCATCTCTGCCATCCTAGAGCCGTTTGGACATCCCCTTATCTCTGCGCCCTGACCAATTTGAAGGTGATTCTTCATGTATGGACGGTAGCCTTTAAGGTCCTTGAAGACTCTTTAAGGTCCTTGAAGACTCCTGTGAAAATGAATTGCGTGGGCTCAGGCGTCCCCATCTCCTGCGGGGTTGCCTCTGGAAGGGACGTCAGGCACAATTTTCCAGCCCTGATGTAGCAGTCACAAAGGGGCGTGTGCTGCCTTTGCGGGGTAGGGAATCAGGGAGGCCTCCTCAAGGTAAGGGACCGTGGTGTGTTCGCTTCCCTTGGGGCTGCATTTCATCTGCATCCGCTCCGGAAAGTTGGATAGAATTGGGCCCTGGGAGTCTGTCCAAAGCCCACCGAGCTTGCTCTGTTTGCCTTCCAGGAGCAGACCTGTGCGCCCTCCAGAAGCCCCTGGAGCAGGAGAAACGGGACGCCGAGGACGCGGAGCGGCCCAGGCAGAGGAAGCGGAGGAAACCGCGCGTGCTCTTCTCGCAGGCGCAGGTCTACGAACTGGAGCGCCGGTTCAAGCAGCAGAAGTACCTCTCGGCCCCGGAGAGAGACCACCTGGCCAGCGTGCTGAAGCTCACCTCCACGCAGGTCAAGATCTGGTTCCAGAACCGGCGCTACAAGTGCAAGCGGCAGCGGCAGGACCAAAGCCTGGAGATGGTGGGGCTCCCTCCCCCGCGGCGGATCGCCGTGCCCGTCCTGGTCCGGGACGGCAAGCCCTGCCTGGGGGACTCGTCGCCCTACAGCTCGCCCTACAACGTCAGCCTCAACCCCTACAGCTACAACGCCTACCCGGCCTACAGCAGCTACAACGGCGCCGCCGCCGCCGCCGCCTGCAGCGCCAGCTACAGCTGCAGCTACCCGGGCGTGCAAGGCGTCCAGCCCCCCTCCGCTGCCGGCAGCAACTTCGTGAACTTCAGCGTGGGGGACTTGAACGCCGCCGTGCAGACGTCCATCCCGCAGGGGAACGGGGGCCTCTCCACGTTGCACGGCATCCGAGCCTGGTAGGAGGAGCGGGCGCGGTGGGGAGATGATTGACGCGCCCACGCGGGGGTGGCCTGGCCTGCCAGGGAGTCCTGCAGGAGCAATCGGGAGAGCCCCGGGGCTCCTTGAGAGAAACTGTCAGCAGGGATCATCCTGGACTCGAGGATGGGGGGAGGCACTGCCCGCCCGCCCGCCCCCACCCGGCCTCCCCCATTGATTGAAGGAGGCCCAGCGCTCTGGAAGGACTCCCAAGGACTCACTTGGCCGCTCTTTGGTGGTCAGTTGAAGCCCTCCACTTTGATCCAGGCCAGGGTGAAAAAGGGGGGGGGACTAAACAATGAAAGCCGCAGGAGCAACTAGATGATGATGCCAGCTGCGAGCCTAGTCAGAATGCCAGGCAGGCGTTTCATCCACGTCCCCCGCCCCCCCCCCCATGAGCAGCATTTCAGAGAGCGACTGGCATTTTCAGGGTGGCGGGTTCTTGTTTACGAAAAGACACCTCCTTCCTCCCCCCCCCCTTTCAGCTTCTCTCTTGTTTTATAACCCAAGGAGCGTCTGGTCCAGACTGTTTTGTTTTTTCAATACCTGGAGAAGACGCACAATGGCTTTCATCATATTTAAAAGCCCGGTCCATGAATCTCAAGGAAGGATTCGGGCATCGTGGAAAGCCCCGTGTGAGCCAGGCGTGGAAGCCACGTTGTCTTGCTGGGTGACTACAGCGTTTTGTTGGTTTGTTGGTTTGCTTGAAATCAAACGTCCTTTGTACAGGATCTTGAATGATGGGACAAGAGATCAGGTGTGGGGGTGAAAGACGACTCAGTCCCTTAGTCAAAGCCACACCAGAGTGAAGTCAGGTGCTTTTGTCCTGCCAGATCCCCGTAGTTATGCACTAAACCCGTGAGTGATGGATAGTTTGGAAATGCACTGTCTGTTCCTGGCCTCGCGCCTGGTGCGATGTAACGTGCGTGGTTTCCCTTTTTGCTGTACAAACTGATGGAACTGGGTGTCTTGTCATTAAAGAGACTGACTTGAGTTTCTGCATCTTATTTGCTGCCCTAGACTGGCAAGGATTTCTGACTCTGTGATTCTCACGAACCTGACTGCACCAATCCAGTAAAACGTAGGTGTCTGCCATAGGCAGCGACAGTGGGTGGGAAGGAAGGGTGCCCTCCGAACGAGTCTAGTCTCTCTCCACCCGTTCTCGCTTCCCCGTTTCTGAAAGGTTACTTGAAAAGGCGTTTTTCGGATACTCAGAGCGTTTTTTTTTTCTTAATTACCGTCAACCAACAGCTCACAACCTTTCCAGTTTCTAGTTAGGGAGGGAGCCGGATTGTTTTCCTTATTGAAAATGTTTATTTGGTTCACCAAATCAATAATCAGGAATTGTCAATGTTGACAGTATCCCGCACTTAAGACACATGCGCGCATCTGTTCAAACAGCCCCTACCCAAGAGGAAAAAAGTAAAGGGAAAAGCTGAGAGACAAAAGAAGAGGAGCGGAGCAGAGCGTCAATGTCTAAAACACTGTAGGCGCAATCCTAACCTGGAGTTAGGCTGGCACAGTTAGGCCAGCAAAGTCTGGCTGACAAAAGGGCCACTGCAAAGCATGTTTGGACCACACTCACAGTGGTGGCGGCAGCGGCGCAGGTCTCTGTGCTGGCCTCTCTGACTCCGAGGGTAGTGCAAACATACTTTACGGTGTCCCTTATGCCAGACAAACTTTCCTGGCCTAACTCCAGGTTAGGATTGCGCCCTGTTGTTATTTGTCTTCAGAAATGCATCCTGGGACAAAGACAGGAAGGGCGTTTGCAGTGGAACAGAAGGAGCAGCTCCCCCCTCTCCCAATACTGGTTCTGGTCCCATGGCTGACCCTGGCTCAAGTTTTAGGGATTCAGTTCCTTCCATTTTAGGAACATGGTGGCACTGTGGGTTAAACCGCTGTTGCTGAACTTGTTGACAGGTTGGGAGTTCGAGACTGCGTGACGGAGTGAGCTCCCGTTGCTTGTCCCAGCTCCTGCCAACCTAGCAGTTCAAAAGCACCTAAATGCAAGTAGATAAATAGGGACCACTTTGGTACGCTACGGCGTAGAGTCATGCCGGACACATGACCACGGAAGCTTGTCCTCGGACAAAACGCCAGCTCTACAGGCTTTGAAACGGAGATGAGCACCGCCCCCTACAGTCAGTCAGGACTAGACCATTCAGTCGTGGGGAGACCTTTACCTCCTTCCATACTGGCCAGCATCAAAGCCATAAAGGTCCACTGGATTTGATGGAGATTCAAATCCGCTTACAAAGATTGTAAATTACTCAATGCCTATTTCTTCATGCCCCAAAACTGCTTCCACGCGCTTCGCAAGGAACTCAAGTGGCACATGACATGACCTCTTGAAAGCGATGGGGCTGAGCCCAGCCCACACCCTGTCGCGCTCTTTGATTGTTACAGGCACAGGAGAAGTCAGGTCGCTTCCGAGCAAACACGCTTCGCAATTCCCGCTGTAGCATTGTGGGGTTTTCACATCCCCGGAGCCACCGCCTGTGTCCTCAGAGGGAAGTGGATAGGGGGCAATTCAGTGGCACGCTGCCTTCCAAGCCCTACTCGAAACCAATGTGGGAATCCCGCGTAAACCTGGCCGCGGCCGGGGCGTTCACGGCGCCTTCCATCGGGCTGCCGTTACAACCTGCCCGGGGGAGCCGAGCCTGGCAAAGCCGGAGATCGACCGAGAAGAGCCGGAGTGATGATGGCCACGAAAGCGATCGCCCGCGGCCGCTCCCCGGGACGCTTGGCCCGAAAGGGGGCGAGAGGGATGCCCTGTGACAGCCGCCCAAGAGCCGTGGCACCGGGTTGTCCGCTGAGGATTGCCCGGAGCCCGGCCCCTGTATGCCCTGTTTTCTGTCCCGCCCCCGTGTCAGCATCACGTCCGCACCCGTCACTTAAGTCCAAAAGGCAGCGTCGTGGAGACAACCGGAGGGCGCTCCCGACAGCGACAGCGACACAACATGGGGAGGGGGGGGAAGCTGCAATGTCCGACACGTGGGGGGAGGGTGCGGTGAACGCCATGCCCAGACCTTGCGTGTCCGCTCACTCGCCTGCTGCGACTCAGGCCTGGCCTCGGGATAAAGAGGCGGGGCGACCGCATCACGAAGCCGTCCAAAGGCACCGAGAGGGGAGCGATCATTACCTGCAGATCGCTTCACTCCATTCCAGGAAAGGCAACTGCTGCTAGTCATGCTGGCTACTGCCTATGCTGAAGGGCCCTATTCGCAGGCTGAGTGCGTGCGTGCACATACAGACGACCGCCATATACGCGCACGGTCTTTCTTACACGTGCAAAAAATCAACCCGCTTCAAATGCAACCATCTTTTACATCTTGTTGTCTTGTGTACAGTGAGCCCCATATTATTCATATTATTCTGGGAACGTGGTCTGAATTTTCAGCGGTGCCCTGATAGTTGCAGTCATTTTTCGTTGACTTTGTGATTCGCCCTTTTTGCTCACATCCCCTCCCCCCCCCAAAGTTTGGAGCGGGGGGGGGGGCGAAGAGGACGGAGGAAAGAATGGTAGAGATCCACAATTCCCGTCATGCCAACTCCTGCCTGCCTGGCGTTCGAGGCCCCCAGTATCTCAAGCGTTTTTCCACCGCCTCGATTCTAAAGCCCCGGAGTGACCCTTGCTCCTCTCGTTTTTTCACGGGAAGCAAAAGGTCCCTGAAGCGCTTCTCGCGTTTTTTGGGTTGTGCCTGTAATAACTGTGCTAGGTCACATTAACTGTGCCATTACAGTTAATGTGGCCTAGGGCGCAATCCTAACCAACTTTCCAGCACCGGGGTAAGTCAATGCAACTTCGAGGTAAAGGAACAAACATTCTCTTTCTTTGAGGAGGCCTCCGTGACTGCCTCCCCATTGGCCCCGCTGTCTCAGTGCTGGAAACTTGGTTCGGGTTGCGCCCCTAGAGAGGGCGGGCGCCCAATTCACGTCTGCCATGACAGTTCAACGTAAGGAACGCGTTCTAATTCATCGTTTCACTACTAAGGCCTTATGTGGTTCTTGTTGTCGTGAGAATGGAAACCCGCTGCTGGTCAGAAGGCTGATTGGCAGTACAAATGTCTCTCCTCCACTTTCTCATCTGCACAAACGATCGTGGGCCGTTCAGATAAAGCACGCCAGGATAGCAGCCCAGATAAGAGGCGATGCTAGTCTCCTGTATGGAGGCGGACGAGTTACTCTTTGGCACCCACTCTCAAGTCGGCAGTTTTCGCAGCACATCAACACCCAGTTTGGTCTGTAGTTCAGACCAGGATCCCCGAAAGGAGGCAGGTTATTGTTAAGGAGCAGGAATGGTGGGAAGGGAGGGGGCGGCGGTCGGCTTGGAGCCTGGTGAGCTGGTGCTGTTCCCATTCAGCCTCTTATCGGATGTCAATGGGAGCAACAACAAACAGGAGAATCTCGCGCAGTCAAAACATCCTGGGGGCGGCGGGCACTGGAGCAGTGCATTGTGCTGGCCTTGGAGAATGCAATTAGGAGAAGCCGGGGACCGCCCGCCCTCTCCGGGGCTCCCCTATCGGACCCATCAGTAAACAAGGATGGAGACAAGAAGCCCGGGAGGAGGGCGAGAAGAAGGGCGGCGCGGTGGTCGCTGCTCTTTAGCGAGATGTAGGACTACGAAGTCCAGGGAGCGCAGCCCCTCTCCCAGCCCCCTTCGCCCACCCGCCCTCGTTGGTGAAGCTTCATTCTTTGTTGACTTTGTGATTCGCCCTTTTTGCTCTCATCCCCTCCCCTCCCCCCCCAACGTTTGTAGGGGGGGGCGAGGAAGAAGGAGGAAAAAATTGTAGAGATCCACAGGGAATCACAACATTCTCCCTCAGGGCTGAACTGCACGTTTTTACTTTGTAAACTTCCCAGCCCACCAATCGGAATAGTCCAGTAAAAAATAAATAAATCATTTTTTAAAAAATAAACAAAACAATACTGAAAGTCAATCAGAAGCAGGAAGAAGAAAGCAGCATTAAAACGCTGCCTTAAAACAAAATAACCCCCTTGGTATAGGTCTTTATAAGTGTGGTCAACTTATGGGAGCTGAGAATGGCCTTCCAGGGAAAGGAGTTCCACAAGCAGCTTTCCACTACTGAGGAGGCACTTCAGATAATGCGGGCACCTGGAGGAGAGTCTACAAAAATGACCCCCCCCCCCAACAAAAGAGGAAAACAGGAGTAGCTTCCTGTTAGAGGAGCCAAAGACTTCCTTCCAGGCTTCCATGTCACATGTGATGAAGGTCTTGACAGGTCAATGCCAACACTTGAGCTATCTTCAGGAACTAACTGAGGATCAGGACAGAGGCTTAAGCCTCTGTGTCCCCACCTTCCGAGCCCCCATAGAAGCCAAGCAGCTGAGTTGTGTGCAAACTGCACTGCAGCTTTGAAGTCATCTACAGAGACAAACCCACCTCTGTATCCTGTATCGGCACTGGAAAGTTGGACAGGATTGGGCTATAGGTGACCTTAGGAAAGCTGCTCCTTCACAGCCCCATGGCACTATGGGGATAATGATACTTACCTGACAAGGGTAACACATGCATAAGAACATAAGAACATAAGAACATAAGACGAGCCCTGCTGAATCAGGCCAAAGGTCCATCTAGTCCAGCTTCCTGTATCTCACAGTGGCCCCACCAGGTGCCCCAGGGAGGCATGAGACAACAAGATGCTTGGATCCTGTTGCCACTCCCTTGCATCCAGTACTCTGAAGTAGCCTACTACTGATGTAAAAAGGTTGCACAATCCATCATTGGTTATAGCCCAAGATGGATTTCTCTTCCAGAAATCCATCCAATCCCCTCTTAAAGGCATCTAGACCAGATGTCATCACCACCTCCTCTGGCAAAGAGTTCATCACAATGCAAATCACAATGCAAATTGCTAGGACTGTCCCAAGGGTTGTTACATCCACAAGAAGTGCCTGAGACCAGGAGAGGGCAGGAGGGGACCACAACCCTTACCCTGGCATCAGGTCATACGTGGCATCCCACTGGTGTCACAAACATATCCAGGCCAGTTCCTCAGTGCAGCAGCACCAGTTTCTCAGTGCTGCACTAAGTAAAGAGGAAGCAGTAGGGCAGAACTAAGGATCACTAACAGGACATGGGACACGTTTAATTGATTCACACAAGACCAACCTGCAAATCTGTGTACCTGATATTGTGGAGTATATTGCTATTGACGTATAGCATTCCAATTGTCTGGTTATCCTACTAATTATCCTAGTAGGTCATTTACCACCACCACCCTCCACACACTCACTCACGGATTCAATCCTCAGATGGTACATATATGGACAAAAATCAGGCTCTGGAGTTTTAACACACTTCCTTTCAAAAGTGATGCCACCATTGTCATCACCATCTACCAATTCTTTAAATCCATGCTGCTATGCATCCTGAATACACGTGCGCACGCACGCACAGAGAGAGAGAGAGAGAGAGAGAGAGAGAGAGAGAGAGAGAGAGAGAGAGAGAGAGGACTCTTTGGGCTAAATAGTTGCCCTCACTTTCTCTCTTAGCACAAGATGGTTCGCTTTCCCCAGTTTATTCCTGAAAAATTATACTGTATTCAGTATACTATTGAATTAAAATGCTAAATTAAATTAAATACTAAATTAAATTAGTATGTTAATTAAAATTAAATTAATACAATACTAAATTAAAACCAAATCAGCAGAAGTTATCATGAGTCCTAGTTAGGGCAAGAGTAGATTTCAGAATCAGGAATATGAGATAACGTTGTGGTCACTTTCAGTGAAATACATTGGTTTAACCAAAACATGATTGTATTTATTTAATTTATTTTGAAAAGCTTTTCCACCACCCTCCTTCCAAAGGATCCAGAGGGAAAAACTAAAAATATACTAAAATCACACAATCAATAAAAACAAAGCACTGGCAATCAATCAATTAAAATAAATTTAATTTATTTTGAAAAGCTTTTCCACCACCCTTCTTTCAAAGGACCCAGAGTGGTCTACAAAACACCAACAATATAAATGAAAATCACACAATCAATAAAAAAGCACCTGCAATCAATCAAAATCAACAACAGCCACACCTAATCAAGGACAGCAGCAACAGCACAGCATGAAGGAGCTGAAATAGCAAAAGCTTCTCTTAGCAGCCACAGTTGGCCAAAACATTTTCAGAATTTTGGCTCGGAGGGGAGCTCATTCCATAGAGCTTTCCACATGGCTGCTGAGGCTGCTGCAGCATAGAGATTCCTTCCTCTGGCTGCCCATCTCACTTCCAACAAACCAGGCACCTGAGACAAACCAGGCCTCAAGACATAAAGCTATTTATTCAAAGGAAAAATGGAAAAGAACTTGTGGGAGAAAGTTGTCATTTTGAAAAGAAAGAAGAAAACACAGTCTAATCAAAGCATTGGCTTAACTCAGGTGCTAACATGCTGATGTAGGGGACCAGTCATGTATCCCAATTAGGAGATATGTGTTTGAGATACATGTTGGCTTGAGCCACATCTCAAACTAGATTGGCTTGTTTTGGTTGAAAAGGAAAAACCCCCATTTTAAAAACACCAGCAATCAAGAGGTTAATAGAAGACCTGCCAATCCTATGGGAGGATTCCTGCTGTTCTGGCAGCTCAAGGTTCTTTATAGCTGTTGGAAAAGGTGATATGATGTTTTGCACAGCCAGGTTCCTGCCACAAGTGGCAAGCGGTCACAGCCACACTCCCGCAGCCTTGCTACAACGCCTGGTGCTGGTAAGTCAGTGTGGTGGGGATGGGGGCAGTGGTGTCAGTAGAGTTTGCGGCACCTGGAGTGGAAGGTCAGCGCATCACCCCCCATGATGCGCGTCACCCCTCCTCCCAAACCATACAGAATAAATTACAATATCATATGCACAACCTAAATGCAGTGTTATTACTAGGGTTGGTGTTACCCGCCCCATCAACTTTATTTATTTATTTATTTATTTATTTATTTATTTAACTATACATAGTACAGGTCACCCAACAAATTAGTAACCAGCAAAAAACCCGTTGCCAATTTGATGACACTCACACAATTAAATAAAGGTTCTAGTATTAGCTCTGATATATGGGAATCTGAATTGACTCATAATAATGATTTTTTAAAAAAGAAATTGTGATTTTTACAAAAAAAATAGTATTTTCAGTTTTTTGGCCATAGCTTTTGATAGAATGACGATATTACACTCTGGTTTTTTCATTGAATTCTGGATGAAATTCTGCATCCAACAGTATATAGCATGATGGTATTATTCTGTAAAACTGCGATTTTTAAAAAATTGTGATTTTTACATTAAAAGTTGTATTTTTTGTTTTTTGGTTTTTGGCCATAACTTTTGATATAATGAATATATTATACTCCGGTTTTGAATTCAGGGTGAAATTCCACACACAAACGGTATATAGCATGATAGTATTATCTTTTAAAACTGTGATGTTAGCTATTTTGGTCCCTGGTGTTGTCACACACCCCTGTGCACATCACCTGGTGTGGCCCACCCCCTGCCGCCCTTCACGACACCACTGGATGGGGGACAGAGACTGGGGTAGGGAGGGAGCAGATCAAAGCCAGGAAGGGAGCCTTATCCAGCCTCGGCAGGCAGTACCAATATCCTTTCCCCCTTCCAGGCCTCAAGCTGCCTTCCTGGAGCCACACTTGAACTTGCATCAACTAAATCTCTGGCACAAGTCTGAGTAGACCCAGCAGAGCAGCAAGGACTTACCCCCAGGCAAGGGAATAAATGTCCCCTTACCCAGAGGACACCTCCAGGACTCCCCCCCCCCATGCAGCGCACATTCCAGTGGCAGGCCTGCATCAGTATGGTGGGGGATTTAGGTAGGATTGGTCTGTTAGTGTGGCATTGTGGCCACAGATATGGAGCGGTGAACCTGGTCTCGACTTCAAAGCTCACCTTTGCCAAAAACTCACTAGGGCTGCAATCCTGTACCCACTTCCCCGGGGGGGGGGGCGTAATTCTTGAATAAGAATTCGAGCTGCAATTTAATGCAGCTTCCTTCTTCTTAATAGACATGCCTAAGATGTTACGGTATGTAACGTTATCTTGCCTCTCCATCCGAAAAATGGGGATAATAAAGAATACTGACATGCATCATAACACAATTGCAAGGATTATTGTGACAATGTGAGTAGAATACTTGGAGTGCTCCAACTATTCTATATAAAATGCTGCAGCTGTTATTTATTTATGGTTGACTGGGTTCCTCAAACAGTCAAGCTGGACCTCTCTGTTCCTCAGTAGCACAAAAGGAGAAGAGGAAGCATTTCTGCCAGTTAAAGAAGGGAAGACTGACCTTCTCAAGGCCATGTTGGGTTTTCTTCCTTGCCCCATGTTAAAGCAGAATGTGACAATCCTAAGGACTCTGCAAGGAAACCCTCCCACTTTTTCTTGTCTGCTTCCCTCCCCTCCCCTCTGCCCCGCCCCACACAAAGCCAAACTATTTCCCACCCCCATGGGAATGTCATCACAAACAGATGCATAACTGAGTCAAAAAGAAACAGGGAGCGAGTACACTGGAGCCTGCTCCGAGAGTGACGGAGAGAGAGAGGACCCAAGCTGCAGCTGGCCAGAACAGCTTCAGCCTGGCAGTGGATCAAGGGTCTGCAGAGTGAGGCACTGTTTGGGACTTCATCTCCAAGTGCTGGGAGACAGAAGTGACTGGAATGTATGAGGGGGCATTACTCAGGCTCCAGGCTCCTGAGAGGCCCAACAGCTGCCACCTTCGACTTGTTTTACCTACTCCGTTTCTTGCACTCAGTTGTTGGATCAAGCAGAGCAAGTGGCGGGCTTGAGATCAACCTGCATTGTATAGGCGATGAGAGGCTTTCAACCGCAACCCACACATCCTCCTTGTACAGTGTGAATCTTAAGGCTGCAATCCCAGCATGCACCCTGGCCTGAGAGTGGTAAGTGCCACTGAACATAGTGGGACTTACTTCCAAGGAGACGTGCAAATGACCAAGCTGTAAGCAGGTTTATCCAGAAGGAAGACTCATTGCAATCAATTGGACTTGCAACCTTAGAATTGCATATTAAAGGCCCCTGAACAGTAGATTCAGGGTCCAATCCTATCCAACTTTCCAGCACTGAGGGCGCAATCCTAACCTGGAGTTAGGCCGCCACAGTTAGGCCAGCAAAGTTTGACCGGCACAAAAGACACCGTAAAGTATGTTTGGACCACTCAGAGTCAGAGAGACCAGCACACAGATGTGCGCCATCCTCTTTGGCACAAACTTGCCTGGCTTAACTGTGCTGGCCTAACTCCAGGTTAGGATTGCGCTCTGATGCAACCACTGTGCAGCCCCGAAGTTAGAGAAAAAAACATTCCTTTATCTTGTGGGGGCCTCCCTGACTCCCGTCCCAGCGCAGAATGCGGTGCACAGCCCATTAGCTCAGCAGCATCAGTGCTGGAATGTTAGAAAGGATTGCATCCTCAATGTCACAGGTATTACAACAGCTTATTCCTGCTAAAATCAAATGAAAACTGCACATTACATTTGTCTAATGCAGCCATTCCTTTGGCCTGAAAAACGTAATGGAAAACGTAATGGTAAATTACCATTTACCTACTCCTACACTTACCTACATTTACCATTTACTTATCATTTACCTACAATGCCCCAGGCTTGTAAAGAGCTATTTCAGGATTATTAAGCAACACTTCTGTAGCAGTTTTAAGGCACACAAAAGCTTTACAGTGCTTATTTTATTTTGGCACATACAAAAATCCTATGAAGTAACAACAGTTTGAAACCAACAACTAGTCTAAGGCCATGGCCACCCAGTAAGCTGTACAGCTAGGAGGAAGAATGACACATGGCCTTTCCCATCAACCCAAGTTGTCTATCCACTGGATTCCACTGGGGCCTCTTTTGATGCAAAGCCAAATGCACACATTTGCACATTTTGGTCAGTTGGGAGAGGTAGTTGAGCAATTGGTCTTAACTGAGATAAAAGAATGTTTGAGAGTTTGCTCCAGGTGTGACAACAGTTTTTATTGGGCTAAAAGAGTATACAGGCATGCCCCAGATCCCTCCACGAATACCTGAAACAGTGGATATTGGGGAGGCCTTTTTAAAGATAGGGGAACATCAGAGGTTTTGCTGCAACCAGGTAAGAAAAAGAGATTTGTTTAATATAATGTTACCCTATCTTTTTAATAGGTATCCCAGTACCCATGGTAACCGTGGATAACTGAAACCATGAATACTGGGGGCGCAATCCTAACCTGGAGTTAGACCAGCACAGTTAGGCCAGCAAAGTTTGGCTGGCATAAGGGACACCGTAAAGTATGTTTTGGACCACACTTGGAGTCAGAGAGGCCAGCACACAGATGTGCACCATCCTCCCTGACTCCGAGAGTCGTCCAAACATGCTTTATGGTGGCCCTTGAGCCAGCCAAATCTTGCTGGCCTAACTGTGCCGGCCTAACTCCAGGTTAGGATTTTGCCCTGAATCATTGGATATGGGGGCATGCCTATATCTCTACAGATAGATAAAGTGTCCAAAATACTTTTGCACTTATTCACAAAATGAAGACTGCAGAACACTTGAGTCCCAATTAGCAAATGACAAGACGCCTACTGAGTTCACTCAATTTGGATTGCACTAATGGCGATAAAGCCTAGAACTGGATGAGCTTCTGTTGTCAGAGCGGGTGCCCAACTGTGGGAGTGGTGGCCATGACAATTTTACACATTAACCCTAATGAGCTCCTCAATATTTTTGGCTGCAGCTTTCTAGGCATTTGAATTCCCACTAGAATCGACTTTGGTCAACCGCCTGTGAGCGCTGACAATCTTCTGAATGTGATTGTCAGCATTAGTCTTCATGTGTCCAATATATCTGTCTGCAGACCTGAATACAATCCATTTGGGATTATCAGCATCCACCTGTGTGAATGTCAATATTCACGACATTTTGAATATGCCCTGTAAAGTCTGTACAATAACCAATTTTCTAATATCCATTTCAGGAGTGGGCAAGCTCTCCTAAGGCAGGGAAGCACAGATAAGTCAAAGCTAATTCTTAAGTATCCTCTTTTCCCCAAGCACTTGTCTCTATTTTTGATCACCTAATGAAAAGCCCTTTCATGTCAGGCTTTCTTCATTAGCTTATATTCTAATTGCCAGTCATGCATCTGACAGATAGAGTTACAAGGTTAGGACAGGGGATGATGGATGTTTGGCATGTCATACGCAAATAATGCATGCTGAAACTTACAACACACACGTTTCTAGTAGTCGATTGCCAGCTCAGAGGACTATGCATTGCACCTAAATGCCACATCCAAACAGTGCAATTACTGTTTGACTATAACAAATGTCATTCTTATGTTCAGCCCAATCCTATGCATATCTACTCAGTAGAGCATAATTCTAACCTGGAGTTGGGCCGGCACAGTTAGGCCAGCAAAGTTTGTCTGGCACAAGGGTCACCGTAAAGGAGTCAGTGAGGATGGTGCACGTCTGTGTGCTGGCCTCTGACTCCGAGAGTGGTCCAAACATACTTTACAGTGTCCCTTGTGCTGTCCAAACTGTGCTGGCCTACCTCCAGGTTAGGATTGCGCTCTCAGTGTAGCCAATGGGACTTATTCCCAGGTAAGTGTGGATAGGATTACAGTCCTATTGGAATTTTGCTCACTGTAGGGTTACGTTGCATACAATCTCTGCTTCAATACATTGATTTTACTTCATGTTACAGTCATGCATATGGAACCCTTGTTTATGTTTGACAAATGCTATTTCTTCTTTCACTGATGAAAAATGTAGCCCGAGACAAACGTTGCTTATTTATATTTTGCTAACTTCAACAGTTGCTGGAATAGGAGTTCTTGAGTCACAGGAACTTTGCAGCATCAGATCACCATATCTTCAGTTACCCGAGTTCCTAAATATTCAGAGTCTGCTACATGTTACATTTTGGCAAGAAGCTCTGCACAAGCTTCACACAGCACCTGGCAACATCTGTTGACAACACATCAAGGAACAGCTGAGCTTTCTATAACGTTTTACTGCAAGACAGTCCTGCTTCTGGTTTGGGTTCCCCCTCCCCCCAAAGGCAATATTCTCCCATCAAATAGTCTCATTGACTTCAAGGAGCCAATTCTGGACAAAACAATATATATTCCCCAGAAGAGTCCCACTGGAATTAAAACAGCCCATGGAAACATTCTGAATAATAGAATCTTTGTTCCTGTTATTTGCCCAGGACTTTGAGGTTCCTGGAAGATGAGAAGGCAGGTATCAGTTCCCTTGCATGCCCATGGTTATATAAATACTGTCCTATCTATAATTACCTTAGGGTACAATTCTACACACACTTTCCCAGGAGTAAGTCCCATTGAACACAATGGGATCTACTTCTGAGTAGATGCGCTTAGGATTGTGCTGCTAGCAGGCAGAGAAGTTTGCTTAGGTAATTTCAGCAAATCTCTCCCCTCCCGCCACTTTCCTCACCCCAAAGACTTTTTCATGTCTCATGCAGCAGTTTTAAACAGAAAATAAATCAAGCTGTTGGCACTGATCATTAGCCATTCAAAAGTAAACTCCGTCACGTTGAGACCAGGGGTCAAGTCTAAATTGAGGGGCAGGTATTCAGAGCTGGAGAGGCCGTGCAAACAATTAGTCCCCACTTATGCCATCATGTTTCATTTTACACTAATTTAAAACAATTGCAGCAGAAACTTTGCAGGTTTCAATGTGTGTGCCATCTGAAGAACATCTCGCTGAAGAATTCATTAGGCAGGCAGATTTTTTTTCCAAAGCAACGATCTCCTCTGAGAGAGTTGCCCTTGCTATTGTATCAACAAAGATGTCAGAATCCCATCTGGATGGTAGGAGCAAACTGTTGGAAAAAAAAATCAGGATCTACTGGGAAAAATCACAGAATGGAAAAGCCTCCATTATTCAAATTTTCTTATGAACAGAAGTTGGACATTTCCTTTATTAAAAGTTTTAAGGGACTCCTCAACACTTTAGGACAGTGTTATTCAAACTGTGGGTCGGGACCCACCTGGTGGGTTGCGGAAAGCTGAGAGCAGTCATCTTGGAAGCTGCAAACCTCACTCTTGCTGTATTCCTGTTGTGAGTTTTAACAATTTGAATTTTCAAGTGAGGGTTTTAAAAAACCGTTTTTAGTTCAGTGCTTTGACATAATGTTTTTACCTAATCTTGTTTTCTGTCAGGGATGCTTCATGGTTGTGCAATTGCTGCATTCCAAGAATGCCAGTTTGCATTCCAGGAGTGTCATTTGATTATATCACAGTGATGGGGCTTCCTGCTTGATGTCACTTCTGGCTATGACATCACTTCCAGGTTAATGACATCACTTCTGGAGGGTCCCAACTTGGAGGGTCCCATTCTAAAAAGTGGATCCTGGTCTAAAAAGTTTGAGAACCACTGCTTTAGGAAATAATGCTTTTCTGAAACAATTATGAGCCTATGCACTGCCACTTACCTGTACAGCAGGTGGTCTTTCCCATTCTACTTTAGTGCCACCAGAAAAAGAAGATTTTTGAAGCCATAGTCTTAGTAAATGCAAACTGTCCGAATCCTACTTTTAGCACAAATTTATATACCACTATCAATGTGTACATGATGGCTTACATTAGGGGAGATTTACATTTAGGGGAGAAGGCAGGTATCTGCCCAAAGAAGCCCACAATCTAAAAATAGTTGGAAAATATAGAAACTACTTTCTATCACTCCAGATATTATAGCAAGGAAACATAAACGTCATGCTTCATATAACCAACTATGTTATTCTTGATGTGTTTCAAATAATGTTGATGCACCAGGTGGATATGCATTCTCATATAAAGCAGTGCATCCTAATCAACGTCCTAATCCCTATCAATAACAGTACTATTACTCTCAACTTAAAAAGCAACTACTCCTAACAGGTGGTTGTTTTGCTATATTCCTTTAAAACGGCTATTTAGTTGCCTTGCAACAGCTCCCATTTCCTTCTCCTTCAAAGCAACCCATCCAGTGATGGATCAGCTAAGACTAGAGGTCAAGTTTACATCGATCTATAGGTGTCAAAGGTTTATTGATCTAACAGTGTAGGTCCATTGAAGGTCAGCATCATAGTTCCTCAGGGAGATGAAAAAACCATCTCAGTACTTCCTAGCAGATGTTACACAAATAAATTAAGTGAATTTCTTGTGGCAGAAAGTGTGAACTGACAACATTACCGCAACAGGTGATGCCTTGGTGTGGCCTTTCTATGTGGCTGGTGTGATGGGAAAAGGATTCTGTACAATTCTTTCAGATGAAAACAATAACATCCCTTCCAGGTTAATGTAGGGCACAACTTTAAAAAGACTCACGAGTAACAGTATAAAAGACTCAAATATAATTACTTTGCCCTTCTTGGCCACCTGCTTAACACAGACAAAAGTTCAACAAGCCAAACTTTGCATGAACTTAATGGCAAAGGAATAGCTTTCTCCCAAGGCGACCACAAAGGCTCAGACCTTAAAGGAAAGGAAATGACTCCCCAAAACTCATATCAAAACAAAAGCTTTACCTTTGCATAAAATAATAAACAAGTAATGAATGGCAAGGCTAGATAAGTGAATTTAGGATAAGTGAAACATGACCCCTGCCAAATACACACACACACACACACACACACACACACACACACACACACACACA
>JAJKFI010000005.1:28556541-28697778 GCA_029204185.1 Lerista edwardsae
TCTCTCTCTCTCTCTCTCTCTCTCTCTCTCTCTCTCTCCCCCCCCAACCCAAAATCACAAAACAGTGTGCAAGCTTTGCTGGGCATGATCAAATTCCCAGACCTCTCTGCAGTTTGTAGCAGCCTTAAAATGGCATGATGGAGGCGTTTTGTAGATTTCCAGAAGGCTCTTGTGGCTCTGTGACAGCAAATCTTTACTCTTGCTCTGCACAACTAGCCAATTGGCTTCAGAGAAATACTGCCAAAAGCTTTGTGACTGAGGCTGTAATGACAATGGTTATCCCAGGAACCTGGTTTGCTAATTCCCCGCCCCCCTGGAGTTGGTAGTAGTACACAAGGGCCATTTTACTAAAGGGTGAGGCAAACCTCCTCCTAGTGACACCTGGAGGTGCTTAGAGAGCTCCTCCCTACCTAGTCTTGGGCACAGAGGCCAAATGCTACCCTGTCTCCCACTGACAAAATATCCAAGCATCTCTGAGACTGCCAGCTGGCTGTGCTGACTGGCAGAGCTGACAGCCTATGGGACAATTCTGTTTTATAGGGGGCTTTTTTGCTTTCCAAGGATCCCACCCCTGAAAGCAACTAAAACGCATAGCTGGCCCTCACGGTCTTTCTGCTTTGATCTTCTTGCCTCTGGGTTTGGGGTGAGAGTGAGCTCTGCCATCCAAGCAATCTTTGGCTTATCTTGTTTATGCTCCGAGAGGCCCAGATTTATTTTTCTTTCTCTCTTAAAGGTACATTTATGAATAGGATGCATTTCAAGCCCCCTGTATTGGGAAAATGCACTTCCCCCACCCACCTTCAGCCTGTGATGCTTCTGAGCTTAATGGTGTGCACAGCTAACACCAAGTTTGACATCATGGACTGTTAGTGCAAAGTCTGACCTAGAAGTCTGGAGTCCAGAGAGCCCCGGAGGACTGGAACGAGAAGGATGTCCGAGAAGGATGCATCTCCAGGCTTTGTAGAAGACACATCCAGTGACCTGCAGAACTGTGCAAACAAAGCAGAGCTGATCAGTAGCACAGCATACTGTTAGACCAGTGTTATTCAATCTGTGAGTCAGGACCCACTTGTTGGGTCGCAACCAGCGGCGTCATCCTACCGGAACGGGGCGGTACCCCGTTCCGGTAGTTCCGGGGAGAGCGGGACAGCGTGTGGCAGACTCCGCGCACTGTTTTTGCCCTCCCGCCCGCCCCTGCGCCTGGATCGCTCTGTAAGAGAGCAATTCTGGGCACAGGGAGGCATTTCCGGGAGCCGCAAGGGGGCGGGGAGCTACAGCTCACCCGTCCGTCGCAGCGTTCCAGATCCTGGCACCAGCAGTGTTCCGGTTGCTGGCGCCAGTGAATGATGTCACTGGTCGCAACCTGTTGTCAGGTGGGTCATGGAAAGCTGGGAGCAGCCATCTTGGAAACTGCAGACATTACTCTTGCTATATTCCTTTTATGGATGTTAACATGTTAAATTTTCAAGTGAGGTTTTTTAAAATTATTTTAGTCCAAGGCTTTTACACAACATTTTGTCCTAATTTTGCTTTCTGTCAAAGATGTTTCATGGTTGTGCATTTGCTTCAATCCAAGAATGCCAGTTTGCATTCTGAGAGTGTCATTTGATTACATCTCACTGATAGCACTTTCTGTTTGATGATGGCACTTCGGGTATGACATCACTTCCAGGTTAATGACATCACTTCCAGTGGGTCCCAACAGGAGTGCCATTCTAAAAAGTGGGCCCCGATCTAAAAGGTTTGAGGACCACTGAGTTAGGCAATTTGAAGAGTTAGGGTGTCCTTGTGTCACAGATATAGGACTGTCAGCTGTGTGACAAAAAGGCAACAAAGCGTCTTGTGGCACCTTAAAGACTAATGTGCAGCTTTTGATGACCAGTGGCATCATCTCCCATTTAAATAGTTGATATTTGTGTCAACCTCCCCACTGTCCTGGCTGGGAGTAAAGGAAAATATTTGTGTGCTTTGGAAAAGTGTACAAGAGAGAAAATCCTGGGTCCAGAGCTTGTTTAGAAGGACTTGCCAAGAAGAGGGTGGTCCTCAATCAGCTTCTAAAGGATTAGAAGCACTGCCTGAGTGTGCATTTGCTTCCCACCTGCTCAACCTGTACAATTAAAAAATCACAATGCTCAGTGCATCTCCCAGGACTCTCTTGTCACCAGAAAACAGATATTGCAAAATGTCGTCTTAGTAATTCTTTTTTACTGCATAGGGAAGTGAGCCCAAGACAGTGTGTTACCTGCTGCACTTTGTGATGAGACTTTTCCAGGCCCTCTAGTTGTTGAAGCCATTTGATCAACTTTGCAGACTAATCCCAGCTATGGCATGTGTCAGTTTCATTTCTCCTTGGATTAGAATGTGGAGCAGCTTGGGGTTTACGGAAACAGAAAGACTACCAGGCCCCTGGAAGGGTCAGGTTAAGGCATCCTTGACTGTGATATGGTGGAAAAGGAAGAAAGGGAAATGCTTTCATCTTATTCTATAGATACATCCACGTGGGCCTATCTCTGGAGCCTGGTGTGTTCTGATCTCTGGAGAGACCGTCTCCCTGCCTGCCCTCTGTGCACTTATCACAGGGACAGAGGGACACATGCAGCATTATCGCCTTGAAAGGCTCAGCACGGCATTTTCCTTTCATGCAGAAAGTGACATTGACTGCAGAGCAAAGCAACTCACTCCCGCCACGACAAGGCAGCCTGCAATCTGGGCCCGGCAGAGTTGAAAAGGTGGAGATAACCAGGATGAGAGTGGGTTTTGGTGGGCCATTAGAAAAACTGACAGCCTGATCAGTATCACGTTGTACCTCTAAAAATAAAAGGAGGCCTGGAGTGGAGGAACACATCTCACCTGCATGGCCAAAGCACTCCGGCAGCCCACAGAGGGAACACGCATACTGAAGTGTTACTCCAAAGATAGGTAAAGAGGCTATCTCTTGTTGAAGCCAGAGGAGTCTGGTTGAATGAACAGTCTTTAGAGCCACAGCAGGCCCTTCATTTGCCAAAAGATTGTCTTCATTTTAAATACTGAGGGTTGGCATATTGGCATATTGGGTTTTAAGTTCCTTCTCGAGCATACAATTAACTAAAGAATCACGTATAGTAAGACGATCATCCAGAAAAGAGAGAATTCAGATTTCAAGACCTGAGACCTGAAATGTTACATGTTTTCCCATTCTGTTAAATCGTTGATGAAAGGGTGGGCCAACCAGTGTGCCAATACCTGCCTTATAATGCCCTAGCAGGTGCTGAATCTTGTAAAAAAATTATCAAAAAAATTTCTACAAGAGGCTAGCCTCTGGAGTTCCTCTTTCTACAAGAGGCTAGTCCTCTGGAGTTCCTCTTATGCCCTACATTTCTAGGCATCAAAATGGCACTCCAAAGGAAGCAGGTAATCATACTTGCTACACACAGAGCTATGCAACTGTTTTCGTTCTGGTACTGCATTTGCTATGGATCTGACCAAGTACATTGTGGAAGTGGCTGTTACCAGTTTACATATTCCAAAGCAGAATATGTAATTCTGATATGGACAGAAAGAATCACTGCATATTACAAATAAGGTGCAAGAGCAATCCTGTGCATGTTTACTCAGAAGAAGGTTCCAGGTTCGATGAGTATCAGCAGCAGATACTTTGGAGACATACGTAGTAGCGACTTTGGAGAGCTATTTGGGGGCAGGGAGGAAACAGTGTGATGGAAACGAGTGAACCGCCTCCCCACACACCAGAAGCCCAGTCTAGATCCCCCACCTCCAGTTACTTTGCTTAAACAGAAGAGTTTCTGGATTAGTATATCTATTAATGGTGCATATACAGTAAATCTAGTTTGGTCTCGGTTGCTCATTGTACCACATTTTGGATGATTGATCGCTGTGTAAAATGCATTCCCTACAACCATCAAGATTTTGGCTGAAGGGAAAGTGACAAGCTGGGAATTCCCAATTCAAATCAAAGTCACCCTTCCTTTCATACTGAAGAAGTTTCATACTTCCATTTTACAGGATACCTTTACATCTCACCCTGATGTCTTCCATAAACTGGCCTTATCCGTAAACAGCCCTGTATAGTGTCACCTATCCATAACTCCTCATTGACTCAGACAATTTGAATACATGGATTTCTACTATACAGTACTAGGGTTTTTATTTTTTTGTTTGAAAAAAAGTCATGAAAAGTCTGATTCTTGTTAACATGACACATTACTTCTTTGTTTAAATTTAATTCAGCTTTGCGTCTGAAACAACCAGCCATGCACTCAAAATCAAATTTGAATATAACATTCCCTTTCTGCAAATATTAATGAGAGTTTAAGCACTGAAATGTTTATGGAAAATTTGAATGGAAAAGTAAAAAAAAGTCAGTCAGCTCTAAATTAGTTTTTCCGGTTTCCAAAAATACTTGTGGCTATTTCTTCCATTATCCTTATGCTATTAATTCCTCAAGAAATGACAGAGGACAGGAACAGAATGGATCAAGGCCAGTAAATAAGGACATTTCCCATCACTTCACCCATTGGTTGTTGAGCAAACACGTCCAAAGCCTTAGAGGCATGAACAAATATTTAAACATAACATGAGTTCTTGAGTTAAGAGTTTAATATTGGTTTTATGCTCCTGTTATCTTGCTAAACCCTTCCCCCCTTTTAAAAGTCTTTTGCCATAAGCAGAGGATGGTGCACTTCTGAAATCACTTTCCTGTCAAACTACCAAATGTAAAACTTGCCGCCCGACAGGAAAGGTCAGCTGAACTATGAAAAGGCCGAACGCAAGGCAGGAGAGCTTGCAGTGGATGGCAGAACTTGCCTTTTTATGCTTAAATTATAGGTTATTTCTAGCCTCAGTAAGGCCAGTTAGAATCTGGTTTTAATCAGTTGGGTTACTGAGGGTGCAATCCTAACGTGGAGTTAGGCTGGCACAGTTAGCCCAGCAAAGTTTGGCCAACACAAGGGACACCATAAGGTATGTTTGGACCGTGCTTGGAGTCAGAGAGGCCAGCACACAGACGTGCCCCATCCTCCCTGACTCCAAGAGTGGTCCAATCGCGCTTTATGGTGGCCCTTGTGCCAGCCAAACTTTGCTAGCCCAACTGTGCTGACCTTACTCCATTTTAGGATTGTGCTCTGAGACTTTGTTTAATATACCATACTTGACAACAGAGATTTTAGCATACATTTTGCCATGTTGTCCTGTTCAAAGGATCTAAAGAGCAGAGTGTAGACACACATGTGGCAGGAGGTGTGGACTGATGATTGAGCTGCTGGTACTGCCTGCAACTAAGCGAGAGAATCCGTGGTCTGTTTTTGGATGGGAGACAGAACGCCAGGCTGTGACAAGCTACAATACCTGTTGTGGCAGAATGGAGTCACTGTGGAGCTGATTAGCCAGTGCGGGAATGTTGTGTGAAGGCCAGCCGGCAAAAGAACGGAATCCAACCTTGAGGACCTATCCAGGCTGGACTTACGATCACCTGCTGAAGCTCAATGTCACATGGCCAGAGGAGAGAACCACACCGTGAAGGCTACATCTGGGACTGAGGATTCTGTGAATCGCAGAATACTGTACATTTGTAAAAACCCCATTGAAAAATGATGGTTTAGACTAGCCTGCCCTTGTAAGCCACCTTGGGCATGTGCTTCGACATGGGAAAGGGGGATATAAAAATAAAAAAATAAAAGTAATGTGTCCTAATTCTTCAGGAGTAACTCAGAAGCAGCACCAGTTTCCATACATGGGTTGCCCTCCATTTGGATTTCCACAAGGCCAAGAAGGAACTGGACAGTGTTAACTGAAACAAACACAACACTTTACATTCAGCACCTGAGGCTATTCTGATCCCCTAACAGATTGTCCATACTGTTGGCTGTGTCAATGAAGGATTGTGAAGGATTGACACCAGACCCCTATTTCCCACGCCCCCTTTACTGGTGGTATTGCTAAGGCTGACAAGCAGATCTTTATGTGCAGCATTATGCATGCAGCCCATAATAGTCAGAAAAAGATATCTATAACATTAAAAAAGCAACTTGTATTGATTTCTCTACACACATCAGGACAAGCCTCGTCATATAGCCTGTGTTACAAACGTGGAAAAAAAACAGAAAATCATGCACCAACTTCTTCAGTCATCTAGAATATTATTTGGGAGGCAGACATAATGACCAAATTCCCAAAGTCTGGGAACAATCCAGCCAAAGTTAAGCACTTAAGTCCTAAGGATTTCAGTAGGAAAGAGGGTGGCATGTGTTCAGGTTCCCCATTGAAATCAATGGGGTTTAAAAGTGCTTGACTTTGGCAGGACTGTGCCATCCTAAGCCAAGGCTCTAGCTAACCCATTGCTATGTTGCTTTGGAATTAATCCCATCCAGTGGAATGGCAGATACTTTGTTGTTGCAGTGCTAGAAAACATTTGGCTATGCAAATATCTAACCCACCTTTTCCCTAAGGCGGCACAGGGTAGGTGTACAATAACAGAGAAAATTTAACATCCAATGACGGGGCAGATTAACAGCACAACCTATGCATGCCTACTAAGAAGTAAGTCCCACTGAATGCAGCAGGATTTATTTAAAGGGTAATTGTACATATGGTCAGGATAAAAACCTGTAACCTTATGCTTGCTTACCTGAATGGAAGTCTTACTGAACAGCATAGAGCTTCCATATAAATTACTTACATGCAAATGGATAGTCTCTAACCAATGCAAAAATTGGTCCCTACCATCATTTGAACCCCAGGCAGCAAAGCCAACCCTAATATAAAGCAAACGGGGCTTGTGTTGTTTGGGCAAGGCTCCAGGGGATGTGCTTCTAGCCACCCCGGGTCTTTAGATGCTGGTGAGAGCTACCCAAAATAGCCGCGGCAACACTTGGCTCCTTCCCCTGTCTCTGTTTTCCAGAGGAGTTGTGCATACTTACAGGGCAGCTTGCCTCTGCAGCCTGGCTATTCTCAGCCCCCAGGATTCCAGCCAGCCTTGCCCAGGCCCTCTCCCAGCTGGCAGGCACGCCTGGGCCACTTGGCAGGCGACAGGCACCCCACACAGTCATTTGACGGTGGCTTTTTTAGAAGCACAGCAGCGATGAACTCACCCTCCCATTTGGAGGAAGCTGTTTCATGTGGAAAGCATTTCTCTCCAGTAAGCACATTCTCCCCACCTCCACGCATTTCAATGTTATTTATATGCCTTGCTCTGCAGTGCACACAAGTCATCCTATTGTCTTTCAGCCAGTCTACCTTGAGGCAGGCAGGCCCCACTCAGGATACAGCACTCGCTCTTCCCCCCCCCCCAGTGCTAAACAGGCTGGTAGAGTACATTTATGTGTTCCAGGCAAGGGCCGTATAATAGCAGCAGCAGCATCCTTAGTCATTGCCGGTTGAGGCAAGAGGTTGCCAGTCTTTGCCCTATATAAACAGCTCTCTGTGTGCAAGCCCATGACCTGCACGAATTAGCTGTACCATACAGCATGCCGAAGAAATGAAGGACATGGCACAATTATATGACAAAGCGCTGCAAGACCGCTCAGTTGCAGAGTAGTGACCTGAATGCAGAATTTGAATCAATTTGAAACTGAGACAGTGGGTGGCAAAGAGCTGCTCAGCAATCTGAACACGGAACAAAGAAGCTGCCTTGTTGTACGGAGTGAGGCTGGCAGTGTCTCTCCAGGTTCCAGTCGGGGGACTTTCTCTGCCCTACCTGGAGATACTGGGGATTGAACCTGAGATTTTTTGCATGCAAAGCAGGACCACTATCCCTGAGCTTCAGGTCCCCCCTCTCCACAGTGAACTCCTGGGCATCTAATCAGGGCACTGTGTATTCTGTGCCAAAGCCGTATCAATGATTCAAAGTACAGGCATACCCTGGTATCTGCTGGGGTTCCGTTTCGGACCTCACCGTGGATACCTGAAACTGTGGATCCTGGGGATGCCTTTTTAAAGAGGGGAACATCCGTGGTTTTGCTGCTGCAACAAGGTAAACCAAAATTTCTTTATTGTTCCTCTCTCTTTTTTAAGAGCGCAATCCTAACCTGGAGTTAGGTCAGCACAGTTAGACTAGCAAGGTTTGGGTGGCACAAGGGCCACCATAAAGCGTGTTTGGACCACTCTCGGTGTCAGGGAGGATGGTGCACGTCTGTGTGCTGGCCTCTGACTCTGAGTGTGTTGCAAACATACTTTACAGTGGCCCTTGTGCCAGTCAAACTTTGCTGCCTTAACTGTGTCGGCCTAACTCCAGGTTAGGATTGCACACTAATAGGCATCCCTGTATCCATGGATAACTGAAAGTGGATACTGAATCAGTGGGTACTGGAGCATGCCTTTAAATACATGTGTGTATCACGCATGAATTATTCTGTTTCTACTGGAAATAGGGAAATGCCAGAACTACAGATCCCTGGTGTTCTACCTACCCTGTTTTCCTGAAAATAAGACCTAAACGGAAAATAAGCCCTAGAATGATTTTTCAGGATGCTCGTAATATAAGCCTTACCCCCCAAATAAGCCCCAGTTAAGATTGTCAGCCAGACGGATACCTCTTACGTAGTACATTCACAGAGGTGGAGGGAGGGTGTAGCGGGGATAAAATCGCTGTGCTGCCAATGCACTACGAGCAGGCTACACGGCAAGAAGTGCTTATTTAAGGAGAGCTTTATTGCTGGACAGAGAGATTGGGGCCAATGGTTCTGGTTATCAATGGAAATCCTACTCTGTCATCATCCCTTCAGACTCCTGGAGTTTTCATCAGGAATTGCCCATGTTCTTCTATTGTTGATTTGTTGTTTTTGTTGATTTGTTGACCCTTTGAGAGGGTTAATCACATTTTTAGTCATACCACAACTTTCCAAGGTAGGTTAGGCTGAAAAAGGACTGACTCCAGCTCATAACATGTGAGCTTGGTAGCCAAGCTGTGATTTGAATCTGGGCTTCACACATCCATCCCAATATACCTCCATTGCACCATACTGTGCTTCTAGGCTCCCTTTGCAGAAAAGGCAAAAAAGCTGACACCTCTGCACTGATGGATTTTGCACTTGCCGGCCATTGCAAAAGACATACAGCCCTGAGCAATCCCGTTCACCCTAAATGTTGCACTTAGGGGCTCTCGAGGGAGCGCTAAGTGGAGCAGCAGCAGCTGAAAAACCGTGAGGCTGGAGGCAGGGAAGTAATGCAACATCACACACACAGGTTGCCTTCCGCGGCTGCCACTGATTGTATTATCTGAATGGATGAAATGCTGAATTGTTTTTTGTGTCCATTATGGGAACTATTATGGCTGAAATGGGGTCTATAAGTAAATGCATTTGTAGGAACGTATTACTGCTTAGTAGGATGATTGTGATGACAAATGAGATAAAGATGGCAAAACATCCCAAGCCAGCATACACAACTGATGGATAAACAACATATTATAACTGTTGGTTGTAATAATTATATATGTATAATTATACATATGTATAATATGTATACAAGACAGTGTATTTTGCCCCCTGCAGGAAGTTTGCTTTAAGGCAGTAGAATTGTTTTTCTGAGGGCTGGTATACTCAGTTGCTACAAGCCGGTCGTGAAGGAAGAATATTATCAGCTCTTTTTAAAAAGTTGGTACTGCAGTGCTATCTTGTGGCATGTGCAGCAAATCACACACTGATTCCAGGACCGTTGCCACCCCTGCCCTCCATATGCCACATGCCCTCACCCTCTTTAGAATCTCCACTCCACCCATGAACAGACAGGGAAAGTGGAACACATTTGCTTATCACTCTTTCACTCCCCGGACCGTGATTAGAAAAGGGTGTTTAAAGTGTGCTAAGGGGTAAATAATTCATGTTAAGTGATGCTCGCTATGCACTGTTTGAAACTTTTGAGTATTAGATTACCCTGAATATCCTCTTATAGAGAGATAATGCACAAGAGACGCTCCTTTCTTGACTAACATTTGACAACACACACACACATACATATACAGAGTACACCTCTGGCTTCCGATTAGCCAGTCTTCATCTCCTGCTCATTTTAGCCAAATCACAATAGCCTTATGAAAGGCATTCTGGCAAGAATTCTAATTAATATTGACAAGGGTGCAAAGAACAGGCAGTATAAAAGTGCATACATCAGAGTCACATCAAGTATTCAGTCTTCATGGAATAATGCAGTATTTCCATTTTCTGTTTCCTGTGAAGGTGTGCTATCCATTCTGGAAGGAAATCACACAACAAACACCACCTCAGAAAAGTCACCCAGTGTGTATACGGCATCTGGAACCCAGAGGTGTAAACTGAAACATCCAGTTAAATTACAAATTGCCATAAATGCTACAAAACAGTTTCTTTTGGTAGATGCAGTGGCGTTTCTACAGGGATGGCTTTGCTAGAAGCCTTACCTTGCAGTGGAAATCACTCCTCTCCTGCACCGTTTTAGCCAATCCTCACAGGGAACAGCAACATCTTGGCGTTGCTTACTGGCTACAGCAGCAGGGGAGAGGAGGGATTTACACGACAGGGTAAGGCTTCTTGCAACACTTAGAGATTTGCCATCCCTGTAGAAACGCCTCTGGGTAGATGAGATTTAAGCAAAAAGGACTGCTGAGCAGCTTAATGAGGCTTCCTAGTTTAGCTCCAAGACAAATAGGACATATGAATCCTTGCTTTTTATTTGTACCAGGATGATCTTCACCAAGAGCTGGAAAGAGCTACACCAGTTCTTGGTGAGCTGAGCTGCATTCCTCTGAGCTGCTCAAAACAGCTTATCTGTGACTCCCAGCTAGGTTCCCATCTAGTAGCGTCACTAGCTATAAGGCAGGGCGCCCAGGGTGCCTCCCTCAGGGGGGTGTCACCACTAGGGACAAACTTGTGAAAATAAGTTTTAAGGAATAAAACCATAATGTTAGGGGATGTGGTGGCGCAGCGGGTTAAACTGCTGAGCTGCGAGCTTGCTGACCAGAAGATCCCTGACTGAAAGGTTGGCAGTTCAAGACTGTGCAACGGAGTAAGTTCCCGTTGCTTGTCCCAGCTCCTGCCAACCTAGCAGTTTGAAAGCACCAAAAATGCGAGTAGATAAATAGGTACCACTTCAGTGGGAAGGTAACGGTGTTCCGTGTGCCTCGGCGTAAAGTCATGCCGGCCACAAGACCATGGAAGCCTGTCCTTGGACAAACGTTGACTCTTAAGCTTAGAAATGGAGATGAGCACTGCCCCCTACAGTCGGTCACGACTAGACCATTCGGTCGTGGGGAAACCTTTAACCTTTTTACCATAATGTTATATACCGATTGATGCAGAATTTCACGAGGAATTCAGTGAAAAAACCCAGTGTTAATATCTTTATTCTATCAAAAGTTATGGCCAAAAACAGAAAAACAGAAAATACAACTTATGTAAAAAATAGCCGTTGGCTAAAATTGCAGTTTTATCATCATCAGTAGGAATATCATCATGTTATATATCATTTGATGCAGAATTTCATGAGGAATTCAATGAAAAAAACAAAAACCATGGAGTACTATCTTCATTCTATCAAACGTTATGGTGAAAAAAATCCTGAAAATACAACTGTCTTATGTAACATTATGTACGATGGCTACACTGAACCGCCAGATGCAGGGGCAGTATGTCATTGAGCACTAGGTGGAGGGGAGCAATAGCAGAGGAGGGCACTGATGTTCATTCATTACTTGTGTGGAAATATTCCCTGCATTTATTTTCTGGCCATTATTATTACTCATTTCACATCATGACTATTACTATCTCTCAGCCTCACCTACCTCATAGGACAAATGAAGGGGAGGAACCACGCCCACCACCGTGAGCTCCTTGGATGAGAAGGGTGGCATAAAATGTGAAAACATAACAAAATAATTTTGTCATATTGGGGGGGGGATGTAAAACTTTTTTAAAGTCCTGGGTTTCAAATGACCGAGCAATGCCACTGCTCCCATCCAAGCAATGGATTCAGCCATGTGGGCTTAGCTTTGGCAATATAACTGGGAGGAAATCTTCAAAAAGTAAGGGCTAAACATATTCATTCAGAGTAGGAAGTGCTGCCATTTCTTCCCTCAAAGCTTGCCATTTGTCCCTAAAAAAATATCATATTGACCATAATCTTACATTTAGAGAATTCTTAATATATAGAGAATTCTTACGTAAATGGATTATTTTACTCCCTTTTAAATATGTAAAATTGTTCCAACGTGTTTTTCAGTTTTTAAATGCAGTCATCCTGCAGTTGTCAGGAGGAGGTATGGAGGGCTCAGTGAGTGCACGCATTCAGCCTTTGGCATTTATGGGATCTGGGGTAACAACGCTCGGAATGACCTTGGGGAATCCGCAGAAGTGGATTTAAGATGTACTGCAAGTTAAGGCCACCGAAAACATATCTGAACAAAAACACAAGTTGATAGAGTTTGACAAACTACTAGAAGAGAAAACAAGAGATAAAATTGGCTTCATCGTTTATGTTTTTAATAAATACATTAACAGATTACCATGAAATAGTATCAATAATGTTGAACTGACTTTTTTAATCAATAATTGAAAAACCTTGAAGAAATTCATTAACAAAGAAACATTCTGAATTCTTGTAGCTAGTCTACTGGGAACTGCAGGAATATTAATGTCAAATGTTTTGGAATGAAATTTGAAATACTTGAAACTGAGAAAAAGTCAGAATTTCTCACTGAGAATTCCACTTCTGGGAGAGGAAGGGTGACACTTCTCATTGGTGGGACGCCCCTCCCCTTCTGGAAGGAAAGGTCAGTCCTTGCAAATGAAAGACTCCGCCTTCTGGGAGCATCCCTCATTCCCCAAACCGGAACCCGGAAAGCAAGAACGCAGTCAGTCTAACTTGCAGTCTTGGGGCTCGAACTTAGTGGCCCCAACTCTGGTCCATACAGCTGTAATTGAATCAACAACTCAAAAATAAAAGTAACAACATGAAAGAACAGAACAACTGCCTGTTTGTACCTTGGTGGGGGGGAATACCCTCTCTGAGGACCCAACTGTACAAAAGACAGAAGCTGTTGTCCACTGTCCCGCTCACTACTCATCCCTGTTATATTACTGGCGTGAAGACCCCCCCCCCCGCCCATGAGCCTGGGGCTGTGGTGGGTGGATTCTGACTTTCTCTGAAGAGGAAGGGTTGGCACTCCTCACTGGTGGGATGAACCAGAGCCGTAAAGAAGGGTGGGTCCAGCGAGGGCTTCACTCAGGTCTACTAAGGGGGTCCCTAATCTGCTGGCTACTAGATGAAAGGCCTCTGGGTTGAGCTGTCACTCTATCTCCTGTAGTTGCTGCCTGCTGAGTCAGACCGCAGTTGTGTTGGACAGGCCTGCCAGATGTTCTGCCTGGGTGGCCTCCAGACGCCTATGAGAACAGGGCTTCAGCCTCCCTCTGCAGAGCACTGGATCGGAGGCCTCCCTGTTTGTTGATGTATGCTTTGGCTGTGGTGGTGTTGGTCTTTATAACCACCTGGTGGCCTGGGATGTGTTGGCTGAAGCTCTGCGCCCCAGCAGGTTGATATGGAGCTGCGACTCCTCCTTGACCCAGGCTCCCTGGGCAAGTGCCCATCTCGAGTTGGCATCTGTGGTGACTACTATCCAATCTAGATTCCAGAATTGGGTGCCCTCTGACAGTCTTCTCCTGTCTTTCCACCAACTGAGCTCCTGTTGCACCCACTCTGGTAGGCGAAGGAGGAGATGAGAGTATCACTCAATGTTCTCCTGGTGAGGGAGGAGGAAACCCTGCAGAGCTCTGGAATGAAAACGTACCCACCGGATGATATCTTGGCATGAGATCAGCATCCCAAGCAGCCTGGCCAGCTTGGTCTGCCTCCCTGAGGACAGGAAGATTGGCAACCAGTGAATCCCCAGCATGAATCCCCAATGTTCCAGTTTCAAGGAGGGGTGTAGAGAACTCTTCTGCATGTTCATCACAAATCCAAGCTTCTGCAGGCACAAATCCAAGCTTCTGTGATCTGCATGTCCCAAGCTGCTTGTGCTTGGGAGTGGATAAGAAGGTTGTCCGGTGGATAAGAAGTGGATAAGAAGTTGGATAAGAAGGTGGACCACTGCTGCCACAAGTACCTTCATAGACACTCTTGGAGTTATGGTAAACCCAAACAGAAGGGTCCTGTATTGCTAATACTGGGAGCCATAACAGAACAGTAGGTAGTGACAATGGCTGGGCAGGATGGGAAGGTGAAGGTAGGTCCCAGAGAGGTCAATCGGTGCCACAAAGTCCCCTTCCTCCAGGGCTGCCACTAGCGACCTCCAGGTCTCCATTTTGAATTGCCTTCTGATCAAGAGTCTGTTCAGCCACTTGAGGTCCAGGATTGCTCTCACATCCTCTTTCCGCTTTCGTACTAGAAAGAAAATGCAGTAGGAGCCCTATCTCCTCTGTCGGGCTGGGACTGGTTCAATGGCTCTGATGTCCCAGAGGTGCTGTTTGTCTGCCAGCATGCTCTGGTGTTTCAGGTGGTCCTTGGAGACTGGTACTCACCCCAAACTCCAGGATGCAGATGATTCATGCTCCCAATGTATGCCTCTTGTATGCATGGCTCTAGGCCCAGATAATGGTCCTATCCGTTGCCATGGGCTTGGCTCAATGAAGCATCCTGCTGAGAGTCAGAGAGGGAGTAGGGAAAGAGCTCTGTAGTGTCTTATGGGGAGCCCCTCCTGTGCACTGGGTGCTGTAATGGCACAGTTGCTCCCAAAGGAGGGGATGGATCAGGCCACTGAATTGAAATCTCATGGTATGTGACAGCAGAAAAGGACAGTCACAAGACAGCAGAAAAGGAATGGGAACATTTCAACAGCTCATTTACTTTTCCACTCACAGATCAACAAAACAATTTACTTTTCAGGTCACAGATCAACGTGAGGCCTTCAAACAAAATACCTGAAGTAAAAGAAACTCCCTGCACTTCGCTCTGAGAAAATGAGGAACACAGATCCTGCCCATTCCAGTAATACCAGTTCGGTGAAGTGTTTGGAACACAGCTCATTAACTCTTTCACTTCTGGTAGTAACTCAAGTAAAAGCCATCTTTATCACTCAAAAGACAATCTGAAAGTACCAACCATAAGGCCTTGTACATCTTGCTTCCTTCTTTAAGCTACAATATATATATATATATAATTCAAATTAAATGTAAGCTTCCTTGTTCTATTTAAATACAATTTGTTAAAGGAATGTGCTTAAATGTCTTTTCTGCAATACCTTCCTATTCCTCTCACAGCTTCCTTGACCAAGATCAGCACCACAGATAATGCTGTCAGGCCATCTTCTGAACTGATCTGAGGAACGAAGGAGAGAATGCAAGTTACAGGCCAGGCCAGGAGACAGGCTGAATAAGCCTCACGCCATCAGAACCGACACCTGCCACTCGCAATGTCTGAGCACACCGTCTTCTCTCCCCCCCCAGACCCATTTGCATTGTTGCTAGCTCTACCTGTAGTGCCCTCCACGCTCTGAAGGTGCACTTATATTGTCACAGTCTGAGATAACATTTTATTTCTATAGCACAAAGGTCCATCATCGTGACTTTTCTCTCTGTTAGAGCAGTGTCAGGCCCTTGTAATGTTCTCCATCCTTCCTTTCCTCAATTTTACAGAAATGGAAACAGTCGCTTCTTCAGGATGTAAAGCACAGTGGCCAAAAACAAGGCGAGGGCGAGAAAGATGAGCAGCTTATCAGTCAGTTCCCTGCGGTTGTACTTGGTAATGAGCTTTCGTCCCAACTGTATTGTCCCAGACATGGATTTGAACTCCTCGTTTGCATCCAGGATGGTTCGGGAAGAAGTAACTGAAAGACAGAACACCAAAGTTCAACCTAGGGAGTTTATCTCCCTCCTCCCCCACTTCCCCGCCAAAAGAGGAACGCAGAATGATGCTCACTCTCAGGACAGTGTGGAGTCAGGAGCTGCACCCTGAATCAGATGTTTTAACGCAGTGGACTAAATGCCAGAATGTCAGTTTTGCACTAATTCTTACTTTAAAGGTGAAATTGTATTTTCAATTAGGTGCATGCTACTATATAACTATTTTGGCACATCTCCAAACAAACTTGAGAAAGAAGGTTCGAATGTGTGAATCGGGACCTGTTCAGGAACTGCAAGCGCTTTTGCAATCGCAGGATTTGCAGCACAGAACCAAAGACTTCTCCTAGCCACTGCAAAGCTGCCCTAATGTTTACTTCCTGCTGTTCCTTTACTGGAAAGGAACAAGGAGAATTTTTTTCCTAACTGCAGCTCATTATCTCCCTCTAGGAAAGTGTACAGTAAACACTTGAAATATGCATGCCCCCCCTTATAGATGGCACAGTACACAATTACATATTTGGAAGTCAGCATCTGCAAGTACAAAATGCCTTGTGAGAAGTGGCCCTGAGATGGACTACTCTGCAGGGTTTCCGTTCCAGACCAGACCAGTCTCAGCTTCCTCTCTATAGCCATATCTGAGACTGCTCTAACAGATTATTGTGGTACACTTTCACACTTGTACATTGGAGATAAATTTTAAATGTGTCAAAATATTTAGAATGTAGAAGTGGCACCCAAAAGGATTTAGTGTTGCTGGGGAGAGAAATCTTACGCTAGCAATAGATCATTAGCATAATCCAGCATATTATTGTGCTACTTTATCTTCCATCCACAAGGAATGTTTTGTCATCCATGGGGTACGTGGAAGACTGATGCTGTTTTCCATGGGAAGAGACAATGCTGCCTTTCTGACCTCAAACCCAGATTATTTATGGCTTGCTGCTGTAAGGACTCCCCCAACTTCTTGCAGAACAGTCACATTTCAGTGGCAGATGAAACACAGCTGGCTTCTTCAGGCTGAATGACCTTTGCTAGCTCCGCCTCAATCAAACAGGAAGGGCTCTTCAGCCAGATGCTAGGGGACAGACAGAGTGGTTGCCAAAACTGTCACTTAACAAGAGAGGAAGCATACACTGAGCAGCTGCAGGCAGCCACCAGCACTGGTGGGAGAAGGAAGAGCCAGAGAGAAAACTATTTAATCATCTTTTCCCCTCTCCCTACTCAAAGCAAAGGTCCAGCTGGCCCACAAACAGTCAGCATTGACTGATTTGATGTACGGTTTTCAGGGCAAAAGGAAACTGTCAGGTCACGTTCTAGCTTCCCAGGTAAAACACTGAGAATAAGAATCTTTGAGACATCATCTGGACTGGAATCACAGTTTTTAGTTGTGCTACTCATTGTAATTTGGCAACTGTATATACTTAATATATTTAAAGTATACAGGATTTGCAGGACTGGGCAGGCTTAAATAAAAACTAAAACCAATACAAGGTCTTTAATGAACAAAGAGTTTGAATGATTTGGTGCACCATTCATAGTACAATGAGATGCAGGCTCCACCTGGAAATTTTGATCCTTTCTATTTTGTCCTATATTTTCTAGGCACTTTCAGCTCAGGCTGAGGAACGACAAGACCCAAGAAGATAGTGCAACATTCTATATGAACTAAGTGTACTCCTCACATCACTCTTCTGCCCAATTCTGCAAGGGGAATAGTGAATGGGTGGGGCTCAGAAATGGCACCCGAATCAGCTGAGTATCAGAATAATTGCAAATGTTCTCCTCAATTGTAGACATTTCCAAAACTATATACATCTTTAAAGCATTACACATTTGCACAATGGCCAAGTCTGGGGTCCTTTCAGTTCTTGCCTTCCACACATCCATGACAGTCACTAGCGATATATGGCACAAACTCACTGCTGAAGCACCACTGCTGAACAACCTCCCTCCATTTGTTGATGATCAGGCAGGCCAAACCATGCCTTCCCCAAGGGGAAGAAAAGAAAGCAACCCAAGGGGAACGTAAGATTTCTCCTTGGACTCAAACACATGCACTTGGGAGTGAGCCCCATTGAAGTTAGTGTTTACAAGCAATGCTGACACCTAAGACCTAAAAACTCCATGCTTCCCAGGCGAAGTTCTTTCCTCCTCCCTGCTTTTAAGGTATCAGGACCTACAGTCCACTCCTCACAGCAACACCTTGTCCTGGCTGTGTTGACAAAAATGGCAAGAAGCTACTCAACACCCCAGCTCTGGACTCTTCCCTTACCTAGAGTCTGCATTGCTTCTTCACTCTGCTGGACCTGTTGAGACATCATCCTGCTAATGCCCATCAGGCTCTCTGTGATGTTACTGGCCCCCTCTGCCAAGCTTTCCTTAGTCGTTTTTCTAAGAGAGAGGGAAAAAAATCACACTCGTATAAAAATAAAATTATTTTCCTGATTAGTCAAAATGTGTTAAAAATATTGGCCCAATTTTTTTTTTTAGGCTCACCAATATTTAAAATGCTTCATTCCAAAAAGGTGGTTGACTGAATGAGAAGGATCTGATTAAAATGTAATCAAATATCAATATACCCAGCAGCTTCAACCACACAGCAAGAAACAAGCAACCATTTTAACAATCATAAAATCCACGTTCTACTACACCATTTAACTAAATCAGATGGTTCATCATAAGTATCCTGGACTTGTTCTGATGTATGGATAACAGGCTGATTTGCTCCTTATAATGCTCTTAACCTTCATTCAATTGAAAAATTAATATTAAGACTGGGATGAATCAAAGCATGGGCTGCTCTTAATAAACTACACATTTTTAAAAAATCAGGATAAGACCCTTAGCTACTTGGCTCCTCAGAGTTTCCTAAAGTTGGTTATAAATTATGATGGAAAGTAAATGGCTGAGTGAACTGGGAGCAGTGAAACACAAGAATTTGCCTTCTACTGCGTCAATGCCATCTACCATTAGACCATCTAACTTAGTACTTTAAACACTGACTGGCAGCAGTTCTCAGGGATTCACAGGAGTTTTTCTCAGCTTTCCCAATGCTGGGAGTGAACCCTGACAGATCTGCAACCAAGCAGATGCTCTCCCATTGAGCTCCAGCCCCTCCCTACATAAACATGGGCTCCAGTAGGGCACGGAGCAGGGTGTGAAGAGTGAACTTCTGAAGCTCAGCTTAAAAGAAAGGAAAATACAACAATCAGTAATTACAGAACAGTGACCGTGTACCTTTGTCTTAAAGGGTCTCCTCCTCGCAGCAATTCATCTTTCTCAGCATTGTCAATGGCAATTTTGCAAGCTAGATTTGCCTTCCTCCAGGCTGTCTGATTGCTGAAATCATTAACATACTGCAATTTAGAACAATGGGGAGTATTGTGGTAAAGACAGGAACTCCTTGATCAAAAGACAATTAAATATAGCAATTGAACATAAAAAGACAATGGTTTGTTACTATTTTACATGATCGACAATTATCATTAACACATAAGCTATGGCAACACTGCATCAACCGCACCATCATTATTTTCCTCATCTTTTTCATTGTTCTTTAAAAAGACCCCTGATGGATTAGGCCAGAGGTCCTTCTAATCTAACATCCTGCTTCTCAATGGCCAACCAGATGCCTCCAGTTGCATTCTCTTGCTTTTGCTCTCCAACAAACAGGTGTCCAGAGGCACAGTGCCTCCAGACCTGAACACCATAAAAACAACGTTTCTTAGTCAATGCTCCATTCTTCCACTTCTGCAGAAACCACAGCTCAGCCAAGGCATCTGAACTGTAGAACTCTGGTTGGCACAAGCTCATCAAACTAAGATTCCAAACCATGGTTTGATACTGGTTTAAGGGAAACATGCAAAGGAGCTCCAGGTGCAATGACAAACAATGGCTTCTGTGAAAACAGAACGTATGAAAGTGGCACACACAAAGGTAGAAGCAGAGTACAAAGCTTGTTTATGTAAAACTCCAGACTATGCTTTGGGGTAACACGTGAAACCATACACCATACATACATAATTACAAGCTCAAGGTTTATTTGCTTTGCTGTGTAACCTGCTTTGGGGAATCATTTAAAATTGAAAAGTATTATTTTAATAATAATGTTAAATCATGTTTTGGAATTACACATGAGCCCACGCAGCCTCCACCCACCATCCAAGCTCTTTGAAACGTTTATTTTAGGAACAGCCTTAAAATAACAAAAATGGGCTCCAATATTAATTTCCCTCTGCCACTGTGCTGTGAAAATCAATACAAATTCTTTTCATATTCTTCATAGCTAGCGTGTTTTAAATCCAGAACATTTACATGAAGATTTTCTTTGAAATGAACTTGCAGCTGCAAGTAGGAAAAGCAAAAAGAGAGCCAAAATACACAATCCATCAAATCTTACACAAAGGAATGGCTACAATGCTAGGTTAGGCTAGGGTAACTAGCAGTCTAAGTAGGGTCTCAGTAGCTTCGCATTAAAAATGAGTCAAGACACATTGAAAACAACCAATCACAATGGATTCTGCTTCTGATCCTCTGTTAATATTAGAAATTGCTACTCAAATACCGATATTTTTCTTGACAGAAAAAGTCCTACTTGGCTAAAAATAGGAAGTTAAAACACAGGCCCAGTTTGGACAATATTTATTTCATTGAAAAGGCATTTTCATATTGCTGTTCAGGTGAACCTTCCAAAGGGGACACAAACTCAACCCAGTGAACTTGGAATACATATCTTCAATTCTGGGGAACCACATTTCACTGTGATAAAGCTGTTTGCCCAATATTATGAAGGGCTTTCAGGAAAATGTATTTTCTATGCAGGTATTTAAGATCAAGTGCTGACAAATGATGTTCCCAGTTTTACCCACCTGAGCATTTGCTTCTTATGGTTCTCTACTTCTTGGAGCAGAGCTTGCTTTTCCGATTCTTTATCTTGTTCCTTAGCCATCTGTTCAAGCTCCTAAGCAGACCCATAAACATCAGACACACATTCTTTTTAACAATTTAGTATAATCAAGCTCCCCCAACAACATGAACAATGTGGGGGGGGGGAGTCAGCCATTTACTCTGGGTTGTTTTTAAGACAAATGACAATTAGGACGCTATCCAAAATGTTCATCTCTGTGATTCCCCCTACCACTGCAAGATGCAGTACACACCTCATTGTCATGGCTGCATCTGCACTGGAAGTTGGATAAGATTGGGCCCTAAGAGTCATTCTCTTCCCATCTTAGCCTTGGGCAGCTTCCTGATGAGCCTCAATAGAGAGCCTGCACAGCCTGGCTTTCTGATTGAACAAAGTGTTTAGCACTCTGTAGTTGTGCAATTTCAAGCTCAAAAGGTACAAGTGACCCCAAAGACTCTAGGCAGCCTGACTCATTACCATGCATATTTGTACAGACATGATAGCCTTAAGGAACCTTTATGACTTGACTCTCAGAAGGGTACCTGACACTGAGAATATATGCTTGCTTCCCTTAAAAGCAAGCCTAATTAAAATATATCAGAAACCAGATGCTTACTGCTCACAGCAAACACTCCCCCTCCCCTTTTTATACACTAGGACTTACCAACAAAGAGTTGAACATCTGAAATAATGCACATCTAAAACGAGTCAATTTGACTAGCATCCTAATCCAAAATGTGCACTTGTAAGTAAAAGACACCAATTCAGTGGCATTTATTGTTATTACTGTTACTTTTATTTTGGATCAAGACGGCTGAATACGGTGGCCTGGGATCAGATAGCCCAAAAGTTTTGAATGGTGAGATAGGATGACACTAACCTTCAACACATGGTTATTACCATGAGTGGGAAACTACCATATCACAAGGCAAGACTAAAAGGAGCACAAAAAATTGCAACAGTACACTACAATACAATATATGCAAAACAGACAAGGACACAACCTTGCCATTCCCTTGCAAGGGTTTCTGGTGAAATCAAACTGGCTTGCCTTGATAGCCTTCTACATGGCTAACATACACAAGAAAGGTCTCCTCAGAAATCAAACTGTGTTGAAACCCTCATTGACATACCTTCATTGTGAACATTCCTCACCTGGATCCTAAGTCGTAAATGCTGAAACTTTTCCTTCACTTTGGCATTCAGTTCTGTTAGTGTATTTGCAGGGCCTGTACAATCCCGAATATCCTGTAAGAAATAGCAAGTGATGTACAGAACATAAACCGATTTGTACTGAGGTTCTCCAAGGTCATGTATGCTGCCAGACTGCTCCTCAAAATGCTACTAGAGTTATCAGCTGGAGCAGGCCCTAAACCGTAGTGGTGGTGGTGTTATTTGAAAAATCTATATCCTGCCTTTCCAGTGCCCAAATGCCCAAAGCAGCTTACAAGGTTTCAAAATAAATGTACAGTACATTTAGAGGTGGTGTTCCTCTAGAAATGAAAAGGAAATGCTTAAATTTAAACAAGAGCAATCACCATTACAGAGCTGCAAATTGACAAAGTCAGCACACCCATGTCTTACACAAGTAATATGAGTAGTAGTCTAAGGCTGCTTCATATGTTAAGAAATGCTTATATAGAAGGCGCTTACTGTACATCTAATAATGCTTTACTAGAAAAAAGAAACAGAGAGTAGGCGTGGATGGGCAATTTTCACAGTGGAAAGCAGTGAAAAGCGGCAATCACCAAAGTTGGTGCTTTTCCAATTTATTCATAAATAAACTAGAACTGGATAAGCAGCAAGGTGTCCAAGTTTGTGGGTAGCACCAAACTTTTCCTGGTGGTAAAATCTAGAATGAATTTTGAAGAATCCAAGAAGGATCTCTCCAATCTGGGGGAATGGGTGACAAATTGGGACATGCACTTCAATGTCACTAAGTGTAAAGTGATGCACACTGGAGCAAGAAATCAAAATTTCATATACACCCTGATGGGTTCTGAGCTGTCTGTGCCCAGGAGAGAAAATATACGGTGGTGATAGATAGCTCAATGAAAGTGTCATACAGTGTGTGGCAGCTGTGAAAAAGGCCAAAAAGGCCATGTTCAGGAAAATGTAAAAAGGGATTAAGAATAAAACTGCCCATATTATAATTCCATTGTATAAATCAAATGATAAGGCCACATCTGGAGTATTGTGTTTGGCCCTTGTCACCACATCTCAAGAAGGATATAGCAGAACTGTAAAGGGGATGGAAGAGAGCAATCGAAATGATTAGAGGGCTGGGACACCCCCCTTACAAAGAAAGACTACAATGTTTGGGGCTCTTCAGTCTAGAAAAAAGGTGCCTGAGGGGGGACAGGATTGAGATATAACATTATGCATGGGATAGACAGAGTGAATACAGGGAAGTTCTTTCCTTCTTGCACAATTTCAGAACCATGGAACATTCAACTGATTGGCAAGAAAGAAGAGAGAAAAGGAAATATTTCTTTAGCCTTTGTGTAATGGTGGAACTCCTTACCACAGGATGCGGTCATAGCACCTGGCCTAGATGCCTTTAAAAGGGGATTGAACAGACTTGGGCAGATTTATGGAGGTAAAGTTCATCACACATTACAAGCTATAATGACTATATGATGCTACGATGACAAGCTATGATGTCTCTAAATGCCAAGTGCAAGGCAGTGGCAACACATGTACTGTGTTGTTTTATGTGCTCCCCAAGGCGTGGGGGGGGGGGAGGCCCTGTGAGATACAGGCAGCTGAAATAGAAGGGCCCTTGTCCTGATCCAGCAAGGGTCTTCACATGTGTTACATGTACATCATAATGTGACAATACTTTGTGTAGTCAATGTATTGACATGGAGTACCGTATACAGTCATGGGGAAGCTGTAGCCAATTATAGCTCAGCAGCACATAAACATGAATGAAGTTACAAGCATCAATATCTGCATGGATTGCCTTCTCTGTATGGATTTGTGAGTGTAACATGGCTTTCTCTTTTCCTACACTTTTGCAAGTTGGGGGATTCTGGCATTCTTAAAGAGAGAACTGGACTGATTGGAAAGGGAAGAAAATACAGTATATTGATTTTGCCATCATTTAGAATAGTGAGTACTAAGGTGTTTGACACTGTTTCATTTTAAAGTTGATCAGTGGTTCTCAATCTTCTGCCCTCTGCTGCTACACAGTGTAGGGCTACTGGAAGCTGCTTCTAGGTCACTTGCAGCCCATGACCCACTTCCTTGGCCTTGTCATCCCTGGAATGCCTTGTGCTACCTTTTCCGAAGTACTCTGGGGTATGAAAGCGCTTTGTGGAGTTATAGGAAAGCCCTTGCAAGACTGCCACTTGAGAGTGTTATTGAGCCCATATATGGTAAAATTTTGAATTATGGTGTTGGAGAAGACTCTTGAGAGTCCCCTGGACTGCAAGGAGATCCAACTGGGCAATCCTACAAGAAGTCAAGCCTGATTGCTCCTTGGAAGAGCAAATACTGAAGCTGAAGCTCAAATACTTTGGCCACCTCATGAGAAGAGAGGACTCTTTAGAAAAGACCCTCATGCTGGGAAAGATGGAAGGCAAAAGGAGAAGGGATGAGGATGAGATGAGACGAGAAGGCAGGCGATAAGATGGTTAGTGTCACTGAAGCAATGAACATTGGGTGAACTCTGGAAGCTAGTGTTTCCGGAGGGAGGCCTGGCATGCTGTGGTCCACGGGGTCGCGAAGAGTCGGACACGACTTAGCGACTGAACAACAACATGGTAAAATTGGTTTCATTATAAGTGGTTTTGCTTAAGGTTGCAGTTTCCAAGAACCTATCAACAACTTTAGATGAAGACTTGCTGTATACAAACCAGCTCAAACTGTTGCCAGTGTCAGTATGAACAAGTGACAAGAGCTCCTATGCCCAGAAAATTGTGGCCATGTCAGTACCTATCCTGCAATTGGAACAAAATACACTTTTCTAGACCAATAAGAATTGGACAGCATTTAAAAGCTGCAGTAGCAACATAACAGCCCATCACTGGAATGGGGAGAGGCTCAGTGCAAGGCGCCTCATTTGCACACAGAAAGTCTGTCATCTCCAAGTTGAGGGGTTGGGAAATCCCTCTGCAGAAACCCTGAAAAATTGGTCCCAGTCGAATCGACACACAGACTGAGGAGGGTCAGTGGGCCAATAAGTTCTGAATTCTAAACATTACTCCTAGGAAGTGTGGGCCATAGGGACTTGCTCCGACACATTAACCTGAGTGACTATATTTGCTTATATTTTAAAAAGACCCATGTTTAAGTGATCACCAAATTTAATGAAAACATTCCTTACAAAAAATACTTTTGTTTCCCAAAAATAGTAAATGTTCACCAAATTTTAGACCACCTAATAGTCCTAAAGTGATAACCACATATTGAGTTGTCATCATTTTCGTAAAGTATTTGACAGTTTAAAAATGTATTTGTCTCCCAAAACCAGTAAATTTTCATAATATAACCCTAACCCAAACCCTTTCGCCATGTTTGGGGCATATAATTCTGCTAGCTAAGTAACAGTATGGTTGTGTAAATGTCATGTTATACATTTGGTGAACATTTACTAAATTTGGTGAGCATTAACTAAATTCGGTATAACCATGGTTTGTTTTTGGACCACAGAGCTAGGGGCTCACAGTTTAATTTGGTAAGCATTTAATTGGTCCCCTTTTAAAAATGGGCAAGCGGTCTAGCAGGAACTTTTTAAATAAGTGTTATGTATCCTGGGAGGAAAACGTCTCAGGAGCTAATAACTTTGTGCACCTTCGTGCCCAGCTACAATATAAGAGACCCTTCTCCGCCCATCAGAAGTATTGCCAGGCGCAAATAAAGCTGTATCTGGAGAGATACGGCTTTAAAGGTTGCACAGAAGGAAGAATCTTCACTCTCTGTGTGGCTTTCTCCAAAGTACACCAGAGGCGGGAGAAGCTGCAGTGGCAGGAATTTTCCCCTCTGCAGCCTCACAGGAACCAAAGGAACCTTCCGGAGCAGGGGGCGGGGCGGGCAGCTCCCCCACTACAAAGGAGGGGCGGAAAAGAGGCTGTAAAGCTGCTATTGCTGCTGTATGTTATTAACCGGGACGCGGGGTGGTACCTGCACCGCCGCTTTAATCTCCAGGTCGAATTTGACGATCTCCTGGTTGCAAACTCGAACCGGGACGTCACCGGCACCCGCCATCTTGACCACAAGTACGGCGGCCGAAAGGGAACGAGGCGCAACTTCGAAACGCGACTACTCCTCCTTCAGGAGAGGCGGAGCCAAGAGCAGCGGCGGCTGTGGACGGGACGTTTGGTGGGTGGAACCAAGAAGATTATACTGATTGGAGGGAACATGACGTCACATTCTTGAAGCCATGGGTATAAACTGAGATCATCGCCGCGAAGGAGGATTGCCGCTGCGGAGTCACGAATCAAAATCTCCCTGCCCGTGTTATGTGTAAAAGTTAATCTCAACGTCTTTAATCATGCCTGCGTGTTCTGCATACGGGTGTGCGAATCGCTGGACGAAAAATGGGATTTAATTTCCACGGAAAGATTCATGTATTCACATTACATCGGTTCAATAAAACGACCGTTCAGTGAGTGCCTTTTTTTTGAAGCTGTGTAATTCCTTGTTGTTCCTAGCAGTCTTATTCACCATTTTCTGACACCCACTGTTAATGGTCTAGAAGGTAAAAAAAAAATTTCCCCCCTCCTTTCCCCCCCCTTCCCGTTTACACTGTTTTCCCCGCCTTCCATTTTCTACGGTAATATTTTCGAACTTCTGAACGTTAACAGAATTTGTTTTATGGGGGGGGGGGATGAGTGTAGAAGTTTAAAAAAATACTCTTAATAGCCTAGAAGTAAAAAAGAATTACTCTCATATTGACAACTACTTGTGTTATACATTGAGAGATTTTAATGTAATTTTCCTACATATTTATCTAATTTTTGCCCACCCTCCCCTTTTTTTCTTTCCTTCCCGTTCACACTTTATTTTTGGTTGTGTAGATTTCAAAAAATAAGTCTGTCAAAACAGTGCAATCTGAGTTTAAATAGACAGCAAGTGGCATTTCGTCCGGTGTGTTCAGTAATATAATTACGCGGAATTAAACCTTGGAATTGCATATTAACTCATAATTAGGTTACCAGTGATGTTTCTACACGATCACACGTTGTTATTTTGTTAAGTTTTTACTGCAGGAGTAAACTATTAAGTCCTAAACATCACGCGCAAACCAATCTGAAATGCTTGGAATCAGCAATGTTTTGAGTATAATGACGTCGCCGCTAAGCCCGCCCCCTGGCTTCACTTCGTTCCTATTCATTTAACAAGCAGGGCCGGGCCCTGGGTGGAACCGTTGGGCTGGAGCTGCGCTGGTCGCCCCCGCTGAAAACAGAACTGGCGGCGATGCTGGTGGAGCAGGTGATAGATGACCAGCTGGAGGCTGCTGGAGCCAAAGCTCTGCTCACGTCGTCCTTGTTAGGAAGGAGCTACATCAATCATCCTACAGTGCCGTCCATGGGACCGAAGCCATTGACTAGTATAGGCAGGGGAAATAATCTCTCTCTCTCACTCACACACACACACACGCGCGCGCGCTTTCCTAATAGCCAGGACGGCAAGAATACAAAACAGTAAAGCACTTCCTCATATGGATTCCCTAGTGAGAGGACAGGGGTACCCTTTAAGGCAGACGATTCTTGGAGGATTGGGCTGTAAGATTTCTTACACTCGGGCTATCCTTCATCCGAACAGCCCGATCCTGTGCATGTACGCGGAAGCCTAGTGGGGCTTACTCTCACATAAGTGCATACACAATGGCAATCGCAAACTTCTCGGGATTCTTAAACTTGTGGGGTCACTATGTTTATGCGCATTCTTTTTCTCCTCCTCCTCCTTCTAGCTGTATTGGATGGTGGAGGAGGCTGCCCCTACTGCAATCCTCCTGTGGCTTACTCACAGCAAGTCGGGGGAGAGAACCCATACCAGTGAAATGGCAGCTTGGAGAGGCAGATGAGGGCTCAATCTGTTTGTCACTCTAAGTAACAATTTCAAGTTGCTGCAAGGTAAGCTCTGCCTATAACAGCAACAAAAGTTCACAAACCAGTTTCCATAATGCAATTGAAATTGAACAAACCTCTATTAGCTCCATATTTGTCCCTTCACAGCTCCTAGTTATGAAGCTGGGTCAAAGCAGATCAAAAGTATCACCCAGAAAATAACACACTTCCTTCAGATTACAACTGCAAGAGTCAGCAAATCCTCTCCTGTTATAATACAGCTCTTTCCTATATAATATGTAAACCTTTATGCTGGCTATTTGGATGAGAAGTCACTGCAGTTTCTTAGCATGGCCTCTCTGCAGCGGGTTTGCATACAATAGAATGGACAAAATAGTGTTTATGCTTATAGGAATATAATGTCAAAATTACATACTCAGGCTTTAGACTTGTTTTGGCAGGGATTTTAATGTTGCTGCACTGCAGTGAAGGTTTTACCTGTGCTTTATTTGTCAGTTTTTGCTGCCTTCAATGCTTGCATTTATTTGAATTGTTTAACTGGACAGTAACTGCTTAAGTGTCTACATTTTTGATAGTATAATTTTTTATATACTCTATATTGCTGATAAGAGTATCAGACATTAGTATCATTATGTCACTGTAAAAGATGAAGAGTCTTAATGGCAGGAGTATTTACCTAGCAATTTATCAAAATGGACAGAAAACACAGAAGGCACCATAATGTCAGAACTTCTCTTCACAATTTATTTTCAGTTACAAAGGATGTTGCATACATTGATGAGTTTGTATCTGAATAGAAGTGCTCGGGCTCAAGGGTGACAGTAAACAAATCAATGTTTTAATTGTGCCTTTTTTAAAAAGGAAAAGTTATACAACAACAAACATTATAAAAGTTGCAAACAGATCATGCTTTTTAAACAGGGAAAATTTTTCTAAACAAAGACAAGACCTCCAGTACATTTTGTCTGAGCTCCAGTTGGAAATGGACTACAGAACATTAACAGCATTACAAACATGATCCCAAGCATAGGAAGGTCACCAAATTTGTAAACATATTTTGCGCCTTTCAAAAGCTTTCCTGTGCTTGCATATGCCATCAGCCTCACACCCCAATCCTAAACGTGTTCACTTGGAAGCAAGTTTCATTGATAACAGTGGGACCCTACTTCCAGGTAATTATGTTTAGGATTGCAGCCCTAGAACTCATTCTTAAATACAATTATGGATTTAATGGCTTAAGGCAGGACAAGAGAAGCTCAGTTTGTTTTGCAGAAGACTATTGGGAAAGAAATTTGCCATTGTACTTAAAGCCCAAAGCAGATGAGTGTGGTTTCTTTCATATAGGCATGCAATCAGCCTATGGTTGATGGTTAAATAGTTGTTTAAACCTTGTATAGCCAATCTATTGCCGTTCTGAATTTAAAAGGCAAGTCTTGTTTAAAATTGAAGCTGAAATAGGTCAGCAACTGTTATTAGCCCACACAGTTAACTATTCTATCCATGTTTAGAGGCAGTTTACTAGACGCTAAGGAAACCAACAGGAAATGGCTCTCACCATCATGCGTCTACTGCAAACTTCCCAGAGGCATCTGATTAGTTCCTATATACCATGCTGGGCTAGAAGAACATCTGGCCTGATCTCACAAGGCAATTCTTTTGTGATTCTCTATTCTTTTTCATTCTAGTTTTGGCTTAAGTTTCACAGCTCATCAGAAAAAAACATTTAATAGCTACAGCCCTACATTTAACATGGAAGCTTCACTGAGATCAAATGGGGCTTGCTTTCAAGAAAGTGCGTTCTGATCAGGGAGAAAGTGCATGAACAATGTGTTTTTGTGGAAGTTCATGAACATCTTAAGAGGCTGAGCACAGCATTGCACAAACACCTTTCTATCATGTTAGATTAACTGGAGAAAAACAGAGACTGAAAAATCATATCAATGAGATCCAATCAAGTTTAGAATGCCGTGAAGGAAGTATACGCTAAAGTGCCATTTCTGCGATGTTGACAGAGCATCCCATTTACACTGGAAATATTCCGAAGTGTTGTTCACTCAGTGTGGTAATGCCCTTGTATGGATTTTTAAAAGGAAAGAATCAACTGTTGAATTAGTAACTGATTGAAATGTACTTTGCACAATCCCTTGGGATTCTTTTATATATATAAACTGCAGTAATCAGCTACTCAAAATATAAACTTCCATACGGTGGCATGCTAAGGTAGACAACGCCACAGCTGAAGCCTTGCCTTCAAAAAATGTGTGAAATCCAGGTTTTAAGGCCTGAACTTCTGTATTACATATTTTGACTGTGCCTCAACAGAATTTCAGGAAGACTGCTAAATAAGTCAAAGAACAGACTGGCTATGCTGCTTCTGCTGAAGGCAACTTGTAATACAACCCATCAAAAAAGGTAGGGGGCTATTACCATTTTGAAACTAGCCATATGTAAAAGACTTACAGAAGAGAAACAATACATCAGTTATTGACATTTGTGAATAAACAAGCAGATTTATTAATGAAGGCAAACATCAGAAAATGGTATAGACTTAAATGAAACTCAAACTGACAGTACGGTATTTGAAAAATGTCTGTTGCTCTACGATTATTCAAGAGACCTTTAATCTACCACAGAAATAAAATTTGCTCTTTTCCACTACACTTCAGTCTAAGGTTAAAAATAAATTACTGACCAAACTAGTGAACTTAACATGTCTGTGCCCGATTCCTACAACAGTGTCACTGTTTACATTGACGCCAAAGTGGAGTGGAAAGAGCCAGTCCTTAACTAGCCAGAAGACTAGTACTAATGAGCCCCAGAAAGTTAAATATCAAGATGTCCTTGATACATTCAAGGCAGAGAAGCTTTTGTAAAGAGATGTAGTGGAGTTACTATAAAAAATCCTATCTTCCAAGACCACTGAAAAATTGGTCACCCTATGCCAGTACAAACTATCAATACAACTTTAAATCATCTATTTGAAGTTCCTTCATGATGCTTTTATTGTAGTTTGCTTCCAAAAGGGTTCAAGGGTTTAAGGAGTCCTGGGGAATGAAAAATAAACTTAGTTCTAATATACAAGTAAGGCACAATATAAAGCCACATCATAATCTGTCAATGGAGAAAATGGGTAAAGGACAAGAACCATACATGGTACAGAAGTAGTTCATCATATCCATTCAAAAACAGAAGTGTGGCACTCAATTTCAGACTGACAAATTTTTAGCAAGAGCATGCTTTAATATGGAAACAAACTCTAAAGAATCCAGTGTATTATTAAAAATAAAGTGTATAATTGCTTTTGGATGACATTAGAATATTCACAATGCCTACACTCAGAAAGTGACCCAAGACTTCAATAAGATCCACATATTGTGAACACTGAAAACCTTTAGAGAGCTCCTCTAAAGATAATCATCCAAAAATGCATGCCACAATTTCCCCAAACAGAACATGAACATTTGGTTTTTTTAAATCTTTGTGATAAGTATACACTAAACGTATATTTAATGACACTAGAGGAAGCAGATTGTTACTGGCATTAAAAGTACAACCATTTCTAGACTGTTTTAAATGCCACAGAGTCCCCTGGTTAAAATGTAAAGCTGCACAGCTTGCCTATGTCATCTTTACAATAAGGTTAAACCAGCAAAGGTCTTAACTTTACTCTACATTTTACTGCCAGGTTTATTTAGATCAAGTATCGCTGCAGCATTCTGACCAGTCCAGAGTTAGCAGCAAATGGCAGGAATCATATAAAATGCAATATCTTTTTTTTCTTTTTTAAACAAAGTGCTTTTCTAAGATACATACATATATAAATAGATACAAAATAAAGTGTCACCATTAAAAAGCTCAACTATTTTAAAAGCTTTTTGACTATAACTTAATACATAGAAAACACTGAAATGCAAGGGTATGGAATCCACTAAAAAGATTCAAAGGGTTTTTTTTTTTCCAATTCTAGACCAAAAATCATTTCTGGTTTTCAGACATGCACAAAGAAAAAAATTGCAAAAGCAGTATTAGCTACAATTGGGATATCGTATCTTACTGTCAGTTTAGCTTGCCGCGCAGGTCCTGACTGCAAACTAGCTGTATGGTGTTGCAGAACAGATCCTATCGATGCTCTGATCCAGGGTTAGAATCTCAGCATGAATAGTATTTAAATGCCATTCATCAAACACTATTTCAAGAATTAGATCAGGTGGGTGTGAAAATACTCAAAAAGCTCTACAACCAGAGAGTTAAATTGGATAGATATCCAAAATGCCAAGCACTTTCTTCAGGCTTGCAGACACCTCTTTTACATTAAAAATATATATATTATTTGTTCCATCATGACATGCAAGTTTCTGAAGTTCTGCAAATACTTTAAAAAGTTTTTATAAAGATAGGCATCTGTTAGTAGCAATGCTGAGGATGTGGGAGAAAAGGCTTTGGGTAGTACAGCTCTGTAGTGGTATCATGACATTCCCCAATTTTTCAAATAGAGCATGTTGCTTGAACACTACAGCAATGTAGCTGATTCCCATTTTGATGGAAGGGATTGTGCTATAAAAGTTGGGGAAGGAAAAAAAATAGCATTTTGAATTTGCTTGGAGCTACATCTGAATGATTTGGGGTTCTTAGTAAACAGTGTTATGTAGTCATCAATATATAAAACAATGGGAAGGAAAGGCATTCAGGAAACCAGAGAATGATCTGGACACAAACAACTCTCTCATCAAAGGATAAAGCTTTTCATTGGTACTTTAACACTGACTAAAAGCAGACTCTTGTGAGCAGAACTGCACGTGGATTTATATTCCCCCAATTATAGAAACTATGAGTTAACAATAAGTCACATAGAGTTTGAAGAAGCTAGTTGAAATATCTGTACAAAAATATAAAATCTATAAATTCTTTTTTTTAAGTCTGTGTTGATCCTTGGAAATATCACATGCACAATAATACAACAACTGGAAAAGTGGCAACTAAGGAATTAGATATTTGTAGCTCTTCTTTCATTACATATATACAAATTACAATAAAAATAATTTTATTTTGGTTGTTTGGTGGAAGTATACTACAAGCTAATTTTTTTTATTTCCAAAATTGAAATCTATTTTACCAATAGCTTACTAAAATCCAAATATATTAAACTTTCTACTATAAGTGCAGGAAAAAAACAAGGATTTAAAGACTTCTAGATGGCCAACTTATCTACTGTGAAGCGAACTAGAGGAACAGCAAAATAATAGTTATGTATGAATGCTCCTTCTGTAGATAATTGGACCCAAAGAGAAAGAAATTCACAGTTCAGTAAGATCCCTAACCCTGACCTATAATTTTTTTCTTTTTATACATTCAGTACAGTATCATGTAAGCTGTGCAAAACTTTACTTCTGGCAGTTCGCCATATCAGTTGCATTTGTCTTTGGTACGAAAATAAACAATCGCATTAATGTGCAAGTATTTGTTTTCTTCCGGCCAAGTACCGAAAATGAGTTTTCTAGAGCCATCTTTTATACAATACATAGACTCTGTGGCATATCTACATTTTCAACATATTCCTATATACATTCAAAAATTTGTAAGAGCTGGAACAAATACATTAAAACCCAAGAGACCATCTATACATCTTCTCCCCACAAGGGTTTCTCATCATACAAATCTTTACCAGCTTATAGTTACATTTCTCCCCTCCCACCCTCCCTCCCACCCTCAATACAAGGCACAAAGAGTATACAATTTTTTTCTTACTTGCACAGACATTTAAATACCGTATCAAGCTCAGAAAATTATATTTTTTATATGGCACACTAGCTTTATTGCCAGGTGTGCTATGTACAAGTCATGGTTGCAAAGAAAACTTACTGTTTAATTTAGAACAAAAGAGCAATAATTCTTAAAAAAAACCCATCCTAATTTGAGTTTAACTTTTTATTTTACTTGGAGCATAAACCTGCCATACTGTTTGGCATTTTGCTAGATTTTTATTTGCAAAAACACGTTTTGCTCCTATGTAAGTTATATAATCTGGTCCTAGATAAACTTAATTTTAAAATGAATATGTAGCCACCACATTTATGCCAGAAGCAGATTTAAATCTACAAGGTTTATGCTCCAAAATGCCATTAAGCATTTTATATCATGCTTTCACTTAAATTACTACATTGTTATAAAAGAAAAAAAAAAAGATGGAACTTAAACTGTGCTTTATATAACGCTAAACTCACATGCAGACCAGAATTAATTTTACAATGTAGTACATGACACAGGCAGAGCTCTGACCAATGTGAATGGATAAAGTGACAGCTGCTAAACTTTTGATGTTGGTATTCGCAGCCCCACAAGGCCGCCTGTAAGATCTCCTTCTGCTGTTTTTTCTAAAACTTGGTTCACAAATTCTGATGTTTGTCCTGCTACAGGTGGCCCTGGGGAAAAGAGCAAAGACACATCTTCAGAATATTATTACGATTGCAAGTGCATTGTATTCCAATCCCATCTCACCCAGCTATTAATCCAAGATTGATCAGTGCCTACTGGTTTTAAAATAAGTTCTGGCAAGGATCACTTCTGGGTCTGGTAGTGTTCAACATCTTCACAAACAATGGGAATGCCAACATGGGTTAGTGGGAATGGGCAATATGCTTACAAAATCCATGACTAGGAAAGAATGAAAAGGAACTATAAACACATTTAACTTTTTTTAAACACTTAAAGATGACCACCAAAATTAGGAAACTATATTAGGTCCAATAATGAGTAAGAGAAAAATGCACAAGTACAATATGGCAGATACCTGGGCAGGCAGCATTCCTACCTTGAAGATTTAGGAAAATAAAGTGCATGCGATCACCAACTCATTCAGAGTCTTTTCAGCTCTTAAAAGAACTTGCTAAATCTCTTAGCAGGTAATTTGTATTATATTGTTGCTGCTTGATCAAATCTAAGTTTTAATTCCTATATGTTAATAGGGAGTAGGGGAGTCCCTCTGTGTGGCAGTCAGTACCCACACATCTGTTTGCTAGTTTGTTATGTTGCATACTATAGTGCTGGAGAGGAAACTAAGTAAGAGAGAAGAAAGGAGTCATTAAATGGTGAAGCAGTTCTGCAGGGAGAGGGGTGTACCTTGCTAGCAGTTCATCATTTTTGGGTTGTGTAAAACAGCCCAGTTTTGGGTGGTGAGAGTGGAGAGAAAAAGAACGATTTTGAGATTGGTTATTGATTATATTAAAGTCACTAGCCAATATGTAATTGACATTCATGCAACAGGAATCAAAGCCACATGGCTGCTTGAGTAGAGAATGAATTTCATTTTCTCAGTTTTTTCATTTTGTATCCTGAGTTCTATAATCTGAAAACCCAGCACAATGGAGATGCTTGTTGAAAAAATGTGATTTGGAAGATGCTCTACAAATTATTAAGAGAAGCATAAGCCCTCCATGAACACATCTAAAACCCATGGTTGTTGTGAAATCACTAAAAGGCTGACATCATTATTCAGATGCATAACAAAGCATTATATCAGAGACTTCAGATTACAATGCTTAGTGGATGTACAGTTCAAACAGGAAAAGATTCAGGGGAGATAGACATGGATAATGAAGGAAAATACTATTAAAAAGCCTAATTTCAAGACTTGAGCAAGTTTTGCTGAAAGAAAAGATTAAATTAGGAGACATTTGCAGTCTCTAGAATATTGAAGAGAGCTTCTGAGAACAAAACAATAGTTTCTGATTAAGTGCTGAAGAAAGGACAAGTGAAAGGACTTAGTGCAAGATTTAGGTTCAGCAATAGAAAAACATGCCAAACTACAAGAGTTGTTCAGAAATGGAACAAGGTCTTCACTGAAGTTGAAAATATTTTCCTATGAGGAATTAGTGGTTGGTCAAAATTAGCACACATCCTGCTCTGATGTGTGTGTCTGTCTAAAGTCATAGGATAGTATCCAGAGTCATACAACAGGGTTTTTCTGTCCATTCCATGCCTTCTCCACCCTGCCCCAAGAGGCCCTCTTGAAGATCAAGGGATGAAGTATAGGGGAAAGCACAGAAAATCTAGCAGAGCTCCTTTCACACAATTCTGAGTAACTTCTTACGGTAGCTGAACAAACTCAGCTTTAAAAATTTAGGAACATTAAAATGAAGCCTACCTTTTGCTGCATGCAAATACTACAGATATTTACTTACCAAGAGTATCTTTAATAAGTACATCAAGCTTCTGTCCCATATTGGTTCCTCTGTCTTCTCTAGGACTCTGCACTCTGTTCACAATTTCTTGTTTGATGGAGTTGATCACAAACAACAAATTATCTGAAGAAGAAATTGGATGTCAGCATAACCCTACCAGACTACAATACATTACAATACTAGAATACATTTCTCTATGTGCCTGGGATAATGAACTATGACAGCAGCATCTGACCACCATCAAATCTTTAACTTTTAGTCTTATTTCAACATGTCCTACTATGTTTTCCTGTAGAAAGGAATCTACCAATTATGTATGTAGAGAAGTGGCTTCCAAACACAACAGGATGAGGCAATACATGGAACTCCTGATTACCTGATAACAAGGCAAGAGGCACTTTTCACTTATATTTAGCAGGGGGAGAGTAATTGTCCCTCTTCACCCCTGCGCAGTGTCTTTTCTAGTGGCTGTTGCTGGTGGTGTTTTGCATATTTTTAGATTGTGAGCCCTTTGGGACAGGTAGCCATTTAACTTTATTATTACTATTCGCCTGTAAACCGCTTTGTGAACTTGTGTTGAAAAGCGGTATATAAATACTATTTGAATGAATGAATGAATGAATGATGTAATCAGGAGTTTTGACAAACTGACAGAGATACATTTGGTTATTTCAACAAACAACCCTGCTAGTTAATACTTTTCTTTTTTAAAAGCTTACCATATTCTGTGTTGAGACCCCACAGTTTCACTTTGTTGGCTTCATACTGAGCTTTCTTTTTTAGTCGGCAAGCCCTATGACGTCGGGAAAAGGAAAAAGGAATGCGTGAGAATGTACATCTAGTCACATCCAAGTATACAAGACTCAAGTGCACTAGGAGGGACAGTGCTACAAGATCTTGGCTCTTACAATGACATATCCAAGATACTGAATGGTATTTCCTACTTCCAATGTTCATTCCCGCTTCACCGACACAGCTATATAGATATTCATAACCACCTTACTATCACAGTATCATAACTTCTGGAAAGAAACTAAGGGAAAGAAACTAGAAAGAAACCAATCCAGAACTGCCAGACCACCCAGGAATGCAGTGGTAGCCAGCTCCATCCCACAGCAGCTAGGCAGCCCCAGAAGGCTCCGTGGGTAAAGGGGGCGTTCATCCCCTTTCCCAGTGGTGTCATTCAAATGATTTAGGAACAGGAACTCACTTTTGATTGGCACTTGTCGGGAACCTGGAACCAGCCACGGAGCCTGTTAGGATCTGGAACGCCCGTTCTCGTCCGTTCCCCCTGAATGACATCACTGCCCTTTCCCCATGGTAAGAATGCAGGGTGGCTGATGGGTCTACTCACGCCAGTGCAGAAGCAAAGGCCTCTGAGAAAGCCTGTGCGACCTTACTAGGAGGCCAGGAACCTGTGGCGAGAGTCGCCGCCGATCCTACCCTCCTCTGGACCCCTTCCTGGAGCGCCCTCCTGTCCTGCCCAGAATGGCCGCATTGCTGGCAAGCAGCAGACTCGCTGGGCTCCTTTTGGGGCGCCCATGGCCATTGTCACCATGGCACTACTTCAGAGCTGGCAGTAATGGCTTACTGCCAGTGTTGGAGGTGCTTTACGGCTCCTTATGTGATATTTGCCCAGGCAGTATGAGCATACCACCCATACAGTAAGGCCCATTGGACTGGGCCCTCAGCTACACAACTGAAACCAGGCAGGCTGCACACTAGCTCATATAAATTTGACCAAATTCTGCAAGAGTCATCTTTATTTCTCTTGAATTTAATCAAATTTGCTGTGGAGAGAGTGAAAGAGAACCTCCATATCCTTGGCCACAATCCAGACAACCATTCTAAATATGATGTCTTCCCAGGTACAAAAGTTCAACCTACATACATATAAACCAGATGATTTGGCTTCTTCTCAATACCAGCTTGAAAATTTTTGCCAAGGAGGAAGAGCACCTCATTTGGATAGGGTACAACCTCAACAGCTAGTAAGCTTTCAGAACAAAAACAAAACAGATCATTACCTCGAGGCTAGCTTGTTTTTTTCCTTTCTTGACCTTGGTCTAGCTGTTAATGGAAGTTCGCTCACTGGGGTCAAGTCACTGATCACTTTATTTAGCTTTCTCAATTCATTCCCAATCTGTAGTAGTTTTTTAGGATTAGGAGTCAAGTCTTCTACGTCAGTCCTCCGTGATTTCTTTACAGCATATTTCCCTATTTTAAATGAATTTCAAAAGAGGTTATCTGACAGGTTGGTAGAATAATGTAGACTACATACAAATAGTACATACAAATAGTAGAAATGTTCTTAACCCACATTCTCTTTTGATGCTCTAATGTTTATTTTTCTAGTGCAATACATAATCTAGTAGAGTTGAGAGCTTTTAGGAATTCCAAATGTGCTGCAGGTCAGGATAGAAATACACTAGCAGTAACTCTGGGCACAAAGGAGAAATGATAGATAACACTGGATGCAAGATGGATAGTCAAAGAAAATGATGGATGCACCTGTCTGCTGTAGTTCATGCATCTGACTCACACCACTATCAATGTTAATGCTCAGAAATGCAGACCTTTCATTCTTACTTGGGAAGATGGAAATTGGTACACTGATACAACGGAAGGTACAAGGCAGAATGAAAAAGAAAATTATCAGTTTTCTTACTGTACATAGCTTGTTCAACCCCCCACCACCTTAACAAATTGCTGGGGTTCTTAGGAAACAAGATTAGAAGGTGCAAGACTGATATGTAAATAGGAACAGCATTGCAGAGGTTTTATAATACTGCCAATAATGTTTCAGTAACTATATTCCTTAATGTCTTAATTTCCATTGAAAGAGAGGCCCAGGTTTCCATCCTTCTTAGCAATGAGGCCACTTGAAGCTGTTATTCCAGATTGGTGGGTTGCCCATCTCTGTCCATCTACTTGCCCATTGCTCTTCCTTCTTTCAGGATTGTAACAGGAAAGTGAAATGCAGACAAGAGAAGAATGCTGAGCTAGAACACTGGAGAGTGAGAGGAAGAGGCTGACTCATCATCAGTTAACCCAGTGGTTCTCAATCTTTGTCAGCCTGCATCCCACCTTGTCTGGCCAAATGATCCTGGAAGTGCCGAGAGAGGCTCCAGAGGCCTCTTCCAGATCATGCCACGCTGGCAACCCACCCTACAGGCCTCAGAATGTCCTGCAGAAGGCAAAGGTGTTCAGAGGCAAACAGGAAGTTGCCTTCTGAAACCCAGAAGCAGCTCTCGGAGGCCTGTAGAGTGGGTCACTAATCAAGAAGCCTCTGGAATGGCTCTGATTTGGAGCCAAACGAAGGCAAGGGCAGGTCCTAACCCACCTACCATGTGCTTGCAACCCACACTTTGAGAAACCCTGGGTTAACCCATTTGGCACGATGCCTCAGAGGTCTTGGGCTGCCCCTGTTTGTAGCTATGCAATTCTATTTTGAACTGAAAACAGATTTTTTTTTAGGAATATCATTCCTTGTGCTCTTCCAAACAGTTCTCAAAATCTTCAGGAAAGGAGCACATGGTTTTGAAAGCAATAATGCAAAATCCATATCAGAGAACCACCCTTACCATGATGTAATCCATTTTTCTGGTACATGTTACTTGGCAGTGTATCTCGATTCCACTCAGATGGCCTCAGCATTCTTTCTTGCTGTGAAGGGGTCAGTTGCTCGCTATATTCCCAGAAGTATCTTCGCTTGCCTCTTTTTCTACAAGATATTGCAGTCATTTCTTTCAAGTCCTCTACGGAGTCATTTTCATATCCTAAAACAGTACAGACCTATACTTTAGCAGTTTTCCCATGGCAATGTGGTAGAGTTGAGAGAAAAGACTCAATTCAAAAATCAAGGAAAAGAACAGAGCTCAAGAGCACAGCATTTTGTTCCAGTTAACGCCTTCAGATTAACCACTGCTGGTTACGTTACTGGGCAAATCTTTACTGGGCAAATGGTTACGTTAAAGATACGTTACTGGGCAAATCTTCAGGCTGCTGCACTTAACTTAGGCTGGAGACATGTTCAAGGGCCCCTTTCAGCCCACCTGCTCTAATCTAGACTGAGGGTGGAGCGCCCCTGATCTCTAGCGCCCCTGCCCTTTTCCCAATCACCATGCTCCCCAGTTAGCATTCCAACTCTTCTTCAGGAGAGGCAAGAGATGGAGAGCTCCAATAAGTATAAACAAAGCAGTACAATACTCTTAAAATATACACATCTTACTATTTTATACTCCATGCCATTAAGACAAAAATCATTTGTGTCCAGCATCTTTACACTCATGCAAATTATACTCAAATTAAGTGAGGCAAAATACATTTCTGTTAGAGAGATACAGTTCATGAGAATTGTGCACAATTCCTGTTTTGCACCTATTGTGCAATGGAAAAAAAGTCAAATGTTTACAGTATTGAACAAGTCAATCTTAATGCTTAGGAGTAAGCAATAGTACCGTGTGTACTATAGTAGTAGTAGTAGGACTGTGTGTACTATAGTAGTATAGTACTAATACACTAATGAGGCAACCTAGTATTATGTTCAAGGTTTATATTGCTCTCCCTTTAGAATTGATTTTCCTGCCAAATATTTAGAAAAACTTCATGAACTGGTTCTCCACACATGCCAATGAATATGAAGAATACCCAGTGGCAGCTCTGGCTTCTGGGGAGCCCTGGTACTAAAAATAAGTAATGGGCCATAATCAGTAGTGTCATCTAACGGGTATGCTAGGCGGGAGGAACGGGTGAGCGGCAGCCCGCCTGTTGCGTAACGCTCCGTTTCGCCGTCTTTCCCGTCCCCGCGAAACGGAGTGTTATGCAATGGGCGGGCTGCCGCTCACCCGTTCCTCCTGCCCAGCGTACCCGTTAGATAATACTACTGGCCATAATGCATTTTCCCTATGGTTTAGAAAGCGTGCACATGTGTGTCAACTACCCTTTCATGGTGAATGGGAACCAGGTGGACAAGAGTTCCTTCCTGCTGCCCCCAGAAGCTACAGTGGTGGCAGAGGATTCGAGTCCATCTGCTGTTCAGTTCCTGCTAAGCTTTCCTGGCTGGGCATCCAATGGGGAGGCTTATCAGGAGGCATTATGAGCAGGCAGCAGCAGGTAATACTCTTTACTCCCCCAGCACTATTTAACAATTCCCAGATGCTCCTGTCACAGCACTGGGAGACAGAACACTTAGAGCTGAAAGAGAGCATGTGGGAAAAGGTAATTGACTGCCTCCCATAGCTCCTGACAGCAGTGGATCTTTGCTGTCTTCAGTTGGACATACACAAGTGTAGGCCCTTGTGTGCCCATGGGTCCCTGGCACATATCCCTTGAAGTCCCATCGTGAAACCACTCCAGAATGCCCTACCTGGCCAAATAATCACCACAATCATATGATACAAAAGCTGTGTGTCTTCCCAACAGACCAAGAAGCAACAATGAATGGAAATTTTTAAATCTCTCATGGATTCCATTACTAGCTTACCAAATAAGACCAGTCTAGCCAGTACTAGACAACTAGGCTAAGACTGCATTAAAAGCTGTCCTGTCACCCTGAACAGCATTGCAAACTATTTTACAAACTCTTGATGAATTTTACAGGAATACTAGTACTGCCTGTTCAGTTATGATTTATATGTAGTTTAAAAATTTTCCACAAAATATACAGTATTATGTGGACCATGAGCTTGGCCAACACACCAAAATACTCTTCTTGCTGGCACTTGCCGGAGCCCTGCAGGAGACCTTTAGGTTACAAGCTGAGTTACCTGGTTCAGAGAAAGTATCACTGATGTCATCATCTTTGTCATCCTCGTAATCCTCCTCCTCTTCATCATTTTCAGACAGTTCATGCTCGCTTCCAAACCCTTCATCGTGGTCTTCGTCCTCCACCTCTTCCTCGTCATCGTCATCATTCTCATCAGGGTCAGCTTTGCTAGCCTGCTCAGCCAAGCCATCAGTGACAAAGAGAGAATAATTGTGTTCTTCCTTTTTTTGTGAAGGATCTGAAACAGATGTACTGGCAGAGAGATTGCTCTCTTCAGCAATTAGTTCTGGAGTTTCCTGGGATGGAGTGAGGAGCAGAGCTTGAGTCTCTTTAAAAGGCAACACAGGAGCATTCTGACTCAGAAGGGAGTTGTTTCCTTTCCGCTCTTGTTTCTTTACTACAGCTCCACAGTAGCAAGTGTTTTCTTTTGCCGCATCAGCATTTGCCTGGTTCACTGAAGACCTACTTGGAGGTACTGGATTTATCTTTACTTTTGCCTTTTTAACATAATCTTTACATTCACCAGGAATGTTCACTTTTTCATTATTATACACATTGGTCTTCACCATGATTTGCGTGCTGGGATTGGGTGTGGCTGCTTTTTGGGCAAATTCTGATGAAGGTGCCTCAGCCTGAGCAGTCTTGGATGAGCAAACTGGAGCTGCTGCTCTGGTTGCAATTTTCTTTGCTGGCAGAGAAGCTAACTGGGTTTGTTTTACACTGAACAGCAATTCTGGATAGCACAGTGGATCTGAGACAGGCTGAGAGTCTTCACTGTTGAGCTGGGCCAGAGTTGGAGTTTTACTTATCACCTCTTCATCTTGGTATGGACTTGAAAAATCATCAAGGCCCAAATAGTCCACCTCTTTTGTTCCCCAGATGTCACAACTGGTTAATTTGGTATACTTCGTCAGATCCTCACAGTAAGTATCCCACTGCTCCCAGTTTGCGGGAAAAGACGATTCAGTATCCAGAATGTCAGTAAACGATTCCAGGTTCTCAAGATCTTTACAGTCCTCTACAGAAAGGAGATTGTCCCTGGAACTCTGCTGATAATCCATTTCTCTGTCCTGTTCAGATAGAACAAGATTACAGTTACATTTATTTATCCTTCAGATCCCCCCTCTCAGTCACTCTTTAAATGACAGAATTTACTGGTGAAGTGTTACACAGCTAAACCCTTTCAAAACCCTTTTTACTTAAAGGAGGAATAATATAAACCAGTTTGTCACCTTTGAATCAAAGACGCTTGAGAGGAATCAGCCCTGGCCAGTTCAATCATTTAATTGTACTTGCCTACGAATAATTATTTTGAAACTAGACAAGCCATATACTTATATCAGTTCCACATATTTACAATGTCTGACTCCATAACACTCAGACTCTGAAGAGCCTTATTTGAATTAAATAAAAACTATCTGCCTTACTTTTGTTTGGATCCTTCATGTAACTGAATGATTAAATCTTTTCCTTAATTTAAGGTGGAGACACAAATTTCAAATACTGTATTTACAAAATGAGAACAAGTAATACTGTCCTGCTTCAAGTATGTGCTAGATACTAAATCCCTATAAACAGTACCCCTGAACAACAAGCAACAATAAACTACAGGAGTGTGGACTTAGGCTAAATATTAAGAAAACATCCCAAGGGTAGTTTGGCAATGAAACATGTTGCTGAGGAGGACTGTAGAACCTCCATCCTTCAAGGACTGGCATTTTCCAGAGGTTCTTTAAGAATTGGAGTATAATTTGATTTGAAGTAGATCATCACAATTTTCATCCTACTTCCCCTTACTTAAAAGGGGAACTTAAAAGTACTTCCCCTTACTTCCCCTTACTTAAAAAACAAGAAAGAGAGATGGCATACCTAATGCCCAAGTCACTACTAAGTTCTCTTGTATGTAGCATTACTAGAAACCAATGTTTTGAAATCAGGAAGCACTCCTGGTCATCATCCCCCAATCTTGGCCTGCTTTATCAGGCTTTCACTGGCAAGAGGCCACTGTTGCTGGGTTGATGAATTGAGTCTTCCTGAATTAGTGATTAAATTTAATAGAGAAGCAAGACATTCTTAACAGGCTTCAACTGAATAGGTTCATGGAAGTGACGTTCTCATTCAAGAAAAAACGAACACTATGCAGTCTAAATGAAAGTAACTTACCAATTCATACATGAAATCTGGATCAGAGCTGTTAGCCAAGAGATCTGTGCTCATCAGTGTCTGTTCTGGAAACATGTGGCTTCGAAAGGCATCTCCAAAAGGAGGGTCCATTCCACTCATACTAGGCTGCAATGGAGTATTATACGCTTGTTATAAAACTGAGGTTACTTGTTATTTATTCAAATGATTTATATTCCAACTTTCCCTCCAAATAAACAGAGCGCTCAAGACTATTTTCATACTGCCAGCCTTCCATGATAATTATTCTCTCTGGCAAACACTAGCTCTAGAAATGAAAGAGCACTCCTATGAATCCAGTATCCTCAGACAGTGCTGCAATTAAAGAACTTCAAGAAATAATTTGTTAGGAAAGCAACTGAATCATGCCTTTTCAGATAGCACCATCCTGATCATATGCTGCCTACAGGTCAGATATTAACACCCCTTCTGTGATTCCAAAAGCATATGAAGTTTCAGTGTTTTTTTTCTATCCCTTCTAAAGAAAAGGCTGAATGAAGTTTGTTCCTAAAGGCAATATGTGCACACAAATATCTCAGTATATTGCTGCCTCATGTTAGTGACAAAAACAAAGAGTTAGTTACTTGCAGCGTCTCTACTACTATGAACACAATCCTAACCTGGAGTTAGGCAGACACAGTTGGGCCAGCAAAGTTTGGCTGGCACAAGGGCCACCATAAAGTGTGTTTAGACCACTCTTGCAGTCAAGGAGGATGGTACATGTCTGTGTGCTGGCCTCTAAGAGTGGTCCAAACATACTTTACAGTGTCCCTTGTGCCAGCCTAAATCCAGGTTAGGATGGCACCCTTGAGTTCTGCGCTCTGAAACCACCACTGTATCACTTACCAACAGTACTAACATATAGTTAATACAGTTCATTCTCTGCTGCAGCAACAACTGCATGTAGGCAGTGATATTTCAGTCTTGGAGGGAAGGTAGAAGACATCTCACAGCTTCTTGGAGATGCAAGTGGTTTTTAGAAGAACCCATCTGCTTCTTCTATTTACTTCTGTAATTCAACTGCATAATCTTTTTCTACCCCACCTTCCTTGCTATCGCTTTCCTCACTGTCTTTACAACACCACCACAGTACAACACACACAAACCTGAGGAGGACCACCTTCTATGTATGCTGAAATTCTATTTCTATTATACTTTCCTTGGCAACTTGAATCTCTTGGGTAGCTGTTCAGCTACTTGATTAAGTCTTGAAGGGAAAGCACAATAATAATCTATATCTATATATAAAAATGTGTGTGTGTGTGCGCGCGTGCGTGCGTGCGTGCATATGTTCCAGCATAACTCTGGAATGCCTGGAGTGATTTACACCAAACTTGGTAACATATGCCTTACACTCTGGAAAGAAATACTGCGGGGGTAAGGCACCCCTAGCACCCCTAGGGGTGGGGGTGGGAAGGGGGTGACATGTAAAAATAATCGAAAACAGCCAATATTAGTGTCCAATCCCCGAAAAGTGACCCCCAATTTTCGGGGTCGCTGAGATGAACAGTGAGACTCCCGATGACATTCAAGTCCACGTTCAGCCCCCATTAGCATGGGGGGTGAGAAGGGGTGAACAATAAAATGTCCAAAATGACCGACATTAGTGTCAAATCCATAGTTTTTGGGGTCGCTAAGCTGATTGGTGACAGTCCCGATGACATTTAAGGCCAAGTGTAGTCAAATAGAACGGACCCCTAGGGGTGGGGGTGGGAAGGGGATGACATGTAAAAATAATCGAAAACGACCGATATTACTGTTGAACCCATAGTTTTCAGGGTCACTGAGATGAATAGTGACACTCCTGATGCCGTTTAAGTCCACGTTCAGCCCCATCAGCATGGGGGGTAAGAAGGGGTACAAAATAAAATGTCCAAAATGACCGACATTTGTGTCAAATCCATAGTTTTCAGGGTCGCTAAGCTGATTGGTGACAGTCCCGATGACATTTAAGCTGTTGGAGGTGAAACTAAAAATGTTGTTTATAATCACGTTTTGAGTTAAATTAATATTATAGTGAATTTGTAAAATATTTTACTTTATAATTTGTATACTGTACTTATACTTTTAATTACCTATACATAAAATTACTTCAATTTTACACTATAGATAGAATTCATTCCTTTTCCTGTCTAATAGAAGCTTGGGATACATAAATACCCGGGCAACGCCGACTAAGGACAAGCTAGATTGTCATAAATAAAAAGATTTTACCACTACTTGCTTGATATAGTTTACCATATATGAGTATATCATAGTCTATTCCTTAGACAATCAAAACCTCCTTCCCAACAAAATATCTGAGAGAAGTTTGATTCCTTGCTTCAGGTAAATGAATCCAATATCAGGCACTTACCAGAGGCATTTCCAGGCCTCGATCCTCCACATCCAATTCCAAACTTTTTGCTTTCTTTGTTTGTAACTTCTGTTCCAGTTTTTCCTCAGGGTTAGTAGGTAGCATATAACTCATGCAATGGAGAGTAGCAGATTTTTCCTAGAAAAAGCTTCGCTTGGGCTACGTGGAACTCTTCTTTCTCTGAGGACTTTCTTCATGAAATAAAAACAAAACAAAGCATTCATTGCACATCAGTTAAATACGTTTGAGAATTCTTGTTTTGAGCGAAGTAAGGGAATCAGACTCAGTGGGAGTAGGAATACCAGATCCCCAATTTAATGTAGTACTGGGAACACGTTAGCATACTCCTGACCAAAATGCAGAGTGAGGGAGGCAACTATAGGAGAAGCTGCTGTTATAAAGGGCAACTTCAGTGACCCACACATGGACCAGGTAAAGTCATGTTCCGGTCACAACCAAGAGATAAAACTCCTAGAACGCTATTGGTCTTAAGTCTGGCCAGAGAGGAGGCATACCTAGATATAACTGCAAGATATAACTGTTGTTAAACCAGTAGGGAACAGTGATCACAGTGCTATTTGTAATTGTATATATGTAATTGTAACATTAATGACACTATGAATTTCCCAAAAAAGGTGGGGAGGGATCTTCTCAAAAATAAGAGGACTAGTAAAGCTAAAACTTATAAAGCAGTGTTTCTCATAGTGTGTGTCGGGACCCACTTGGTGGGTCACGACCAGATGTCAAGTGGGTTGTGGAAAGCTGCTAAAAAGTTTGAGAACCACTATTATAGAGGACTAGAAAGCTAAGAAGGAAAGTCAAAAGGGTCAAGTTTCTCCAGGGTACGTGGACTATACTTAAAACCACAACAGAAGCTCAAAAAAAGAGAGCCAGAATGGTATATTGGTTTGTGAGTTGGCCTTAGACCTGGATGATCCACATTCAAATGGATCATTTGCTTAGCTATGAAGCTTCCTGGGTGACCTTGGGCCAGTCACTATCTCTCAGTTTCACCTACCTCACAGGGTTTTTGCAAGGACAAAAAAAAAGGGGGGGAGGGAATTATGTACGCCACCCTAAACTCTTTGGCAGAAGGGTGGTATGAAAATGTGAAAGATAAAAATAAAATACTGGAGATAGGAAAGGCACTAGCAGGCCCAAGACATGGCTCACAAGTGGGGTCAAGGAAGCTAATGGGCAAGAAGATTACTTCCATCCAAATAGGGAATCCTACCGAAATGAAGAAAACAAAAAGCAAATGAACTTTGGCAAAAAAGCTAGCCGATAATAAGGGATGTGATAAAAGAATACAAAGAGCTGAGAACAGCAAGGCAAACAAGGTTTTCAAATATATTAAAAACTGCCAGAGAGGCAGTTGGACAGTTAGATAGCTAGGGAATAAAAAAGAAGCTTAAAAAACATGAAAATTGCAGAAAAGCTAAATGAATTCTTTGTATCTGTCTTCACTACAGAATAAAAATATACTCACTGTATAACCTCATCCTAAAAGGAAAAGTTGTTCAGCAGCTGGCAGCAAAACAATAGCATGCAGTGTTCAAGGGACAAGTGTTCAAGGGACAATTTACCTTATTAATCCAACAAGAAATATTCCATAATTTAGTTAGGGAGTTGTTTTTATATTCGCTCCAAAATTAGTTCATGATAATTCTTGAAATAAATTCTTTAAGGTCTCTCCACATATACGCACGAGAAGAATATTTAATAAATGTTAGGTCAGAACACAGTGCAGTGCAAATGATTATAGATGCCAGTGAAACCTATTTATCTGGGATTTTGACCCCAAAATTGGTACCTTATAATGCTTCACCTCAAAAAGAGGTGAGCACTACAAGCATCAAGTTCCCCTTTGGTTTTGATTAAAATCTGAACCAGAGAATAATTCTCGATATCCCTTTCTGCTAAAATCTCTAACTCCCCCTTCCCTTTAAATTTAAGTTCCAGGCTAGTATGGAGGCGGCAGCAGCAGTCCTCTTTTGTTGGGAGAGGAAGAAGGGAGGATATTCCTTTCTTCCTTTCATACTACATTAGCAGCATGCCACTATGAAAGGTTCTATTGGTCCTTTGAAAATTTAGTTCTCCCAAAGGTTACTGCAGTTTAAAAATAAGGGGGACGAGTTTGGGGCTTCGTGGAAATGAATTCAACTTTAGATTTAAAATAAACAGAGCTATTGCCTAGATAACTGAGAAACATGAAGGAAGTGGATGAGCCACCTCTGCTCATGATAAATAATAGTAAAGTAGTCCCCTGTGCAAGCACCAAGTCATTACGGATTTATGGGGGCAAAGTCAAATCACGAAGTTTACTAGGCAGACTTTGTTGTACAGGGTGGTTTGCCATTGCCTTCCCCAGTCTTCTTTACTGGGCAAGCAAGCTGAGGCAGTCATTTCATTGATTTCGGAAGGATGGAAGGCTGAGTCAACCTGGAGCTGGCTACCTGAGAACCTGATTTCCTCCAGGATCAGACTCAGTGGTGGGGAGAGCTTTTGACTGCAGTACTGCAGCCTACCACTTCGTGCCACACGAGGCTCCCGATAAATAACTCCTAAATCGTGTATAATGTAAATGTATTCCCAAACAGCGTTCACTGAGAAACACATATATTAAATTGTGAAACCAAAGACACCCCTCACAGAGAGGTTGCCAGCTGTTTCTCTACACAAGTCACTGCTCTGCATTTACCAGCCTCTCTTGCACTACCATCTGTGCATTGGGTGAAATTAAATAATCCAATTACTTTTAATGCAAAGATGTAGCAGAACAACTGGCCCTTAGAGGAGGCACAACCAGAATAATAAATGGAAAATTGTTGGCCTGGGCAGTTTTTACACACTGTAAAAGAAAAGCCTTTTGAGGTCGAAGAACAAAGTGTATCTTCAATTTAATTTAAAAACATTTTATATGAAAAACACATCCCAATTATCCTAAACAAAGAAGTTTAGGAAATACTGTCTAATATATGTATAATGAATTTAGTGTACAGATAAAATTATGCATGGAAGGGATAGAGTCGATAAAGGGATGTTCTTTTCCCTCTCTCAAAATACCAGAACCAGGGGGCATCTGCTAAAACTGAAGGTTGGGAGAGTTAAAACAGATAAAAGGAAGTACTTTTTTACCCAGCAGGTTGTTAATCTGTGGAACTCTTTGCCACAGGAGGTGGTGATGGCATCTGGTTTTGATGCCTTTAAGAGGGGATTGGATGGATTTCTGGCGGAAAGGTCCATCGTGGGCTATAGGCCATGATGGATTGTGCAACCTCCTTACAAGGGTGGTGGGCTACTGGTACCGGGTGCAAGGGAGTGGCAACAGGATGCAAGTATCTTGTCTCATGTGTCCCTGGGGCACCTGGTGGGCCACTGTGAGATACAGGAAGCTGGACTAGATGGGCCTTTGGCCTGATCCAGCAGGGCTCTTCTTATGTTCTTATGTTCTTATGTTCTTAGATAAGCACAAAATGGACAGCTTCCAATGCAACAGGAATACTTTTCAGAAATGAAGATTCAACAGCATGCTTAAAAAGTCACAATGCACCACATCCATAGCTTAACAAGACTGAACCCCAGTAACATGAAGAATTTCCAATACATAATTATTTTTGCATCTTTAGATAACAATTGCCTCTTGGAAATAAAGTATTCGTGCTTGTCCTAGAATTTTCAGCTACTTCAATGTAATTTTTGCAAAACTGATGTTTAAGCTTTCGGCAGGTTGCCTCAAGGAACACACTGTGCAACCCTTCATATCAGTACATCACAAACAGTAAGACTATGTAAAGAAACATCTATAGAATAACCCACTCAGTTCTATGGAGTTTCACAATGGGTTGCAAAAATGAGTTTCCTCATTAATTGATCCAGAAGCAAAAGCCCTCAATTAACACTGATTCACTGAAAGAACTTCTATTAGTTCTTAGCTTTTCCTTGCAGAAAGCTGGAGATAGAGAAAATGATTGTGCAATTTAATAAAAATCTTGCAGATTAGTATGTAATGATGGTATAAAGTTGGTATACTGATAAATTCATGCCTTTAATTCCATTTTCATGTACAAAAACACGCTTTACATTGCTCATTAACTTTCCCTTTTAAAGAAAGAATACTGCAGATCAGCGTGAAAGCTCATATAGATGCACTGCAAGAATTAAATTTATGCGCAAAACATTGGCATGGATTCTACAGCAGCAGGTAGAGTTGCATAAGGATATCATGCCTGGTTCTGACCCTTATAATAATTCTATAGCTTATCGTAAAGAATCATTGTGGTCCAGTCACTGAGCACAAGTTGTGAGTCACTGACCCTGACCCGACTCTTGAGTTATTGCATGCACCCGTCGAGACTCAACCTGAGCCACTTATGGAGTCATTTTGACTCTAGTTCGAGTCAATCACATTTATTATGTGTAAAGTATCCCAGAGCAAACCTTAGAAGTATAAATTATAGGTGCACATCTTAAAACTCATGGAGCAACAGTTCACTGTCATAGGGTGTAATGCCACACTTAAAAGCCACAGGAGGCCTAGATAAGCATTCCCAATTCACAGGTATTTTCTGGTGCATCACATCTAGTAGACAGTTCCTATGAAACACCAGCTCTGGCCTTAGTATCTTTTTTTAAAAATGGGTCCATGGGTCTCAAACTCTGTCTCCATAGCTTAAAAAATGAAAAAAAAATCATTTCACATTATTCCCATACTAATTTTATCTACTTCTTTGATAGAGTACCAGTATGGCAGAATGTGGAAACACCTTGGACATTCTGCACCAAGATTTGAGTTTTTATTTATTTTATTTACTGTATTTCTATCCCACCTTTCTCCCACACTGAAACGTACCCAAGGCTGAGTACAGATTTGCCAAAGTCTCCCATGATATCCTCAGGGTTAAAATGGGAAAAATGTGGGCTAGATGGTATTAGGTGTATTCAAATCTGTTTCAACAACCATTCTCAATGAGTACCATTAAATGGCTCCACGTCAACCTGCAGGGCCGTGTTCAACATTTATAAAAATGACCTGAATAATGGGGTATGCTCATTAAACATGCAGCTGATACAAAGTGCCGGGGGTGGGGAGGGGAGATAACCTTCACCCTGGGCAACAGAATCAGCATTCAGAATGGTTCTGACAGACTCAATCATTGAGCCCATACTAACAAGACACAAATGTAGTCTTCCTTTTTTTTTTTTTTAAAGCAGACAAAAATACAGGGAAGGGAAAACCTAGCTTGGCATGTGTAGTTAATGTACATAAATTCTATGTGCCCTGGCTGCAATCCAATGCATGCTTACTTTCATGTAAATTCCCTTGAGCTCAATAGCGTTTACTTCTGAGTAAACACATATAGGATTAGGCTGCTGGTGAACCACAAGCTGAATGTTAGCCAGCAGTGTGTTATGACTGCAAAATTTAAGGGCATTGATAAGCTGGAACAGGTTCAGAGGATGGCAACAAAGATTTGCAACCAACTCCTATGAGGGACAGGTAGAAGAGCTTAACCTGGAAAAGAGACTGCTAAGGAGAGATTCTACAGCCATCTTGAAGTATGTGAAGGGTTATCACATAGGAGAAGGGCAGAGCTTGTTCTCTGTCACTCCCAAGGGCAGGACTGTAATCAATGGTTGGAACTACAGGAAAATACCATAGATTTCGTCTAGACAGGAAGAGGAATTTCTCAGCTGTAAGAGCTGTCTGGCACTGGAACAGTTTGCCTACTACAGTTGTGGATTCTCATGCACTCAAGAGTTTCAAACAGAGGCTGAATGGCCATCTGTCAGGGATGCTGTAGAAACTGCCTGCACTGAGCAGTGGTTTGGACTAGATGAACTCTACAATCCTTTCCAACTCTTTAACATTCTATGAATTATGCCAAAGAAAATGGTGCAAAACACATATTTACTTTATGTCTATCATGTATTCCCACCACTGAATGAGTACTTCAGTACACAATTCCAGAGTTTCTAATCCCTGATCAGATGTTCACTTTCCTGGAGAGCAAAATACACTTAGCCCTGTGCACACTGCTGATGCATACTCATGCCATGTCCTGCACCTTCTGCAACTGTCTCTGCAGACAAGGCTAGGCAAGAAGAATCTTGCATTTATTTCATCAGTTGAGGGGGGTAGGGGTCCACAGCCAACAATTTACTGCCTAATTCATAATTTGCAATGCCCGCCAAATCCTCTTCCCCCAGGTCCTTGAGAATAAATTGAAGCTTAGGAGCGGTGTGGTGTTATTACATTTGCACTCAGGTATGCAGATGATAAGCAACTGCAGGAGAAGAGACATCTGCTTCTTACTTGCTCAAAAAAAAAAAAAAGTGGATATGAGCTGCCTAAGAAGGGGAAAAATCTGTGTGGTTCTGGATGTCCTGCTCAACAGAGGGCTAAGGGCACTCAGTCCTGGAGAACTAAAATAGATTTGTAGATGCCTAGGTGAAGTTAAATGGTGTTCCTCCAAAGATCCTCATATATTCACTTTCCACATGACAGTGCATGCCTGAATAAGCCTTTAGTCAATGGACATAGTGATCTGTCCTTAACATTTTAGATTTGCAACAACACTTCACTATATCCTATGATCATCCTTATATCAATTTTCCAGCATTGTCCTTTCAAGATATATGGTAGCACCCAGTTTCCTTGTTCTAGAAAGCAGTTGCTAAACTCACGATCACTGTGTTTAAAAAATCCCCTCCCCATCTCAAATGCTCTCTAGGCAATCGTGTCTTTGCCCAGCATCCTGCTGCACAGCTTTCTGGGACACATGGGCATAGACGTGAATACCCTGAGCGTCCTGACGACCAGTTCTGCTTGAAAATGGAGCAGCACTTACATGGAACATTAAGTGCCACTCACACGGGACAAAGATTTTTCCAAACTCTGGATCTGGCCCATGGGCTGGGGTTTGGAGTCCCCTGCTCTAGAAGGTGGACAACTGAGGATGCTATGCATAATTTCAAAGTTGCCACATCTGGCAGAATTCCTAGAGCTGTCTGCAACAGAGGTCCCTGAAGATTTTTGAAATAGTGGATCAACATGAAATGCATCTGATGTCTGTTCCATATTGTCAGCATGAGAAGTCTTAATGTAATGAAAGCATCAGAAATAGACTACTGCTCTATATATCTTCACCACCAACCGAGAACTAATGTTATTTGGATTTCACAGAAGAACAAACAAGACGGTGAACAAACAAGACTTCTGGTATCATTTTTATTCAAGCAGGTGACCTAGTAATGTTTTCAGCATAGGCAATGGGGACATGCCATTCCTCCCATCCTTGTGGTCTGCAGTTGGAAAATGGGTGTTGATTATAGGCAGGCTGGCATCTAAATCTCCATTAGTGCAAGGTTATATTCAATTCAAACGCTGCAGTTTCTTTCATTCCCTTCTCCCATCTACCATGGACAGTAACGATTTTACCCAACCCAACATTTCTTCTTTATGACGACACGATATGTATTCGTGTATTATTTGTTCACGATATAGACTTTCTAGGAGAGCAAAGCAACTTTGGCCTACCTATTCCCAATGGTGAGTTCTTGCTCCCATAAAAAAACTTTCAGACTTCCAGAAGGTGGCCTTTCAAGCTCCAAGAGCAGTATTTATAGAAAGATCTGTCTGCTGCCTGGTGTACAGAACACTTTAGAGTTAAGGCAAACTTCAAGTGCACAAAAAAAATCATCTGCTCTATTAATAGCTTTAAACAGCATTCAAGACCACAGTGCCTGATTATGAGAACTGCTTTGGGTTAGAAATACAGGCTTATGCAAAAAGTAGTGTGTTGCTTCCAAAAAATTGTGAGGTACTGTGTTGGTTCACTAGAACAAAAATTTAAAAAAATCCATTGCAAATTGTGGATTTTCTTCAAATGGACCAGGATAGCCATTTAGAATCTGAAAACACTAGTCACCCAAAAGATGGATTTTTGTACCAAGGATCAAGCAATATTTTTGAAGGGTTATCAGCTCAACAACTAAGCTCCCAGTTGGGCTTCCATTAACCTTTCAGCCTAGTATACTCAGTCGCGGATCTAGGGGGGTAGGGGGGCACAAGCCCTGGGTGCCATCTTGGGGGGTGCCGCTGGCAGGGTGCCCCCCTGCAACATTGCGCCCGCGCAGAGGTGTATCTAGGGGATACAGGTAGACCTGGGCTCCGTGGAGCCCAGGTCTACCCATTGGGACCAGCCGCGGGTAGACCAGCGCTCCGCAGGTCGGGAAAGCGTCCGGAGCCCAGACCTTCCCCCACCCATTCATAACATCTTTAAAGTGCCAAGGCATCTTTAATCTTCATAACTTTTAAGGTTACGGTGAGCTCCGCCTTAGTTTTTTCTGTAGTTGGTTCTTTACATTTGCTGATTTCAGTTTGAAATCCCTGTGTCTCCACTTTCAAAAATCTGAGTCAGTGTCTGAAACACGTGAGCAGTCACCCAAGAGCAGTCAGCCCCCTGGGGGTGCACTTCCATTGGGTTCCATGGGTTCCATTTTGACTAGGTCTGCCCCTGAGTATACTATCTGCACTGAGAATGCAGGAGGTTTGGACTGATGGTTGAGCTGCTGGCATTGTCTGAAGCTAAGCAGGAGAATCTGTAGTCTTGCTTTTGGGTGGAAGACGGACTGTCAGGCTGTGACAAGCTGCTGTACCCATTGTGCAGGATGAAGTTGCTGATGAGCTGATTAGTCACTGCAAATGAAAGTTGCAGGGGAGTGTGTAAGAAGGCCAGTGTGTAAGAAGAACTGTGTGTGACCTTGAGGATCTGTCCAGGCTTGATCAATGATTGCCTGCTGAAGTTTGATGGCATGCAGTCAGAGGATAGAACTACAATGTGAAGGCTACATCTGGGACTGAGGATTTGGTGAATCACAGAATACTATATAATTGTGTAACTGTATAGTCACCCATTGAAAAATAGTGATTTAGACTAGCCTGCCCATGCAAACTGCCCTGGGAATTTGTTTTGGCATGGGAAAGGTGGGATATAAATTCTTCAAATAAAATGATAAATAAATGTAAACTCAAATTTGCTACTTTTTTCCTGAGCTCTTCCACAGTGGGAATCTGGGTTTTCCAATCAACACTGGAAGCTAGATATAATTAAACATACAGACTTTATATTTCCAGAGGTGTTGGGGGGGCAGAGTTTCAATCATTTTTTGCTTGCTTGCTTGTCCCAGTAAGCCCATGTGAATAGAGAAACTGTTGTACAGCCACCAGAGATGATTCAATTTTGCATGAAAAACTTCTGTGATCCTTCTTTTACGTTCATAGGCTTTGAGGAAACTATAACATGTTCATGGTACTTCCTCCTTTTTCTTACTATGTACAGGCATGTCCCAGAATCCATGGTTTCATTTATCCATGGATACTGGGATGCCTATTAACAAGATAGGGGAACATTAAACAATCTCTTTTTTTACCGTTGCAGCAAAAGCACTGATGTTTCCCTATCTTTAAAAAGGCATCCCCAGTATCCACAGTTTCAGGTATCCACGGGTGGGGGTAGCCAGGAACCTCCAGCAGATAATGGGGCATGCCTGAAAAATCCTACAATATTCAAATGACTGCTGTTTGACACCTTGATAAAAAGAGACCCTGGAATGTAGCAATAGGATCTTGAATGTTTGTTACAACAGTAAGTTATGTTACAACAATATTGACACTGAGTGCCGCTTTTTAAAAATTAAGTCATGTTGGGAAGAAGGAATAGTCTTTGACAAGACTATTTTGAATCACAGATTCAGGGCCCTATCCAATTTTCTAGCACTGCAGCACCAAGGTAAGGAAACAAATGTTCCCATACCTTGAGGAGGCCTCTGTGGCCACCCCCTCACCACCGGATGCAGCACACATTCCACTGGCATGGCTGCAACGGCACTGAAAAATTGGATAGGATTGGGCTCTTAGTCACTCTGGACCAACAGTGAAAAGTTCATTTCCTGGTCTCCTCCTCAAATATTTGTGATGTTTAGTAAGCTTTCTAGATGCAGTATTGCAGATCAATTTCCAAAAATAGATTAATTATATGAATTTATGATTGGAGGACTTTGTTACAATGTGAGGTTACATGGCTAAATGCTTCTGCAGGAAAAAAAGTGTCTGCACTTAGAAAGCTAGCATGCTGGAGAAATGGCTATCCTCAAATCTTTCTCCCAACAACTAATGTAGCATGTGTAAGGAACATGCAATTTTACATACAAACATACAAAGGGTCCCCTTTATAAGTCTGGGTTGGGGACCAGAAAACTTGGGACTTGCAGGACCACAATTTAATAGCGTCTGCACAGCAAAGCCATATTTCCAGGAAGGGCAAGATACAAATGCTATAATCCTGTATACACTTTCCTGTTGAAATCAGCGGAACCTACTTCCCAGTAGACAAGTGTAGTATTGAATGAGAGATACTCTCCCTGTTACTCCAAGTTAATGACACATAATGCCAAAACACAAATGTCAAAACTGACAATACAGTACTGTAAATTATGTCTTTTTTAAAAAAGAAGAGCACACAGGCACAGCAATATGTATATCCAGAACTGTCCCTTAAAACATTTGGAGAAAAGAACCAGCAAACACTATAGAAGGTTGTCTCTTTAAAGCTCCTAGGAGAAGAACCCGCACAAAGCAAAAGAGGCGAGTGCAGGGAATTTTAACATCCAAGTTCTCAAAACATAGAGGACTTAAATATGGTAAAATGTAACATTTAAAATGCTTTTCATTGTGGTTCTGTTTAATGTTATTGTGGTGTTGTATGGCAGTGGTTTCCCCCCCCCCAACTAGAAAATAGCAGGAAATGACCTCACTAGGATGCCTCTAGCACAGTACCCAATCTGGGGGTTGGGAACCTCAAGGTGGTCACAAGCCAATTTTTAGGAGGTCACGAAGAGCTTGGGGCAGCCATCTTAAAAAATTGGGCACCACCATCTTAGAAGCTCTTCCACAATGTTTGTGGCTTCAAGGGAAACTAGTCTTGCTATGGGCTCATCTAGGTGTGTGCATATGCACGTGATGAAGTCTCTTCCGGGTTTCTTTCCAAACAGGCATGTCATGCCTTCCACGTGCATGACTAGGTGAGTTTCAGCACACAGGAAATAAGAATACAAATACTCTGAAGACTACCTAAAATTTGACTTTACCACCTTGATCAGAAACAGCATAGAGAAGCCACAATACATTCTGTGCAATGTTGTTCTCAGTGCTAAATCAATTCTGAAGTCAAACATCACTGAGACAGAAAGCATTCAGAACATTCTGAAAAGGGTGTAGAGTTCTTTTGACTTTCGAAAGCATGATTTATTAAAAACAATGACTTTACTTCCTGCTTAATGACATCAATCCTCCCCCCCCCTCGGCCGGGGGGGGGGGGGCTGACAGGTTGTCATACCTAAGAAGGGAGTCCCAGTGCAAAAAAGGTTGGGAACCACTGCTCTAGCGCAAGTAAAAAAATAAATGACACAAAATTTGTGTTGAATTCAAAAGTATATGGGGTTTTACCAGAGAGATGTAGTGGATAGGGTGGTACCATCCCATCCCCCATACAGATTCATAATAGAGGTGACCATGTTCTCTAGCACTGAGGGAAAGATAGCTAGTGTGGCGAGCATTCTAGAAAAATGAATGTGACCCAAGCGTGCTAGAAGAAGATTAAAACACAGCTCTCTAGCACTGGAAGCTGAAAAACAAACACAGCCTATCAGTTGTATGTGGTTTTTATTGATATTTGTGAGCTCTACAAGGGCCCCCAAAAAGAAGTATATCAATATTTAGTATTTTGAACTATGGAGGAGCATTCAGGTGATTCTGCACCTGCTGGCAATCTACAAATTGCCGCCTTATCTGCTGTTTATATGAACTAGACACAACGTTTCATTATGCTCATGCATAAAAGCTAGTTATTTCTTCTATCAATAACTAGATTTCATTTTTTAAAAAACTCTTGAAAATGTAACTATACAATGCATCATGTACAGAATTTCCCAAATGCAATTATATCAGTTAGTTTCAGCAATATTAACCATTCCAGTAACAGCCAGTAATGTTTTGGTCACAAATAGGGCACACAAACAAGTAGCCCCAGGCTAAGAATAGAGAAGAGCATTGTGTTTGGAGAAAGGGGAACATGGGGAGAGCTTTGAAAAACTTTGCTTTCATTAGCTCAATGTTCTGCCATTTTTATGCTAATCTCACACACCTTAAACTGCCTCAAGAGAAATTTATGTGAGAAATTCAATTAAATGGGCCCCCTTTCACTTGTTTAGTGAAAGTCCATATATGCTCCCAAAGTTATGAGATTCTGAAATTCCCCTTTTAAAGCATTAATTAACTTAAGGACAAGTTATTCAGCATATGCACATTGACTCTTCCTCTCCCCAGACAGAGCACCCTTACCAAGATAAAGATAGCCATTGCCAGAATGAGGACCGTAGCTGTGAGGGACAAGAGGTGGAGGAGAGCTATTTCATCTGTGTACTATTTCATCTGTGTACTGTGTACATGTATTAGCAAAATGTTGCTGCATGTTTGCATGAGAGGGAGAAATCAGCTTTGTGCTATTTGCAGCCTCTAGCTCAGCTCTCCTTCCTCTGACCTGCACATCTCTTTTGTAATTCTGCCACGTTCATTTGATTTTCATTCTGAGATGAAAATGTATTATATTCCAGGGGTGTCATGAACACCTCATTTGACTTTCAGCACCCTACCCCAAGATAATATGACAAGGATGATACAAAGATGACTAGGCTAATACATGAAGTGCTTTCAGCACCTTAAATCACAGTTCAGGTAGAACCTCAGTATCTGGGGTGGGGGTGTTCATTTCTGGAATTCCTCAAGGTACTGTGATTCAATTCTAAATCCTTTTAAATACAACAAAGCATGCAAACCTAGGTGTCGTTCCATTGCACGGCCAAACTGCACTATTTCCTGCAGCATTTCAGACTGAAAGACCCACTTCCAGGACATGTGGAGGTACTTTGCTCCTCCCAGCCTGACCCCAGAATACTAGTATCATTAGCAAACTTGAGTTCTTTTATTTATTTATTTATTTAAATTTTTATCCCGCCTTTCTGCCCCATGGGCCCCCAAGGTGGCTTACAACATTAAAATCATCATTTTACAAACCACAAGTAGAACGATTAAAACAATGTTTAAAAAATTTAAAATTTAAAACTAGCAAGCCCTGTGGATCCTTTAAAATATAAAATGAAGAATGTAAAATGAATGTAAAATGCCAGCCAGCCTGTCAACAATTGAAGGCTTGTTTAAATAAAAAAGTCTTCAACCCCCACTGAAATATTGCCAAAGAGGGAGCAGATCTTAATTCTAAGGGGAGGGTATTCCAAAGTTGGGGGGCCACCTGCGAGGAGGCACTGTTCCTGGCCGCCATCCCCCTCACCTCTCCTGGTGGCGACACAGTCAGAAGCGCCCCCCCCCCCAGATGACCTAAGAGTATGGGTAGGATTATATGGAAGGAGGCGGTTCCTCAAATACCCCGGACCCGAGCCGTAAAGGGCTTTAAAAGTCAAAACTAGCACTTTGAATCGGGCCTAGAAAGGAACCGGCAGCCAATGTAGCCGCTGAAGCAACAGCCCAACAGAGTCGAACCAACGAGCCCCAGCAACCACATGAGCAGCCGCGTTCTGCACTAGTTGCAATTTCCGGACCATCTTCAGAGGCAGCCCCATGTAGAGCGCATTGCAATAGTCTAATCTTGATGTCACTAGGGCATGGGTCACCGTGGTCAGGTCTGCGCAGCTCAGGTATGGTCACAGCTGGCTAATCAGCTGAAGCTGAGCAAAGGCTCCCCTGGCCACCGCTGCCACCTGGGATTCCAGGAGCAGCTATGGATCCAGGAGAACCCCCAAACTGCGGACCTGCTCCTTCAGAGGGAGTGCAACCCCATTCAGAGCAGGGCGGTAGTCCAATACCCGAGCTGTGGATTTCCGGACCAGGAGCACCTCTGTCTTATCCGGATTTAATTTCAGCTTGTTCGCCCACATCCAGCCCCCCAACTGCCTCCAGGCAACGATCCAGGACCTCAACCGCCTCCTCAGAATCATGGGGAAAGGAGAGATAGAGTTGGGTGTCATCAGCATATTGATGCCCCCCCCAAACCTCCGGATGACCTCTCCCAGCAGCTTCATGTAGATGTTAAATAGCATGGGGGATAAGATGGACCCTTGCGGCACCCCAAACCTAAGAGGCTGGGGTGCTGAACAAGCATCTCCCAGCACCACCTTCTGGGATCTGTCAGCCAGGAAGGAACGGAACCACTGCAGAACAGTGCCTCCGAGCCCCAACTCAGCCAGCCGACCCAGAAGGACACCATGTTTGATGGTATCGAAAGCCACCAAGAGGTCCAGCAGGACTAACAGGGACGCACTCCCCCTGTCCATTCCCTGGCATAGGTCATCCACCAAGGCAACCAAGGCAGTCTCCATCCCGAACCCCGGCCTGAAGCCAGATTGGAATGGGTCCAGATAATCCGCTTCCTCCAGTAACCTCTGAAGCTGGGACGCCACCACCCACTCAATCACTTGCCCAGAAATGGGATATTCGAGTCTGGCCAAAAGTTGTTTAGATTAGTGGGATCAGGGAGGGTTTCTTCAGGAGGGGGCGAACAATCACCTGCTTCAAAGCAGGTGGCAACACCCCCTCCCTCAGAGATGAATTCACCACCATCCCTGTCCACTCGGCCAGCCCTCCCCGGGCAGCTCTAATTAGCCATGCCGGGCAAGGGTCGAGCGGGCAAGCAGCAGGTCTCACACTCCAGAGAATACTGTCCACATTCTTCACTACACTCATGACCCTAGATAAATGACAAAATCCTAACCAACTTTCCAGCACTGACATAGCTGTGCCAATGCAGCATGTTCTGCATTCTGCAGAGGTGCAGTAGTCATGAAGCCTTCTCAAGGTAAGGGAATGTCTGTTCCCTTACCTCAAAGCTGCATTGCCCTTACCCCAGTGCTGGAAAACTGGCTAGGATTGCGCCCCTAAATAGCACAGACATCAATACATATCCTTTGCCCCCTTTCTCACACTATTTAAGTGTGACAACTATCCATTTCTACCCATCCCTGTCATGTAAGCAGCTAGCAGCCAACTGAGAGAGGAAAAAGATCTGACTTCCTCACTTGCTGGATCACAAAATACCTTCAACACAAAATACCACAGCTCATCTCTTAACTGTAGTGGGATGGCAGAAATAGTCAACCACTGTTGTGAGTTGGACTGGCTGCTAGTCTGCTTCCAAATCCAATTAGAAATTTGGTTTTAATCTTTTAAATCTCTTCTCAATCCAGGACCCAGACTTTATACATTTAACCCAAATGTGAAAGATAATAAAGACTGCTTTCAGTATCAAATATTCAAATCAGTATTTGAGATCAAATATTCTCTATCAGTATTTGAGAGTTAACTTGGATTTCAGGCAGAATAAACACTTTCAATATTCCATTAAACATTTCAGACATCATAAAATCAATCTTTGTTGTCAAACAGTCTGGAAAGTCAATTTACTCAAAACTCCAAATATGAATTTGTTCATCTGTGGTGAAAATCATACTTTAGAAATAAAACTATGGAAATAAACAAATTGACTTTCTGAACTAATGGAAAATACTGGTCATTTTTCCCAAGATATCTGAAATGTAATAGCTGAAAAGAAAGTGAAACCAGCTAAACAATTATGCACTGAGGGATGATTTGGAAATAAAAATTTGAAGTAAATCCAGGGCAACCTTCTAGTATGGGACATTGTTAAGCAGCCAGAAGCACGTAATCTTCTGTGGTTGGATTACTGTTTTGAAACGGATAGTAATTTGTTTTCATAAAATGTTGTTGCCAATGAAGTACATGGCATTACACATATAATTCACTGCAGTACTTGTAATTCTTATTTAACAACTCTTTGAGCTAGTATAAATTGGGACCAACATAATTGGTTCAAGATATTTTCTAAACTTGTTATGATATATGCTTAGCTAATTTGTCATTCTGCTGAAAGCACTACAGCTCACCAATTTTCTAGTAAAAGTGTTTTATAATGAAAACAGATAAGCAGTAGCTCTTGCACCTTTGTGAGAAAACAGTGAAAGTAAGTTTTAAGAAGAGTTTGCATCCCATTTAGTGAAGGCATGTCAATACATGATTGTTTACTATTTCAGTTACTAAATACCTTTCTTTACCTGTGCTCCCTACTGCAAACTTGGTTTTTGTTCATCTATTGAAAAATAAAACATATTAAGAAATTTCCCTTATCCTCTCCTACAACGTAATCCTCTCCTCCAATGTAATTACCACCTACAAGCCAATTTGGATGAAGAATTGGGTGCCTACATAGAGTACTTATGTCAGATATAAAATTATACATATGATAAACAGTAATTTACAGCGGAATCTATACTATGTTAGAACAGGAAGGTCCTGTGCTATATCCAGTGTAGAATAGGAAGCAGCTGGAGACCACTTTGGGGTAAGCAGATATTTTATACTTACCCTGGGTAAAGCCCCAGCCACCCCTATGGGGCTACTTGGACCTGCGCCAGTGAAATCACTGGAGCAAATCCAAGCGCCCCAACTGCGCCAGGGGTTAGGATCTGGCCTAACTGCTGGATCCATCCCACTCTCTGAGCTGGGCCGCCCATGGGTTCACCCCTCCCCCACCCCATTCTACTTCCCCCATCCTTCCAAGCCCCTGCACTGGCCAAATTTGGCTGTCCCTGGCAGAGGCAGGCACCAGTGCACATCCTCGTGATGGCCTATCTTGCTCTTGAGTGGCACAAAAACACTTTGTGGGGACATGCGCTGGCCTAAATGCAGTTCTGGACAATGCCATGCCAAGTTCTGGATCATGTACGAAACAGGTAAAGTTTTTTCAGGCAATAGCCAAATACCAAAGATCAGAAACTCTACGTAATATAAATTCTTCAAGTAAACTAGTTTTGTATCTATATATATAAAAAAGGACGTGTGTGTGTGTGTGTGTGTGTATGTTCGTTCCAGCATAGCTCTGGGATGCCTGGAGTGATTTACACCACACTTGGTCCACCTATGCCTTACGATCTGGGAAGAAATACTGCGGGGGTAAGACCCCCCCCCAGCGCCCCTAGGGGTGGGGGTGCAAAGGGGGTGCTATGTAAAAATATTCAAAAACAGCCGATATTACTGTCGACTCCGTAGTTTTTGGGGTCACCGAGATGAACAGCTCCCGATGTCACTTAGGTCCACGTTCAGCCCCCCTCAGCATGGGGGGTGAGAAGGGGTGCAAGATACAGCGCTTGGAAATAGAATGTCAGCAGCACGCTGATGGTGGCGTAGAGGACGCCATTTGATTTCAGATTTCACAATTCATCCCACATCTAGAAATACTATGGGGGTAAGACCCCTTGCACCCGTAGAGGTGGGAAGGGGATGACGTAAAAATAATTGAAAACAGCCAATATTTGTGTCAAATCCATAGTTTTCTGGGTCGCTGAGATGAACGGTGACACTCCCGATGCCGTTTAAGTCCACGTTCAGCTCCAATCGGCACGGGGGGTGAGAAGGGGTGAACAATAAAATGTCCAAAATGACAGTGTCAAATCCATAGTTTTCGGGGTCGCTAAGCTGGAATACCTGGAGCAATTTACACCAAACTTGGTATACAAATGACTTACAATCTGGAAAGATATACTGCGGGGATGACACACCCCTCTAGTACCCCTAGGGGTGGGGGTGGAAGGGGGTAACATGTAAAAATAATCAAAACAGGCCAACATTAGCATCCAATCCATAGGTTTTGGGGTCACTGAGATGAATGGTGACACTCCCGATGCAGTTTAAGTCCACGTTCAGCCCCCATCAGCATGGGGGGTGAGAAGGGGTGAAAAGTAAAATGTCCCCAGTCCCCAGAAATCATTGTGCCCCAGTCTTGGACTCCAATCAAATACTTGCCATGTGACCAGGCGTAGACACTGAATACAAGGCTATCGATACCGTAGTAGATGTAATGCCTATGAGGTCGTCAATTTCCCATCAGACTTCCTAAACTCACTTGATCTGGCTGCATTGCCACCACATCGTCTTTTGCTTACAGTGGGATCTCCAATTATTTTACTACGGAACATCAACCCGCCAAAACTTTGCAATGGCGCAAGGCTGTGTGTCAAGAAGATGCTGGGTACTGTAATTGAAGCGACTATCTTAATAAGAAAGGGAGAGGATGAAACAGTTTTTATCCCACGGATACCACTCATTCCGAAGGATCTCCCTTTTAACTAAGAGATTGCAATTTCCAGTAAGACTTGGATTCTCGATCACGATCAGCAAGTCACAGGGGCAGTCTATTAAGTACTGCAGAGTGGATTTGAGATTGTCATGTTTCTCCCATGGACAACTTTCTGTTGCTTGCTCAAGGGTGGGTTCACCCAAAAATTTATTTATTCTTGCTCCTGGAGCTGAAACTAAAAATGTTGTTTATAATCAAGTTTTGAGTTAATATTATAGTGACTTTGTAATTTTTATTCTGCACTTATACTTTTAAAGGTAAAGGTTTCCCACGACCGAATGGTCTAGTCGTGACCGACTGTAGGGGGTGGTGCTCATCTCCGTTTCAAAGCCTATAGAGCCGGTGTTTTCTCCGAGGACAAGCTTCCGTGGTCATGTGGCCAGCATGATTCTACGCCATAGCGCATAACACTTTGGTTACCTTCCCACCAAAGTGAACCTTATTTATCTACTTGCATTTAGGTGCTTTCGAACTGCTAGGTTGGCAGGAGCTGGGACAAGCAACGGGAGCTCACTCCATTGCGCAGTTTTGAACTCCCAACCTTCCGGTCGGAAAGCCCAGCAGCAGCAGTTTAACCCGCGGCACCACCACGTCCCTATACTTTTAATTACCTGTACATAAAATTACTTCAGTTTTACACTATAGATAGAATTCATTCCTTTTCCTTTCTAATAGAAGCTTGGGATAAATAAATACCCGGGCAACGCAGGGTAAGGACCAGCTAGTTTCATTATAAATTCTGATCTTGTTTCATTTCACATTTTGGGGGAAAAAGGGGTATATTCTGTTCCTCACTTCAGTACCCAGGAGTTAAGACAAAATAGTATTAAAGTCTATGCACACTTTCCTGGAAGCAAGTTCCACTGAATACAGTTAGATTTATTTCTGGATATGTATAAGTTGGTGATCCTATGCAATGTTGATCCTTTGTTGCCTCCAACAGCTAGAGATTCCATTCCCAAACTGTATTTTTCTATAAGACTCAGAAAGATGCCTAAATGACGATAGCAATAATTTTGAGTTGGCAGTAATAAGAGGCTTGCAACCCCCCGCCTCAAAAAACACACACTCACACACACAAAACCACCATCCCAGCTACAGTGTCAACAAGGAACAAGATGCTAGCGAGAGGCGGCAGGATGTAGGCATCTTGTCGTGTGCTCTCTAAGGCATCTGGTGGGCCACTGTGTGATACAGGAAGCTGGACTAGATGGGCCTTGGCCTGATCCAGCTAGGCTCTTCTTAAGGAATATTCCACATACTAAACACAGTATAGGAGAAACAATATCAAAAGCCCTCACAGAAAGAGATAGGGAAGTTTCATGGGCTTGGCAAGAGACCACACCAATACCAGCAATACCCCTGCACTTGATTTCAAGGCTGGAGTATACCCATACTCCAATCTTGAAAAAAAGCACAGCTTACATCCTGTTATCAGAACATGCAAATATGAACAATATTCTTATTTTTGCAACAAAAAAAGAGCAAAAGCATATTAAACAGCAGCTCAGAAACCAGCATGACGCAGCAACTTCTGTTTAGATTTAGAACTGGAAGTATTACATGCAACAAGGATCATGTGCAGTGGGGAGGAAGGAAAAAGAACAGCAGCATTGAAGAAGTTATGTTAGCTGTAGACTACAGCCGCAGTTCCTATTAAGACAAGAGAATATTTGGGCCTCATATGTTGGATAAAAAGGTGGATAGATACAACAAGTGATCAAAAGAGAATCCTTGAAAAATAAAAGGGCTCCCCACACACAAAAAATCCCCTCCCCCAATGGAGACAAGCAACATAAGCGGTGAAGTAATGTTTTGTACTCTGTACTGACTGCAAGGGTAATTACTGTACTTTTCAAGTAATGAAAAGCAGCCATTCTGCATCTTCACAGAACAGTAGAGCATTTAAAATCATTAACGTCTCCAAGTGACACTTGTTCTTCTTGCCTGAACAGGGAAAATAAAATGTCTCATATAAAGAAATGGCATGAGAGAGTACTGGAGAGGAAAAAACCTGCTACAATAAAACCAGCATTCTGCTCACATCCAGATATTCCCTAAACCTCCCAAGAACTAAAGAACTACAGCAGAGCCCCATCACTTCAGTGAGCTGCCAGCAGTACTCTTAACTTTGGATTCAATTACTACGCTGAACAGATGTCACTGTTTCTCAGTAAACTAACCGCCACTCCTCAAATACATACAAAAGAAGGAGAAGCACCAAGCTCAGTCCGAAGTCAAGGAGAAGCAATTACAACTTTTGACAAGAGTCTGAAAATAGACACACTTCTTCAATGTCCTAAATATGAATTGCATTCTTGCAATTGGTGTGAAACTCAAAAGCTGTCGCAGAAGAAACCGTGCCTGATCCAGATGGTGACAGGAAGACAGCACACAAGAAATGTGTGCCACACTAGAACTGTGCTCTCTCAAACCTAGGAGACGAAACCTGATGCAATTCAATCCTAGCTGGATCCCCCCCTTCTTGTGGCCAGTAACAATGCCTGTCCTTTCGCACTTTTTTGTGTACAGCAGCAAGAGTTTGCATGACTTTTTCTATCGAAACAGTTCCTTCATGCTACCAGAGGGATCCCTGCCCAGTGCCTGCCTGTTTAACGGAAGGGAAGAGCTTCTGTCAGGATCCTAAACGCACACCCCCTCCCACTTCAGCCTCATATTAACCTCCCTGCCGCTTGGATCTAGGCAGCCCCGTCCACTAGGCTGACCCACTAACACACCTCCCATTCAACATGGCCGCCCCACCAAACAGTACCAAAACACAGCCACACACGTTGTCGGTGTTAGTCCCTCCCCTTTCATAACTGCATTGGTCCGCGTAACTCCAGGCTCCGCCGTCATTGGATTAGCACGATGCCGCTCTCCTTACCCGCGGCCCCTCTCAAGCTAGGTTGAAGCGACATGTAAACAAATCGCTTTTTGGAGGTTCCGAAAAGAGCGGAGCTCTGCCGGCCGACGCCCATCCCCCAAGACAAGGTGAGGAAGGGAGCTCGAGCAGGGAAGCCACATGCACCTGATCCAGGAAGTCAGCGGCATTCTTGAGCCACAGGATCAGTCACTTTTTAAACTGAGGGAGGGGGTTGAAAGAAAAAAGGAGAGAAGTCCGCGATAACCCTGCCTATGTGGGAGGGGTGAAAGAACAAGAATGGAGGAGAGGGGAACGGGAGACAACATGTAGGCAGTGGTAAAATTCAGCCACTTCTCACCAGTTCTGCAGAACCAGTTGCTAATTTATTGATATACAAAAAGCAGTGCTGTAGTAAGAAGCAGTACAAAGAAAGGGGGACATAGAACGGGTTGTTAATTTATTTGAATCCCACCACTGCATGTAGGCACTCAGAGGCTGCGTGTCCCCTGAATGAAGGAAGAGGATAGTGAGAATCAGACCCCGTCCCCCGCCATGGCTGAATCCAGATGCCACCTTGACAGAAGGTCCTGGCACGTCAACGAAGCTAAGGGTTCCTCTCGTACTCCACCCAGCTATACAGCATCACAAGACTGAACTTGAATCGATTTTCTTCGATTCCTACCAATATTCCTATTTGTTCCACTAGCCTCTCTCTTTGACCCGACACCGCTGACTCGGTGACCTCGTACCACTCCCTTCACAGTCGTGAAAGACAAGGACCCAACCTCCATCACCCCATGTCTCGTTTGTTTCCTAAACTGTCAAAGCAAGCAATAAAACGGGAGCACGTGTGGTCTTCAGGTATCACGCAATTTGAAACAGTCGAAGTTATTTTATTTCAAAGTTTGCCTCTGAGCTTCTGGCAGACTATTCGATCATGTTCCGCGGCTACCGATCCTTTTCACAATAGTGAGAGCCTGGCGACACTTTCATCCATACACAAAAGCCACAGACTTGCTGTGGAAAAAACCTTTGAATCGATACCGCGGCATAATACAGAACCCTACTTCCCATTTGTCACATTTTTAGAACCTTTCCTCAAAAATGCGGATGGTAAAGGTGACGTGCGGACATCTGTAAAGCCACACTGCAGGTAACTGTTTCTTTTTCATGCACGAATATATAACCCCATCTTTGAACACAAATAGATTAGCGTTGTCAAGCTGCAAATGGGGCAGAAGACAGTATATTCTATACAGAATTACAAGAGTCTCGCCACACCTACCACCAGCTACCTCCTACACTTTACTAGGAAGAGAAAATAATTTTTAAAAAAAGCTTCCCCAAGCTCCCCACCCCCTCTCCCCCATACTCCTCTGCAGCGCCAGGAAAAAGGAAGCATCTCAGGCAGGCAAGCGCACACACCCCTTTCTTCCATATCCCTTTTCATGAAAGGGCGAGTGGCCGAAAGAAATCAGAGCCGTTTCAGGACCAACCCTGCACCTTCACTGCTACACCTGAGGAACAAAAACCACACACTGCTCCCACTTATAAGGGCTGCACCCGCCGTCATCGACGCTGGGTTTCTTTGCTATTTCAACCGAGCAACTTCAATACGGATCATCTAATTCAGTCGGTAAAGTCGCTGCCATTGCAGCTGCTTCCACGCCCCCTTTCCGAGGAAAAGCTACTGCATAAGCAGTAGTAACATCAACTTTCTCTTCCCTTCTTTCAACACGAATTCTCCTCCTCTCTCGAGCTACAGTAGCCTCCACCCTACATGATCCCCCCAAATTGTTGCAGCGGTTAACCGTCCCCACCACCACCACCACCCTCCTTGTCATTCCGTGTCCTCCAACACAGATTCCATAGCTCGAACTCAGCAGAGGGAAGAACTGTTGGACTTCCCGTCTTTTCTCCCCCTCTTCAGTGCTGGGGGCGCTGTGACCCCCCTCGGGCTGCTGCTCCCCCGCCACGCTTTGAGGGCTCCAGCAGCATTTCCACCACCCTTCAGCTTCTTACCTGACACCCCGGCCCAGCAGGGGGAATGGGGTGCGTCTCAATTCGGGGGCCCTCTCCTGCTGAGGCTACAGCCCTGGCCCGGCCCCTCCATGCCGCTCTGGGGTTTGTTTTGTTTATGTCCCTTCCTGACGGGTTCCCGGAAATCGCGTGACTCGCCCCCATCACGTGGGCTTTTTAAAAAAAGAGAGAAAGGGGGAGGGGACGTGAAGAGCACAGCCAAGAGAAGGCAGAAAGCAAAAAGATTAGATAACAGGAGAGGACATGCCTTAAGAAAATATAGGAGCGAATTGAAGCCAGGGGGCGGGCTTAGCAGCCATGTCAGTTGACTCAAAACAATGCTGATTCCAAGCATTTCAGATTGCTTTGCTCGTACTGTTTAGGACTGAATAGTTTATTCCTGAAATAAAAACTTACGAAAATAAAAACGTGTGATCGTATAGAAACATTATTGGTAACCTTATTATGAGTTAATATGCACTTACAAGGTTTAATTCCTCATAATTATATTACTGAACATACCAGACAAAATGCTACTTGCTGTCTATTTAAACTCAGATTGCACTGTTTTGACAGACTTTATTTAAATCTACACAAGCAAAAATAAAACGCCCATGCCCCATAAAAAAAATTCTGTTAATGTTCAGAATTTCCAGCATTTCCTTCTTACCTTCTAAAGCCTACAAAGACTAGGGAAATGCGCTGCTCAGAAGGCTGTGGGCAGTGATTATTTGGATGCGCATCGGAATAATGTACCTATATTATTTGGAAGCATGATCAAATGTGTCGTCTTATTGACATGCACATAACATTTGGTGTAAAATTCACAATAACAACAGTTCTGCTATCGGTAATGTAATGTATTCAGATGAGTGGCCAAATGTACACATGTACATTTACATGTAGTCTTACTGGTCTACATTTACAATGTAGTCTTACTGGTGTACAAACCAAACATTTTGTATCCAAAAAATCACTGCTAAAGGTTGTGTGTGGATTGAGTTCCTTTTACTTCTTCATACCTACTTCAGTTTGTGAAGGGTTGCATACTTAATGAGGTAATATTTTTCAGTATCAATTAATCACAATGATTTTAAGTACCTGTGCAAAGTAATCCCATTTTTCTGACAGCGATTCGTGCACCCGTATGCAGAACACGCAGGCATTTTTAACGAGGTAGATATTAACTTCTACACGCGTGCAGGGAGAGTTTTATTAGTGAATCCGCGGCAATCCTCCTTGGCGGGAATGATCTGAGTCAGCCATATTAGTTGATCCGGATGCTTCAAGAAAATGACGTCATGTCGTCTCCTGTTATCTAACCTTCTTGGCAGAAAGCGAGGAAGCCAAGGCCACCAATCAGAGAACGCGGCACAGGCGACCAATCAGGAGTCCCCGAATCTGGTCTCCGCTATCATGTGACAGCTTAAAGCGAAGGGCGGGGGAGGATAGAAGGAAGAGAATGTTCTCTTCTCAGCTGACGGGGGCGGCGGCGGCGGGAATTCAAGGAAGGGGCGGTGGGAGGTGAGGGATAGTCCAGCTGCCTCCCCCGAGGGCACGAAACTTTGGTCTCAGCGCAGACGGGAAAGTGCGGGGATTTCGCTTTCCCCTATTCGCTCAGAACTCGGTTTGCAGGAATACTGTACTCGGATTCAGCCTGAGTAGTCGGCTGTTCACCTGACCGATTCAGCTTTCTTGGCCCAGTGCACACGTGGAGGCGATGCTATGGGGAAGGATGAGCACTCCTCCCCATTGCTTTACTGTACTGCACACACAGGTTGCACTTGACCACTAACCTGCTAAATTTCCATTTAGACAGGCCTGAGCAGACAGACACTTTTGCAGTGGCTGTTGGAGCACCACCACCACCCGCCTTTACGTAAAGCCACCTACTCTCTGAAGTCAGTAGCTTCTAAGAGATGACTATAGAGACAAGGCAAAATGTTACTCTTCATGAGCAGCCAGTGCATGGTATTGGTATTATTATACGGGCCTTTCTTAGGTCACCAGATTTCACTAATGACTATAACTCAAGGCGGTTTACATAGGCAGACTTTATTCAGAAATCCGAAGGTTTTTACAATTATTTATAGAAATGATCTATCTTTCAAGAACTACACACATACAGATGGATCTTTCTGGATTTAGTCCTCCTTTCTGGCCACCCATTTGTCTTCTTGCTGGCTGATAACCCTGCTCCCACCAGAGAAGCGGCTGAACTTCGGCACAACTCCCCCTCACACAAGGCAGCCGAAGCTCAGCTGTTAATCAGTCGCAATTACGGAGGCATTAACCTTCTAGAGGAAATCTTCTGCCCTCAAATCTTCTGGTAGTCATCTGATGTTGAGGTTTGAGCTCATTGACTGTGTTTTAGAACCAGCAGAGGTTCCCCACTCATCCTCCACTGAGACTTGGTCACTCTTACCGCTTTTCTAGAGTGTTATTCAAAGAGAGCCTCACTGCTGGTTCACTTACACATGCACAACTTGTGATTCCTGTGTGCCAGTGTTTATAGATCAAGTACTCCAGATAAAACTTTCATATCAGCTCAAACTATGCTTTTCAGTAGCATCTGTTCACACCTTCAGCAGCAAGTTATCACGTAATGAGAAAACATGCATATGCGAACTAGCCCTAGCTATCTCTTCAAAGGTCTATGTAGGAAACATCACCCTCCTCACGTTTCCACATAAAGGCATTTTCATTATTGCTTTGAACATCTATGCATAGGTTTCCAATATTATACCAGAAAAGGCTGTTGGGAATCACATTATTTCATAGTCTTGGATCACTTTGATAGATTAAAATTTAGATGAGCTAATTAAGTGTTCAAGGGAGGGATAATTCACGTATTTGTATACAGCATCATTAGATACTGTGGTTTAAGGCAGTGTTTTTCTACTGGTACTGCAATTCTGAACAACCCCTCTGAAACTATGTAAGTTCCCATACTTTTGTTTATGATTATGTTATCTAAGAACACTATAAGCATCTCTCAGCAAAACAGGAAAGTCTAAGACTCAAAGAAGTAATTGGGCATCACAGTACAGTACACTTTGTAAAACAAACCGAGACTTACATCCCGCTAAATGGTCATTGAACTGCTCCATACAGGAGTGTTCAAATAACTCAATGAAATCAGTAACATTCCAAGAGAGAAGTCACAAATGCATTATAGAATTTCTAGTTCTTACTGTATTTTGGAAGATTAACATAGTAAAAACAGTCAGAAGACAATATTAAATAGAACAGTTTTATTCTAGAGATGAAAAATACAAACTTCTTGTTTCTTCTGACACTGAAGAGTCTTTTATCAGATAGCATTCACACCATGCTTGTAAGTTCAATAAGCAGTATATACAGGTAGTATGAAACTTGGTAAAGCAAGTACTAAGATAAAGCAGTTCTCAATTCCATCTAGCAATCAAAGAGAAGCGAGATTGAACACTTCCTTACTTTTGAGATTAAAGTACAAAACAGTACTGAAAACAGTTGTGCATTGGGCACTTTCAGAAGTGTAAAAAAGAAAAACGTGTTTTAGGCAAACTTCTCATAACAAAGTAGTAAGGTATTCAAGTAGACGTTGAATTCAAAGTACATCTTTGGATCAACTGAGCTTTACACATAGCAAAAATCTCTTCAGAACCTGCAAAGCAAAAAGCAATTTAGTCTCTTTTAGAGGCAAATTCAACTCACAGCCATTTAGCTATACTATGAATACTTCTAGATTTGAAAGGTTTGGTGAGAAGGGAGGGGTTTAATATACAAGACATCAACGCTGTTCCAAATAAAGCTTAACCACAGGAAATCCGTTTTGCTCTTGAAAATTGCTTGACATCACACCACACAAATGTTTGGTCAAATTGTTCTAAACTGGTTAATAAATCAATACAATGATTAACAAATCAGCAAGAGTCTAAACACATTTGTTATTTTTAAAAGGTGTGAAAAGTTCAAACTGGACATCAAGTACTAGAATATAATTTCTAACTTATAATGATTATTCCCATCTCCAAGTTAATTCTAGTCCCCTCATGTTGTTGAGGTCATGTGAGCGCTTCCACTTCCAAGTAAAAGTTGTTACACTGCAGATGCAGTGCATTGTAATGAAAATATATATACAAGCTTACTGCTTTGCCCCACCTCAAGGCTGTTCTCTGCAGCAAAGGCATAGCTATTGCTGACTTGTATAAGCAACTAAAAAAGCAAACACGATCTCCCAACACTGCAGCCTGTCAACTAACTCAAGTCATTCTATTTGAAACTGTCTCAAGAAACCCTAATAGCAGTGAATTAATTGCTGAGTTTCAACATTACACTTAAATTCATGGAGTTGGTCCCTGCTGTAATTGTATGAAGTCTGCTGTCAAATATCTCTAACACCCCGTAAGCATGTCAGGCTTTAGTCAACTTTTAGTCAGCAGTATCCAAAGCTGGAATAGTATATTCATCCTTGTATAATGCTTTCCATGGACAAAAGGCTTTGGTGCACAACTATTTTGTCCAATATAAAAAATGCAAACAGTTTTATTAGTGCCACCCATGCAAAAGTTTCTCAGCTCTATGAAATATTAGGGCAACGATCAGGAAGAAAATCTAGGAGCAATGGCTAGTCATCCCCAACAAACATACAAGTAACTTGCATTTGTGGACTAGAGTTTTACACGTTTTATACCACAGAATGTGTCAGGGAGTTATAAGACCCTAAAGCGAAAAAAGAATTTGAATTTTTATTTTTAGAGGGAAAAAATAGTTGGAGAGAAGACATGCATTATTATTAACAGTATTTATATACTGCTCTTCAACAAAAAGTCCACAGAACTGTTTAAAAACAAAATCAAATGGTCCCCTGTTCCAAAATGGCTCACAATGCTGCATGCATTGGCAGCAAGACTGTCAATGTCAAATGTCATCTAGCCTTCATTCCTTTACCCTGCTCTTGTAAGTTTCTTCTTCTTATACATCTCAACCTTTCGCCCCAACTTTTCAAATGCTTTAACATAACTGTCCATACATACTTGAAATTAGTTGTGCACTTATACTGAATATCTAGTGTATTGCAATCAACATGTTTTTATTATTGCAATCTCTACAGAAAATAGAACTGCCAGTGCATGTTCTGTGATCCAAAAATACTTCTAGAAGTTTTCAGTAATATTTACCTAGTTCACAAATTGCAGTGAAAGAACACAGTTAAGGCCAATGATTCTTTAGATACATGATCACTTCACTTCTTAACTGTGGCCCAAAGAGAGGATTGAGCTGAGCCAGGATTGCGATGAGCCAGCTGCAAGATAAGAGCACACTATTAATGGACTCATGGCTAGGATGCAACAGGATATTTAGGGGAGGGAGCAAAAATGATCACATTCAGATAAACCTACCGTTCAACCACAATTTTCAACAGACAGCCAAAAAGCCTTTAGTATCTATCTGAATCAAAGGTACATTTGACTTGGAACTTCAAGAAATTGTCATATTTCAAGCAGATAGTCATTTACGCCAATTATGCTTTTCTTAGAAGTGCTCTGAGAATGCTTTACCCAGAAGTCCAAGATGTACCAAAATTTGTTCATTGTTACAGCCTTAGTCATTTGAGCAACTATCTTTTCCTAGCTGTAGCTTCTGCTGGATTAATACACCCGTCTTTAAGAGGTATACATCATCATATCATAGTCTAAAAGCAAACTTGGGAATCTGGCAGCTCAGCCCTATGCTTCCCTAGCACCCAGGGGTACAGCGACACAGAAATAGTTACTGCTGTATCCTATGGGGCCAGGGAATCAGCTGAAGGTGTCCCTGAAGGTAAGGGACATTCTCCTATGGTGGCTCCAATGGGTCTACTCAGATCTGTGCATGTATGTTAGGTCTCTCAGTTCAGGAGGGAGCATAGGATGCTGTGGTAGAGTCTGCTGCTGTCTCCATCCCCCTCCAAAGCTTGGTCCTCTCTTCAGGTTGCCCTTCCTCCACCCAGTTCCATCCCTCCCCATGTTCCCTCCACCCCCAGCTGGTGCTGCATCAGTGGTACATTGGTACTGAAGTGCCTTATTGCACTTTTATGACAGCAGGTGCCAAGGATACACACATACTACCAGTGCTAGAGTTCTTAGGATTGGATTCTGAATGGCTATCAGCTTGTACATGAAACAGGACCACCCACCAAGCAGGTACTGGTGCTAGATATACAGATGTGGACAAGGTTATACTGTAGAAGAAACCACCACCTCAGAGCCTAATGCAGACTGAGCATTCAATCTTAAGGCTTCAGTTGGGGGGGGGGGAAACAAAATGAGTTGAGAGAGAGGGAAGTGGCCTCTTTGAGCCAATTGCTAGTAGTGTCAAACCTCAGTATAGAAAAAGACAATTGCCCTTAAAAAGATTAACCCATTACATGTCAACCTTACACAGAAAAAGCTTACGCCTCTTGTCCACATATCCTTTCCTGACAGCCTTATGCAAAAGGACTGTGTACAGTAACTGACAATTGTGATATAGAAGAGCACATTGCTTTGAGAAGTATGTATGGACAAATTAACCCAGAAGAAACTACAGCTAGGACAAAATTCATTTTGCAGTGTGGAAAATACCCTGGAAAATGCAAACATTTTTTTCTGTTTCATGGACAGTACTTGGTTTGTTGATTGCAACAACTAATAGGGCTTTAAAATGTGTACAGAACAGTAAAGCTAAGTGCTCACTACACAAAACATTTTGTGAACACATAGGCATATCTAACTGCTATTTCTAGAATGCTTCGGGAGGAGGAGAAAGAGCAAAGCGGCTTTGTAATGGGAGCTGCTACAAATGCAGAGTGTTTAGGCAGTCATGGAAAATTCCACACAAACCTGGATGCTTGGACCAGAAAATGAAATGCAGGTCAGCTGAAAACAGCCATGGCAGCCACAGACAAGAGACACAGAATTAATCGTCTTTAGATTTATTGGTCATATGTCACTATAGCCCTTAATTTTAAACATTATGCAGAGTAACACCTAAAGCAAAGCAAGTGCAAACAATCACCACTGATAGCTTATACGATTTTCAATGCAAACTAGCATTTTCATAAGCAAGAGACAGAGATCCTCACAGACATAGCTTCCCCTAGCAGGACTTCCCCTCGCAGGACTAGTATGGGATATTCACATTTGGAGTCCAACTGCAATATTTGGGCCCAGAAAGCAATATTAGATCATATAACTAATGTTTTAGGAACATTTTTGTCTTTCCTTACAGCCAAAATGCATTTTGTGTGTCTGCTGATCAGTTCAGTTAGTACCACCACTTGGTGCAATTGTTTTCTACTTATGGCATCCTAAAGGCCAGTGTTTTTCAAACTGTGACTCAAAAACCACATGGGGCTCCTCAAAAGCTATCAGTGACAACATATAAACTTCTAAGAGAGTCCCCCACCCAAGATGGTCTGGGGCGGAGAGGGAGTCATATTTCACTTCCTTTCCCTCCATGCTTTGCCTGCTCCACCTCTCTCCATCAATCATATTTATATACCGCTTTTCGATACAAAGATAAGCCTCTTTGTATTGCAAATAATACAGGCAAATATAAGTTAAATGGCGCTCTGTCCCAAAAGGGCACACAGTCTAAAAAATGCAGAACACAACCAGCAACAGCCACTAGAAAAGACACTGCGCAGAGGTGAAGAGGGACAATTATTCTCCCCCTGCTAAATATAAGAGGAACACCACTTGAAAAAGTGCCTCTTGCCCAGTTGGCAAGGATTATCACTATTGTGGAGAACCCACTTCTCCTTCCACCCTGTCTAAAAAAGTCACCAGTCCTGCCCCGAGCAGCCACCCCACAAGAGCACATGCTGGTCAGGAGCTCACAAACTTTAGGGCAGCAGCCGGACAGGACGAGGCCTGCCAGCTCTGTGCTCTTGCTTCCTCCTTTCTGATTGCTCAGCAGTGGCAGTGGTTGCTGCTCCAAGCAAAAGAAGGGCCATGAGCTACCAATAATCACCCTGCAAGCTACCAGTAGCCCGAGAGCCCCATATTGCCTACCCATGACTTAAGGGCACTAACACCCCTAAACCAGAAAAGGCTGCTTTTTGCTACAAGCACATGGCATTGCCTGAAACTGCTATCTCTTGCAGGTTTCAGGTAAGCTCACCATGTATTCTATTTTTGGTGTTCATTGTATACAGTAACTTCTAAGATCACTGGGCAAATTTGACCATTCCTTTCCAACGGCACCAGCTTTCAAAACAAATGTCAGGAGATGCATATGAAGAAGAGCTTCTTGTGTCAATGTGCTCCCAAGCCTTTCATCATTCTTCCTAGCTTCAGACATAGCACTGTGCTGAAACAAAAAAGCCAGGAGTGGATTCTGAATACAGAATTCACCTACCCACAGCTGTGGTACCAAGCAGAGGGTAGATGCTATTTCAAAAGCTCTCTTACTAGAATGCTCTTAGTACAGAAGTTACAAAAGCAGCATTGATAATCAATACCCAGGTTCTGCATTTTGTCCCTTTTCCATGAAAGGCTAAGATCAAGAACAGAGAATGAAAGGACAATCACAGTTGTGTTCTTATCCAGACTGTTATTTAAGATTTCACCCATCCACACATACGGTTCTTACAGATCGTAGTGTAGTAAAAAAAAGACAGCTATAACAGCAACAAAATCATTTTTCAGAATGCAAAGCCTCCATTTTTACTTAACTGGTGTTTCCCAAAGCATAACCACCTACAGCTTTCTAGATACCACACTTCCCACTTGCAGCAACTACTATAATTATATAGCTCAGGGAGGAAGTGATGGTCTCATTATGAAATACAGTCACCCCACACAATTATGGAGATGGGGGAATCATGCCTCTGTTATAATAGTGCTCCAACAGCCCAACCCTATGCATGCCTACTCAGAAGTCAGTCATGCTATATAGTAAATGGGGCTTACTCCCAGGTAGGTGTGGAAAGGATTTCAGTCTGAATTTTGCAAACAGAATTGGTGCTCTCCCCCATTAGTAATTCAGCTGAAGATAAAACAAATGGATACGTTCAGCTAGTAAAGTTAGGTAGAAGATCTTGAAAAGCATCTTGGGGGGGAACAGAACCACTATGGGGCCATTGAGTTTCCTCTATTAAGCTGGCCTTGCCAATACTATACTATATACAGACCCAACCCTGCAGATTTTTACACCATACTGCTGCTCTTTTCCCTAATTCCAACAATTCATAAGGGTGAGGAAAGAAGCAGCAAATGAATCCTAGGCACCAACAGCAGCTGTACATGGAAAGTCTCTTTGTCTGGTCTTAAAAAAAGCAGCAGAATTGAGGGCGCAAGCCTAACCTGGAGTTAGGCCAGCACAGTTAGGCCAGAAAAGTTTGGCTGGCACAAGGGACACTGTAAAATATGTTTGGACCACTCTTGGAGTCAGGGAGGCCAGCACACAGACATGCTCCATCCGCCCTGACTCCAAGATTGGTCCAAACACACTTTACAGTGTCCCTTGTGCTGGCCAAACTTTGCTGGCGTAACTGCACTGGCCTAACTCCAGGTTAGAAATGTGCTCCAAGTTCTGTAATTCTGATTTGCACAAGTAAATCACCATGCTTGACCGTGGCCAATCTTGCCCTATTCCATTTAGACTGATAGGCTGTTTGTACATGGTAGTTGAATCATGATTTTTAAACACATAAAGCTTAGGGTTATCAGGCAAAGTCAAATGCAGACAGTCATGCACATAGCCCAGCCTGACTAGTAATGAAAAGAGGGGGGGGGGAAGCATTGTTTAGCAAGCTCCTGAAATCCATTCAACATCCCCACCTCTGAAAAGGCAGAGATTAGGCTCTGCAAGACTGCCACAAGATTTTTACTGCAAGACTGTGTAAAATAGAGCATGCAGCCAGAAGAGAGAACCACACTGTGAAGGCTACATCTGAGACGCAGGATTGACGGATCACAAGGATACTGTATATTTGTAAAAACGCCATTGAAAAAATGGTGGTTTGGACTAGCCTGTTCATGTAAGCCACCTCGGGCATTTGCTTTGGCATGGGAAAGGCGGGGTATAAATTCTTCAAATAAATAAATTTGGTCTTATAAATGGAGAGCCAGTAATAATGCCCCATGTGTAGCCTTTCTACTGCATGCAGCAAGTATATGGACAAATTGCTCTGCCCACTGTCACAAGAGAGCCTCACCTAAGATGAATTTATGGCAAAAGGATTGGCTGAAGTCCAGTAACAGTTCTAGACTGCAGCAAACAGCCTCATCTCCACGGCTGTCAGCCTCACTGTGTTTTCATATCTTCATATTCCTCTCATGGCTCCTTATTCCCATCTGACCCCTGCTGCCTCCACTACCATGTCCCTCTTAGTCTTATAAGCATTTCTACAGAGATACAAATATACTACTGCAGCTATTTCTCTCAGCACTGTCTATATAGAGCAGGTGTGGCCAAACTTACTTAACTTAAGAGCCACGTCCGATAAACTTCAGATGTTTCAGAGCCACAAGTTTCATACACTTGAGAGCTGCAATGTTTAAGAAACATTTAAATTCTTACCATATATATAAGTCAAAAAATTACACCTTAAAATTGACCCTAAAAATATGAGTCAACTCAAGACGGGTCAATATGGTAAAAAACCCCGTAAGAACAGGTGCTTGATAGGCAACAGAGGGCAGAGGAATGGACCGAGAGGTGAGACACAGAATATATGTGTGCATGCGTGCGTGCGTGTAAAAAAAAGACCAGAGCCATTTCACTTAACAGTAATTATTCTGAGGCAGCAACGAAAAGCAAGTAAAAAACTGAGTCATTTTATCTTGTCCTGATGCAGCACAGAAAGCTATTCTCCAAACAAGAAAAGAGGTAAAGGCACTTATGCAAATTGCAGTCTTTGAGGACTGCTGCTATGTAAATACTGTACAGTATTCCTCAAAAGACTACAATTCCCATAAGCATCTTCACCTCTCCTCCTTCCTATTTGGAGAATAGGTCCATTTCTATGCTGCCTCAAAATATTGCTGTGTTTGCTTTCACCTACAAAATAGCCAGAAGTCACTTTAGCATTCTAGGAATGCAATTCATTAAAGGAGAAGGATGTCAGCGTATTTCAGGAAGTTTTGACTTATTATTGCTTATTATTTACCTTAAATTTATTACTTTATGAATAATACTTTTTAAAACTTCAAGTGGATGGATCGTTTTGCCCAAGTTCAGAAAACACCTCCCCTATTTGCTGTACAAGATGGCTGTGCCCAGTTGTTTCCATGGAAAAGAGCAATAGGATAACATTAATCAAGGAAGCGGCCCTGTTTTCTAGCACTGAGTTTGCATGACAAATTGCTAGCATGGTAAGCATGCTATTAAGTGAAAAACAAATAAGACCCTAGCATGCTAGAAGGATGCTGTATCAGAGCTCTCTAGTGCTAGAAGCTGAGAAACAGATGCAGCCCAAGATTAAATGGCTCTGGGGTGGTGGTGGTTTTGCTTTCTGTTGCTACCTCTGGTAAGTTGTTCTCAAAGAATTTCATACACCCTTACGTTTTACCCTTGACTCACCCACCGATCATAGCAAATGCTGATTTTTTGCTTCACTCTTGACCTTAACTTATCCATGAAATACTTGTATATCAGTATATACAGTAAATATATTTACTCACCATTTAAGTTTAATGTTTGTTTTAATCCAATGGACTCTCAGTTTAAAACCCGTAAATTAAAGCTTGAACAAATTCTATTTGCCTTTTATATTAATTATGATGCACAAAGGGACTCAGCCAACCAGTTTTCATGAGCCACATATTATGTGTTAAAGCTCTAGGGTTTGGTCACCCCCAAAATAAAACAGCAGGACCTAATTTCTGTTTCCTGTACTTCCAGGTCATTAATTTAAGTATTACTGGAAGTTCTCACATAAAGTGAACACAACTGAAGATTCAAGTTGCTGCTTTCACTACTCTGCATTTATTAAGTTTATTTTCCTTCTCGATCAATTTTTCTAGTTTATTAGCAGCCTTTTTTCAATTCCAAGACCATGATAAATGCCTCGAAGAACATTTTATTCTAGGTACCTATGCAGAAAATTCTTCTAATGTCAAATCATCTGTCAGACAAGCTTTAATTCAGCGGTTCCCAATGTCCTATGTCCTACTGGAGCTGGGGAAGGTGCCCATCAGTGCCACAGCGATCACAGCGCTGTGGGCATCCTGGGGGTTACCTGCCTTATCTTGCTGGCCTCTGGCAAGTCTTGGGAGGCCCACAGCCCCCTCTGCGAGCCCCCCCCAATGCAGTTAAAAGCCCCATTCTGCGCTATCGAAGCACTTCCACTTTTCAGACCTCCCAAGACTTGCCATGTTTCCCACTGGGGGGTTGTGGCACCCAGGTTGGGAAACACTGTTTTAATTAAAGCAAGGAATGTTGAATGACAGAGCCTCTTACACTACATTAGCCAGAACGAAAGAAAGAAAAACTTCTATACCTTGAAGTGATTAATCCTGCAGAATTTTGAGCACTCAGAACACTTACTGGATACAGATACTGTCTTTGTGTTTGGAACGAAAGAAAAAAAGAGAAGAAATAGTTCTTCTGGTTGGGTGTGCTTTAAAAGTCATCCAGGTCATAGGTACATTTTTTGGACAGGTTGAACCATAAACAAGTATTATATGCTTGCCCAAAACATGCTCACTAAGGCACTAAACCAAACAGTCTGCTCTATGTCCTAGGCCAGTTCAGGCTAGAGCAAGACAGATCTTGTTTGAACCATGCTAACTGTAAGCTATGCAAGATGTTCAAGGAAAGCTTTGTGTAGGCAATAGCGCAGGAAACCTCTTAGAAATAGGCAATATACAGAAGTGTATTTACAGCATACCAGCATACAGTTATAGCTGTAGCTTGTTATTTGCAGGGGAAGTCAGTTTATTCTGAACCAGACCAGTTGAAAAACCTCACAGTTCAATAATGCAAATGGCAACATCATCACCATCACAAGATTACACAACCACATGCAATATTCTGGAAGACTGATCTAAAGGAGGAAGCTCAAATGGCTTCCATTTTCCAGATGAGGAATAATGTGACCTACTGCACTCTTTGCACTCTTCTGATATTTGTAGTAATTTGTAGTGACAGAAATCTATTAGATTGGTCACAAAGTATTTGACACTACAGATATCAGAAGAGTGTAAAGACATCACTTGCTGCATCAAAATGGGTACAGTTGCAGATCTACACACAGTATTTCATCCATTAACAATACAGAAAATTGATTAGCACTAAAAAGCATATGTCCAAACACATATGAAGTCCTACAGCATTTTCCCATTTATTCTGTATCAGGCAAGTAACATTCTTCTTTCACCTCTTCCCCACAGATCAAGCTATAATAAACAAAAGACCTGTTTTGTGACATCACAAAAATGGCAATAGATGGAAAGAAGACAGGTGGATACTTACAAGAGGTAGCAGCAAACAGCACATGTCACCAGCATTGTGTTGATAACACTGTAGGAAAGAGGAAGAAAGGTAACTGACAAGATGGAAGCGACATTTCTAGACTGCTATTGGACTGAAGAACTAAAGTCTTTTCAGGTGCAAGTCAATGTGATGCCCTGTAAATTGTTTAAACAATCTTGAACAATTTGGAGTATGCAAAAAGCTTCAAGACTATATATCAGTAATCCCTATCATTTTCAAAGGTAGATCAATACCACCAGATAGCAGGTGAAAGGTATGGGTTGAAGATAGCAGTTTGCCAAAACCATCAGTATGTTCATGGTAGAAGCAAGATTTCAAACACGATTTCAAAATTCCTGAGATTCATGACTCAGACTCTTGGCCACTACAATATTTGCAACTAAGAAAAATTAGTCCTCTACCCCACACACAAACCCGTAATGTTTTAGATAGCAACAATCATTTTTCAGAATTAGTTTCCAGGGATTTGCTTATTCCACATCCCCAAATGTGGAATTTGTTATTGAGCTGAAAATACTCAGAACCTTGAGCACCTCAGTTTCCTCTTTTATCCACATACCCATTTTAACCCCTTATAGCTGAAAAGACAGCTTTAAGAATGCAAAGCACTTTAGTTTTTCAAATTACCATGAAACCAGTAATACTGAGAGGAAAAGTGGTTTCAGAAAAGGGGTCATAAAAGGGGTCATACATGCTATTTTTTGGAATTTATTTGCAGTTATTGCCAATTGTGGAAATTTGAGGCTTCATGTCCTGCGCTGTAAATATAAACATTATCCTGGCCCACTTCATTAAGTTTATCTTGCTATCGTTTATTGTAATAACACATTGTATGCCGATTATCTTGCTTATAAGAAGGTTTCATTCACAGAATACTTGTGTAGCTCCAGCTTTCCCAGTGTCCAAAAGAAACAAGACAAGGGGCAAGATCAGACTAGGTGTCTTACAGGTATAGGGGAGTACATAAACTATTCAAACACTACTACTAAGGAGGCAACCCTAACATGAAGTTAGTTAGAAGCCTAACCTGGGTATTTGCCCAGGAGTGTTGCAAATGCACATAAAACGTGTTTGGATGACTCTCAGAGTTGGGGAAGAAGGCTCACGTCCATGTGCCAGCCTCCCTGACTCTGAGAGTTGTGCAAACGTGCTTTATGCTCCAGGTTAGGACTACACTCCAGGTTTTCATTGTGCCTTAAGGCACCTGTATCCATTGTTTAAATAGGCATATAAACATAAACTTTAAAATTAAAGGTCTCCTTCTATAATGTTAGGTAGCTCATTCTTTCTCTGCAGTATAGAACTTGTGTTATCAGTAACCATATGGTGACATTTGTCACCTGTACTGGAGAAGCAGAATGAATACTAGAATTTCACAGAGTGAGGGCAACAGTATAGAGATGAAATTTTTTCTAGGAAAAACTAGCAGGCACATCTTCCTTCAAAATTGCATATAAACTCACACATAAAACAAATGTGGAAATTCAATTGGTAAGACTAATGGAATTGATTATTAACTAGCTTATCCATTCATGGCTCTGTGATTATGTGGAAAGAGTTACACACTCAGCAGACAAGAGAGAAATTGTCACAAGACTATGACACAAATAACTTCCTTCATATAGAAAACAATTAACCCCACGGGCATCTCAAACAGTACTTCAATTCTGGATTTGTAATGGAGAGCATTAACACTTCATGTGAAAAACAGCCCAAGCAGCGAACAGGGAATATGCATTAAAACAAAGATTTGTCTCCAAAAGGGCATGGCTAGTTCTAGAGAAACCAATGAAGGAAGGAAAGAAAGAACACCAACACCACTGAACGCCAACTACGTCATGCTGCTTCTGAGTAACGTGTGGTACTCACGAGAGGCTGGGTGCGGTACAAACCCCAGAAAAGGCTGCATGGTCCAGCGTCGCCAAGAAAGGAAGATGACAGGAGGAGATCGTGACAGATTAGCGATAACAGGATTGAAGAGGCCCCCGGAGAGGAAAGGCCCCAGACGGGCCGAGAGGCGAGGGTAGTATAGGTTTGTAGCGGCTGCACCATATCCTCGAGAAAACCGAGCCTTTCACGGGAGAGTCAACAGTTCCTCAAAGGCTGCAGGGAGGACAGGCCGCTACTCGCTTCCGCTGCACGGAGCCTCGGCCACCTCTTCAACACGGAGACGCACAGAGGTGTCTAAAGAAAGGCCCCTCGCCGTCCTTCGCAGCAGGAGCGCCTCTCGACGGCACATCCGTCATCCCAGCTCCCGCTGCTCCTCACTTACCCCCGGTTAGGCCCCTTGGGCACGAGCCAAGGCAGGACTCCGCCAACCACTCCCCAGAAAACGCTCATGACAATGATGGGCACCGCAAGGCCGCCGTACGCCATCGCCGTTTCCTTCTTACTCTCCTGCGACTCCGGCGACACTAGAAGAACGCCAACTGCTTCTACGGCCGATTCCTACGCCGCCGTATAAGCCACGCCCTCCTGGGAGCGCCATCCAATCAGTGCCTCCTCCATGCATGAACTCCGGTCACGCACTTTCCCCCTCCTCTCTTCCCCACCCCATTGCGCAGCTCGCAGCGTGACGCATGCGCACTCCTTGAATTGAAGCAGTATTTGGCTGCGGAGGTAGGTCGTCCTAGCTTTACAAAGCCACGTTGATCCCCTTGCAAATTGAGCGCTCCCCGCTTGTGTCTTTAACGCTGTCCCTCCCATACGTAAAGAAATGCACCGTTTGAAACTACGGCTTTCCTTTATGGGAAAACTCTCTTCGCGCTTGCATGACAGGGACTGTGTCAGTCCGCGGACCCGATTCCGTGGCCTGTCACTGTGCCTGGAAGTCATGGTTTCTAAAAAAACGAATTAGCACATCTCAAATCTATGCATTTCTAAGATGCGAAATGTTGCAACGCCCGCAACCGCGTATCAAATACTTGCTGCTAGGTAGGTAGCCCTGCTTGGTTGCAGCGACCTGGTGATGGCAAATCCGTTTGTATAGGGAACCGCCTACCACGAGAGCTGGTAGGTTAGGTATCCATCCACTGAAGGGGCTGGTGAATTTTAAAAGGCAAGCGGAAAACACCAAAACCATTTCTTTTAAAGTCAGGATACACAAAAGGAAACTTAATATTGGCAGGCTTTATTTATATGCAACTACTGGGTGCTTTTTTCCTCTTCTTCTTTGGGTAGATCTTTCCACATTTTCCAGTTAATTTTAATCCAAGGAACCTAGATTTTTCATTTGTTTGAAAGCAAAATAAATATTCCTCAATTCTACTTACTGCCATCCACATCCATGGCAAACCATTTCCCTAATAAAAGCCAGTCTCCCACATTCCCCTTCAGTCTAGTTATCAAGTCATAGAAACCCAGACAGCAGTATGAAAAGTAAGAGGCAGGACTAAGTGGATGGTCACGTTTGATTCTCACTAGCCAAGCAACATGTTTAGTCCCCACTCCAAGGGTCTCCCCTATGCTCCAGAGCACACCCCTTACTTATGGAAGTGGAAAGCATATACTTTTAGGGATGACTGTAAAATACTGCCATTTTGTACTGTTGTGCTGTAGGAAAACCTTCAACACTGGATGGCACAACCCTTGCTCATAACATGCAATCACAGAAGTAGCATGTGTGCATGCAATCACAGGTAGTTATCCTGCGAGTAAACATCCAAGTCAGATTCCAACATATGTAGGTTTTCCCTACCTAAGAGGATCAATCCTCATATTCCATGACAGCCAAGTTTAGGAACCTTTGATGAAGAGCTATGTCAAAAGCAGAGGCAGACCACAGCACTAAGTTTTATAAGCAGCCACTCTCTTCAGAGCCATTCCCAGTGGCTAGTGCAAAACAGAGGCTACACTGGCTCTGAATAGCTCTTAAGAGGAGGGATAGCTGCTGCTTGCAAAACTTAGTGCTGTGATCCCCTCTAGGTAAGCCATGGGTCAAAAGCCCAAGTATATAATTAGTCTACCTACTCTCAAAAGAATCCTCAAGAGTAGTGAAGTTAACTTACCTCTGCAGAAGTCATAACAGTTCTTTAACAAGATTTGTCTTCTGTATCTTTAATAAAAACTTTAATACCACCAATTTACCTGGGACAAAGTGTTAAGACTAACGGGACTGTGACTTTCTGGATCCCATTCTAGATCACTATATTGGCCTTACTGTGTTCCTTCTTTAGAGATTTTTAAAAAAGCTGATTTTGGCAACAAGTTGCACATTTTCATGAGAAGGCAGCATGTCTCATTTGAATTCCTTAAGAACTTGCAGGAATTCTTAATTTGTCAGCACTACAACTTCATAGCATGCCACCTCCAACACAACCTCCTTGAAAAGAACAACCTGGCAGAGGTGCCTCTCCAACATCTTCCACAGTGAATATACCTATTTACAGAGGTTTGATTGCGTAAGGAAAAAGAGCAGAAAATCTCCTTACCGTGAATTCTTCTACTTGTTCCCCAGCAATGGCCCAATACAGAGTCATGGACCACTGGAGAATTCTTACTATGAATTTTCCTTTCAATTGCTTGCCCAGCAGTGATCCATCTCTCTGTGCTGAATCACTGGAGGGCAACAAATAAAAACAGGGCCTCTTCTGTGGTGATTTCCAGGAATTCCCTGTCACAGAATATCACAGATATGAAGAAAAAACTGTGTTGCAAAGGGCCTCTTTGTAGTTTTAAAATTTAATTAGCCTTTCCCAGCTCCTTGACTGTCAATTCACCCCTGCTAACTGGGCAAGAGGCACTTTTTCAAGTGGTGTCCTCTTATATTTAGCAGGGGGAGAGCAATTGTCCCTCTTCACCCCAGCACAGTCTCTTTCTCGTGGCTGTTGCTGGTGGTGTTCTCCATTCCTTTAGATTGTGAGCCCTTTTGGGACAGGGAGCCATTTAACTTTAATGTTATTATTTGCCTGTAAACCGCTTTGTGAACTTTGTGCTGAAAAGCGGTATATAAATACTAGTGATTGAATTTGCCAGAGTCCATTTTTTATCCAATTCATGCTCTTCTGTAATATCTTAATAAAAATTAGAACACATCCAAGTTTCATTTTAGTGACATTTTAATGGGTTGTACAAAGAAGTCTGTTTTATTCCTGCATCTTTTCAATGGTTTCTTCCTTGTACTTCCCCTTCTCCTTGCCAACCTGGCGAGACTTTGCTTTACGTTCCAAGATCTTTTTGCGATCCTTGTCCAGCTTTAGCCTTGTGATCACCACCTATGGAAACATAATATATTTATTTATATGCCACCTTTTGACTTATAAAAGAAAGCTCACAAAGAATAAATACATCACAAGTAAAATCATACCTAAAACCTCAGTAACTATGTACATTAAAATAGAACTCATCAGGACAGTTTAGCAGATCCACCATCACTTGCTCAGGAGACTATTTTAATTATAATCTAAGACAATGATTTTCAACACTTCATCTCATATCACACTCACAAAGTGTCAATTTTCAAGCACACCAACAGTTTTTGGATAATTGACCAGACACACTGCACTGCCAGCAAGAGGTACACATCCCCCAATAAACCTACAAATGAACTCCCCCCAAACTCCCGCAGCACACTTGTGAATCACTTGCAGCTGTAAGGCTAACACTGACATTAGCAGTTCCTGGAAAGATATAAACACCACCTCCCTTGTCAGTGGAACACCCCAACAACAGCATCTCTGTCATATCTGGATTGAACTTTGATTTATTAGTAAAAATCCAGCCCATCTAGATCCCAGACACCTGCTCAGAACCTTCATGCCTGAATCTGATAGCATATTGTCATCATAAATATCGTGAGCATATTGATGACACCATAACCCAAATTCCCAGATGAACTCTCCCAACAGTTTCATGTAAATGTCAAATAGCAAAATGAATAGGATAGAACCATATGGAAGCTTATAGCATAAAAGGAGTAGAGCAAGTGTTCCTCAGAACCCTGCCTTCCGAAGTTCTAAGAAAATTAACAGGGTCATTCATCTTCCCAGTCTCTCTTGGCACAGATCATCCAACAGGATGATCAAGACAGTTTCAAGCCCAAACTTGATTTGGCAGCCTGATTGACATGGGTCAAGATTTTCTGTTTCACCCAGAAAGTTCTGAAGTTAACCTCCTGTCAACCTCCACCCAAGCATGCTGCCCGAATCAGGAAGACTTGCAGCCAGTCAACAGTTAGATTAATCACTAGAATCCAAACAGGGTTTCCTCTCCAAGGTGGAAGAAACAACAATGTCTGAAAGATGCATGCACCATCTCATGGACCCAACTGGACACCCACCCATCCAAGAGTTAAGCAAACAAGTGATAGTAAACAACTTCCCCAAGCAATCTGCTCCTACATCCTCAGGCAGGAGCAACTGAAATTTATCTAAGCAATTGCAACAAGATAGCACCTTTACTTGGTAACTTTCAGTAATTATACATTAATAGTCTAAAGGGGCTCTGGTGGTTAACCTCACCATATCATTAACATACAGAGTTTATTTCTGCATCTATCTGAGTAACTTTAATGTATTACTGGTAACTAAGCTGGAAACGAAGAGCATCAATAATGCAAGCACTGCTCTCACAAGCAGCATAAAAATACAGAAAAATACACCACTACCATAAAGTACCTGCAAAAGCCTGGGGGTTCTCCCCAACACACACACATTCCTGCAGTTGCTCACATTCCTAAACAAAGTTGGGCTGGGAGGGGGGCAGCTTCAGAAATAGCTTGCAAAAGCCAAGACCTCTCCCTACATTTCAAGCTTTAGAGTGAAGGCTTTAGAGTACATGCAGACCTTCCACTGTGCACAGAAACCTGGGAATTCTTTTTGTCTACTAAAAGGATTAGATTATAATGGCAGGCTCTTGATTTAACCATAGTAACAGTAGCTTTAATTTTTTTTTCATTTCTTCTGGTCACTGATTAAAAAGGAATATAAACCTACATTTCCCAAAGTTCATGCCAGTTTAGAACACAGGAATCATGAATAATTATGGGTCTCTCCAACCGATTGTTCAGCTCACATGGTTCCTGTATCCACAACACTATTAGCAGCATGGAATCTCACCAAAAAGAAGCAGCTCCTATGCCACTAAGTCTGAATGGGGTCATAACATATTGTAAATATCAAACATGCACATCCAAGTACACTACAGCTGAACAGCTCCTACTCGCTTCACCTTATTAAAGATATGAGTTGGAGCAATGTGTCCTTAAAAGATAATTTTCTGTATATCCAGCAGGACAATCCAACCAGTAATTCTTGATCATATTTATGACAACTAAAGAGATTTAACCACATTCCAGTGTAGATCAGTGTAGAATATGTAAGGCAAAATTATAACCATTTCTAAGAAATGTGATCTTAATTCACCTTTTTGTGACGGAACCTGTTTATATGAAAAACAAATGGGAAATGTAGACATATTCAGATCTGGAATTAACAGACCTCCAAATTAAGGAAGCTATAGAAGTAAAACACATGCAGTGTGGATAACCCTCAGGGCACAACCCTAACCTGGATTTAGGCCAGCAAAGTTTGGCTGGTACAAGGGCCATCATAAAGTGCGTTTGGACCACTGTCAGAGTCAGGGAGGGTGACCCACATCTGTGGGCTGGCCTTTCTGACTTCAAGTGGTTTTAAAGTACTTTACAGTGGCCTTTGTGCCGGCCAAACTTTGCTGGCCTAACTGTGCCAGCCTAACTCCAAGTTAGGATTGCCCTCTTAATCCCTCTGGTATATTGTCATAGTCTGTTTCACTCCCCTGGTCAATTGTTTTTCCCACCCTCCAATACGTCCTGATACGGAGAATTGGGTCTAGCTTTCATTCCTGTTCACTCTCGGTATTCCCGTTAATGTTTGTTGTTTTAATATGTTTTACTTATGGTTACATTGCATTTTGTTTGGTTCTCTGTAAGCCGCTTTGGGCTTTTGCTTCGGCATAGGAAAGGCGGGGTATAAGTTCTTCAAATAAAAAATAATAAAAGTCTCATTGTAAGAGCCAAAAGGCACTTCATCACATAAGAACAGAGCAACTTACTGGACAGTGCCACTGCTGTAAAAATTATTCATTAATATTAGACTAAAGCATGTCATAGTATTTGTGAAATTATAGTATTATCCCCAGGATCTTGCCCTGCATCTCTATCACCAGCACCTCTTCACATGAACAAATGCATACTTTTGAAAACAATTCTTGGATTGGTATTCTGTTGTAGTATTTGCCATATATCTTCTTCTTTCAACATATTCAACAATCAGTGTTGGGAACAATTCAATAATTCTAGTTGTATAATCAGTACAGAATTATGCTCTGCCCATCTTGATTTGCACAGTCACCGGGATTTCACTCCACTTTAAAGGGACTACTTGCGGAAATACATAAGAATGCTTTTTCGAAAAGATCCCCTCTGAATTCAACATTACCTTGCTAGGGTGAATGCCCACATGTACAGTTGTGCCATTGGCCTTTTCACGTTGTACACGTTCAATGTAGATAACATACTTCTTTCTGTATACCTGGACTACCTTGCCAATCTGCTGCCCTTTGTAGTGGCCCCGGACGACCTAAGAAAACAGGATACATTTCACATTATCACATTTGCAACATTATCCCACCCTTCCACAGTAGGGAGTACAAGCTGAGGAACTATATTATGTTTGTACACAACACATTTGAAGAGATTGAACACTATGTTGTAAGTAACAGGCATGATGACTAAATGAAAAGCTGTGGATTTTGAACAGTTCAGGCAACAAACTAGATTCAGAGAAACTTGATAGTGCAAAACAGTTTTCCTGAGAACATCTAACACATTACCTGAAAACTGAAATTGTTTTTTAATTCAGGTCCAAACGATTAACCTGTACATCATGGTACCACCACTTTCCCACAATACACAAAAGTGGAACCTCATTGTAAAATAAGTCCAAGGTACTTGCACAGTCCTTTTACTTGTGTTTCCATCCCATCGTCCGGAAGGAGAGAACTGTAATAAACAACCTCTGACGTGAGGACAGAGAGAGAGCGCGCTGGGATAGAAAGATGCCATTTGTGCTGTGCTATGTTTTCTATAGCACAATGCAACCAGCAGGTATTCTCACTTTTTTCCTCGTAGACTTAAAACTCAATTCAGGGCCCAATCCTGAAGGCCTAAACACTGATGGCATGACCATGTCATGAACATGCTCTGCTTGGAGCCAGGTAGCCCAACACAGGGCTGCTCCAGGCCGTGCTGGCCAAATAGCTGGAAGAGACTTGAGTATCCCTACTGAAGGTCAGTTTCCCCATGAAAGATGGTCTAGTCGTGACCGACTGTAGGGGGTGGTGCTCATCTCTGTTTCTAAGCTGAAGAGCCAGCATTTGTCCTAGGACAAGCTTCTGTGGTCATGTGGCCGACATGACTATACACCGAGTATGGAACACCTTTACCTTCCCACCGAAGTGGTCCTTATTTATCTACTTGCATTTTTATGTGCTTTCAAACTGCTAGGTTGGCAGGAGCTGGGACAAGCAACAGGACCTCACTCTGTCACGTGGTCTTGAACTCCCAACCTTCTGGTCAACAAGTTTGCAGCGCAACAGTTTAACCCCTGCTGCACCACCACGTCCCTACATACTGAAGAGCCTGGCCTTTACTCGGGGAAAAGGGACAAACATACCCTTCCCCTGAAGAAATGACAGTGGCTGCCACAGTGCCCATAGGATACAGCAGTGGCCATTTTGGCACCACTGCTCCTCAGAGTGCCATGCAGCTTAGGATTGGGCTGCCTGTCATAACATTCCCGATTCTTCAAACCATAGCCTGGAAACATGTTATGAAGACATGCACTCCTTCCACATGCCAATTCCCCTTTCTTTTTCTGGCTTGTGATAACCAGTCTGCGGTGACATCCAAAATAACTCTAGTTAGAAAAAACCACAATTGCCTTCAAACCATGGTTTGCAAACCCATTTCAAAGTGGGGTTTCAGATTCCAGTCTAAAAGTAATTCCTTTTTTGTGCTTCTTATTTATTTTGTGTATTGCAGCCAAAATAGGTATTGCAAACCTAGAAAGGGATGTGGAAAAGCAGTTGAAAAAATTGCTTGCAAAAATTTATGTACCATCCTGGTATTTACTATAATATTGTTTCTATTTTCAACCCTATTTTTACAACCAACAAACATATATCAAAATATTTGAGGCACAAGTATCTATTCCTAAGTAAGTCCCATTGTGTTTAATGCAATTTACTCCCAGGTATGTATGCACTGTACAGAATTGCAGCCTTAGGTACTTTTGACTGCAACAGCTGGCTGCTCCAACTTTAATACCGGCTATAATTGTAATTACTGCATGATCACCACCAAGGTATTTATACCTTTAAATGTCATAAATACACCAAAGAGTACAGTTTTACATGCTAAGTTATACATAAAATGCATTATGTTAAGATGGTTAAAACAGGTTTAGATCTGCAAAATATATACAATATGTTTCCCCCCCCAAAACAGGGGAAAAACAAGGTTTTCTGAGGCTTCAAATGTGGAAGTTTTACAGCTCTAAACATAAAAAATGTGTTTGTCTTGAATGTGTGATGATAGTTGGTCAACTGGTTGGTTATTAGCCATGTATCTTACATACTTCTATGTAAAATAAAATCCATTCATTCTTCACAGAATAAATTGATAACACATACTTGAACTTCGTCATCCTTTCGAATAGGCATGGAACGGACATTGTATTTCTGCCTCAATTCCTTAGAAAGAGGGGAAGACATGATTTTCCTGCGAATGTGTGATGGTGCATTGAAGTGCCGTTTGCGATTCTTGCTGCGGTCCGAGGTCACAAATGGATTGAACTTCATTTTGACTGCACAAGACAAAACAAGAATTTGTGGGCATTCAATTAAAAACACTGATCTTTTCAAAATGCACATTTTCAACACTTAACTAGCCTTCCAAAAACATCACTGACAGAACCCCTCACAAAACTAGGTAATTCACTCAGACTCTGCACTCTTTCAAACCTCAAAAAGCAAGGAGTTTACACACTGAAGTACAGCAAAGGAAAACAAATACAGGAAACTAATATATTAGTTTGATGTTATTTCTCAAAAAGGGTATTGAAGTTTATGGTGGCACAAGAGTAGTGCTTTCCTAACTCACAATGCGGATGAATTAACCTTGGCAATTGTCAGGTTTGGTTGGACTATCTCCACATTTTTTCCCACACGTATACCACCTTTCATTCAAGGAACTCAAGGTAGGATACATGGCTCCTCCTTTTACGCTCAAAACATTCCAGTAAGGTAGGTCAGGCAGAGAGATCATCCAGTAAGCTTCATAGCTGTGTGGAGCTTTGAACCTGACTTCTATTCTTCCAGATGCAACACCACAACAGCTCTCTGGGACTAACTTTCAATGCTCTGTTCTTACAAAACTCATATACTGCACCAGAACTTACCAGTTTCATCAGTTTAGTCAGGTAAATTGTATTTTTGGCCACTATAAACTGGCCCTTAGTACATTCCTACTTATTTGCACTCTATGATTTCCTGTTCAAATTGCTCAATTACAAACCTGAGATCAGAAACAACAGACAGCACTTCTAAGACAACACCACAACTAAAATTTCCCCAATGGAAACTGTAGCCCTATCATCTGCTTCTCTTTCCGATTCTAAGAGAAAGAAATTAAATGGCAAATTAAAATAACTAGTTAATACGCATGGCCAGCCTCGAGGAACATAAACAGTAGCATGGAAAATAATGTGCCAGAAATTACGCACAAGAGACTCACAAGGGCAGTGCATCCAGATACGTGAATTATTCTGCAACTGATCTAACAAACCCATCGATCCGAAGAGAAAGCACCCGAGCAGTAACCCCTCATACCTACACTACACCGCCACACAAACGCGGCACTACAGCACCAGATTTTCAGAGTCTTTCGTCTATTCGTTTTGCTCCTTTTCTTTCGACAGCCAGTGCATACCAAAACGGGGGGGGGGGGTTACCACCGCCAGGTTTCCCAGGCCTCTCATCAGCCAGGGAGAACGGAGGTGAAGAGCAGCATCTTCGAGGAAAGTGTTCTCAGAGCTTCCCCTGCCTCAAATACAAGCGCCATTACAACAGCCCCTCTACTCTTTGGATTCCTCCACAAACGGCAACCAAATACAGAGCCCGACTGAACGGATGACAACGGATTATTAATCACACCCCTCCTATCGAGCCTTACCCGCTGCAAGCTCAACTATGGCTGTCCGGAAAGAGAGAGTGATTTTACTTCCGCCGGTACTAGTGCGACTTCAGCTCTCGCGAGAAGCGATTCTGTCCCGAGGAATATGATAGAGGGATGCGGCGGTAGCCGTAGCGCCGCTACGTGCTTATTTGAGAAACTGCAGCAGCGTTTTGTTATGTGCTGCGCGTATTCGAACGAGAATCACGAGTTTGCTGCAAGCGGAATAGTCAATATTAGGCAGGGAGAGAGGTAAGTAAAATTATGTCCTGTCCCACTTCAGACTGTAGGTTCATTAAAGGTTCGTTTTTTATTTATTTAAATGCTTTTATTTAAGAAATTCCCACAACTCTCAACCACACTAGGAAATGAGCACAGTGTCTAGGCACAGACCTCTCCCCCACTTGCTGGTTTCCTACATACAGTATTGAATATTTTGCAGATTAGAAAAATAAAATTACTCTCTCTCCCTGCAGACTGAAGTGGAATAGTCCAGGATGCTATTAGATCAGTTTACATTTCCCCCTGCATAATGCTTACACTCAGCCCCAGTTCTTGTATCATGAGTAACAGAACTATGTGGAAAGATTGAGATTGCAGTCCTATACATAGGCACCATGGAGTAAGCCCCATTGAACTCAATGGGAAGTCTCAAGGCAGACCCAATCCCTTGCTGCTGAGGGCGCAATCACAACCTGCCCTTGGGCCCACGTATGTCGCACGGCCCCAGTTATGTTGCAAACATGCCATAAGGAAGGTGCTGGGCCAGCAGAGGGAGTCGTGCTGAAAAGCCAGTCCCACGCTGGCGGAGTTCAGCCAGGGCAGGGGTTTGGGGAGGGCAGGGGAAGCCAGGAGGGAGGTGAACACAGGGTGGGGAATGGTGGGGCGCAGTCTCGGATCTAGGTGGGGCAAGGGGGGCACGAGCCCTGGGTGCCATCTTGGGTGAGGGCGCCATAACCATGGCGCACCCTGCCCCCAAAATGGCGCCCGCGGCCCGCCCAGGCCCTGCGCCGCGTTCTCCTCGCTCCGGCTGGCCTTAAAGAGCCAGCCAGAGCGAGGAGAACGCGCTGCCGCCCGGCACCCCCTCCCGCTTCTCAAGGCGTGGGGTGGGGCGCTGGGCGGCACCACGTTCTGTTCGCTCCCGCCGGCCCTTTAAGGCCCTCCCCAGCCGCGTTCCCCAGCCGCGTTCTTTCTGTTTGCTCCCAGCGGCTTTAAAGGGCCAGCGGGAGCGAACAGAACATGGTGCCCCAGCCGCGTTCTTTCTGTTCGCTCCTGCTGGCTTTAAAGGGCCGGCGGGAGCAAACAGCGGCACCCCCTCCCGCCTCTCAAGGGCACTGGGCAGCGCCGCGTTCTGTTTGCTCCTGCTGGCCTTAAAGGGCCAGTGGGAGCGAACAGAACGCGCTTCTTAGAGGGGGCGCGATGTCATGACGTCACGATGTTGTGACATCATGACGTGCATGCCCCTGGGGCGCATTTTCATTGGGCGCCATGGGCACCATTTCTAGCAGATCCGCCCCTGGTGGGGCATGGATCAGGCCGCTCAAATTTGCGCCAACATTTCACTAGTGCAGATCTGAGCAGCCCCATAGGGCCATCGAGTTATTATTACATGGAGTGGTCATGACGTCACATACTTGAAGCCATGGGTATAACCCTGCCCCTTTCCCCCCTTCCCGTTTACACGTTTTTTCCCCGCCTTCCATTTTCTACGGTAATATTTTTGAAATTCCGAACATTAACAGAGTTTGTTTTGGGGGGGGGGGTGAGCGTAGAAGTTTAAAAAAATATTCTTAATAGTTTAGAAGTAAAAAAGAATTACTTTCGTATTGACAACTGCTTGTTGAGAGATTGCGAGATTTTAATGTAATTTTCCTACATATTTATCCTATTTTTGCCCACCCTCCCCCTTTTTTTCTTTCCTTCCCGTTCACACTTTATTTTTGGTTGTGTAGATTTCAAAAAATAAGTCTGTCAAAGCAGTGCAATCCGAGTTTACATAGGCAGCAAGCGGCATTTCGTCCGGTATGTTCAGTAATATAATTACGCGGAATTAAACCTTGGAATTGCATATTGAATCATAATATGGTTACCACTGATGTTTCTCCACGATCACACGTTGTTATTTTGGTAAGTTTTTACTTCAGGAGTAAACAAATAACTCCTAAACATCATGCGAAAACCCATTGGAAATGCTTGGAATCAGAATTGTTTTGAGTATATTTACGTCACCGCTAACCCCGCCCACTAGCTTCAGACTCTCCCTATGCAAATAACCACCAGGGCCAGGCCCTGCATAGGGCTAGCTGGGACTTCCCCCAAAGTGAGTTCCAGCAGCCTCTCGGCCTGTGCTGGATGCAGCACAGGCCAACTGGCCTGCCTTGCACCAACACAGGTTAGGACTGTGCTGTGAATTGGGTCACACAACAGATTGAATTGGAGCACAAAGATCTAACTGCCAACCTCATATCTGCAAGTGCTGCGTGATGACACCGTCAGGATAGTTTCAGGACTTGCTTGCGAGAGCGAGCTGGTGTGGAAGTGGCTTCACAAAACATCCGCTGCTGCAGCCAAAGACCAGGGTTCTGCTCCGTCTCATCCAGTTCAAACCATTTGCCTTGGGCTGGTGGGAAGGTGCATTTTGGTTCTGATCTGCAGCAAGGGTTTGGTTCCTTCCTCCCGCCTGCTGGGCTCTTGTTGATTTGTGTATTTCTACCACCCTTATATATGAAGAAGTACCAACCTCACTTTCCACTCCAACTTTACAGTTCCACCATAGAGATGAATAGCCTTGTTCTAAATATTATACACTAGTAGTTCTCAAACCTTTTAGCACTGGGACCCAATTTTTAAAACAACACTCTATGAGGACCCACCTAGCTTTACGAGACTTTTTAAAAAAGGTGATCTAGAAAGAAATAAGTTATTTTATTTATAATGTTTACTTTAAAACAAAAAACCAACAAAAAAAATCAACAACCCCACAATCTATCTCTTGTAATGAAGCAACCCTAATGAATAACCTCAAGGCTTGAGGGGCTTAGTTATGTGACCCAGCCTTCACCTGCCCCACTACTGTCATTGATGGCCCAGAAAAAGGTGCTCAAGCATTTATCTTCCTATATTTCCACAAGCTTGCAAACTGCAGGAGCTGAGCTCTTGGCAAGGCAGTTAGCAGCTATCTGCTGTTTTATTAGCCTCAGGGCTTGAGGCAAGTAGCTATGTATTTGTTTAATTACTCGTGTTTTCACAGGAGGCGCTGCAGGACGATCAGAAATCAGGTCCTGATCCACAGTTTGAGAAAAGCTGTTATATGCAATATAAAAGGGACAGGGGTAGAGCACCCATCCAATGTGCAACTGTATCAGAGAACATAAAGTATTCCATGCAGACCAAAGGGTCAGTGTTTGGGGCGGAGGAGGAGGACATGAGATGTAATGGAGATACAGCATCAGTGTGTGGCAGCCTGGAATTCCCTCCCACCATTGCTTATCTGTGTGAGCACATTGACCTTGCTCTTGCTGGTGGGGTTGTGGAGGTTCCCCTTTGGGGGGAGGATGTCTGTGGAGTCTTCTTGGGACGAAGTCCATAGAATAAGAGTTCTGAGAAGTGTGAGCATAGTATACCCCTGATTTAGTCGAATGGCTTGTTTATTATCAAAACCTAACTTAACGCTCACAAATTTTTGAAATAATGTGTTGGCAGCATAGTCCCATCTTACAGCAAAGGTATTTTTTAAATTTGTGCTTTTGAGAAATGTGCTGTTTTTCAAAAACACAACTCCCATGTAAAATGAGAGGTGGGCGTTTCTTGCTATATATTTTGTGAGCGGCAACCAGTTGTTCGTACAATGTGCTCCATTTGTGTGCTTTGTTCATAGTTTGTGCATGTCTGTGTTCCACATATGGATGACATGAGGTAGTGCTGACATGAGGTAGACAGGTAGTGCTCCATGCCATGCACCTTTCCCTCTGAGTGGTGGTCTCCCTGGCATGGGTTTTAGTACTGGGGTTGGTGCATTGTGATTGGCTGCCAAGTGTAGACTGCATTTTATGCTCCTTTGTTGCAAAGTGGATTGAGCTGAGAAGTTGAGACTCTCCCTTCCCCATTTTCCTGTAGCTTTCAAAAAACAACAACACTATACCACTTTTGATGGTGTAGCATTTTGCTGATGTTTGGGGCATGTCTGTCATCCCAAATCCCTTCCTGACATGGAGTATGTCAATTCTTCCCTGTTGTTCCTGTGTCCCTCCCTCATCTCCAGCCTATATGAGAGTTTGCACCAGCATGGCATATGTTGGCAGCACTGGGGCTACAATGGCAGGACTGTTCTTGCACTGATTTAGCTATCATTGTGTCAGTGTCCAAGAGCACACACTGTATCCTACTATGCCACTCAGGTGGATGTTTCAGAAGCATCATCTTCTCCTACATCAACTTCTGATTAGTTTCCAAGCCCTTCTGCGGGTAATCTAATGCCCTCCTCAGTAATGGCACCACAACTATGGAACTCCTCCCCTATAAAACTAAGAATGAATATTCCCCATTAGCCTGCCCGCAGGGACTCCAGGCTTCTTTTTCAAATTGCATTTCCTCCCTGGAAATCATTGCTTCTGTCTGTTATTATTGTAATGTTTATTCTTTGATTTTATAATGATTGTATTTTTTTTAACTTCTTATTGATTGGTTCCTTATTTAAAGAGAAAGGCAGGATAAATGGGTGCATTCCATAGCATGTTCAAATACTAGTAAATCACCACAACAACTCTCTCCAAAAGAGGTTCTCCAAGCACAGGAAGGAAAATGGGGATGTAGTTGGGCAGCGCTGCCCTATACTGTCCTATTGCCAGCACTGCAACTGCAGCTCAGGCAGTGGATGTCACAAACGTGCCATAAGGCATGTTTGCAACATCTAACAAGCAGCACTGACAAGGAGGCTTGCACTGTCCCATCAGTGCCACTGCAGGAGCTTCAGCTGCCAGCAGAGGCAGATCTACAGGGAGTAGAGGGCAAAGCTCTACGTGTTGCAAGAAGCCTCACCCTGTCATGTAAATCGCTTCTCTCCCTTGCTGCTGTAGCCAGTAAGCAATGCCAAGATGTTGCTTTTCCCTGTGAGGATTGGCTAAAACAGTGCAGGAGAGGAGTGATTTCCACTGCAAGGTAAGGCTTTTTGCAAAACTTAGAGCTTTGCCCTCCCTTAGATCTACCTCTGGCTGCAGCAGAGAGAAGATTAGTGCTGAGCAATGTGTGTAGGGGGGAAAGTTGGCAGAAAGAGGTGTTTCTAGGCAGCGGGAGGTTGGGACATGGGGAGAGACTGGCCCGGGAGGGGCCTCCTGCACCAGATCTTATTCCTGTGTCAGGCATGAAAGCCCAACAAGGGGCTTCTCAAGCCTATGCCTAATTTAGCAGGTCCTGAGAAGCCCCATTGAGCAGACTGGGGTTTTACTTGGGGTAAAGGAATGAGTGTCCCCTTTCCCTGAGAAGACCTCCAGACTGCTTGTACCCAGCACAGGATACAGTGGTGGATATTTAGCGCCACTGCTCCTGTGCTGGATTGGGCTCTGTCTTTTTCTTAAACTAGGAGAATAGCTTAAATAGTTAGAAGGCAATATTTAAGAAACATAAAATTGCAAAGGACACATTTCAATGTCTTTAAGTGGAAGGCGTTATCTGCATTTTCATGTAAGAAAGACACACAGAACTGAACACACATGTATTATTTTAAATTTGATTTTTGCAAATGAAAAAAACGTATAAAATCCATCCAAATATTAAACAAGATACAGGAAGTTACAAGATCCAGTTTTACACCAAGATAAATCATTTCGTAAGAAAAATAGGGAGAAATTCTAAGGATGTTTTACAGATATCACTGTAAAAGGACAAAGAGAAAATCAACAAAGAAAGGACTGGAGAGAAAACCAGCTAAAATTTTAATAAAAGAAAGTATTGTAACTACCTTCCCTACCTCATAACACAGTGAAAATTATGTCAGTAGATTTACTGGGCAGAAACCCTTCTGGGCAAAATTAATTTAGTTGCCGTGTATTCATGTAACACTTGCCAATTTTAAAAAGGTAACCCTGAAAAGGACTACACATTTCAACAGCAAAATCGTTTCCTAAATCATTACATGGACATTCTTAGCATTTGTTTTAAGAAGGGCAACATAACCCAAAGAACACACGGGCTGATGGGTGTGCAATCTGAGGCAATACCAAATGTACAAAGCATGCAATAATATTGATGGTTCGTTTATGAAAGGGCTCTTTAAGATCTGTGGAAATCAATCGGTCAAGTTCCTAATGAACCAATGTCAACAGTGTATTTAAAAACACACACACACTGGGTGGTATTTCTACCTTCTCTCCCACACACAGTACCTGAATGAACTATTCTTTCGTTCTTAAAATTGAAACATACCAGCAGGAAAATGTCTGTGCAGCAACCTTATCTTGTTTTTCCACAGTCCAGTGGAAAAATGGGACTCCTATGAATCAGTATATCTTCCTTTTGAGGCTGCCAGTTTGAGAACCATTAGCTCTCTAAATTCTTTTAAAGATGAGCAACTCCTGAAGATGGTATGCCAGGTGTTTGGACTCTTCATACTGACAGCTACTTCTAGTGTTTTCTAAATTTGTAAAATACAACGCATATCTTTAAAAATTACGCTTATCCATCCAGCGTAGTGTCTGAGTACCACCAGCACCCCAATCTCTCTCCATTTTTCTTCCTTCAAACATCAATCTAATCTGGATAGCTGGTGATCTTAGTGTCAAAAGGCAAGAGAAAGTTCACAAAGAAATGCAGCAACAGGTTGATACTGCCCATTATACACAAAGGCCACATAATACGTTCTTACTTTGTTGGATTTAATTCTTTCCTGTAACTTCGTGTCGTCTGTAAACACTTAGACTGAATATTCAGTTTCTGGAGAGGAGTACAACTATTTTAACATCCTGGAAGAGTAACAGAAATAGATTGGCCATTCCTCTAATGGTAAATTATGCCACAGAATCAGCTAACTGGTAACATTCCTCTTATTGAATAGAGTCACCCAGTGAGAGAATTTGCATGAAAAGGGAAGCTTTTCAGGAACCACCAAAAAGGATTAATGCCTTCTCCCTCAATTTGTTTATGTTCATTCTTTATAACAGATATAAAATGACCTCTCATTGTTCTGAATATCCAGGGCTAGGAGGATCTGTTTTGTTTTAATGCACAATTTAAACATAAGACAAAATGATTGTCCAGTTACAGAATTGTGAGTGAAATAATCTGATTTGCATAATAAGTTGTAACTAAGCTTTTGCCCTTAACTTCAGCACCTCTGAGGTTCTTAAAATTATACTAGTCAGATCCATAGGATTTGGTTTTAAGTCATAAAAGGTAACTAACCTCAAGAACCACTTTCAGAGGGTAGGAAGCTGAAAAACACAAGTCTCCTTATTAACGCTGCCAACTTTCCAAAACTTAGACTTGTGTGGTGTTTGTTTTTTTGCTCCTTTAAAAAGTCTTCAATGAACTAACCAAAGAGACATAGACCCATTCAATCTGATACGAAGGAGAAAAATGGATAGTAGTGGGGTTTTCACTCTTTGCTTCTGCCCTACGGGACCAGGATGAGAAATGCTTTGCTACTGCATCTTCCCTATTTGGATCTTTTTCCAGGCTTCAGAGGCAGTGAAAATACAGGAGTCAAGAATCCCAGCCACAGTGAATGTTCCTCCAATGATGGCACAAATCTAGGATGCAGAAAGAGAAAAAGATGAGTAGTTTATTTTTCAAGAGTGACAAAGAACATCCGACACACACACAGAGGCTGTGATTGATTTCAAATTAAGTTATGCTTATATGCATGAACCTGAGGCTGAGAGGAAGTTGAGCTTCCTGGCTCAATGGAAATTTGATCCTAGTTTGCAAAATCTTAATCGTGCAAAGCTTTAATCATTGTAGCAAAATATATTGCTATACTTTCTGCTACTGTTAACACACACCCTGAACTAATTCCCACTATAACCCGATCAAGTTATCGCCATCTTTGTCCTCCTATGTGTTTGTCATCTCTTAGGGGGCATCTCCCCGCCCCAGGAGGCAGTTCCATGCTTTACAGGTACCCCTATGGCCCGTTCAAGATTTCACACAACATATACAATTCTTTAATTCATTTAGTTGAGAGGGAACCGCTTCGGTTAGTTCGGACCTGGCAAGAATTAGAGAGATGAAGTTTACGAATTAAGAAAAGTAGACGAGGATCAATCCCCCAAGAAGCTAATTTATTCCACAGAAGTTCTCTGTTAATGGAATCAAAAGCACCCTGTAAATCAATCAAGGCCACGTAAAGTTTGCCCTTGAAATGGACTGAATATTTCTCAGCTAGAAAGAATAGTAGTAGCGCATGATCTAAAGTAGAAGAGCCCGGGCAGAAACTGATTTGTTCTCTGCCACGGAGGCACTTTTCCTGGGACCAGTCTATTAGACGTTTATTAGACTTTGCACAAATTGCCACTTTGCTAGGACCAATTCCCATTTGTACAGTTGTGCCATTGGCTTTTTTATGTTGTATCCATCCAGTGCTCTTCCTCCACATGACACAGAGGAGACGTGGCCATATGGCCTAAACCAACCCAACCACTTTGGGAAAACATACATGCATGCAGAGTGCAATATTATACGTATTTACTCTGAAGTCAATCTCACCAAGTTCAGAAGCGCTTACTCCCAGGAAAGTGTGTATCATATTGTGTCTGACATTGTTAATAGGTATAGCCAGTCCAGTACGTGTGCAAAGGAACCTAAGACCACCCCCAGTTTAAATCAGTTGGTTCAGGGCTGACAAGTCAGTCACAAGCAAAACAGTTGTCACTTGAAACATCCTTGCTTCATTTTCCTCTTAAGAGGACATGCTTTGGAGTTTAACTACTCTGTGGCTGCTTTTGCCTACTGAATCCACATCATATCTTGTTTATCATTTATCAAAGTGTTTCTAGAGCACATGGAGTCCTTATCTCAATTTCATATGCTGGGAGTTTTCCTCATGTCCTAAACGAGGGAAATGATGGTATCTGGGCAAGTCCAGTATTTCAACTATGGGATAATAAATGCTTATCTGGTATGTTGAACAGAGAAGTTCAAATGATTAAGGAGCGTCTGATAAAGAACAATGAGATTAAGGTGGTATCCTAGAGACATTCAAACTTTGGCTAGAGAGACACAAAACATATAATAAGGATTCAAGCCTTTGGGGCAGCTCAAGAAAAAGAGCTGTAAATAAAGGTAGGAGAAAACAGTTTTATTTTTTTTGTGGATTTCGGTGTTTTCCAGGAGTGCAGAAAGCAATGTTATGTGTGTTTATTGAAAATTAATATAATTAAAATCACTTCAGTAGTGTACTGGGTAGATAATATGCTGTCAGTAGATGCAGCCACAGTCATTATCCTTGCACCCCCATTAAATAATAAATAAAAACCAAATAAAATGGTTTTAAAAGAATATTTAGTGGGATTGTGTATGTGGTGTTGTTTTTTTTTACAAAAATGAGAAGTGCAGAAAGCAGTGTTATTATGAGTTTTTATTTTGTTATCACTGTTTTCTCCCACCTCTAGCTGCAAACCTTTCATGCAAACCTTGTTCTTACCATCATAAAGCATTCATAAAGAAGTGAAACAGAGGAGCAGCCACTTGACTAAACCAGTAGCTAAGCTGGACAGATAATTAGGCAATTAGTGAACAGGCAAATTTGAATAGCAAGTAGCAGCAACAGGAGGAGCAAAAAAGAAATGTTCATTTCTGTTCTGTGTGTATTTATAACTCAGATCAGTGTTTCCCAAACTGTAGGTCATGAGCCAATTTCAGGAGGGTTGCAAAGCACCTAACACAGCCATCTTTGAAAATATGGAAAGATGGGACACTGGAAAGGGGGAGGGCTGTGGTGGTTATCTTGCTTGTGTCAAGATTGTAAATAGGCTTTTTTTGCCTTTCTGATTCACTTTGCTATTGGAAAATGGCTGAGAAATAACCCAACTTCTTGCTGCATTCTCAGGAAAGCAGCAGGTTCTGAAGCTACAATGACAGCACTTCCGGCCAGAACATCACTTCCGGTGGGTCTCAAACAGACAGTCATTCTAAAAAGTGGGCCCTAGTAGTAAGAAGTTTAAGAGCCATCGACTCAGATATTTGTGTCCAATGGGGTCAATGAAATGGGAAGATGCCTCAGTGGCAGAAAGGTTGAGCGATTGCCTTTTTCAAAGCACAGTTGACATTCTAAGCAAAGTCAAAAAAAGTAGAGCAATCAACCCTCATACAATTCATATTGTTTAGAGATGGGCCTGGCTCTCATCGTCACTCCTCCCTTTCCAGGAAGCCTCCCTCTTCTAAGAGCAATATAGTGTTGGGGAAATAACGGGGGGGGGAGAGTTAGATTTTTCAGACCACAAGGGATTAGCTGACCCAGGAGGTTTTATACCACAGAAAGGCAAGAGGAATGGGGAGAGTGTATTCTACAGCATGTATTGAGGACAGGAAAATATGACTTCAGAGCAGCAAATATGAGGAGAAAAAAATAGCAAGAAAAACATATTCACTGCAAAGCTCTGTTACCAATGTCTGCTTATGACTCACATGTACCTGGCATCTGCTTAGTCTCTGCCTCCCCTGCAAGCACTTAAAGCCTTTTGAGTTTTGTGTAAGCAAAAAGCAAAAAGAACCATGCAGCAATGGAAGGCGGCAGACTTTTAAAGAAGGGAAATAAATAACGTTTTGCCCAAGCAGGGGCGTAGTGTGCCTTGCCCGTGCCAGGGGCAAGGCCCATCTTGCGCCCCACGCTGTAATGTCATGATGCCTTGCATTATGATGTCATGCATGGGCCTTCACTGCTACGGCTTGGGTGATTTCAAAATCACCTGGGCCGTGACAGCGAACGCGCTCAACATCAGGCGCCCCGCTTCGCTTTCCAAACCGGGAAGCGAACACAAGGTGCCTGGGACTTCGCGGCTACAGCCCGGGTGATTTTCCAGTTCCCAAGCCGGGAAGGTGATTCTCAAGCCAGGAAGTGAATGGAGGTGCCTGGGACTGCCACCAATGGCGGGACAAAATTGCCTCATTGGTGGCAGCAGGAGCTGAAACAGAAGTGCGCGCCACCCTGCCTTCCCAGCTTGGGAAGGCAGAAAGGCGTGTCCAGTTGCCTTGGCTCTTGAGCGCCCACGTGTGCCTCCTTGCCTTCCCAGCCCAAGAGGCAAGCAGGTTCTAATCTGCACAAGTATTTCTTTCTACCAAGGAATACATAAAGGTTTCCTTGGCAGCTGCTGCCATGTTGGTGCCAGATAATAGGGAGTATAGGCAATTCACCTTTTACTAGTTGGTGCTACAGGCTCACCGTTATTTAAGAATACTTATAAATTGCTTAAAAGTTAGTTCTCCAAGCAGTTTACATAGAATAACAAAATGAGTCTCTTCACTCTCAGGGTTCACATTTAAAAAACAAACTCCAAAGCAGAACGTACAGCATCAACTTAGATATTTTAGGCAACTTCACTAGTGAAATATGGTCAGTGCAGATGCAGCAAGCTCATCATTAAATCCTTCATCAGCTAAGAGCACACTGAGAGCGCAATCCAACCTGGAGTTGGACCGGTACAGTTAGGCCAGCAAAGTTTGGCCAGCACAAAGACCACCGTAAAGCGCATTTGGACCACTCTGGGAGTCAGGGAGGATGGCATCTGACTCCAAGAGTGGTCCAAACATGCTTTACCACCCTTGTGCCGGCCAAACTTTGCTGGCCTAACTGTGCCGGCCTAATGCCAGGTTATGATTGCATCTGAGTGAACCCAGACAGCACCATCTCTCAGCAATCTAATAAGGTAGGGTTAGGCCAAAATCCTGCTTTGCAGGAAGAGCAGGTCATAAATGTAAGGAGAAGTCCAGAGGAGCAGATAGAAAGCCAGAGTGGTTCAGTGGTTAGAGTACTGGGTTAGCTTTTGTGTTAGGACCAGAAAGACAGGGTTCACGCTATGAAGCTTACTGGGCAACTTTGGGCTATTCCCTCTCTAACCCTAATCTACAGGGTTACTGTAAAGGGGGGGGCAAGAGAAGAAGTGTCCACATATGCCATGCCGAGCTCCTTGCAAGAAGGGCAAGATATAAATCAATGACATTAAAATGTCATTCCTCTGTTATGCAACTGTCCCATTTCACGTGTCTTTTCTAGTGGATGCTGCTGGAATCTTTTTTGAGACTGTGAGCCCTTTGGGGTCACAGAGCCATTTATTGATTTGTTTTGCTCTGTAAACCACTTTGTGAACTACTTTTTGTTGAAAAGTGGTATATACTGTAACTATTATATCATCGTCAACAACAATAACAATAATAATGCAGGTAGACAATCCCTTATCCTGAAATCCAGACTATTCCAAAATTCAGACAATTTTGTTCAAGACTTTTTAAAAAAAAATTTCTGTAGTGTAAACACTAAAAGGTCTGTGCTCATTCCCACATACAGGGTCTGTGATGTGTGCCATTGTTGAAACATTTCAAAGAAGTCAGCAGACACCCAAATTCCTCATTATATTTATGCAATTATTTCGAAATCCAGACACCTTCCCGTTCCAAGCAGTCCAGATACTCAACCTATAATACAATGCTGAATGCTTTATAAATACAGTCAAGGCAATGCTGATTGATGACAGCATTCCTTTCCTCATTATTTTACAGACAAGCTCTTGAAGTGCTTTAGAACCATAATGACAATGTTCCACGGCAGGGGTACCCTGCCATTGGAGCTATAGCAATGAGAGGTGGAGCCACCCAGACCAAAGTGCCTGGACTGCGGAATGCCCTCCCCAAATAAGTTTGCGTGATAACCTGACCGCTGAATTTCCAATGCGAAGACAAGACTTGACTTTTTAGAAAAGGCTTACATTCGCTGCTTTAATTGTTGCCTAAAATATTAATATTTTGCTTTTGTGATCGCTTTTGCCCTTTATTCTGTTTTGTTACTATGTGATTGATTGGTTGTTAAATTTTCTTTCAGTAAGCTGCTTTGAACATTTTCCCACAGAAAAGCAGAGCAAAAATACTTTATTTCATATACACCCTCCCAAGGCAAATGCATCCATGACGCACAGTTCATATATTCATGTCCTTCTGAATATATGAAGATTTAGCCGAGAGGGTTAATGCCTCTGTTTGCCGAAGATAACAGCTGAAGATCTGAAGGTCGTGAGCTCGAGACTACCGGAAGTCTCTGTGAGCATCAGACCATGCAAAACTGTGGCTGATTTAAAAAACTGAGTTCCAGCTGCCTCGTGTGAGGGGGAGTGTGCTGGTCAGCTGCGTCTCTAGGGGAGTAGGGAAGACAGCAGAAGACAGACGGATGGCAAAGAAAGAAGGCTAAATCCAGAAAGATCCATCTGTATGAGTGTTGTTCTTGAAAGATGGAACGTTTCTGTATAATTGTAAAAACCTTCGGGTTTGTGAATAAAAGTCTGCCTATGTAAACCGCCTTGAGTTACAGTCATTAGAGAAATCTAGTGATCTTAAGAAAGGCGGTATATAAATACTATTATTACTATTATTACTACTACTACTACTACTACTCCTCCTTTAGCATCAAAATTCCTCCCACTAACCAATCATAGACTAATCTCTATTTTTCCTGACTGCCATGCTTAGAGCTTCTGCAGACAAAGGCTGTAAAAAGCTCCAGTTCTTTTGAGGTAAGGTAATCATAGGACATTTTGCAGTTCCAAACCTGGATAAACCCTCACCCCCTGGTAAAGTCTTTTCCTATCAATGCAAATAACATTTAAAATACTGCAGTAATTCTGTGACCGTTGCATGGATGTAGCCTGGTAAACAAACTCCAACAAAAGGAACAGCAGGTGCTCCTTCCATGAGCCTCCTTTGTCGTTTTTAACCAAGCATCTGCTGCTTAACAAGATCCAGGGTGTTTGAGGCCTGCCCCACTTGACAATAACTCCAGCTGCCACAAGCAGATCATCTATAGCTGGGCCAGAAGGTTGCAGCCTCACCACAGCAATGACGACGAGCCAATCTCCAGGGCAACCATGATGCAGGAGAGGAAGCTGGTAATGTTAGCAAAGGCAGGAATGATGACAGACCCCGGAGTCACTGAGCTGGGATGAAACAATCTGAGACTGATACATCCCAATGTGCAGCAGCTCTGTCTCAGCCACAGCAAGCTGGGCTGGTGTCTTAATAGAGTGGAAGTGCAGAGATGGGATATACAACACACGAGTGTCTTTTGGTGGAATATTTCTTAGATGAATGGAACAAGTCAGGGTCTTTCACACAAGACACTTATTTCTAGAGCTCAGATTGTGCCTTCTGCACAACCACCTTTTGCATGGATGAAGAACTTGATCCCAATGTTGGAACACTATTGGGTTCTGACTGCTTGCTCTGCTGGAGTGTGGCCTCTGCTGCTGAGTGGCAGCCTGACCACAGAGAACTTTTGCCACAGGCTGCAGCCCAGCTGTCAGCAGCGTGCTGACAACATCAGCTGACGGTGATCTCAGCTAAAAGAAGCACAGGGGAATTTAAAGGGAGGAAGGACACAAACAGGAGAGGACAGAAAAAGGAAGCAGAGGCAAGGACCATGAGAAAGAACGGGGAAGGGTCCCACAAGCAGGGAAGAAAAGACAAAGAAAGATAGGAGGACAAGGGGCAGGTAGATCAGGAGGGGGAGCAACAGGAACCCAGAGCCCAGCAAGGGAAAAGGTTTATCAAGGAGCAATTGCCCCAGCCTTGAGTGGGTGGCGGGTTGTGGATGACCCACTGGCAGAGGCTCAGCAGGGCTCCAGATTTCCTCCGTGGGCCTGAGGCAGAACCACAGGGCTTTGGGGGCCATTAGCGGGAAGCAGGATCTGAAGCATCTGGGCCACCCCCAACAATATGGCACACACCCATCATCAAGTTTACCCCTGAAGTAGTTCTGTGTAAAGGGACAGGAGCTCTATGCTAACTGGGCAAGAGGCACTTTTTCAAGTGGTGTCCTCTTATATTAAGCAGGGGGAAAGCAATTGTCCCTCTTCACCCCAGCACAGTGTCTTTCTCGTGGCTGTTGCTGGTGGTGTTCTCCATTCCTTTAGATTGTGAGCCCTTTTGGGACAGGGAGCCATTTAACTTTAATGTTGTTATTTGCCTGTAAACCGCTTTGTGAACTTTATGTTGAAAAGCGGTATATAAATACTAGTGATTGATTGATTGATTGATTGATTGATTGATTGATTGATGAAGCAAGGACACCGATCAAAGACATTTTCTAATAGACTTGGGAAACCCTGGCCAGATGTATATACGCATCTCCTGTGATGTTAACAGAAATAAACCAGCTAAAACAGTATCCCTAGGATCTCTTAGTGGTTTCCCTCTCACTCTTCTGGTTTGTAGTGAGTATTATAATAGTTCATATATAGCTGTAACACCCTTACGAGTGAAATCCAACCTCCCCTTCAGCCGCTGCAAGCCACTTGCACCTGTCAAGTATTGTCGTGAATGTGCCATAAAGCATGTTCGGCTGGCGTAGGGGCTATTCTGGGCAGGGAGAGGGAGGGTGTTCTGGGGGCAGGGCTCCCCAGGGAGGGGAGGGGAGCCCGGATGCAACTGCTAGGATGCCCCAGCCCCAGGCCACCCAGTCCCGATTTGGGCCACTGCGGCATGCTCAAACTTGTACCTGCTAAATAGCAGGCACAGATCCAAGCAGCCCCATTGGGGAGGCCGGCAGCTACCCCAGAAGCGTTTGTCCCCTTGCCCCGGGGAGGCTCCAGCCTGCTCCCAACCAGCTGGCCTATCTTTTCCAGCGCAGGTCAGGACTGAGCCCTTAAACAAGGAAAGTGACAAAAACAGCAAGTGTTAGTGAGGGATGGTCACTTGGCTCTCTCAGGAGCACAAGGCCAATGCGGTATGAACATTGTCAGGTGTTTACTTGAATACAGATTGTCGGGAGGACCACATACCTTTACACTGACATTTCCAATGCACATAAACACACACTGGGATTGTTTTAAGTCCTGCAAGTAATATGGTACTCAATTCTCCTTGTTCGGCTTTTCTTTGCACGTGGCTGTTCAACAACTCCATGCAAACTCATTGTGAGGGGGTTGATAGATTCAGGCACTGTTTGTGGGCCCATATGCACAGCTTGATCAAGGTCTTTTTGAAAGTGCCAAGGAACCCATCATCATATGTCCACATGCTTCAGTAATTATACAAAAGCATCCAACGCTTTCCTATTTCCCTAGCAGGCAGTTTCTCCTATCTGCAGGTGGGTTTGTGTTCAGCATTATAGCGGTGTGTGTGTGTGTGTGTGTGTGTGTGTGCGTGCGCACGCGTGCGCGCGCGCCCCCATATCCTTCTATAGCACTGTGACACCTGGAAAACTTTAAGAGGAAGATGATGATGGCAACTCACTGTTGTGATAAATCTGTACACAGGTTGTCGTCTTTCTGTGTATTTCACTGTGATGGGGCTCAGGTCGTAGCGAAACCAGATGGCTGGAATGATGCGCCCTGTGTGGCTGTATGCTACATACTCCTGAAAAAAAGAAGCAGGACAAAGAATGAAAGGCATAAAAAGTATGAGCACTCTGACAACACTGTTCTAGAAGCTCTTGATCCCCAGCCTAGTTAGCAGCTTCTTACTCTCTGTGACAATTAGATCCAGTTACTGATGATGTAAATTTTTTAGCTCATATCCACCCAAATATCACAAAAAGACAAAGATATAAAAGAAGTCATATAAAATAGAAGTAGCACTGATTTTCCATTCCTCTTGAAGTTCCAGTGACTAGAACTGGCACAGCACTCCATGAGTAGAACACAAGTAGAATAGTCTCGGAGCCAGGCATGCTGGGGTAAAAGATTTTTGAGATTCTGAGGTCATATTTTCCTTTCTGAGACATGTGAGTCTTGGCTCAGCTGAACATCCTCAATTAGAACCTATACTGTGAAATACCGAGAGTAGAGGCTGAGCTCACAGCATTTCCAAATCTTCTCTCCAGCGTTGTGTGGTTGACTGGTTAGCAATGTGTCAGTCAGCTAAAATAGAGAGCTTCAAAAATGAGACTGTCTTTCAGTACACACTGAGCACTGTATGGCTTCACTTTTTGCTTTCTCCCTCTGTCACCAAGCACCAGCATTAGACTCGTGTGTCACCCTCATCTGCAGCCTTTCACACCACCAAATGTGCACACGCGACAGTTTTCGCATAAGACTGTGCTAACACAGAAGTTCTCTGCAAATGTTAAAAAAGAAAAAGAGAGGGGCACCTTCCCTTTGCCTGAGCTAGGGGTTTTACATGGTGGAGGAAGGACAGAAAACTAGAAAATGGGTTTCTAGAGAACTGCTGCCCAAAGTGGTGGGTCGTGACTCATCACCCTGGGAAGCAGTGGCCAATACCTCTTTAAGGGACAGGGAGGCTGCAACATGATCTCCAGGATCGAGCTGCTGCCCTGGATGAAGGGGCTTATTTTACACTTATCCCTCATAGTGTTGGACTCCGGGGGTGAATGTGTTAAATGTGTTAAAAATTGGGAATGTGTTAAATATATGATCATGACCAACTTCTGGGTTGTGATTGTGAAACTGGAAGTTGATCGCAATCACATTTTTGACACATTGTGAGTTCTTGGGGAGCTCCGTGGGGGTGTCCCCTGGGCTCCCTACACAGCCCAGAGGCCAGCACTGCGAGAGGTGAGCCATTTTGCCAAGGGCAGCAGCGCATTACTCAGGATCGGGCTGCAGCCTTTGCCTCACTTCCGCTACTACTTACAAGGTTCCCAGCTCCCTTGTAGGAGTTTGGGAACCATTGTTCTAGAGGGTGTTAACAAATGGATAGCTGTACATAAAGGAAAACGTCAATAATTAAGTTAGGAGTAATGACAGTGGCAGCTAATGTCTATATAGCATTTCAGAGCAGCGGTTCCCAAACTGTGGGTCGTGAGCCAATTTCAGGTTATTAAAATAATATTAATATTAAAAATATAGGAAGATACGATACTGGAAAAGGAGAGGGCTGCGTGGTTGTTTTGCTTGTGTCAAGGTTGTAAATAGGCTTTTTTCTTTCTGATTCACTTTGCTAATGGAAAATGGCTGAGAAATAATGCAACTTTCTCAGGAATTCTCAGGAAAGCAGCAGGCTATGGCCTCACAATTATGGCACGTCCGGCCATTATATCACTTCTGGTGGGTCCAAGACAGATTATCATTCTAAAAAGTGGGTCCCAGTGCTAAAAAGTTTGAGAACCACTGCTTTAGCTAAGAGTTCTTTTGAACTAAGCGTTTGAAGTGTTTAACACACAGGTAGCCTCACTATGGGAGTGCAGATAATGGCCACACCAATGCGAGCCTCAGTGGGGCACACCACCTTAGTCTTCGTTCAGTAATCTTCGGCCCACTCTGGGCTCAGCTGCTTGGAACTCTTGCCGACTATCGTGTTTTCGCCACTCACAGGTGAGAGCATGAAACAGCTGCGCCTTGAGAGGGCCGAAGATCACCAAACAGAGGTGCTCCAGAGGCAGACCCCTCTCTTTAAAAGTAGTGCAATAGGGCAGAAGGTCGGGGCAACATGATTATGTCATCGTATCACCCCCAAACTTCCAGAACACTGAGCTCCGCAAGATAAGCACTGTTCCCTCAGGACACCTCTGCTAACACAGCATAACTCAATGACCTTTACAACAACCCTGTAAGACTAGTCTTTATTATCTTCCCCCATGTGCTGAGAGTGTGGCTTGACTAAAGACTCTGGTAAGTTTATGGTAGAAATAGTATCTGAACAGGCACCTTCCCGGTTCACAGCTCAGCCTCTTAGCTGCTATGCTACACTAGCACATAATGAAATAGTGCTGGGACAATTGCCAGGACATGGCACATCTTGAAATGTCTGCCCAAGTGACTATTCATAATGCACAAGAACATCACAGTAAGAACATCATCTTACACTGGGAGTGCAGCAATCATTTGAAAAAGGGTGTACGATCAGGTACAGACAGCACAAAAAGGCTGCTCGTTTCTTAGAAGAAACCTGGCAGATGTGGAAGAATCCTCAGGTGGGAAATACAGTGAACCTGCTGTTTAAAGGATTAATGGGGAAGGAAGGGATGTCCATTTAATGCCAAAAGTCCATTAATTCTGGACACCACTTCCTCCCATTATTCTGTTAAACGCTGCTCTTAGAAAGCTCCCTTGGTGCTGCTGCTGTGCTCTATACCAGGGCACTGGGAATGGGGAAAAATCCTTGTCATTTCTAGAGTGCTATGGTGGAGAGAGGAACAGAAGTGCTGACAGGGCTCTCTAAGGTAGGAAGGTAGGGTGTGGAAGGCTTATTTACCTGCCAAGGCTCCCTCAGCCTGGTGCTGGCACTGTGGCTCTCCTTTTTGCCCTTGAACAGCGTGCTCTAGGAATGGGGATGTTGTTTCTCCATTCCTGAGGGCATTCTGTGAACAGAGAATTCCTAAGGAAGCAACTCTCCATTCTTAAGGATAGAGGCCTCAATAATAGAGGCCTCATTCTGGCTTCAAGAATAGAGAAATGACATTCCTGTTCCTAGAGAGTCTGATTCAAGGGTGAAAAGTGCAGAGGAAGTGCAGAGGGAGCCCTGGAAGGCAGTTTAGCCTGACGCCGAGTCCCCTTCCAAACTTACCTGCTTTACACAGCCCCATTCGAGCTACCAACGGAGGTCCATTAAATAGGAAATTTGCTATATCTCTTTAAAAATCCATCTGATTAGGATGGATTCAAGCAACCACTTTGGTCCCCATGGCCTCCAGAAGCAATCCCACATGCAATTCTATGTACCCCTGTGTACACAGAATGTGTATTGCACTTCTATGTCACAAGTGGTTCAAATATATGTTCAGATCACATGCCAGTCCACATTCAGAAGGCTTTCTTATTATTAGTTTGTTAAGTATGCTGAGAAACAAAACAAATCTGAATACATATAAAACCATTTATAAACATCATACATATCTTTCTCAAGTTGTTAAGATGGAAATAACAAAAGTTAAAGCACTTAAGGCACAATCCTAACCAACTTTCCAGCACCAGGGTAGGGGCAATGCATCTCTGTGGTAAAGGAACAAACATTCCCTTACCTTGAAGAGGCCTCCATGACTACTATTCCACTGAAGGATGCAGCACAGTTGTGTCAGGGCTGGAAAGGTGGTGAGGATTGCGGCCTTAAATGACCATATCAGAATATATTGCTACACCTCATCCCATATCATGGGGAACTGTCATTCTGCTCCAGACACTAGTTATTACTCAGTATTTCTGCTTGGTTAGGAGTAGGAGTAAGCCATGGGAACAGAAAACATACCCTGCTTTCATGCTATAGGTTTGCCACTAGCAAAATAAGCAGCGATAGAAGCTTCCCTTTTCAGTTCCCCACTTGTCCAGCAGAGGCTGCTATTGCATTCACTTCACAAACACAGAGCACAATGAAAGAGCAACACTAGAAATGGAATTTGTAACTAAAGGCTACCCACTAGGGCACTGATGGCGAACCTTTTGGGCTCGGCATGTCAAAACTTTGGAAAATGCTTAACTTGAGGCTGCTGGTGTGTCAACCCCCCTCCCAAACAAAAGTGAAACAATTCTTGATATTCATTTATTTAAACAAAAAATACAGTCCAATCATGTGTGGTGCTATGTATTATATAAAGAAACAACAAATAATTACAGAAATGAAAAATGAGTTAAATAAACTTAGTTTTTTGTCAGGTGTTGGTGAATGCTGGTGTGCCAGCCAAAACGTCATGGTGTGTTGCCTTTGACACGCGTGTCATAGGTTCGCCATCACTGGGTCTCTTGCATTAACCCAAGCCTTTCTGGCACCTGTTGCATGCTTACCTTATTGGCTACAGTATATTGGTATGAGTACCGCTGTTTGCCACTCATGTCTTCATACACAGTGGGGACAATCTTCAGTATATAATCATGGGAAGCAAGGGCTGTGTAAACAGAATAAAAAAATGGAATGAGCCCATGTTCAGAAACAGAAAAAAATTGCAGTACAGGCATTTGCTGGGGGAAAATTGGCTGAAATTTAAGCCAAAATTATAAGGATAAAAAAAGAAAAGAATGAACACTTGAAAACCAGTTGCATTATGAAAAGGCATTAAAGAGCAGCAGGCAGTAAAGCCAATAGAACAGCAGACGCATAAATTGGGTAAAAGTCTTGAGAGATAAAAAGGCCTTAACTGGGCAGCTAAATAACAGCATAATAACTGGGAAGCATATTTCAAAGACATATTTCAGTTCCACCACTGAAACATCAGATAGAGGGAGCACCTTGAGGTGGTTGTCTGAGGCTGGTCTTAAATAACGGAGTCATATGGGGGAAAGCAATCCTTTAAGAGTCCACATATTAAGGCAGCTTCAGCAGTCAAATCTCCTAGTAGGCAAGCATATCTACAAGTCAGCTGTTATAATGCTTGGGTCAGGGATCAGCATTATGCACACATGAGGACACCAGTGTCCAGGATAAGAAGTATCAAGTCGAGGGCTCCTATTCCAACTCCTGTTCCATTCGGCCTCCCTGATTTTTTAAAAAGCAGAAGCTGGTCTCAGGACAGGAGGAAATTGGAGAGAGGGGTACAGTTAGTGGGCACTCCTGCCCACCAAATCTAATCTGTACTGTTCTAGCCAGTTTCCTTCCTCCTTGCCATGCCTGGCTCGCCTTTTCAAACATACAGGGCATAGGAAGCACAAGGAGTTAACAGAGGAGTGTGGTTACCCAAAGGAGCCAGCCCTAGAAGGGAAGAAAAAAGAGAAAGAATTGTCTGCTGCAAAAGGCCCGCAGGTGCACTGTGGGAGTTTGAGGGAGGGTCATTTGGAGGCATGCACGCACCCTGGAGGGCAATTGGAGGATGCACGCACCCTGCTGGCAGTGCAGTATGCCTTGTTAATTGTCCAAAAACTGAGGGTGTGCCCTGGCAATTTTAGTGCCTGGTCAGTGTGCCATGAGATTAAAAAAAGTTGAAAACAGTTCCTCTGAAGAATATGAAGCTATCTTCTATTGAATCAGACCATTGGTCCATCTACAGTAGCTCAATATAGTGTCTGCTGCTGACTCTCCAAGATTGAAGATAGATGTGGACAGTACACAAACCAGAATTCCTAGTGCCAACCCCAGCTGTGTAGCGTCATGACTGCTTTCTAGAATGTGGTTTAGCAAATGTCACATCACAGGTTTGGCTACTGCCTGACACCTGTGGCACACTGGTGATGAGTGACACATTTCCCATTGCATGTCTACGTCATTTCATAAGCTCTTAAAAATGTGTTTTTTAAACTTATTTAGAAGATAAACCAGTATCTGTTACTACAACTAGTAATTTTACCAAGGGTCCACCACACAACATGGTGATGTCTATTCTGGCTTTGGTTAGGAGGTATATGTGTATCATAACAAAAGTAATCATATAGATTTCAAAACTCCAAATAGTTGCATGGTACACTACAGCCCTAAGTGGAATACAAGATCCAACAAGAATTAATATCCTTATTATATCTTTTACTCATAAATTAAATAACTTATGGCTAAATTTTTGAGGGAAAATGGCTACCATTTTTCCTCAAAACCTTGATTATATGATTACTCTCTCAAGATATTCAGTCAACAGCCATTTCAACTGTTTTCCATACAGCAACACATCTGAAAATGCTGCTTCCTTTGCTCTGCTTCATTATAGTGCTCTTTGTCTTTGGCATGGTTGCGATTGTCAGCTATTGCAGCCAATGGGAACAGTGTATTTCTGGCTACCACAGACAAAACAGTAACTGTTTCCTGCCATATCCTGAACAATATCTCCTATAGTTTCACACAGCACTTAGTTTTGTAGGAATGTATCTCCTGAGCTATGGGAGGTATTACTGTATTTTAGTTAGCCACCGTTTTAGTGTCCTGAAATCATATGTTGCTATCCAACATTTTGCAATTAGTAGTTTAGCAGTTTTCTAAGATTCCACAACAACTCTCAATACCTTGCTTCTACAGTTCCTTCTAAGTAGTAACCCAGCAATACCATGAATGGGATTACGAAAACATCTCATTTGTATAGCCCAACATCAACTGCATCATATAAACCACTTTCCCCTCAAATTGTGGGAAAATCTCTGAACATCTCCATCAGATATGTTCAAAATTCACCTCTATCGGGCTCTCTGCTCTGGCCAGGGAAAGATTAAAATTCAACTAATACCGCTCATCCCTATGGTTATTGTAGTATAACCTGATAATACTACTATTTACTAGTTATTTTACTTACATAACTTACATATTATAGCCTATTGCTCTCTCTGATCATGTCAGACCAGTTAGATGTAGTAAACTACAACTAGGTCCAAGTATCTATCAACTGTTTACACATTTCAATATATGAAGCTGTTCACTTGAAAATAAATCTTATTTATTTCAACATCTGATATAATGCTGTTCTTTAGTAGTTGAGCTAAATAAAATGCTACCAAAACAGCTCCTTACAAAATTAGATTTCAGGACTACACTATTCACAGCACATTAACCAAAGCAGCACTATCCAACCAAAGCAACTGGATAGAAGCCATTTTACAACTTATCCTAAACACAATAAATACAGGGATTCTTGACTCACACTTGACAAGGCCCTGAAAATGACACACATAGTTTGAGCATACAAGAGAACGTACGAGGATACATACGGTTTGAGCTGAGCTTGTCTGCCCCCTCCAATGCATTGAATGCTCCATGAATGTTCTGGACCTGGAGAGGGAAAGAGCACGAAATTTGTGCTTTCAGACTTCCAAAAGACAACCTACCTAAAATGTGGAATACCTCAATTTTGCAATAAGGAAGAGGAAGAAGTAACTTCACTACTCTTCACTTCACTTTAGTTTTTGTGTTATCGCTCAGCATTGTGTGGGCTCAGGTTTGCATATTTGCACACACCTTGCACAGAAATACACTATTTGGCAGCCCCTCAATACCAGTACCAGCAGCAGCGGCATTCAGCCGGTACCCGCGGGGGCGGGGAAGACGGCAAAACGGACCGGGACGCAACGGGCGAGCTGCCGCTCACCCGTTCCTCCTGCCCAGTGTACCGGCTGAATGCCGCTGCTGAGTACCGGTACAGGACTTTGCAAGTTGCTGGATTTTTCTCTCATCCTCCTCATAAAGTTCCTAAGAAATATATAAAGATGGGTTCTAAACATACAAACCATCAAGATTAAAAACATTATAGACCTTCATCAGTGGGATTAAAAAATTTTTTTTTAATGCATTATTTAAATGTATTACAGAAAAATACATTAATATCCACAGTGTCTCATCTTAAACTTAGTCTAATCTCACTCACAATTTGACTTCCTTTCTTCTCACAAAAGTCTCACACAATTACTTCAAAGGGGCAAGTGACACAAGGATGACAAAATACGCATGGCACCTCTGGGTTTTCTATGGTGCAATTGAACTTATGAACATCTCAAGAACCTTCACCCTGTACTAAGTGGCACAGCATCAGTGGTATTATTCTACCAGAACGCTGGGCGGGACATCCGGGTGATTGACAGCCCGCCCGTCGCGTTCCGCAGCGTTATGCCATTTGCGTAACCAATTACGCCACTTGCGTATGTTACGCAAATGGCGTAACACTGCGGAACACAACAGGCGGGCTGTCGATCACCCGGATGTCCCGCCCAGCGTTCCGGTAGAATAACACCACTGCACAGCACCAACAGCAGGATTACGCAGAGATATGACTAAAGCCCAGTGCTCAACAGAAGTACATTCACAGATGGAAAATCAGTTTATTGAGATACAATTGCAAATCAGAACTTGCCCAATTCAAATCAGCCCTTTGCCATGAATTCTGACTAGGTGGTTTAAGGAAAGACTCTCTCTCTCTCTCTCTCAGCCTTGCCTTATACAATATGGGGACAATACTTACCTTATAGGGTTGTTGTAAGGACAACATGAAGATAATATAAGTGATGTGCAATGCACTCTCAAAGCTATACAAATGTGTTATACAAATACTGTATCATCTATTTTAAAACAGAACTAATTTCAGTGCTGTAGGCAGGGGAAAACATCTTCCAAAATGGAATCTACAGAAAGAGAGCAGGAAGGAAATAATTGTGTCTCTTTGCTTCAGTATCCACCAACTCAAGTCATGGATATATCTGTGGCAGGTTGAGCCTAATTATCCACAGATTTTACATTCGCTGATTTGACTCAAGGCGGGTGCCCCAGACCCATGTTGAGCCAGAACAGGTTCAATCAGAAGCCTTTGAAGGCAACTGGAACTGTGCTTCTGAGGCTTGTGTGGCCTCGGCGTGACTCAGATCTGTCATGTCCAGAAGGCGGGGTGGGTGGGGGAGAAAATCGCCCATTCTTCACCCCAGAGAAGCTGTGGCTTCTCCAGGGCTGAGAATAGGGTATATTTCCACCACCCTGTCCTCCAGACATGATGACATTTGCACGCAGCTTTGGTGGGACTGAGAATGGGGGATATTCCACCACCCTGCTCTCCGGACACGACCGAGGAGAGTATCCCCCATTCTTAGCTCTGCCAAAGCCACATGCAAGCCACGCAGCCTCAATGGACATCAGAAAGCCATTCGGACAGGTGTCCGGAGGGTGGGGTGTAGGGAAAATCCATGGGTTTAATTACTCGCAGATTTTTTTTATACACAAGAGTTTCAGGAATGGGATAAAAAGGCCCCAACTGCATTTTGGTATTTGGCATCGGTGGTGACAAGAGCCTTAAACTTTTCACCAAGATCCAACGCTCTCAAACCAAATAAATACAGAATAAATGCAGGGAAAACTTTGCTTTCTTTCACATACACAACAAGATAATGTCACTTCTGTCAAACCTTGTCTATTTAAAAAAAAATTAAAAGCTTGTTTAGTACAGGAGCCAAAAAAAAATGTTTTGATGTCTTTAGTTGATGGGAACATAAGAAGAGCCCTCCTGAATCAGGCCATCAGCCCGTAGTCCAGCTTCCTGTAACTCAAAGTGGCACACCAAATGCCTCAGGGAGCACTTAAGGTAACCTGTATCCTGTTGCCACCCCAACTGCACCTGGCATTCCGAGGACCTCTAAAACCCAGAGGTTGAATATACTCATCATGGTTTGTAACCTGTGACGAGTGTTTTCTCCATTAATCTTTCCAATCCATTTTTAAAGACCTCTAGGCAAGGTGCTATCACAACAACCTGTGGCAAGGAGTTCCACAGATTAATTATACACTGGATAAAGAATATTGTCTTTTGTCTGTTCTAACTCTCCCCATCCTTGATTTTAGTGGATGTTCTTTAACTTTGCCCTCTGTCCATTCAATCCATCCCATGTATAATTTTATGTATCTCAATCATATCCCCCTTCTGGCGGCTTCTTTCTAGATCAGTGGTTTCTTTTTTTACTTTTTTTTTTTTGAAAATTTTTATTTTTATATATATAGGTATGGGGAATGGAAAGGGTAGTACATAGGGAAAGGGTACAAAGGTTCACACAAAAGGTCCACACTGATTACAGCTTAGTCATCTTACCTATATTAATGTTTGCATACAGTCTATACCATGACTTTAACATTGCTTAATTGTCCTGTATACAAAACTTACTAACTCTTATTTTCCATTTATAATTATCTAATTAACTCTAACCTAACACTTCTATATCATAATACATTAACTTCTGATGTTTATCAATTCTGCTATCCCTCCATAAATTTACCACTTCGGGTTTTTTTTTTTAAATCTTGTTCAATCATCTTCTTAAGTATCTCTCGAACCGGCATACAATTACTACTTTCGATTTCTCTAATACATAAGAATAGCAAAAATAAAAATAAAAATAACTTCTTTTGAATTGTTTTTAGCTTTGAGGGGAAGATCACATTTAATAAACATATCTTAATTTATACTTTCATCATAATCTCCCTTATTTAAGTATTATCTTTTTCTCATTGGCTATATCTACCCTAATTCAGTCATCAAGTTCTGGGTGTCTTTCACTCGCAGGTTCTTCCCCTCTTCTTTTTCTTCTTCCACTTTTTATTCTTCATTCTCAGTTTATTGTGCCAATTTCCCCTATTTGCGTCCTTTACATTATTACAGTGTCTCTTCCTCCTTGAATATTCCTGAGAAAGATTCTGCATCTCAATCTTGAACATTAATAGGTCCAATTGTTGTTTCCTGGAATTTATCTCCAACTCTCTGTAAAATTCTTGTAGGTCCATTTCTTGTTCGATAGGGTTTGTCTTCAGCTCTCTATATGTCTCCCGTGTAGGCTTTGTTTGTTCCTCCATTGGTACTACTTCCCTTCCTGGACCTAACGTGCCTACAATTTGCCTTCCAGTAACCTCTGTTTTTATCTGCAAGAGGCCTGCATTCTAGTCATAGACACTGACTGGTCCAATCCCAACTTCAAACAGGGTACCTCTGTTTGGTCTATTGTGCTACCTTCCTTTTTAATTTCATTCATAAATTTATCAGGACACCTAACTTCTCCTGACAGGCTCTCCAAATCTTGTAGAACTTTCTCTCCAATATTCTTAATAATTGTAACTGCACTTGCTGAATTTCTGAGAGTAATTGGATCAATAAAATCTGATTCGACTGCCTGATACTGTCTTAAAAGTTCTTGTATTCTTTCTTGTCTTGACATCTTTTGGCCTCAAGGTGTAGCTAGCATCAAAATGTATACTTGATAAAAGAATTATTCAGTGGTCATCAATACTTATAAACCACAATCAATTCAGTTGAGCATCTGTGTTCATATGCTCCAGTAATCTCACATTTCGCAAACATGTATTTCTTTAAATGTCTAGACCCAACACGGCTTATTATCTATAACCAGTTCAGCCAGTAAAAGTGAAAGTAATTTCAGTCCTTGTTCTTTGTTCTTTCTGATCGCTCTGATCTTTAATGCGCCATCTTCTTTTTCAAACAGCCCAATTGTAATTCAATCCCGTTTATAAATTCAATCAATTCCACTTAATTTACAACTTAAATATAGCTACCAAATTTGATTATTGCCAGGAATCTCTCCCCCTCATACATTCCTCCGTTAGAACAGGGGATTCCTCAAACAGCCTCACCTATAAATCTCCCACATCCATCTTCCGTCCCCGTCATAATCCACAATTCCAAGTAAGCAAAACAGGCAGATTTACCCTAATACGTCCAGATTTATTTCGAAAATAAGTATCAATCCAGGCTCTGTCCAAGGTAATCAATTTTCTCTAATGTCTTACAAGTCCTTCAAGAATCCTTCACTGGTCATATAAGAAAAGTTGGCGTCAAGTTGTCTTTAAATCATGTATGTCTTTCTACTTAATCACAGGAAGAAAGAAGGTGGGGAATCTGCTGTCTTAACTCCCAATTTGTCTTTTATTTCTCCATCGTGGCTCCAGTCTTAAATCTTTGGTCCTTAATCTTCATCTATTTAATAAAGTCCCGCACTATTTTACAAAGAGTTAATTAACGTTAAGATATAGTCCCCAGGATTTCAATTGCTGCTCTCGACATGGAAGAGGGAGGAGGAACCCCCCTCTCTTCTCCCTCTCGTCTCGTCACTTTCAAACTGTTCAGTCTAGTGTCTTTAATCTTCAGTTTTGGATAGTAGAATCACATATGTTTTGCCTTGATTTAATTTTGTTGAGTTGTGGTTCTTAGATTGTAGTTCTTGAATTTAAGTTGCAATTTCTTTTCCAAATCTTCTCTGGCTGTTCTCAGTGTGAGAAAGCAGGAGAATGGAACTATTCTGAGTCATCAATGGTGCCTGGATCAAGCAGTCCTTTCCAAAACAGCAACCTTGAGCCTTCCAAAACAGCAATTCATTCTGCCTTTCAGGTTCAAGTGGCGCTTAAGCCTAGTCCAGCTCCTGGGTCCTGGGGGGGGGTAGTACTCAAGAGTAGATCCCCCCAAAAGAAAGCTTTGTGTCAGATATCTCTGGCAAGAGAGAGTATCGTGGCACCCTGTTCCAAACTTGGCCCCGCCCCCCTCTAGATCAGTGGTTTCTAAAATTTTTAGAATCAGGACACAGATAAAAAAGTTTCTACAAGCCACTGAAGCCTCTGGGCTACAATGGTGATTGTGTAGCAGTGCTACCAACCAACCAACCAACCATCAGGAGCAGGTTGTTTAACCCTTGATGCACATAGCTTAATCCGCCTTGTCACTATCGCAACCCACGAAAAACTGTGGCTACAGACCCTCAGTTTAGTAACTGCTGTTCTAGACTGAAGAGCCCCAAATGCTGAAACCTTTCCTCATAAGGGAGGTGTCCCAGCCCACTGATCATTTTCGTCATTCTCTTTTGCATCTTTTCCAGTTTCACTATATCCTTTGAGATGTGGTGAACAGAATTGGATACAATATTCCAGATGTGAGAATGGCATTTGTAGAATGGCATAATAAAATTGACAATTTTATTCTCAATTCCTTTTTTTTTAAATAATCTCAAGTATGAAATTGGCCTTCTTCAGTGCTTTGATGGTATTCCATAGAAGTATTAAAACCCAAATGAATATGCTAATATTTCGGTGTTCCAGAAGGAAGCCAGAGACAAAAATCAAAGAATAAAGTACAAAGCCATCCAGCTAGCTACTAAAATAGTTGTCAAGGAGTAGGTGTGTGTAAAGCAAGTGGAATGAAATACCAGTGTGAAGGACCTGAGACTGTGAAGAGATTAGATTTAAAATACATTGTTGGTACATGTAGTGAGTACGTGCGTGGGAACAAAAACCACTAGTGCAACTCTGTGAAGTAAGACCTTTTGAAAGGAGGTTACAAGGGGGTGAATGCAATGAGCCATCCCTATTGAGAAACTGTGAATTATGCAACATCACATAGTTCTACCATCAGATGCTAGCTACAGGCCAGCATATGCGTCTCCTGAGTTCATACAGACTCAGAAAGAAGGGCTGCTAAATGAAGCAGGAACAGGAGTGAGAGTGTAATGAAACAGCTCATTACAGCTGAATCCTTGTTATCCAAAAGTCCACTTCTGAAAACGTCTAGTTTTGTGAGAGCATGGGGAAGAAGATTATGAATTTAGCTATTTTGCTCATTCCAACTTTGCTGGAACAGTTGTCTCCCTCATGCTCCAGGAAGACAGGTGTTCTTCTCTGAGTGGATCCACATTCCTAAAGATCCACTCACACAGATGGCACACACTGGTATCACCCACACTATCAGGTAGACAGAGCCTGTAGGAACGAATGCAGAATTCAAATGTATGGGGGCACTGCTACTAAATTGCATCACACAGCATCACACAACTCTTTCCCCTGTACTTGACCAATAACATTGGTCAACAGATAATGCAGACTTGGGAGGGGCCATTCTGCAAAAATCAGCAGACAAAAGGGCTTCCTTAGGATCCTGGGAACACATCACTCACATTATAGTGTAGCTACCCTTCTTAGTAAAGATTAAGCTTCTACTAGCTCCAGAAGTGTCCATTTGCTCAGGAAAGTATTGCTTCCCATTCCCATGTTACAAATATAGCATGCAAATAGTACAACGCTAGCCAATAATCTGAAGGTACATACAAAGGAAGGCCCTCTTCCAAAGACCCAGGCGTGTTGTGGCCAGTCTTCTACAAAGTACAAAGAAAAGAACTCTACTGGCAAACTCTAACAAACAAAATGACCATTAGACCATTGAATTTGTTAGAAGGGTTTTCACAGACAAATGGATAGCAAAGCCCTGAACACTAGGAAATTCTATATTCTTTGAAGTGTTGTAATCTGCATTGTTTTTCAGACAATGTATACTGCCCCCAGATGAAATAATTTTTTCCTCATTGAAGCAACTTGTTTAATTTTCATCTCAATCTTCTCATTTCCTTTTCATTGTAAGTCAACATCCCAAATCATGCTTAATTGCATAGTAAGATACTCCAAGCAGCTGTGTTTGTCAAAGACAACATGCACAAATGTGCTCCTTTTAAACCGGCGCCGATGTGTATGCTTATGAAGCCTGCAAAAGTCTATATAAGTAGTTTACAATGTGTCTGTGTATATAAGTTGCACTTGTGTATTGCGTTATAATAGCATCCAACTTCTGGCCCTGGCATCACCACCAACTGCACAGACATGGTAGTAATTGGCAGCAGTGTGATGATTACTTCTGGGTTCAGACTCACTTGAAACTCGGCAGGCTCTGTTAGCAGGAGGTGGAGGTGGAGGTGGTGGGGCCTCTCCTTTGGAGAAGCTGGAACGGTGCAGGAGGGACATTGAAAAGCCACTGAAGTAGAAGGAGGCAGCAGGTGGTGGCTATGGTGGGGCTTTTGATGACTGCCAAAGAGGCCTTGTGGTTTGCATGTGGCCCGTGAGCTGCATGTTGGATCACCCAGACATATAAAGTGGTCCTTTTTCAAATTTCAGTAGGAACTGAAACAATATATCAGAGCAGCAATACAACCTTGCTTACCCAATGCAATCTTTTCTGCCACATGTTCAAGAACACGCACCAAGCAGATATGGCTTCTCTCTGAGCCTCTTGACAGCTGCATCTCCCACAACTCACCTGTAACCTGTCACCGAAGCAGAGTTTATGGATGACGTGGGTCATGTCAGGATTCTGAGGCTGCGCAGTAGCACTGTGTGTTGATACATGGAAGTTACCTGGAACCTAAAAGCAAGCAACAACCCAACATTTATTACTCTCGGTTCTCAACACTGACAGAGGTCCAGTAGACACATGCAGCAAAATGAGGCAGCAAGAATCCTCAGGTGGGTAGAGCAGATTGTACCATTTCAGATCACAGGGAGAAACATCAGTTCTGAAAGGTAGCTTGTGTAAAAACAATTCTTCCATGCAAGTAAAAATTGCATATTAGGTAGGTTGGTTCTGGCTCACGTCATTCCCTGTTATGCTACTTTCTATTCACAGGGAGTTGTTCATATAAGAAAGAATTCAAAAACATGATTTCCCCACCTGCAGTGTTAAGTGGTGCTGTCCTTTCCACCACTGGAGAACTCTACTATTTCATTATGCTGCATGTGTAGATCAAGCCGGAGTCACCTACTAGGGATAGGGTTTATGTAATTTGGCCTCCTACATGCAGCACTAATGAAGGACTGATACTGAAGTCTAGGACTGAACCCCTTTGTAATGCCTGTAGGAATAAGAGAGCAAATATGGATTCATCTGTACTCCTAATAACCCTTTTCAGAGTGTATTTATTTGCTTTTGTTTATACTCACTCTTCCATCTAAAAAGATAATAAAAATGGTAAACATCCTTTCAAAATACCAGCACATACATGCTCTCTTATTTTAAAAGATTATAATAAATCACTCATAAAAACTCAGTTTGCTGAAGTCTAAAGTGCTCTTACCAACACCCCCAAATCAAATGAGATACTTTTATACAAGTGACAAGTTATTTATTATCAGTCTCTTTTCACATATCTCCCAAGGATCTCTCCAAGTAAAATAACCTTCCAAAATTTGAACTATATACGGCAGCAATTGTATATCAGTTGCTGCAATCCCAGGAGTGGTGCTTACTCAAAATTGTCTCCTCCTGCATAAGGTGGATCTGCATGGATTAGCAAAGACCCAGAACACCCAGAGTCAACATTATTCCTGGATTTGTGAAGAGTATGCTTCTCACATCAGTCCTGTGGATTGCTCTCATCTGCACGTCCATTAAACAAGGCAATGACCATGCATATTTCATTTATTAACAGGGTGGTAAAATGCTGTCACAGCCCAATTCTTGAACAATGAAATTCTTAAGACCTTCACCTAACACCAAGACACAGCTCTCTCCTTAAACTACAGGCATTCCCCCAGTATCTGTTGGGGTTCCATTCCGGACCCCACTGTGGATACCTGAAACCGTGGATACTGTGGACGCCTGTTTAAAGATAAACATCCGTAGTTTTTGAGAGTGCTTGATGTTCCCCTATCTTTTTAATAGGTGTCCCAATATCCACGGTATCCATGGATAACTGAAACTGTGGATACTGAACCAGTGGATACCAGGGTACACCTGCATTATTTATGTCCGTTACACCCCATATTTCAAGATGCTTTGTCAGAGACTGCCTCTTCCAATTTGGCACCGTTTAACATAACCATCACAATCCGCAACAGCTTCAGGAAAAGAGTTTTGGCATGCCACCCATACCCACATGCCAAACTTTGAGTCAAGCTGTGGCTGTGCATGCATATGAGCAGCCTGGCATGGAGTGAAGCATCTGGAAGCGAGTGCAGGCAAGCCTTTGACTGTGACTGCCATGAAATTTAGCCCTCAAGGCCAGAAACTGAGAGGTTGGCAATGCATACCATCATCTGATACCTTGGCAAGTACCAAGAGAACTGTCCAGATGAAACAGGTTATTTTAAAATGACATATTTTTATTTAGTTGTTAAATAACAATCGGGCTCCAAGTTCCGCAGCACCTTCCCAAACATGCTTTTAAAAGGTGCAGGTCCAAGCAATTCTGAATACATCTATTTCACCAAAGTGCTCCCATTGCTATGATAACATTGAGCAGTTTAAGTTCTAACGTTATCTGCGATCAGATCACTCTGGAATCAGGCGGTACTTAGGGACAATGTTACAAGTGGAACTGCATCACACAACATTTCAATGAAATCAGTTCCATCACATGGATGGGGAAGGTGTGTGTGCTTGCGAGGAGGTGGAGTTCAGCTTTGATATTCATCTTACTGGATTTTATAAAAAAAATAAATAGTCAGGACTAAGTCCTGTTGAAATTAATTACTAGTTCAAGTTCCATCAATTTCAATGAGACTTAGGCCCTTCTGGATACAACACATTTCATATACTCATTCCAATATCTGAATAATTCTACCAAGGGGACTGGATTCTTCTTCCCTAACTGTGTCCTCTCAGGTCAAGCACTAAGCACTAAAGGTTATAATATCCTATCCAACTTTCCATCACAGCTGCAATGCAGCCCAGAGATAAGGGAACAAGTGCTCCCTTGCCTTGAGGAGGCCTCCATGGCACCCCCACCCCTCTCACACACACACTGCAGGATGCAGCGCATGCCCCGCTGGCATGGCTGCATCAGTGCTAGAAAGTTGCATAGGACTGGGCCCTAAGTTACATAAACAGGTATTTACCTCCTGATAGGAAGCTGCCATGCCAGTCATTGGTCCCTATACCTCAGTATTGTCTGTAAAACTATACATGATATTTAAAGCATTATTAATCCTAATGAGCTTTAGTTTTCTTTTGTCAACCACAATTTAATCAGGACTACAGTTCTGCTGACAATGATTTTCACTCTCCCCTGCTTCGTCCCAATCCACAGGAGCTTGATCCAACTGCTTTTGGCTAAAGACAAATTAAGCTCATCTGGGTTGCTTTAAATGTCTCGTGTAGTTTGGCCCATGTAGTAAGGATCTTAGTAGAGTCAGTGTCAGTATACAGGGCAACAGAGGGAGAAGTTACTTAGTCATCTTCTAACATGGGTAGAAGAATGTTCTTTTCCCTCTCTCACGACACCAGAACCAGAGAACATCCACTAAAATTGAGTGTTGGAAGTCTTAGAACAGAAAAAAGAAAATACTTTTTTACCCACCAAGTAATTGATCTGCGGAACTCCTTGCCACAGGAGATGGTGATGGTGTCTGGCCTAGGTGCTGGGATTGGACACATTTCTGGAGTTAAAGTCCATCACAGCCTACAGGCCATGATGCGTGGTACAACCACCGTATGTTAGAAGTAGGCTACTTCAGAATGCCAGATGCAAGGGAGTGGTAACAGGTTGCAGGCTCTTGTTGTCTTATGTGCTCCCTAAGGTACCTGGTGGGCCACTGTGAGATACAGGAAGCTGGACTAGATGGGCCTTTGGACCAGTGGTGTCAGCCTACCGGTTCGCTGGGCGGAGTTTTCACGGTTGCTGGGCGGGTTTCCATGGTGATCGGCAGCGTGCTCGCTGCGTTCCATTGCGTAATGGCAAAAGCCCGCCCGCTGCAGCGGGCGTGCTTTCGCCATAACGCAACGGGACGCAGCGAGCACGCTGCCGATCACCGTGGAAACCCGCCCAGCGACCGTGAAAACTCCGCCCAGCGAACCGGTAGGCTGACACCACTGCTTTGGACTGATCCAGTGGGGCTCTTCTTATATTCTTCTGATTTTACCAGAAGAGCTGAAATCCGGATCTTTTAACAGAACTCCAAAATCCCCACAAAAGTTAAGGAGAGAGTCAGGGAAACTCCATAGTACTAGAAACACCTCTTCCTCAAAAGAATACAGAGAAAGTCACCCTTGACAGCAAGTAGTATACTAGCATGTAGCCCCCAACAGCATCTTTTAGTATGCTAGTTCTATTCAACAAATATAGATCAAACTGCATTGTCTTTCCACTTGTCACTGTACTGCCGTTAGTCACTGGCCACACACTTGCTAACACAAAGAGCAGCTGCAAAAGAAAAAAGCATCAAACTTTATAGAACAACGCAAGAAGACATCCCTATATATTTTTTATATTGCAGTATGCATAAGGGTGGGTTCTGCTTGCTGTTTTTCAGTGTGATCTAAGATGAATTAGTGGGAGGAGGAAGCAGCCGCAGAATTTGTAGCCTGGTGTGTGAAATGAGGTGTGAGTTAGGGTTACATCCTCATTACACTTGTAGCAAAACAGCACTCCCTCTTTCCACCCTGTGGCGTCATAGGACTGCCTTACATGGCCAGACTACCCAATGCCAGACACACCCATCCCAGAAAGTGGTCTCCCCCAGGCCTGGCTTTCCACAGCTGCTGGGAAAGAAACTTTCAATGAGAAGTGAAGAAACTCCTAAGATGTTTTCCTCTTGTCAAGCCAGCATTCCTTAATGGCTGAGCAGCCCCTGGAACGGAAGACGGTTTTGTGAAGCGCTGGGATACAGCTCTTTGTGCTGCCATGACTCATGCACTGGAGTAGTGATTTGGGAAGAAAAAAAAGCCAACACACAGACATGCTGTGCTCATCAAGAAGCTACAAAGGACTCTTGAAATGCTTCCAGATTCATATGTACCCACACCCCTGGCATTTGCTCCACAAGGAGTGCTACATGTCATTGTGGCATGACTTTTTTTCCATCTTGGTACTTGAAAATAACCACTTCTCTTTGAGGCAGTCTTTTTTTTTTTTTTTAAACTAGGGTTACAATATTTAGTCAATTACTGAGTCGGAAATAATCAATTCAAACCTTTTCAATACACTAAAACGGGGTATATCTAATCATGCAATACATTTGACATTTTTAACCATTTAAGTTCTTATATAAACTGCAGCTGGCAATTTAAAAAGAGGTAACATCTCATTACCCAAAGGAAAATTGTCTCTTATAGGGTGGCACCTGCTGTAACACGCAGGCCCATTTCGGATGCAACAGGAACCCATGGTTTCCTGCTACACAAATGAGCCCCTGAGAGCCATAAGTAGAAGTGTTTGAAAATGGTGTTATTTATTTTAGTCAGAAGTAAGGACATTGTGTTCAGTAAAACTAAGGGCCCAATCCTATCCAATTTTCCAGCACCGGTACAGCCACAATGCAGCCCTGAGGTTAAGAAATACGTTGAGGAGGCCTCTGTAACTGCTCCCCCACCACAGGATGCAGCACACGCCCCATTGGCATAGTTGCACTGGCAAATTGGTTAGTATTGTGCCCTTTGGCAGTAACCTATTGGACTCACTGTTTCCAGCCTCTAGTCATGGGTACATGCAACACACCCTTTTTTCACATGAGAGAAGAGAGAAAGCTTTCACTTTTTGGCTTTAACTAAACAACAGTTCTGAATTACATACAAATTTGAGGAATTGTAAAGAAAAGAAAATAGTAAAGAAAACACAAACACATTCAGATCCTGGTTCATCTTTAAATGAGATATTTTTCTCCTTAATTTTTTTTCCCGGCATTTTTGAGGGCTCATGTAACTCTTCCTTCTTCTATAGCAATGTAGTAACCAGAAGGAGAACCTTGTTGTAGTAGGATGATTGATCCTACCAGACTCAAAACAGTTTCTTGCCAAAATGTGACTGTGCTACCTCAGGGTGAGGACATGATTCCAACTTGCCTTGTTGATGCTGAAACGGCCTTCAAACCTGCATCCATCCCCATTATTCAGAGGAATTTTCATTGAGTTGTCAATATGGCCAACTTCATGCCTTCCCATTTCATCTTGGATATCCAATCCAATCACTACATGATTAGGAAGCAGGGGGGGGGGAAGAGTTAGAAGTTAAACAATACAAAGAATTAAGGCACAATTCTTACTCAAATACATATTTTTGCTTGTGATACAAATAAAACAATTTAATCAGTGACAGAAGGAATGCAGGCATTCCCCGGTATCCAATGGGGTTTCCTTCTGGACCCCATTGTAGATACCTGAAATCGTGGATACTGGGGACACCTTTTTAAAGATCAGTGGTTTTCTGAAACCATCAGTGGTTTTCTGAAACAAGATTAAAAAGAGAGATTTGTTTAATGTTCCCCTATCTTTTAAATAGGTGTTCTGGTATCCATGGATAACTGAAACCATGGATACAAAATCAGTGGATACTGGGGCATGCCTGTACCAGTTTTTCATCTTCAAATAATAAATTTAGTTCTGTGGCTTCTTACTAGGTAGATTGATTGATCCCCTTACACTGGTGTGGCCTTATTGATCTTTAAGTGTTCTTGTGAATTTCCTGTTAAGTGTTTAGTGAATTGTCATTAGATATGGAGATCCCTTTCATGGATCACTGCCTTGTCATGGTGAAGGGGCTTGAGTAGCTCAATGAAGCTGTGAGCTATGCCATGTAGGGTTCCCAAGATGGATAGGTCATAGTAGAGAGTTCTGACTAAACGTGATCCGCTGGAGAAGGAAATGGCAACCTACTCCAGTACTCTTGCCAAGAAAACCCCATGGATTACAGAACAAAAAGGCTAAATGATATGACACTGGAAGATGAGCCCCTCAGGTCGGAAGGTGTCCATTATGCTACTGGGGAAGAGCAGAACATGAGTACTAGTAGCTCCAGAAAGAGTGAAGTAGCTGGGCCAAAACCGAAAGGAAGCTCAGCTGTGGATGTGTCTGGAAGTGAAAGGAAAGTGCGATGCTGCAAAGAACAATACTGCATAAGAACCTGGAACGTCAGATCTATGAATCAAGGTAAGCTAGATGTGGTCAAACATGAGATGTCAAGACTGAACATCGACATCATGGGAGTTAGTGAACTAAAATGGACAGGAATGGGAGAATTTAATTCAGATGACCATTACATCTACTATTGTGGGCAGGAATCCCTTAGAAGAAATGGAGTAGCCTTCATAGTAAACAAGAGAGTGGGAACAGCAGTATTGGGGTATAACCTCAATAATGATAGAATGATTTCAATTCGGATCCAAGGCAAACCTTTCAACATTACAGTAATCCAAGTCTATGCCCCAACCACTGATGCTGAAAAGGAAGAAGTTGACCCATTCTCTGAAGTCCTACAACACCTTCTACAATTAACACCAAAAAAAGATGTCCTTCTCATCATACGGGATTGGAATGCTAAAGTAGGCAGTCAAGGGGTAATAGGAATAACAGGCCTATTATTTGGTCTTGGAGTACAAAATGAAGCAGGGCAAAGACTGATAGAGTTTTGTCAGGAGAACACATTAGTCATAGCAAACACCCATTTCCAGCAATACAAACGACGACTGTACACATGGACTTCACCAGATGGTCTACACCAAAATCAGATTGATTACATTCTTTGCAGCCAAAGATGGAGAAGTTCTATACAGGCAGTAAAAACAAGACCTGGAGCTGACTGTGGCTCAGATCATGTTTCTTATTGCAAAATTCAGGCTTAAACTGAAAAAGGTAGGGAAAACCACTAGGCCCTCCATGTATGACCTAAATCAGATCCCATACGAATATACAGTGGAGGTGACAAATAGATTTAGGGGCTTAGATTTGGTAGACAGAGTGACTGAAGAACTTTGGAAGGAGGTCTGTAACATTGTACTGGAAGCAGCAACTAGAACAGGGGTCAGGGAACTTTTTTACCTTTTACCCCAAAATATATTTAGATACGCTGACGTTACCACCACCCCAACCCACCCTGCCAGAACAAAAGAAAAAAAATTACATATTGGAACCCATTGCTTTTTATTTGATTAATTAATGAGCTTAGAACCACCCCAAAAAGAAAGAAATGCAAGAAGGCAAAGTGGCTATCTGAGGAGGCTTTACAAATAGCTGAGGAAAGAAGGGAAGCCAAAAGCAAGGGAGAAAGGGAAAGATATACCCAACTGAATGCAGATTTCCAGAGAACAGCAAGGAGAGATAGGAAGGCCTTCCTAAATGAGCAATGCAAAGAAATAGAGGAAAACAATAGAATGGGAAAGACTAGAGATCTTTTCAAGAAAATTGGAGATGTCAAAGGACAATTTCATGCTAAAGTAGGCACAATAAAGGACAAGAGCAGCAAGGACCTAACAGAAGCAGATGAGATTAAGAAGAGGTGGCAAGAATACACAGAGGAACTCTATAAGGCTGATCTAACTGTTCCTGATAACCACAATGGTGCCATCACTGAGCTCGAACCTGACATCCTGGAGTGTGAAGTCAAGTGGGCTTTAGAAAGCATCACTAACAACAAAGCTAGTGGAGGTGACAGCATTCCAGCTGAGTTACACAAAATCTTAAAAGATGATGCTGTCAAAGTGCTGCACTCCATATGCCAGCAAATTCGGAAAACCCAGCAGTGGCCACAAGACCGGAAAAGATCCGTTTACATTCCAGTCCCAAAGAAGGGCAATGCCAAAGATTGCTCGAACTACCACACCATTGCACTCATTTCACATGCTAGCAAGGTCATGCTCAAAATCCTACAAGCTAGGCTTCAGTAGTATTATGTGAATCGGGAACTACCAGATGTACAAGCTGGTTTCCGAAGAGTCAAAGGAACTAGAGATCAAACTGCCAACATTCGCTGGATCATGGAGAAAGCAAGAGAGTTCCAGAAAAATATCTACTTCTGCTTCATTGACTATGCCAAAGCCTTTGATTGTGTGGATTAAACTGTGGCAAGTTCTTGAGGAGATGGGAGTACCAGACCACCTTATCTGTCTTCTGAGAAACCTGTATGTGGGCCAGGAAGCAACAGTTAGAACTGGACATGGAACAACTGATTGGTTTCAAATTGGGAAAGGAGTACGACAAGGCTGTATATTGTCACCCTGCTTATTTAACTTATATGCAGGGTACATCATGAGAAAGGCTGGGCTGGATGATTCACAAGCTGGAGTCAAGGTTGCTGGGAGAAATATCAACAACCTCAGATATGCAGACGACACCACTCTAATGGCAGAAAGTGAGGACAACCTCAAGAACCTTCTGATGAGGGTGAAAGAGGAAAGTGCCAAAATTGGCTTGAAGCTCAACATTAAAAAAACTAAGATCATGGTAACCACTCCCATAACTTCCTGGCAAATAGAAAGGGGAAGTTTCCATTTGGAAACTGTTTCCATTTGGAAACAGTGACAGACTTTACTTTCCTGGGCTCCAAGATCACCGCAGATGGTGACTGCAGCCATGAAATTAAAAGACATTTTCTTTTTGGGAGGAAAGCAATGGTGAACCTAGACAACTTAATAAAAAGCCGAGACATCACCCTGCCAACAAAGGTTCGCATAGTCAAAGCGATGGTTTTCCCAGTAGCAATGTATGGCTGTGAGAGCTGGACCATAAGAAAGGCAGAGCGCCAAAGAATAGATGCTTTTGAATTATGGTGTTGAAGAAGACTCTTGAGAGTCCCCTGGACTGCAAGGAGATCCAATCGGTCAACCCTACAGGAAGTCAAGCCTGATTGCTCCCTGGAAGGACAAATCCTGATGCTGAAGCTCCAATACTTTGGCCACCTCATGAGAAGAGAGGACTCTTTAGAAAAGACCCTCATGCTGGGAAAGATGGAAGGCAAAAGGAGAAGGGGGCGGCAGAGGATGAGATGGTTAGATAGTGTCACCAAAGCGATGAACATGAAATTGGGCAAACTCCGGAAGCTAGTGGAGGACAGGGAGGCCTGGCGTGCTGTGGTCGTGAAGAGTCGGACACGACTTAGCAACTGAACAACAACAACAATGGAGATTAATCCCTCTCCTCCATCCCCAACATCACAGCAAGCGACAGAGAGGGCCAAGAGCAATGGCACTTAGCCGTTTGAACATGTTACCTAATGAGGACAACCAGAATACAACAGCACTCTTCTCCCAGGAAAAGTCTCAAGGCAAAAAAGGCCTCTCTCTACAAAGGATAAGATTTTAGCTACAAAGTGAATCAGCTGGTGGGCTATATACTAATACCTACATCACAAACAGAAAACACTTTCCTGTCTTCAAGCATGAAAACACAATGCATCCCGAAAACTTCTATGTGAACAGAGTGGGGTAGGAAACTAAGTTTCATTTCACTGAGGTAGGCTATGAAAGGGCCATAGCTGAACACGCACAAAGCTGCATTATACCAAATCAAACCATTGGTCCCTCTGGTTTGGTATTCTCCATGCCAGGGAGGTAAAACATAAGGCCGGCGGCCTGGACGCAGCCCCAGAAGCTCTTTATCTGGCCCATGGGCTCTCTCAGCACAGCTCTAAGCTGCTAAGCTGTGCTGAAGTGTCACTGCTGAAAAGGCAGCTCACGTTAAAATTGAGCTCTCCTGTACCTTGAAAATGTGATCAAGATTTCTCTTCTGGCATTTGCAGCTAATGAGTTCCTAAGTGAGAAAAGTGCTTATATTTGGGTCATGACCTGCTTAATGACATCACTTCCTGCTTAATGACATCACTTGTCCACCCTCAGCAGGCATCATGAACACAATTTGGCCCGCAGTACAAAACGAGTTTACACCCCTGTCTAAGCTGGCAGAAGCTCTTCAGTGTTTCAGAGATGGGTCTTTCCCAGCCCTAACTGAAGATGCCAGAGACTGAACCTTGGATGGTCTTCATGCAAAATAGGTGCTCTACCTTCAGCTCCCTATCAAAGCTGTGACTGAGTTACAGCTCTAACCATTATACTCAGTGACAGAGCTCTGAGTCTTGCATGCAGAAAGTCCCTGGTTCAATACCTAACATTTACAAGGATATGCAATAGGCCTAGGAAAGACCAAGATCCTGGAGAGTCGCCGATAGGTAATTGTAGAGGCAACAGAACAAGCCCCCCAAAGTCACAACCTCATCAGTGCTTGTCCCACTGGTAACTTCAAATATACCCATGATCTGAAATAACCCGCCTAATTCCTTGGTCTATTTTATGCAGTCTCAGGGTGCAATCCAACGCCCTCTTTTGGGCCGCTGCAATGTGCTTGTGTCAGCCCAATGTCACTAGTGCCGATGAGGGGGTGGCGACCAGTACCTCCATGTCGGTGCTATGGCTCTTGGGCCTACGCTAGCTGTAGCGTCGGCCCAAGGGCACTGGCGCATGGCTGTGCCGAGCCGCCCTTATGTCAGCCAAATTAGGCTGGCACAAGGGCGGTTCCGGGAGGAGGGAGGGCAGAACTGAGTGTGGGGGGGGGTGTGGGCCAGTAGGGGTGCCGGCCGGGGGGGGGGGCGGGGTAGGGATGCAGCCAATAGGCCACATCCAAGGCTCTGTCCCCAGGGTGCACAGCCTCGATTCGGGCCACGTGGCTTCTTTGGCTCTGCGCCTGATAAATACCCTACCTCCCGCCCAGTTTCGCCCTCCCGCCTGCCTTCCCTCCTCCTATTTAGAAGGCGCAGATCCACGGAATCCTATGGGGAAGCTGGAGCCTCCCTGGGGTAAGGGAGGGTGCACTGGATATGGTGCAGGCCAAAGGTGCACTTGATATGGTGCAGGCCTGCCAGCCTTGCCATTCCAGCACAACTTAGGATTGCGCTGGAAGTGAGGAGCAAACTATAAGCACATCAATATATGCCCCAGTAATATGAAGGCCAGCCAGTTAGCACAGTTGCTTCCACAATATGTCTCTCACACGCCCCTACGAAGAGTATCACTGCAGTGGCAATGAGCTTATATTCAACAGTAGGCACTGTGTCTAGGGACTGACATGCCTTGTGCATTGTTTTAGATTGGGCACCCTTTTAAGAAACCACCTAGATTGATTTTTTTAGGTAAAACACTTGCTGGATATTTTTTTTGTTAAAAAGTGTTATATACATATTCTTAATAATAAATTATATACATATTCTTAATACATATTCTTAATAATAAATGTTTTGTAAGAAGGCACAAAGGGGTCATTCATTTGGGGGGAAAAATCAAGAACACACTTTTAACAGCACATTTTCTTTTTTCCTAGAACAGAATGGAAAATTACTCATAGCAATCTGAATGAGAAATATTAGGCCAGCTCAGGAACATAGCGATTACTCAACCACAATTGCAAGGAAGTACTCACATTCACAGTGCAGATTTGGCAAGCTGATGTTCAAATTTACTTCTATTTTACCACCACTGTCTTTGTCTGGGTCATCCACGTAGAGCTCGTTAACACTGCAGGGGAGAGGAAGACAGAAGGCTTCATGTTGGAAAGAAATGCACTAAATCACTATTAGAGAGAGGCAGGAGGGGGAAATTTCCACAGAGAGGGAACAAAGGGAAGCTTTGCTATAACGTTACTCATACGAGGAGGGAAAAATTGCATCGTGTTCGAGAAGAGATGCTAACAAACACTCCAGAAGATACACATAATGCAGAACGATAGATGTTGTGACAGTTTAAAAGGCTTCTCGCTCTTGTTTACACTGGGCAGAAAAATAGGCTTGCGTATACAATTGTGCTATACTTCCACAATAGTCATAAAGCCCCTCACCCCCCCCCCACACACACACACTAATCCAAGACAAATTAGATGCCTTATAAATGCACTTGGAAACCAACTGGTACAAAAACGCCACCCTCAGATTGTTCACTGAAACTGGTAGATTTGAGCTTTCATTCCAATCTTCTGTGATCTTCTTTGACTGACTATTTGTTTCCAGGATGAGTTCAAGGCATTGGTTCTTATTGTTAAAACCACAAACGGCTTGGGACCCAAGTACCTTACAGACTACCTGCCCCTGTATACACTGCTCAACATCCGGGGCTCTGCGCTGAGTGGCTCGGTCAATGGGGCTCAGCAGAGCCTTCTTAGTTGTGGCACAGCTTTACGAGATGCCCTTCCAGATCCCAACACACCAGATGCCCAGCTAGACTTGGCTATTTAAGAAGGCCTGTGGGCCTGGCTGCTTTTGATTATATTTGGTCTCTTGTAGGGTCCTGCTATTGCACTGCTTTTTATTTATAAACTGAATTATGAAAAAAGGCCTTCCTTAAATGTCTACATTTACTTTGTGTTATATTTTTCTGTAAGTACTTTAATATTAAGAAAAGTGGGATACAAATGTTTTAAATAAATAACCAGCATGACAACTACATTAGTGCCTCAAAGGGAAGACTACATAGAAAGTTGGTTCAAAAACATATCAGCACAAGCCTTATACGTTTTCAAAACTGAACTAAAAAGGTTTTTTTTTAAAGTGACACCCGCTGACACCCTTTTAAAAATTTAACAAGGTTGGAGAATAAAAGCAGAAAAACTGGATCTTTTCTGAAATCTGGTGTTTGATAAGGACACTTCACACTACTTCATGGTAAGACCTACCCTGCATGACCCTTCCACTTCCATTTTGGCATCTTTTCTCAAGGTTAAACAGATGTTTGCTTAACGTAGGTTCCAGTCACATGGAAAAGGAACGCATGGAAAAGAACAGCTCTAGACTGATAACTGGTAGGGGAGAGCCACTCCTGGTCATTTTCTACAGTGGCCTTCTTACACGAGTCATTACCATATAGGCGGGGGGGGGGAATTGCTGGTAAGATGGCATCCATTGGTGCTGCTTTATTGTTTATGTGGTCATCTGAAGCTTTGAAGAAAATCAGTGCATGGGGAGAGGTAAGGCCAGGAGATTCAATGTCCCTCCACAATCATATCACTAGACAGGTTATATGGACAGAGCTAGTATGCTTTCATCATGTTCAGAAGATCAATGCCACACAGGCATCTCCTTTCCTGCATTCACAAACTAAGCTTCAATCTTGTCAGGCCACAAAGCATGCACTTCTATGAATCAAGATCAGCGAAGAAGCTCACTTCCCACCACAATCCTCCTGGCCACACCTTCCCAGTTATTCCTTCCCCATTTCTCTTCTACCAATTGCTGCCATTCCCTGTGCCTTCGCACGACAATTATATATTTTTCACTTCTTCTGACAGCTTCGCCCTCTTGCCCTCTATTACTCCCCAATTTATTCCTGATAACGGTTTGTGCTTCTAACAACATTGGTTTCCCTGAACTGTTTCAATAAGTCAAGGTAACAAGATATTCAACCCTCCTTGAGCGTAACTAGCAGTTACATGAAGACACATTCTCATTTAAAATGGAGGGGGTCAGGTAGTTGCCTGGAGAAACACAGAAACCAATTATGGAAAAATAGTGCTAGTATATTATTTCCAGAGCTGACTATGAGCACTAGGAAGAGTACAGCACTGTGCTTTTGACCCAATCAAATTCTCTCACTTGAAAGAACCAGAAAGGACTTCATACTTCTCTGGCCATTTTCCTTACTTTCCAAGGTCAAACCTGACATTCCAGGAAGCATCTCTTCCCACACTGAACAGCCTCAAACCTTACTATTAAGAAGTACTCAAAATGTGCCACGGTGTTTAACAAGTAAATTAAGCAGGTTTGCCATGTAATGAACAACAAAGGCATAGGGTGTTGTTCGTTTGGATTGTTTGTAGCAGAGTTGGGGGTTTGTGGACCCATTCAGCGCTTGCCGCGCGCGAGCGGAGCGGAGACACGAAGAGATCGCTACATTTCAATAACAAAGTCTTTTATTGGTTACAGTAGCGATAGCAAGAAAGCGAGAAGTTCTGTTTGCCGGTCAGCGAAAGCCGGCGAAGGCTTGCCGCGTACAAGCGGCTTTTCAACGCATGTTGTTACATTCTCAGTCTCAGTGCGCACACATGGTACAGACAGAAGAACAAAGGGTGCAGCTAGAGTATATCTGGTAGGTGGATACCTGGAGACCCTTGTGCCCCATGTTACCCAATGGGGTGCTCCTTGAACATCATGATCTCATGAGAAAGTGGATGTTTGCTAGCCAGCGCTTCCCGTGAGAAACTTTGCCTGCTTATGTTATACTAACTAAAGGGA
>JAJKFI010000005.1:28699633-28723534 GCA_029204185.1 Lerista edwardsae
CCCCCCCAAGCTAGAACCGCCACTGATTTTGTAATTGTGCTAATCAACACATTTTGTGTGCCTCTTACTATCACTTGTTTCCCTGGAACAGATCATCTCCACCCTCTTTGGTTTGGCTGGCCAAATGAAAGCCTTCTCTTTGGTGACCGGAAAAGGAATCGAGGCAGCGAGGGCTGTCCTGCGATGAAGTGCCAGGTAAACGGGCGAGTTACGCATCTGCGCGAGTTAAGCAGCAGGGCGAGGAAGCCAGGGCCCCAGACTCTGCCCTTTCTCTGAGAAGCAGGGCAGCTCATCCCTAAACAAACACAGAGATGGAGGCAGACAGCCAGCAGGTGGGTGGGGGCTATCCAGTGCTTTGCACAGAGTGCCACATGTATGACTATATGCCTCTGGGGCATAAGTCGTGGGTGTGTCCTCGGTGCAAGGAGCTCCAAGCACTCAGGGAACGTGTCTGCTCCCTAGAGGCCTTGGTTGCGGACCTGGAGAATCAGAGGCAGGCAGCAAGGGGCCATGGTGAGACTTCCAGGGACTTGCAGGCTTCATCCCACCCACAGATGGGCAGCTCCTCAGCTGCTGGGGAAAGGAGTCTCAGGGCTGGAGGACGTCAGCCTGGAACAGAGGGAATCAATCCCCCAGCGGAAGCCCCTTCTTCCAGTGACGAGCCCGCATCCAGTCGCACTAAGAACCTGAGTGGCGTCCGGTTCGGAACGCCTATGGCGTCCGGTTCGGAACGCCTCCCCTATGGGAAGAGGAGGATGGAGGAGTATCACAGAGTAATGGAGGAGTATGAAATAGAACTTCAAACATGAGTGTAAGTGATAGTTTGTCCAGTAGAAAGAGAGGTGGGGAAAAGGGATAAAAAAAGGGTCCCTCCTTAGGGAACCCCATATATAGGTGTTATTATGCAAATGCCTGAAGTCTCCGAGCAAAGATGGGGGAACTGGAATATTTGGTGACTAAGGAAAACATTGATATAGTAGGCATAACGGAAACCTGGTGGAATGCAGAGAACCAGTGGGATACTGCAATCCCAGGCTATAAACTCTATAGGAGGGACAGGGAAGGGCGTGTTGGCAGTGGGGTGGCCATCTATATCAAAGAAGGGATAGAATCCAGCAGAGTAGAAACTGAAGGTGGGCTGGACTCCACCATAGAGTCACTGTGGGTTAAGGCCATAAGAGCAATGTAGTAGTGGGGGTGTGCTATCGTCCTCCGGATCAAAAAATTGAAGGTGACCTTGAAATGAGGAAACAAATCAGGTCGTTGACCAAGAGAGACAGGATTGTAATCATGGGGGACTTCAATTATCCTCATATCAACTGGGTCAACTGGTGCTCTGGTCAAGAAAGAGAGACTGGATTCCTTGACGTGCTGAATGACTATGCCTTAGAGCAGCTAGTCATGGAGCCCACCAGAGGACAGGTGACTCTGGATTTAATATTGTGTGGTACTCGGGACCTAGTTAGGGATGTAAGTGCTACTGAGCCATTGGGGAACAGTGATCATGCTGCAATTGGTTTTGCCATGCATGTCCAGGAAAGAGTGCAGAGCAAATCTGACACAAGAACCCTTGACTTTCGAAGGGCAGATTTCCCTCAGATGAGGAGGCTAGTTAGGAAGAAATTGAAAGGGAAGGTAAAAAGAGTCTAATCCCTCCAGGCTGCATGGAGGCTGTTTAAAATAACAGTAGTAGAGGCCCAGTGGAAGTGTATACCGCAAAGAAAGAAGGGTTCGACAAGGTCCAGGAGGGTGCCTGCATGGCTGACAAACAAAGTTAGAGAAGCTGTAAAGAGCAAAGAAGCTTCTTTCCGTAAATGGAAGTCTTGCCCCAGTGAGGAGAATAAAAAACAACATAAACTCTGGCAAAAGACAAGTAAGAAGGTGATACGGGAGGCCAAGAAAGCGTTTGAGGAACGCATGGCTAGCAACATAAAAGGGAATAATAAAAGCTTCTTCAAGTATGTTAGAAGCAGGAAACCTGCCAGAGAGGCAGTGAGAGAGGCCCACTGGATGGTGAGAGAAAGAAAGAGGAGATAAAAGGGGACTTGGAGATCGCAGAGAAGTTAAATGAATTCTTTGCATCCGTCTTCACAGCCGAAGAACTTGGGCAGATACTGCAGCCCGAACAGCGCCTTCTAACTAAGGAATTAAAGCAGATAATGGTTAATAAAGAAGATGTTTTAGATCAAATTGATAAACTACATATAAATAAGTCACCAGGCCCAGATGGTATACACCCAAGAGTTATTAAGGAACCAAAGAATGAAGTTGCTGACCTCTTCACTAGAGTATGCAACTTGTCCCTTCAAACGGCCACGGTGCCAGAGGATTGGAGGATAGCCAATGTCACGCCAATCTTTAAAAAAGGGAGAAGGGGGGACCCTGAAAACTACAGGCCGGTCAGCCTAACGTCTGTTCCAGGTAAGATGGTGGAAAGCCTCATCAAAGATAAAATCCTAAAACACGTAGAGGAACAAGTACTGCTAAAGGAAAGTCAGCATGGCTTCTGTAAGGGTAGGTCTTGCCTCACGAACCTTTTGGAATTCTTTGAAAAGGTCAACAGGCACATGGATGTGGGTGAACCTGTGGATATCATATACCTGGATTTTCAGAAGGCGTTTGACACGGTCCCCCACCAAAGGCTGCTGAAGAAACTTCACAGTCAGGGAATAAGAGGGCAGGTCCTCTTAAGGATTCAGAATTGGTTAAGGGCCAGGAAACAGAGAGTGGGGATTAATGGGCAATTTTCACAGGGGAGAGAGGTGAAAAACGGAGTGCCCCAGGGATCTGTCTTGGGGCTGGTGCTTTTCAACTGGTTCATAAATGACCTGGAGACAGAGACAAACAGCGAGGTGGCCAAGTTTGGGATGACACAAAACTTTTCCGGGTGGTGAAGACCAGAAGGGATTGTGAAGAGCTCCAGAAAGATCTCTCCATGTTGGGGAAATGGGCGGCAAAATGGCAGATGCGTTTCAACGTAGACAAGTGTAAAGTGAAGCACATTAGGGCAAAAACCCAAAACTTTACCTATAGGCTTATGGGTTCTGAGCTGTCTGTGACAGCTCAAGAGAGAGATCTTGGGGTGCTGGTGGACAATTCAATGAAGGTATCGACTCAGTGTGTGGCAGCAATTAAGAAGGCCAATTCCACGTTTGGAGTAATTGAAAAAGGGGTTGAGAATAAAACAGCTAATATTATCATGCCATTGTACAAATCGATGGTAAGGCCGCACCTGGAATATTGTGTGCAGTTCTGGTCACCGCACCTCAAAAAGGACATAGTGGAACTGGAAAAGGTGCAGAAGAGAGCAACAAAAATGATTACGGGGCTGGGGCACCTCCCTTATGCAGCGAAAAACTGCAGCCTGGTGGGCCGCTGTGAGATACAGGAAGCTGGACTAGATGGGCCTTTGGCCTGATCCAGCAGGGCTCTTCTTATGTTCTTATGAATCCAATAACTCTTTTGATTAGCCAGGACCAGAGTGGATATTACAGAGTGTCCACAGAGTGGTTTAACTTGTCAACTATGTCCAAATAAATCTGGGGTGCAGAGACCTTTATCCAGTAAATATCTGAACACCACACTAAAATGAGTAAAAGCAAGCTTTAACTCCATTTTTTGTAGTTCTTATCATCAGCCCTTGTCTACCAGGATAGGTCAGGATTCAGTCCATTATCCTTGACTACTAGGTAGATGACTGGCAATGATGGTAAATATAGCTAAGGATCCACAACAGATGTACACTTGCACTGCCACAACACAGACAAAGGATAGCTGGTAAGACTGGAGTTAGCATTCGCTTTTTTTTTGAGGAAAACAAGCTCCAGTCCTATCAGTTGCTCTTTGTTGGTTTTATGACAGCTAATGGTGCCTTCCAATAGGACATGCTGCTAAAGTGGAAATTTTCTGTTTTCTAGATGATGCTAATTTCAATTTGGGGGGGGGCAGTGTTTGAGGCCCACACTGGGCATCCCTGAGGCATGGCCAAGAATATTCCCAGAACATTTGCAATCCTTTATTCAGCCTCTCTCCTAGCCTCCTGAGAAGGCCCAACCATTATGCTACCAGCTAGCAAAAGTACAATCCTGAAAATATGCGGATACTTCTTCTCTCTGAAAAGATCTGACTACCCATACCCTAGAACGACCTCTAGGGCAGGGTGAATTGAGGTGAAGGCAATTGAGAAGTTGGGGGCCTCTGTGGTCCTCTTTTAATAGTTCTTCTAGAACAGGACCACTACTCTTAAGCTACCTCCTTGTAGCTGCTCCATCACCAGCTACACATCTTAAAACAGGTGATATGGGAGGATGATGAGAGTCAAATCCAGTTCTGCTTTCAGCATCCTCCCACACCTGCTTGTTGGAAAAAGTGGCTGAGGGGTGGAGAAAGAAGGAGTCAGGTATGGTGGTACTGGGAACTGGGGTACATGCATGCTGGAAAATTTGGGTCTAGCTTCAGGCACCAGTCCAGCTTCTGTTGAAAGGGGAACCTATATAGGCTTTGTCTTGGGTGCTATATCCCCCTAGGAAAGGCTGTGAGGCCCCTCTTTTCCCTGCTTGATAATAACTCCACAACCCACGACAATTGTACTGCATTTGTGGAGCAGTGCCACAATACAAAACCAGTGAGTTCTCCCACTCCAGCCTCCCCCACATTTTTTAGAGAAAAAGGTACACACATTCGTGTTAAAACCAAATACATTTAAAATAAATGTTATGAGTAGAGTACCTCAGTAAATATAAAATGAACATTTTTTAACCTTTACCGCATTGCTTAGACAGATGTACTGTATTTTCATGGGGATTGTTCAAGGAAACAGGAATTCTGACTTAGAAATGAAATAGTCAATAAGTGGCGATGTTGTGTCTACCACAAACCTAGTACAGTCCTCATTTTCAGCCATCACGTGGCTGTCTTCTGCTCAAACTATGAGATCACACTATACGCACAATGCTGCTGATTTCCTTGCTTTGGGTAATTATCTTGGAGTTAGATTGGGCTGGCTGGCATAGCCAGAGAGAGGGTGGCGTAGTAAGTCCTGCAGGCACTGCAATGTACTGTGTAAGCAGCAGCCTCTCCCATTTGCTATCAGAGCCATTCTGGGCAGTGACAGTAAAATGCAGGTGCTCACCGATTGGCTCTGCGATTGGTGCCTGGAATGGCTCTGGCAGCGAATGGGAGGGGCCACTTATATGGTGCTTTGCAGTGCCTGCAACACTTACTACGTAGCCACCCACTCTGGCTACACTACTGCTAGCTGAGCACTGCTGATGGAAAGGGTGGTTTAAATTCCTTAACTTTTTAAGCTACCCCAACTCTGATGCAACCTGTAAAGTGAGTTAACAGAGTGTGCTGCGATGTGTCATGTGGAAAGGGAAAGAAAAGACTTCCTTCCAGCTGCTGCAAGTCACAGTCATTTTGAAGGGAAAGTTCTAACATTCCTACGGCTCTCGAAAATCAGTAAAGAATGTAGAAAAGCAAATGTACACTATGTACTGAGACTATGACATTGCAGGAGCAACTTCCTCTCAATGGAATGACTAAGACCCAGTTAAGGAGCACTATTTGCATGTTTTCTGAACTCTTTTGCAAGAGGTTGTACACTTGGTTTTGTAATTGTACACACTGGAGAAGGTTGCCCATTTGTTAAATTGACAACACATCCCAGAAAACATATTATTCTAGGGTTCGAGGATAGAGATGTTTTTTATGCTCTTTCACAGAGAAAACTTCATGTGGCAGAAGGCTCACATCCTGTCTGCACTAGAGTTTCTCAGTCCTGAGGGCCTAATGTTTGACTGTGCTATGTGTTCCTCAAACCAGCACTAACTGAGGGCGCAGTCCTAACCTGGAGTTAGGCCAGCAAAGTTTGGCTGGGACAAGGGTCACCATAAAGCATATAAAGCATATTTGGACCATTCTCGAAGTCAGGGAGGATGGCACAGGCCTCTGTGTTCACCTCTCTGACTCGGTGAGTGGTCCAAATGCACTAACTCCAAATGCACTAACAAATGCACTGTGCCAGCCTAACTCCAAGTTGGGATTGCTCCCTGAGAAACTCTAGTGCAGACAGGAATTGGATAGGATTTGGCCCTGGAAGAGCCCAATTATCACTTGGACTGCCTTTCAGCTGAGAGGTGTTCTGCAAAGTGATGCCTCAGCAGAAGCGGTGCTGGGAGAGCCCAGTTATAACACAAAAGCTTCTTTCTCTGATTTGTGTTATAACTGGGCTCTCCCAGAACCACCCTTTCAACAGCACTATTTCTGCCAAGGCTGGGAGGGAGAGACAGAAGAAGGCCTCAGAAGACAAGGTACACGATGGGGGAAGGGGCAGACCAGGACGGGTAAGAGAGGGAAGTGCTGGGAGAAGCCAATTGTCATGTGGACCACCCTTTCACAGCACCGCTTCTGCTGAGGCATCACTTTGCAGAACACCTCTCAGCTGAAAGGCAGTCCAAGTGATAATTGGGCTCTTCCAGGGCCAAATCCTATCCAATTTTCCTACCAATGGGGCGTGCGCTGCATCCTGCATTGCAGCGGTAGTCACAGAGGCCTCTTCAAGGTAAGGGAATGTTTGCTGAAAAGTTGGATAGGATTGGAGCCCCACTGTCATAAGTGGGCTTCTCCATATCTTGAAAATATGATCAAGATTTGCACATTTTCTCTTCTGTCATTTGCAGTTAATGAGTTCCTACATGAGGTAACATTCTTATTTCTGGCCATCACCTGCTGCGCGACATCACTTTTGGCCCTCAGCAGGCACCATGAATGCTATTCAGCCTGCTGCATGAAACAGGTTTGACACCCCTAACACAGCATATACCGGACAAACATGGTCTACTGTATACTGTACTAGAAATATGAGAAGTGGAATAACAAGCTTAACACTGAACTGGTTGAGATCCCCCCCCCACTTCAGCTTGTAACACTTAAAAAAAAAACACTTTAAAAGATATCTGGAGAATGTGTCATTAAAACGATTGCCTGTGGGCAAAGTCTTTTGTGTTCTTACCCAATTGGTCCTCTGCTTCCTCCAAACAGCTTCCTCCAAACATGTGTTCCCAAGACATTATGGACAATTCATGGTATTGTAAGGGTGCAACGTTTGGTGGTAGGTGTGCTTTGATTAACTCCATGATTCATATGGGGCAAAGGCCACCCTGGCCTACTGGGGACAGCTGAGGACCTCCTGACAACTGAGGCAGCAAGCCAAATGCCACCCCCCCTTACTCAGTAATGTGACAGATTCTACTTCTCCCATTGTTGAATACTCTAGCTCAGTTTTCTCCTCCCTCATTTCCTCTTCCTCTCTGTTCTCCTGTTCCTTTTCCACTTCAGGGAGTGGAAGGAGGAACCATTGAGAGCCCATATGATTCAATAGGACTTATTCCCCAGTGTGTGTGGGATTACAGCAGCTGCGATCCTATAAACACTGTCCAGAGAGGGGCAGCCCAATCCAGAACTGCCTGGCCGTCCATGCGAGCAGTGGCAGCCAAGCTGCTACCACTGCATCCCGCGGCAGCCAGGCAGCAGAAGGAGGCTCCGCGGGAGAAGGGGACATTCATCCCATTCCCCCTCAGTGAGGGCACAGGGCGGGTGATGGATCTCCTCACCTCTGTGCTGGCCAGGAGAGCGACGCAGAGGCGAGGGCTTCCATGTCAGGCCACGCAGCTCAACACAGAGGTCGGGATCTGGCAGCTGGAAAGTCGCAGCCGGACCCACCCCTGCTCCGCCCCACCCCTGCCCAGGGACTCCCTTCTGCCCTGCCCACAATTTCACAACACTGGCGAGGGGGAACCCTATCTCTCATCGGCGTCATGTCACCACCTCTAGGAGGCCAGCGGTGCCATACCACGGGCAGTAAGAACTTCCTGCCTGTGCTGCATGTGCCTTATGGCACGTTTACGACACCAGCTCGAGCAGTATGCTCGTACTGCTCGCACCTGAGGGCTCTGGATTGAGCCCTAAGTCCCAATTAGGTTTACTTCTGAGCAGACATGTCTAGGATTTCATTGGAAGAAATCTTCCCCCTTTTTTAAAAAAAGCTGGTTTTTTCCCCAGTGACTACAGGTTACTCCTGGAGAACAATGTCTATGTGGATCAAGAGGTCCATCGTGACAGATTGGAACATATCTAGTGTTTAAAACTGAAACATATGGAGGTCAGAATTTACATACAAATTCCAAACGCATTTTAATTTGGGTTCCTTTGGGGCACCAAAGCTAAAGCTGCTGTTTTTCAAGTCCATGTGCCTCAGCTCTTCTGTGTATGAGTTGTAATGTAAATGCTATGCGTGATGCAAGCATTTACAGCCAGGGTACTGCAAACTCCTGCATGAGCTCAAGTACATAAAAAGTCAACTGATCATGTATGCCTAGTATTTCCAAAGTGCTCAGCCTTCATTTATTGAGCATGCTGACTTCTCAGGAACAGTGAGAACTGCGAAATGCTCCATTTCTTTACGATTCTGGTCCTAATGTGGATGTTCTACTTGTGGATTGGATGTTTCAGAAAATGGTTTTAATTGCTTTAAAATCAGGTCTATAGTGCCTCTTGAACTACTATTACACAAGGTATAATATTCAATTAATAATAATAATAATAATAATAATAATAATAATAATAATAATAATGTTTTGGCTAGTTAAGTAAATAATGTAGCATCATTGTGTGTGCTGTATAACATCTATTCTTCCTTAACTATCATAAACTAAGAGCAGGGTTTGGAAGGGGGCACAGCAAAAGGAGCACACCCCATCCTACAAATAAAAATAAATGTGTTGGCACTGTCGGGCCAGAGGCGCCTGCCCTTGCAGTAGCCCACATTAGGGCGTTGCGAGAGGTAGCTTTAGAGATAGGCAAGGAGGTTCCTTCACCCACTGGTCCTCCTCCCTTCCAGCAGCCTTGATTGGGTTCACTGGCTGGCCAGCCTCCTCCAGACTGCCCTCATCACCAGCCTGCCTGTGGTTTATATAGAGCTTCACTGCCCTCTTGCTCCACCTCTTCTTCCCAGCCAGGCTGCACAAGCCTGGGCTGACGACCCTCCAGGTCCATGATCCTGCCAGCACTTACCACCCTGCCTTCTCTGGCAACTGCAGCCAGGGGCCTTCTTTCACCTGCTCCTGGCCTCCCCAGGCCAGGTGGACTTCTCCCTCGATTGCAACAGGATTGGCCCGACCACAATCGAGGGGGAAGGGCTGCCGTCCACTGCGGCATTGCCACATGCATCTCATGGCCTGACCCATCAATAAGGAAGGGAGGCCGTGGGCTGCTGCTGCAGTCCCCATGGGAGAGTGTGCTCGCCGGGATCCTGGCCGCCTTGTGCCTGCCTGGTGAGCAGAGCCCCAGACCAAATCCCGGAGAAAATGCAAACAAAACAGAAACTCCTTCCAGGCTTTATACTGATACCAGCAATCTGTTTCCCCCTGTGACAATGTGACAAGTTTAGAAAAGGCAAGAAGGCTGTTAGGAAAAAATGCTACATTTCCACACAACTGTATGGAACTCAACTACATACATTTCTGCACGTACAGGCCATCATATAGTTCTGACCATGCTAATTTGAGGCTTATTGAAATTAGTGTTCCTTAAAATTCTCGTTATATAGCTGGTCTTCTTTGAATGTTTATGACAACTATCATATGTATTTTTCTACCTACAGGGGATTGGATATATAGAATAATCTGAGTGGTGAACTATTGTGGAAGTGCTTTCATCCTATGTTATATTGTTATTGTCATGTCCGACTCTTCGCGACCCCATGGACCACAGCACGCCAGGCCTCTATCTTCCACTAGCTGCTGGAATTCACCCAAGTTCATGTTCATCGCTTCGGTGACACTATCTAACCATCCTCTGCCTCCCCCTTCTCCTTTTGCCTTCCATCTTTCCCAGCATGAGGGTCTTTTCTCAAGAGTCCTCTCTTCTCATGAGGTAGCCAAAGTATTTGAGCTTCAGCTTCAGGATTTGTCCTTCCAGGGAGCAATCAGGCTTGATAGATATACTAATAGATATACTTTGGGCAATCCAATCCTAACCCTGTATTGGAACAGGGAGGCCAGCCATTCCCCTTACCCTGAGTAATGCCCCAGCAGTCCCTATAGGGCTACATGGAGGTGTACCAACAATTTTTGAGCCACCCATGTAGGGCCGACCAGGCCAGGACCAGGGGTTCGGATCCCATCTAAGTGCCAGAGGCCGGCCCCACCTCTGGGCCAGTCCGCCCAAGAACTTGGGAATTCTGCATTAGCACTTCCAAACTCTGAAATCCTACAATCTAAATTCAGCAGTTAGAATACATTTTATACATGTATTTATAGGTGTACCTGCATAAATGTGCTCACTATGTGCTGAGTTGCCCGAAGGATCCGTGCCCCAAGGATCCATCTTGGGACCTGTGCTTTTCAACTTGTTGATAAATGACCTGGAGACAGGGATAAGCAGTGAGGTGGCCAAGTTTGCGGATGACGCTAAACTTTTCCGAGTGGTGAAAACCAAAGGGATTGTGAAGAGCTCCAGAAAAATCTCTCCGAACTGGGGGAATGGGCAGCAAAATGGCAGATGCATTTCAAGTGACAAGACAAGGGCAAAGTGATGCACATTGGGGCAAAAAATCAAAACTTCACATATAGGCTAACAGGATCTGAGCTTTAGTTCTGGTCGCCACACCACAAAAAAGATATAGGGGAACAAGAGAAGGTGCAGAAGAGAGCGACCAAAATGATTAAAGGGCTGGGGCACCTCCCGTATGAGGAAAGGCTACAGCATTTGGAGCTCTTCGGCCTAGAAAAAAGGCGCCTGAGGGGGGACTTGATTGAGACATACAAAATTATGCACGGGATGGATAAAGTGGACCGAGGGAGGTTCTTTTCCTTCTCTCTCAATACCAGAACCAGGGGACATCCTGGTATTACCAGAACCAGGGGACATCCAGAACCAGGGGAAATTGAGTATTGGGAGAGTGAGAACAGATAAAAGGAAATACTTTTTTACCCAGCGGGTAATTAATCTGTGGAACTTCTTGCCACAGGAGGTGGTGATGGTATCTGACCTAGATGCTTTTAACAGGGGACTGGACAGGCTATAGGCCATGATGGTTAGTGCAACCTCCTTACTTTAGAGTTAGGCTACCTTGGAGTGCCAGATGCAGGGGAGTGGCAACGAGATGCATATAACTAGTTGTCTTGTGTGTTCCCTGGGGCATCTGGTGGACCGCTGTGAGATGCAGGAAGCTGGGCTAGATGGGCCTTTGGCCTGATCCAGTGGGGCTCTTATGAGTTTAGCTCCTTTTAAAGTTTCATTGCTCTTTCAGCATTGCTGGGCCAGGAACAGTAAAGAGGTTGTTGCGCAGCATCAGCACAGTGACAGATATTGTGGCCCCATAAATCTGCCCTTATATGCAAATGTTTCAAGTCACCTCATGGGTAGTGTCAGACTCTGCCATATGACATGGGGAAGTATAAAAAAAAACCTAGGCTGACAGTAGACTTTCTTCCTTTCCAGACTTCTAATTGTGTTTTCCTCATCCTGGGCACATTAAGGCCTTTGGGTGTTCCATGTTTTCATAAATGCAGCACTGCCTGGTACCTTCCTTTGCTTCAGGCATCACATTTCCTGCTCTCATCTTGCCCGAAGCAAGGAAAACAGGGCCTCAATGGACGGATATGGATGGCAGGCTGAGCGATGCAAGTCTAGGGAAGAAATGAAAATATGTGTCTCCCGATTTTTTTCTCCCCACAGTAAATGTATTTGCATGTGGTTGTCAGCGATGCTATCACTAACTATCTTGCCATGTTGGTGGCTGCCATGTCTGTTTGCCTCATTTGCTAATTTCCTACCAGGAATCCAGCCCTCCCTGAAGCTTATGCAACTTGCATTTGTGTAGCAGCTGGAACAGATGGGCAAGAGTCTTCTAGGTCAGGGGTGGAGCTAACAGACATAACCACAGATATCAGCACCACCCTTTGATCTGGAAGTCTCATATCCTTCTATGGAAGCTCTTTGTAGCCAGTTATCAAAACCCTGATGCAGGAAAGGTGAATCTTTAGTCAAAATGCAAAGCAATGAACACAGTTTCACTTCATCATGGAAGAATGACGTATTAGATAGATGCTGTTCTGAACCGTGGAGTCTCATGGGGGGGGGAGACAAAGTGGGATGTCAACATTAATTTGGCTACTTACGACTATGTCCCTGTAAAAAATAAATCACAAGTCAGCCTTAAAATACTCACATATCTCATCCCTGATGACTGACAGAGTAGAACAGAAAAGTAGGGGTAGATGAGCTCAGTATGCTATGTTTAATGTAGAAAGTGCGGCATGGCTAAATATGCTCCATTCTTAGCAGGATACCAAAGATAGACTGGAGACAGACCTAGCTGTGGGGCAAGACAAGCTGGTTGTCATTTGAGATGTCTCTCCTGGAAAAGCTGCCACTGAGCCGGGGAAGAGCGGGTGTTCTCATTTGCTAGCCCTGTATGACACCAAACTGACACCTGGGGTAGTGGTAAGGAGAGGCAACTTTCAGGTGGAGGGTGATGTACACTCATGCTCTTGACTCTTTCAACTGGACTGTGTTCTTTCATGTACAGCCATGCCCCGGTATCCGCTGGGGTCCGTTCCAGACTCCCCCCCATAGACACTTGAAACCTTGGATACCGGGGACGCCTTTTTAAAGATAGGGGAACACCAGCAGTTTTGCTGCAACAAGGTTAAAAAAAGAGATTTGGTTAATGTTCCCCTATTTTTTAACATGGGGATGTGGTGGCGCAGCGGGTTAAACTTCTGAGTTGCGAGCTTGCTGACTGGAATGTTGGCAGTTCAAGACCGCGTGACAGTGAGCTCCCATTGCTTGTCCTAGCTCCTGCCAACCTAGCAGTTCAAAAGCACTTAAGAATACGAGCAGAGAATTAGGTACCACTTCAGTGGGAAGGTAATGGCATTCCGTGCACTACGGCGTATAGTCATGTTGGCCACATGACCACGGAAGCTTGTCCTCGGATGGACAAACGCCAGCACTTTGGCTTAGAAACGGAGATGAGCACCGCCCCCTACAGTTGGTCATGACTAGACCATTTGGTCGTGGGGAAACCTTTACCTTTTTCAAATTTTTTTAAATAGGTGTTCCAATACCCATAGTATCTGTGGATAACTGAAACAGCAGATACTGAATCAGTGGATGCCGGGGCATGCCTGTAATCTACTTAGGTTCTACTATGTCTAACGTCCATGTAAAAAGGAGCATGGATTATGAAAGGGGTGTGGATTGCCAGTATCTGGAGAACAGAGCTTGGACTGTACCCATAAGCTGGCTACGTAAACACTTTGGAGTAAATGCCCACATTCTTGATTCCCCTTTTCCTTACCTTGTGAAACCTGAGAGTTTATTTGAAGCAGGAGAAGCCAGGAGCACTTTTAGTTTCCGTTTTAAACATGGAGGGGGGGGCTCCAAAAAGATTTTTCGACATTCTGATACAGTTTGTTTAGAAGTACAGTAGATCAGAGAATTAGGGGGCTGCGTTGTAAGTTATCCTTCCACTTCCACAAAGGGACAGGCAGCCTAATCCTATTGAAATTTTACCATACCAATGCAGTGGGAGCTGTGCACTCATCCTGTGTCCCATGGGGGAGTTTTGTAGTCTGGAATCCTCCTTGAGATAAGGGGACATTTATCCTTTGCTCCAGAAAAAGTCCCAGCCGTGAAAATTGCTCTGCTTGGACCGGTGCCTGTTCAATTGCCAGTGTAAGAGAATGGATCAGTGTTAATGAATCTGACCTGGGAAGGGGGGGGGGTAGGACATGTCAGTGCCACCGATCCAGGACTTGATCCATGATGGGACGGGGAGGAAGGCAGATCAGGCCTGGGAGGACCAGCTTCAGCAGCACAAGCTCAATCCCAACCCCATTCCCAGGCTTTTTCTGCCTGCATGAAGCAACACAGACTTGCACCAGCAATTGAGCTGGCACAGGTCCGAGTTGCCCCATGGTGGCTCCTGAGGCTTACCATGGGGCAAGGGGACAAATGTCCCCCTACCGGAGGAGACCTCCAGCAGCCAAAAATACCCTGTGGGATGCAGCAACAGTCACGCTAGGAGAAAGTGAGGGAACAAATTATTTAAATGAATATATGCCTTCTTGCCAATTGCAAAAATACCCAGAAGTCACGAGGGAGAAGGGATCCCTTCAACTCTGTTATGGAGTAGTGTGTGAACTGCAATCCAACCAACATCTGAAAGATATGCCAAGCAAATGACATTTATAAATTTAAAAAGCTATGAAAGGCAGAATGAAAAAGAAGCAAGGAAGCAAAGAAAAGAAAAAACACAGAAACTTCAGCCCAGTTCTTTTTAAAGCACAACTGGTATATTTTTAGGCTCAGTGGTCTTCTGACCACTAATATGAACCTTCTGCTTGTTTGGGGATGGGCTGACATTCTTGGTAAATGACATTACTGCTGTGTTTCAGCTGCTTTCAGCAGTTCTTGAAAAATGTGTGTCTATTTCCCCCCCCTACTTTCTGCTTTCCTAACCCACAATTGTATCAGTAATATGTTTTTGTTACCTCTCTCTCTCTCTCTCTCTCTCTCTCTCTCTCTCTCTCTCTGTGTGTGTGTGTGTGTGTGTGTGTGTGTGTGTGTGTTTTCCCCTGACTGACAGTGCCAAATATCCTGGAACAGAGGTTCAACATTCCATTACTGTTAAATTATTTGAGCCAGAACTGCCAAATACTGTAAATAGATATACAAACTTCATGGAGATTCAGTGGCCATTGCAATCCTAATATTGTAGACTTTATCTCCCCCTTTCCCTGTGTCTCCATTTTTAAAGGAGCCTGCAATCACTCAAGGACCTGCTCACTTTTATGCATTAATGGTGCCTAGAGGCTAACAGGCCTGGCCTATATCCAGTATAGGTTAGGAGTGGGCTTGGGCACAACTTGGAGTAAGCGGATTTCAGTCCTCTCATCTTTTGAAACTTAGGGGAATATTCACCTGCACTTCCCAAATACTTATTTTAGAGCCAAACCACATGTATTAAGCACAGGTTGGCTCATATGAGTTAACATATGCAGTCAGCCCCCCCCCCGGTTGGATTGGGATAATAGCGTGAAAGGAAGCGTCTTTAAATTTGTCCTCATTGTGGCTCAGGTGGGCATGAATTCTGAGAAGGCAGCTCCCATTTGTGTCAGGGCAGTGGCACAAAACTCAAGGAGACCCCAATGCCTGAGAGAGCACGGAAAGGACCACTGAGGCCCATCTCTCTAATGTGTCCAGCCTCATGGTATGATACTTCCACCCAGCACAGGCTGCTCTGGAGACGGGGAGCAAGTCGAGGCTAAGATGAGTGATTGTGTAACGTTGCAAATGGACACTCACGCTGTGCCCAAGAGGCAGTTGCACTTCTGATATAGGCGGGGAGGACGCACAATGTTGGAAATGACTTTTCTTTCCACCTGAACTAGATATGTTGAAGTAAAGAATGAATGTGGGGGAGCTATGGGGATTTTTTAGATTAACACAGATCAGCAGGAGCACAGAAGTAGCAAAAATGACTCATAGAGTCTCCAGTACGATTCCTCCAAGTAGAGTTAATCCATATACAGAAAGCACAGCATAAACTGCTTGGATGCAGCAATTGTTCCCTTGTTAGCTCAGAAGCGAGAGGAAACTGCCATCCCTCTCTTACATTCCCTGACTCGCTTTTTAATCAAACTTCTTTTTTCTTTCTTACACTCCCTTTTCTCTTCAACAGTCATGGGACAGAAGGACCCCAGTCACAAAACATGCCATGGCACTTGAAATCAATGGGACAAATGAGTCACAACTAACAAGTCCCATTCATTCACCAGTGAGGTGAGCCACACGTTGGGGACCTTGTTTACACAAGCAAGATTCAAGATTGTTATCCCACTACTGTTAGTCTAGTGATCGCCCAATCCTATGGGGCCTGTGTGACAGCAGATCTCGCGATTTGCTGTTGTAGAGGCTACAGCAGTGCTGAAAATTGGGGTGCTGCTACCATTCATGGTGTTCTGAGATCCCTCCCGCACTGATTTCCAGCCTCACTTCTATTTCCAAGCCATGGCTTGCTGTCTCCGTTAATGTCTTCCCATTCCACACACACACACACACACCCATACTCCCTGTATGTTGCCCAGCCCTGACTGAAGGAGCTTCAGACTTTTCTTGCTCCCAGGCTCCTTGTGGGCTGGCTCTCCCCGGCTTCCATATGCCTTTTTATTTAGGGGATTTTCCAGGGTTCCCCCCATAGGAGGTTTCCCCAGTTCCTCATCTTTTATGTAGTTTTTAATGTATCTTTTATGTAGGAGATTTCCAGGGTTCCCCAGTAAGGTTTGCCTTGTATCATGGTTCCCACCGTTTATTTTTCTAGACATATTTGCTTACACAAGGGGGGATTTGAGCCTGCACCCCCTGAATCTCAAACTAGCTCTACATCTAGCCGTATTTACCTACTGGGCCATTCAAGCCATTGTGAATACCTGAGCAAAGAGAGAGGATATCGTCAGCAAAAGGAGGAGAGTTCAACAGAAGATAGCCATAACGAGGCAGGACATCTGCCTAATTTGTTTAAAGTAGGCTTGATTTCACCACATAATGGATTGTTCTCCCTACTTAACAAAGCATTCCCCCCACTTTTGATTATAACAAGTTTTATAATCTTTGTTCAGTTTGTTTAATGATACATTGGTTAATTATTAATTAAATTCCATTTCTCTGCATGGGGGCAGCAAATTTTCCTGTGATCCCAGGCAGCACATGGCCTGGGTACCCCACTGAGGGCGCAGTTCTAACCTGGAGTTAGGCTGGCACTTTAGGCCAGCGAAGTTAGGATTGCGCTCTGAATATTGCCATTTGGTAGATCTTAAAAGTTCCTGCTGTATTTAATAGTCATCCTGAGAGAGCAATCCTAAACTGGAGTTAGGCTGGCATAAACTAAGCCAGCAAAGTTTGGCCAGCACAAGGGCCACCATAAAGTGTGTTTGGACTACTCTTGGAGTCAGGGAGGATGGCTCACATCTGTGGTGGTCCAAACATAGTTTACGGTGTCCCTTGTGCTGGCCAAACTTTGCTGGCTTAGTTTATGCTGGCCTAACTCAGTTTAGGATTGTGTCCTGAATCACAGTGTATCCTGCTGAAAATCAATGCCATGTTACATGTACTTATAGATCTCATCTTATACAGGTATCTGGCCAATTATAGAACTGTATAGAACAATTATAGAACTGTCTCTGCAATTATAGAACTGTATCAAAGGTCTCTCAGATCATTCTTCACAGTCCAGAATACCCTGTTAGGGCAGATTCTTAGCAGCACCCACATCATTGCCTAGAGCAGATGCTAAGCTTGCCTCCAGAAGGAAGAAGTACATGGAAGTACCACTTGTACAAAGTAATATCTCTGCCTGGAAGTGAGTCATGCGTCCTCTCTGATTTGCACAATCAGGGCACCTCAAAAAAGAGCTGCCACAGTCTCAGAAATTATGGTGGCTGTAATGATGGTACAAACCTTACTTGAAGAAACCAAATCAGCACATCTGAATGAACACAGCAGTAGTACCCCAAAAGCACTTCTAAGGCACTTGTGTGTGGGCCATGGGCTAGTGTGAATCAGCCCCAAATCATTCCTTCCTGACTCAAGCTTAATACTAGAGACCACACAAAGGCAGCACACAAAGCATGAATACACGAAAGAGTATAATTGATTTATACTAGGCCGTAATCTTAACCCTGAGCTGGCAGGCCAACAGGCCTGCCCCATTCTCGCCTGGGTGGGGTGGCTGCCTATAGCACAACCTGGGGCAAGGGGAATTGATTTGCCTTCCCCTGGCTAACTCCCAGTGGCCCAAATGGAGCTACTTGGGTCTGTGTTGCCAAAATCGTCTACCCTCCTCTGAAGTCAGTGCAAACACACTTTATGGCACGTTTGCAACCATACTGGGCCGGCACAAGGGACTTATGCCTAAGGCCTATTGAGTGGTCTGGATTGTGCTCCTAGGAATATTCTTCAGTGAACTCGGTTTTCACTCTGCAGCAAGGGCTCCTGAACTACAGAGATTCTAGCTACTTAACATAAATGAAAGGAATGGTGTAAATATACTGTACTTTTTCCAGTAAAATATGCATGCATTTTCAATATAGAAATGGCAGAAAAATAAAATGAAAGCAGCAATAATATCAAGGGCCCAATCCCGATAAAGCCGTGCCAATGGGGTGTGCTCTCCATCCTGCTATTGCGGGGGGGGGGGAGTCATGGAGGCTTCCTCAAGGTAAGAGAATGTTTGTTCCCTTACCTCTGGGCAGCAGTGCAGCTGCATCAATGCTGGAAAGTTGATTAAGATTGGGCCCTTCGTATGCTTTCATATTTCAGTGTGCTGACAGTGTGAACATACAAGATTTTGAAACCTCTCTACATACGCAGAGCGTAAGAGCAAAATTATGCTCATCTTTTCCACAATACAGCATTGTTGCCAGTATTGTGATACAGTCATCTCTTCCAAATTGGTACATTTGCTAATTAGCTTGTACAGTTTGTGTTTTGGAAAATTGCCACCTTCCACCAAGTTCATTTCATAACATTCACACGGGTTTTCTTAGTTTCGGAGTTTTCTGTGTGTTTTATGCTGGTAATGTGATTGAAATATGCTGATGATTCATTCTAAGTCCACAGAACTGCTGTCGCTGGTTAGAACATAGTTTTCGTTGCCCAAACTGCTATCTGTTTTGTCCTTCCTCATCATTTCTGGACACAGATGATTCATGCGCCTCTTTTATTTACAGTTTCAGAAACTGCTTGGGCCTTTCATAAACTGTCACTTCTTCCTCCTTTTCATGAAATAAAAAAAACTTCAACTCAGAGGGAAGAAAACTAGTTGTGCTTTGAGATAAAATAATTGGAAGAGGACAAGAACGGAATGAGCAGATCAGAACCAAGAGAGTAATCTTCTGACTACTACAGGGAAAATTTTCACTCATGAGGTTTGTACCAACTTCAAGCCCCTCTCACGCTTTTTGTGGCAGCCTGATAGCTGCTTGTGTGGGAAGGGAAAACAAAAGAGAGCCATTTGTAAAACAGCAAACTATATTTCATGGGGGAAAACATCCAGTCCCTAGCATTCAGGATTTTAAGATAGATACTGTATGAAACATTTGTACCTCTTGTAGCCTACATATAAAATCTGTTTGCACTAAAGAATAAAAGACCACTTGCACATATCAGAAAGAGGGGTCAAAGGAACTTCATGCTCAAAATTCTGGAGACAAGACATTGTATAGTTAGAGTCCAACTCCAGGCAGTCTGTCTGTCTGTCTCAGGGGCGTAACTAGGGTGTGGCAGGGGGTGGCATGAGCCATGGGCGCCATCTTGCAGGGGGCGCCATTCGCATGGCGCCCGCCCCCCCAAAATGGTGCCCACGGCCCTCCTGCTCCCTGCGCCGCATTCTCCTCGCTCCGGCTGGCCTTAAAGAGCCAGCCGGAGCGAGGAGAACACGCTGCCACCCGGCGCCCCCTCCCACTTCTCAAGGGGGGGCGGGGCGCTGGGCGGCACCGCATTCTGTTTGCTCCTGCTGGCCCTTTAAGGCCAACGGCAGCGAACAGAACACGGCGCCCCCACCACGTTCTGTTCGCTGCCGCTGGCCTTAAAGGGCCGGCAGCAGCAAACAGAACACGCCTCTTAAAAGGGGCGAGGCACTATGTCATGACATCATGATGTGACGTCATGACGTTGCGTGCCCCTAGGGGCGCATTTTCATTGGGCGCCATGGGCGCCCTTTCAAATAGGTTCGCCCCTGGTCTGTCTGGAAAAATTTATCATGCCCTGCCTTTCCAGAACTCATATCGGCTAACAATTCACTAAAAATAAGAGTGCAATCCTAACCTGGGGTTAGGCCGGCACAGTTTGGCCGGCACAAGGGCCACCATAAAGTATGTTTGGACCACGCTTGGAGTCAACTAGACCAACACCCAGACTTGCACCATCCTCCCTGACTCTGAGAGTGGTCCAAGCACACTTTACGGTGGCCCTTGTGCCGGTCAAACTTTGCTGGCTTAACTCTGCCAGCCTAACTCCAGGTTAGGATTGCACCCTAAATCACATGACACAATTTAAAGCAGGGAAATCTCTATCACAGCAGCAACATTATGAATAACCATGTCAGTTAAAATGGCAGCTAAAGACGTGGTACCCCAATATCCAAGAGCAACAAGGGTTGGCCAGATGGGGCACAGGCCATGGACACCACGCATCAGAGGGCCTACCAAGCTGGACTGACTCCTGAACCTAAGTACTTGTGGAAGTGGAAGCACACTATCAGGTGGCTGGATAGGGGTTGCTCCGAGGGGTCCCCAGCAGTCTGGCATTAGGGCTGAAACCAAAGAGATTAGTTACTGTCTCTTGTGCAGTGCTTCAGCTGGTTAAGGCAGTGGGGTCAGGGAAGTGCTGGAAAAGAAAATTAGATTTTTTTTTCCTGTTTTCTGACATTTACAGTATATGCAGTGGTGGAATCTAAATGATTTAAGAACAGGAACTATAACTGGGACTCACTTTTGATTGGCACGTGTCAGGATCTGCCCACCAGAAGTGACGTCATAAGCCGGAAGTGATGTCGGGGCAGGAAGTGACATCCAGAGCATGTTAAGGAGGCCTGAGATCATGGTAAACTGGGGGTTTGAGCGAGGCCGGGTCCGTCCTGTGCATCAAGGAAATAAAGGGGATGCAGAACAAGTCCAACAGGTGGCTCACAAAAGAAAAACGAGAATCCAAAATGCAAGGGGGGGGGAAGAGATCGGGTTAAGTGGACAATGAACTGGAAGGAAGACAGGACGACAAGTGCCTGGGGGCTGAGTTAGCAAAGGGCAGGCAGAAGGCAAGTGAGCCTAGGGCGCATCATGTCGCAAGTCGGGGGGAGTGGAGAAGGGGAAGAGAAGCGACCTCGGAGTCCGTCGCGCACTCGCTTACCTGGCCAAGTTTGCACTCCTGTAAGCCAGGACAGAAACAGCATGGCAAATCCTCTTCGCAGAGCACAGCCAGCCTAGCCCAGCCCGGCCGCTCCCAGCAGCAGGGCTCTTTCCGCCTGCTCTCCACGCTTGTAGAACTGCTACTGCTGCTGCTCTTCCCTGCCGCTGCACAAGGTCATCCAGCGGGAGGGGGGAGAGGGGGGAAGCCATGCCGCAGACCCAGCGCTGGCCTGGCCTCCGTCCCGGTCCCGGTTCTTAGAGTGGCGGGAGGGGTGAAGCCATGCCGCGGCCCACTAGCCTCTGGAGGCTTTACAAGCCAGCAATGAGTGAAGTGGGCGGAGTCAGCCCTAATTTCAACAACCGGAACCCCGTACAAACCATGCACATACTCACTAATTTGAGTTGCCAGAATTGCTGACTCATTGTGAGTCAGAGTGAGAGTTAATGACAAGTGTCAGTCGATTCAGATGATAGTCAGGCCAAAAACGTCAAAACTCAAGTTAAAATCCAAGTCTCAGCTCTTTTTTCCCCCCAACACTGGCTGTAAGTCTTCACACACTGACTCTGCAATCTGGCTTTGTACATTCCCTTGTCTCTGGATGATTTCTCCAAAAACGTATTGAAGCAAACTCCCTCCTGATACCTGGCCTCTATCTAACTGCCTAGTTTTGATGTTTCCTATGGAGAAATGAAAAAATGTTCAGAGCTAGTTCCAGGATCTATGTAATGTTTGGAATATGAGTTGGCCAAACCCTGCTATGAAAGGAGAATCTTTGATGGAATTCCACTCAGCCAGATCTTTCTTATGATTTCATCACTTACTCATTCCCGTTGGGGAATTATTTGTCGAAGTACAGGAGAACAACAGAAGACATGAACATTTGAAAAATTTACTCACAACAACAAAAAACCCATATAAGGGTGATTTTTTGGAGTAGGTTTAAATCCAGTGTTACTGGTCTTTTATAAAACTAACAGCATAATCCTATGCCGTAGCACCACTACAAGGTATAGCTGTGCCAAAATGGCTGCCACGGTATCTTGTGGGGCAGCCCCTGGAGTCTCCTTAGAGTAAGAGAACATTTGTTCCTTACCCCGTGAAGCACTCTGCTGACCCCAATGGCTCTCCTCGAATCAGTGCCAGCTCCTGAGCTGGCTCAGGAGGCCCATATCAGGCTCTGCGGCTCTGGTGGGGGCAGTCCCCACCCGCTTCTGGGCCTGATCCTCACCTCACTCCACCCTCTCCCACCCAGTTCTGCCCCATCCCTGCTATCCGTCCACATTTGCCCATCCTGGAAAGCCTCCCTGCCTTCTGATGGGGATACTACCTGGTGCTCCTCAGACACGTCTTCCCAGCATTGAGGCTCAGCAACAACTGGTGCTGGCCTCTCCACTGGTGCTGGGTCTCTCCCATTGGCGGGAAAGTGTCTTACAGCATTTTTACAACATTCAGCACCGATGGTGTGAGGCACTGCCAGGACTGAAGGGATAGGATCAGGCCCTAAGTGAAGGCATGTTCGCTCAATATATACATAGTAGAGATGATGATGATGATGATGATGATGATTTATATATCACTTTTCAATTAAAAATAAGTTCACAATGGTTTACAGAGAAAATCAAATAACTAAATAGCTCCCTGCCCCAAAAGGGTTCACAATCTAAAAAAAAAAGTTGAGAGACAATGTGTGTCTTCTCTGTGGTACTCATTCTTTACATTCCCGTAATTTGTGGCGAAGTCCAAACCACTGATAACATTGTCATTTATACTATTCTGCGGAGAGACACCATGGCATATTGTAACATGTGTGTTCAATTAAAGGTTAGACGTCACTGAGTACAGTTGCATAGAATGACACTGAGCTGAACTGTGTGAACCATCCCGAAGAGATAAGGTGTCAATAAAAGAGCAGTAAGGCCGAATGGAAAAATATTGCTAGTATATCACATGGGCAAAGAATGGTGTCAAGACATACTTCATAGGGAGGTACTCCCCTGTTTCAGTACATACAGCATCACAATATATGAGTCAGTCATGTCCATATACACATTGCGATGTACTTCGGGAACTGACACTGTGGGACAAGGTTTGACTTTCCACAGCCTAAGGGCTTTCAGATTAGAACAGTCAAGCATTGTTCCTTTTTTTATGAGTAATGCTATATTTTCACTAGCCTCTCACTGTGAAACAGAAGCATCACCTCACACTGTCACATGGGAGCGTCATACCCTACTGCAAGCATGATAAGGTTGTTACTCCTCAGGGAAAATGAATAAGTGTTTCTGTGTTTGGGGATACCTTTCTACACAGACAATCAGAAAGCATTTCCAAGTCATGGTTCTATGGAAACACTTTGTCATATTCTCTGAAAACATGAATTAAGTCCCGGTCCATATGTGGGGCACATGGCTTTCTCTTAGAAATCACATTTTTACATCCAAACCTTAAATCAGATCCTAGAACAAAAAGTTAAACCTACAGTGCCTAGAAATAGATTAGAAGGTTTCTTTTTCAAATTTGCTCTGGCATGAACAGCTTTCAGATATGACATAAAAAGCCAGACAGAAGCTCACATGCACTTTTTAGTTTCATGAATGAAAGTCGCTATTAGATCCTCTTGTATCACTTTACATATAATATCAATTATAAAGAATTCAAAACACAGGACAGTTTGTTTACTGCTATTAATTGCTGTTATGCTTTCACTTCTGCCATCCCAGCAACTAGATGATCATTCTAGACCCAACAGAATAAACCAGAAGTGGGCCTCTCTCTCTCTCTCTCTGAGATGAAAGATAAGACCAAGTTTTAAAAACTGGCAAATATTATTGTGGCTGCTTGTATTTTAGACTGATAAAGAAAGAAAGAAAGAAAGAAAGAAAGAAAGAAAGAAAGAAAGAAAGAAAGAAAGAAAGAAAGAAAGAAAGA
>JAJKFI010000005.1:28727513-28739266 GCA_029204185.1 Lerista edwardsae
TGGATATTATTATTATTATTATTATTATTATTATTATTAATAATAATAATAATAATAATAATAATAATAATAATAATAATAATAATAATAATAATAATAATAATAGGATTTATATCCCGCCTGTTTGCCCGAAGGCACCCAAGGCGGCATTACAATAAAAGAAACAATAAAAACAAAATTTAACATTAAAAAAGAATTTCAAAACAATGTTAAAATACAATTTAAAAATTTAAAAAACAACAAGCAACAAGCCCCGTGGATCATAAGATTAATCAAGATATAGCCTGTCAACAGTTAAAAGCTTTTTGAAATAAAAAGATCTTCAGCCCCCACCGAAATGTTAACAAAGAGGGAGCAGTTCTCAATTCGAAATGGATAAAGGCCATTCAAGTAAAGGGGACGTCTAGCTTGAGGTTATCGATGAATGTCACTTGTTCAATAAGTAAATCACCTTTTATGTTAGCCAGTGTATAGGCTTTCCATGATCGGTTAATCATTAAATAGTCAAAAAAACAACCCATGGCTTATTTTCCTTTCAAAAATAAAAAAGCCATGGAGCAGTGGGCCTGCCCCCCACTTGATTTTTGATTCGCACAGAAAAGATGAGGCATCCAAAATGAACAGTTATTGTAGCTATGAAATCATAGTGAGGTTGCTGGAAAATGAGTCTCCGGCCCCATGAGTATGACAAAAGAACTACTCTCATGTGGTTGTCAGGTCACCAAAGCCTGGTTAATAATAGGACACTTTGCAAGAACGATCCTTACAAGGAACTATGAAGCCAACAGTTCCTTGGTCGTCCATCTTTTCAAAGCAATTTGAAACTCATTGTAGGTATTTGTTTAGGTGTAAATAATCTGAGCGGCGAACCTATCATAGAAGCATACTCACTGTATGTTATTTGGACTTACAATTTTCTCTGATCAAGATCGGGAAAACCTTTTGTTTACAGGAGAAGTCACCAAAGGACACCAGCAGGCTAAAGATGGATGCTGTTACTAACCCATCAACCAAAACCATAACTGATGATGTTCCTAAACTCTACCCCAGAGTTATTCAAACTGTGAGTTGGGACCCACTTGGTAGGTTGCAACCTGATGCCAGATGGGTCGCGAAAAGCTGGGAGCAGCCATCTTGGAAACAGCAGACCTGACTCTTGCTATATTCCTTTTGTAAATGTTAACAGTTTGAATTTCCAAGTGCGTTTTTTTTAAATTGTTTTTAGTTCACCGTTTTTACACAATATTTTGTCCTAATCTTGCTTTCTGACATAGATATTTCATGGTTGTATAATTGCTGCAGTCCAAAAATGCCAATTTGCATTTCAGGACTGTCATTTTATTATGTTACAATGACAACACTTCCTGCCTGATGATGTCACTTCCAGCTATGACATCACTTCGGGTGGGTCTCAACACAAGTGCCATTCTAAGAAGTGGGTCCCAGTCTAAAAAGTTTGAATACCACTGCTCTACCCTTTTTGAAGCAGTTTTTCAAAATTCTGAAAAATCATTTTCAAAAGTGGGTGAATGTACATTTACAGCCCAATCCAAACCCTGGCTTGAGCAGGTGTAGACCTCCCTGCCCTGGCTGATTCCTGGGCTGGTATGGAGGTCTGCACTGGCTCAGCTGGGATGGACTGAGACCCTGTACCAGTGGTGCAATTCAAATGAATTAACAACTGGTTCTGTGACGTCATAGCCAGAGCCAAAAAAAACCCCGAAGCCAGCCAAGGTCAGCAAGTGGGGAGGGCCCGGCCATTTAACAACCAGTTCTATAAAACCTGGGCGAACCCCCTGAATCCCACCACTGCCCTGTACTGCCCGGCACATGTAAGTGTGCACGGGGCAGCACAGAGGTTGGAAGAGGGGACAGGAGGTTGGAACCGAGGCAGGGAAGGGGAGTGTTTGGGAGGGAGAAACGGGAGGCATATCAGGCCTGGGAAGTGCAAGATTGGCAACACTGGCACACACCACTTCCTAACCCTCAGCCCCAGCCCAGGCTGCCCTACACTGGTCTCCCAGATCTGGGAGGCCATATAGGACTGGCTTGGGCTTTACTCAGGGTAAGGGGGAAAAATCACTTTACTGCAAGGTGACCTCCATCTGCATAGGAAGCAGTGCATAGAATGTTAGAAATGTCAGAAAAGTGAAGGTTCTTTTTACCATATGTGGTGGATTTGTGGTAAAGCAAGGAAGTACTGAATACAGATACATACAGAGATGCAGCTAATACTTGAAGTATATACCCAAATGAAAGCATAAGCTTTTTTGTTGGTATGATAGATATGTAGGAAAGAACTTTCTATATATGACAACAGCAGCAAGAATATCCTATGCACAATACTGGAAATCTACAGAAATACTGTCGCTTGAAGAGTGGTGGACAAAGATCTTGGATTTAACAGAAATGGACAAATTATTTTGCTAGAGGGGAAGTCAGTAAATACATTTATGAACGATTGGAAGCCATTCATAAACTTTCCGCAAGAGAGAGAAAAAACCAACATAATGATTTGTGAATAATAAAGCAATTAATATGATGAGATTAGAGAACAAATAAGAACATAAGAAGAGCCCTGCTGGATCAAGCCAAAGGCCCATCTAGTCCAGCTTCCTGTATCTCACAGCAGCCCACCAGGTGCCCCAGGGAGGCATGAGACAACAAGATGCTTGCATCCTGTTGCCACTCCCTTGCACCTGGTACCAGTAGCCCACCACCTTTGTAAGGAGCTTGCACAGTCCATCATGGCCTATAGCCCATGATGGACCTTTCCTCCAGAAATCCGTCCAATCCCCTCTTAAAGGCATCAAGACCAGATGCCATCACCACCTCCTCTGGCAAAGAGTTCCACAGATTAACTACCCGCTGGGTAAAAAAGTACTTCCTTTTATCTGTTCTAACTCTCCCAACCCTCAGTTTTAGCGGATGCCCCCTGGTTCTGGTGTTTTGAGAGAGAGAAAAGAACATCCCTTTATCGACTCTATCCCTTCCATGCATAATTTTGTATATCTCAATCATGTCCCCCCTCAGGCGCCTTTTTTCTAGACTGAAGAGCCCCAAAGGCTGCAGTCTTTCTTCATAAGGGAGGTGCCCCAGCCCCGTCATAAGGGAGGTGCCCCAGATAAATGGATTAAGGAAGAAAGATAAAAGAAAGGCTGGCAGAGATGGGCATTATTATGAAGATGGGATTAGATGCTTAGGAGATTTGATGAAATGATTATTTACTGCTCTAGGCTTGTGTTAATTTAGAGGTAATTTTTATGTGTAAGAAATTTTAGTGTTTTCTAATATTGGTGTTGAGTATGTCTTTATGTTAGGTACATGCTATTTGTGTGTGTTGTGTGTGTTGTTTGTTTGAAGTACATAAATAAATAATTTTATTTGAAAGGATGCAGTGCAGGCCATGACGCCTAGCGGTACTGCACAGGCAGTGGCGTTTCTACAGGGATGGCAAAGCTCTAAGTTTTGCAAGAAGCCTTACCTTGCAGTAGAAATCACTCCTCTCCTGCACCGTTTTAGCCAATCCTCACAGGGAACAACAACATCTTGGCGTTGCTTACTGGCTACAGCAGCAAGGGAGAGGAGGGGTTTACATGACAGGGTAAGGCTTCTTGCAAGACTTAGAGCTTTGCCATCCCTGTAGAAACGCCTCTGTGCACAGGTTAGGATTGTGCTGTTAATTGAATAAATGTACATTCAGTGCTGTAAACAATTTTAGGGGGAACAAAAACGTCTGCCTGAGGGCACAATCCTAACCTGGAGTTAGGCCAGCACAGTTAGGCCAGCAAAGTTTGGCCAGCACAAGGGACACCGTAAAGCACGTCTGGACCGCGTTTGGAGTTAGAAAGGATGGCGCACGTCTGTGTGCTGGCCTCTCTGACTCTGAGAGTGGCCCAAACATACCTTTACGGTGTCTCTTGTGCCACCCTAACTTTGCTGCCTTAACTGTGCTGGCCTAACTCCAGGTTAGGATTGCGCTCTGAAACACGTTAGGGTTGATAAAACTGAGTACTGGGTTGCCACTCAGTTCAGTAGCCAATAGAACTATCAGTTCCATTGTGAAGGGAGGGGAACCAAACCCACTGTGAGTATTAATTTGAATGTTTGTACACTCGCTAAAGAAGTCTCGTGTGCTCAGAATAAACAACCACTGCCTCACACACCAGAGTTCATAACAATTTTGCTACAATGGTGCTGCTGCTCTATGAGAGTATCTGGGGGTATGATTATTTCTTCTGTGTGTTTTTCCAGTGGATTCTCTGAGATATAGCAGGTTAACTTTGAATTTCCTGGCTTTTGTTAAGCCAGGAAGGAAGTCCCACCCGAGCTTAAGTCATGAAAGTTATTTCAATGTAATTTTAACAGAACAATCTGTTGGGCCTAGCTCAATGTATCTTTAAAAAATGAATACATAAGAGATAAAGTGAGGAAATGATGGAAGAATGGATCTGCCTTCCTCTCGTACAAGGTTTTCATTTGCGTAAACCTGTGATGTATGAGATTATTAGAGCCCCAATTCTTTTTTATTGGGTCGGATCAGGAGAGATAATCACTGCCAAACTTCCATGAACTACTTGTGTTCCATGAAATGATCATTAACTTGGTCTTTTTGATCATATGAACCAGTCCAGGAACCCAGGATTCTGACAGCAGATCATTAGTCCAATCTCCTTGGGAGGCACACACAGCTGCTGGAGTGAGAAAATGAGAATGACTACGCTGTGAAACAGATGTCAACATCTCTGCTCACCAACTCAAAGGCAATATTAAATTTCCCCACAGAAACAAGAAACTGTACTATGATGGGAATTCTGAGAAACATACAGAGTGTATCAAAAATGTACACACATTTTAATGAGTTCTAATTCGTATTCAGTATACTTTGTAGAAAACCTGCAACACTCAAACACCTAAAGGCAGTAATTAGAGAGACGTGTGGAACCATCCCAGCATATAGTTGGTAGATGTCTGCAGATCCCTTAATCAACAACATATCTCAATGTTAGTCTAACTAACTAAGTGAGAGCACAAACCAAACCTGGAGTTAGGCCGGCACAGTTAGGCCAGCAAAGTTTGGCCAGCGCAAGGGACACCATAAAGTGCGTCAGGACCACTCTCGGAGTCAGGGGGGATGGCGCACGTCTGTGTGCTGGCCTCTCTGACTCTGAAAGTGGTCCAAACATACTTTACAGTGATCCTTGTGCTGGCCAAACTTTGCTGGCCTAACTGTGCTGGCCTAACTCCAAGTTAGGATTGCGCTCTGGGTCATACAACTGCTTCTGTGTACACCATATACAGTTTATGTGTGAATTACAGCATAATAAATTTGGCACTATAAAGTGTAGGTAGTGGTTGTGATGGATCTAAGTGTGAGAAGGGCAGGGGAGGGTGCACCCGTGGGTGGGCCATCACTCAGAGGGGGCTGGAGCCCTATGCTGGATCCTAACCCCTGTCCTGGTAGACCCTACACGAGTCACTTGGATTTGCCTCAGCAATTTTGCTAGCACAAATCTGAGTTGCCTCATCTGGGTACCTGAGGCTTACCCTGCAATAAGGGGTAAATATCCTGAGGCAGCCCCCAGCTGCCTCCTGTACTGTACTGTACTGTACTGTATAAAGCGCAGGCCTGCCAGTTCCTCATTCAGTTCCTATACTATTCCAGCGCAATATAGGATTGGGCTGCCCGTTCCTCATTTGTGTAGCCCAAGCAGTGAGCTAAATGGGGGAAGCGGAGCTGAGACTTGATGAAAACACCATTTGTAATGTGTGGGATATGTGTAATGCGTTAGAGTGTGTCACCCACTCCAATGTGCAATGAGCATGGGTTAATGAACATTAATCACCCACTGAAAAGGATTAGAAACTTGCCAGAGATATCTTTCCCAAATGGTTAGTCAAGTACCTACAGTCATTATTGGTTCCAAGAGTAAGATCTCTTGGAAAGTAAAATTTAATCTGGAGCAGAGAAGTATGGATTACTTAGTAAGGTGCTGTGGATATGTTTTCAGTCCTTGCCCTCAATTACGTGAGATCAAAAGTCATATTTTTTTAATTGAAAGAACTATTTTGTTTAACAAAAACTATTTTTGTTAGTTTTGCCATTTTAGACTTTATAAAGATCCTGAAATTATATGATAAAAGCATGTATTGACAAACCCTGCATTCTACATTCACCAACCCTTTTGAACCTTTTCATATTTATGAAATTTTCAAGGTTTGTTTAGACCCAGTGGGCAAATTCAGACAAGATGTTTCCTGGTTGACATCCTGGCTTTTTCACAAACTGTGGTTAGAACAAACCATAATTTGCCAGGTTCAGATGAAATGGTAAAACATGGTTTATTTTAAACCAGGATTGGAAGCAGAAAATGTCCTCCCCTGATGCAGGAAGGGTAGGGGTGGAACTATGCAAGCCCCAGGGTTACGCTAGTAATGTAAAACCATGGTTTAATCATGGTTTAGCATTTCATCTGGAACCACTCAGAAACATCGCTATCTGCTGTAACTTATTTTGCAGCCCTTTCACTGGCCCTTTTTGGAGGAAGCAATCTATTTGTTAAGAGCCATTTTACAAATTTCATAACTGAAGTGGAGTGAAATGGGAGTGGAGTTTATTCTTCAGACATATGATTCTTTAGCTCACAGTCTGTCACTGACTCATGGTGTTGTTATAATCATGACAATAATAATGCATAAATAGAAATAAAAAGGAATAAGCCTGCCGATGTTTATTTTCACAGAAACAAAGTCTGTATTAGCTTTGAGTCCAGAATGTTGGCACTGAAGCTACTGAATGGAGACAATTACACAATCAGTTACACAAGGCTGCTACCACACATGGGTTTATCACAGAAAGAGTTCACTTGAAGTTTAAACACTGGAAGCCTTATAATAAATTCATAAAAGTTCCAGCATTACATTGAAACCAAACTTATATATTCCAGCATTACATTGAAACCAAATATATATATCCTCATGATTCAGTACATACCATATATTTGTGACTGCTGCTGTATATGCCATAAGGCTTAAAACTACAAACACATATTGATGCTTGAGCCAAGCCAGGCCAGCACCCAAAGCAGTGCTAATTCCACCACCCACCCTTTTCTTTTTAGGGGGTGCCATCACCACCATTGCCTCCTCCTCCTTTTTCATCACTCCCACCTCCTCTGCAGCCACCACTTCTTCTAAACTGGCCTGGTGCGTAGGATCGATACTAGGGTATTTGCATCCTGGACAATTCTGTCCTGGTGAAAGGTGCCCTGGTCATTGGCGTCTCTGGACATTTGTGTCTGGGATTCTTTTGTTGTTGTTACATCCTAGTTATTTGCATCCCACTATAAGTGGGCAACAAACCCCATGTTATATTTGCTAAGCCTCCTATCTCAGCCCTAACCCTACCTTTAAATAGTCAATCCTCTTTATATGTGACCTCACTATCTGAGACCCTGCTTATGTACACAGGGCAGAATTGCTACTTTCCTTGTTATCTGCCCCTCTGTCCTCGTTATCCACAATGCAGAGACTTTCCAAAGGCTGTAAGGACCTTCAGAATGGCACCTGCTACCAGCGCTGACCCCTTTAAAATGGCTGGCAGAGGCATCCGCTGGGTTCCATGTTTGAGGGTTCCATGCTGGTTACAAGTGCAATTCTGAAGATCCCTGCAGCTTCTGGAAGGGATCTACTATATTCAGAGATCTTTTGGCACTTCCTGCTCCAGCCTGCTGGCTTCCTGAGGGTCTCTGCTGGATTCTTCTGATGGCAGATGAGGTACCCCTTGAACGTAACCCCCCTGATCCCATAGGATCAATGATTCGTTATCTGCAAATTCACTATCTGTGAGGATTTCCAGGACCCTAATCCTAGTGGATAATGAGAATTGCCAGCATGTATGAATCAAAGTCAAAGTCAAAAACCTTTATTGGCATGTAAACAAGACACCAACACAATTAAAAAAAACATAGAACATGGAAAAAATTAGCCAGCAAAAAAAAAAATGAACCTAAAACATGGGCATCAGCAAGCAGTCATATCCCTACTACCTCGAGCAGTGTTATGTATGAATCAATATATGAATTTTTATATTAGATTTACTTTTTATTTTTATCCTCCCATCTCTGCTCTTTCCTCTTTCTTGTTCTACTTGTTCCCAGCCCTTTTGAAGAGCTCCCACTGTGCCAACGCCACCCCCTCTTGAAGCTGCATCTGCCTGGGATGCTTGTTGCATCTTGCGATACCTCAGTGCTCAGAGGTGATGCCCCCACCAAAAATGCCAAAGATGTGCAGGTGACCAGCATGGCCCTGTCAGGTCCCAGCAAGTCTCTTCTCTGGATCATGGGTAGTCACAACAACCCAAAGTAGTACCTTCAGCATGTCTCTTAGGTGTCATGTTCCTCAACTTATACAAAGTGAAAATTAAATGAGAAGAAGATTCTAGAAGTCTCTGGCATTTTTGAGAAGCACCACATTGATGTTTGCTTATATTACTAATAGTGTGTTGAAAAAGACTCAAGTAGATAGTTGTCTGTTATTTAGTGGGGAAACAGATGAGAAAGACTTGGGAAGTTCAGAATGTTCTAGAAAAGTGTTGCAATGTGTTTGAAGGTATGACTGAGAACTGAAAGATGTTTGAGAGTATTTCAACTGATGAAATGATAAGTTGTCAATTTGGGAAAATGACTATTGGACTAGAAAGTGAGACCTAGAGATGATGATGATGAAGAAGAAGATGAAATGAAGAAGACAACATTATAAACAATTGAATTTTGAGGGAGAGGCAAAACAAAAAGTCACAGAGTGAATGAAGTATAGAAAAAGAATAAAAGAAGAGAGGGAAAAAGAGATGGGCAGCCCAATCCTAATGCTGGGTAATGCCCATGGCCCAGGCATGGCAACCGCTGTCGCAAATATGCAAATGTAATGCGAGTTGTGGCAGCTGGGAGAGGAAAGGTGCAAGTGGGAAGGCCAGCACCACTTGGTGCTGGGCCTCAGCATCAGCCATCGGCTGCCCTGCCTGAACCCAGGAGTTGTAAGTTTCCCACAGAGTGGCAGGAAGGTGTTTCTGGGTAGGGGGAGGCTGGAAGGTGGGGATGGGGTAGAACTGGGTAGAGAGCGGGTGGGGCAGGGGCGGTTTAGGCCTGGAAGGAGGATTGGGATGGGAAAGGCAGCCTTGGCTGCTGCCTAATCCTATCCTTCCTCCAAGGCCTCAGACCCTGACACAAGTCTCTCGATTCTGTGCCAGCAATTGAGCTGGTGCAGATCCAAGTAGACCCAGAGGGGCTGCTGGAGCCCAAGATGGGATAAAGGAACCGAAGTTCCCCTTCCCTGAGGAGACTTCCCTGGCCCCGCAAGATACAGCAGTGGCTGTTTTGGCACCGCTGTACTATGAGGCGGCAACCCCAATAGGACTGGACTGTTAAGAAATTGAAGTTCACTAGCATCTTAACAGAAGTGGAAGAAACTAACTCCAAGAATTCTTGCGTGTAGACACACAAGTTGTCTAAGTTGCGCTTCTGAAAAGGCACAAAAGGGGATTTGAACCACTCCATTGCCAGTTACTCACCAATCAAGCCTCTGAGTCTGCGAAGAAGTCAGGGCTATGGTCACTTCCTATTAGAATCTGGGAACATGATTAGGTGTTCCACTAGACAGGACTGAGTCCTATATAATTTCATGGTCATACACAGTTCCTCATTTGAAAACCGTAACTGAATCTCCTGCTTGTATGAATAATCTGATGATGGTTGGTGAGTATACATCTGAGGGGGAATTTGTTAACTACAATATTAGGCAAGGCTGGCAAAGAGGAGACTCAAACTATATTTTTCTTTGAATAAAAAAATTAAGAAACTATACTTTCAACATAAAACAAAAACCACTAAATCCTAATTTGACATTGCGCTGGTGCAGCACTCTTACAACAAACCAGCGCTGCCGCAAATGTGCCGTAAGACATGTCTGCACCATGGATTCAGTTGCAGTGCCAGGGTCTCCTCAGGGGAAGGAATCATTCATCCCTTCCTCCTAGGAAAGATCTGCCCCCCACAATGGAACTCCTTCAGTCTCCGCTGGCTATTTTGCCACCTGTGATTTGAGCAGCCCCATGGTGGGCTCCCCAGTCCAATGCAGGGCATAGGACCCAGCGATGGAAGTCACCATGGGGTCCCATCCCCAGTCTGATCCACATTCAGGGCAGGTGAGTTTGCCCCAGCCGAGGCAGGCCGGCATGTGGGGTTGGAGAGGGTAGTGGGAGGGTGGATTGGAGGTGGCGAGGGGTGTTTTTGGGGCAGAGGGAGGACAGTCCAGGAGGTGGACCAGGAGATGGGTGAGGCCAGCAGTGGCCCCTTAGGGATATTTGGTGGTATGTGTTTTAGCAAATTGCTGGGACCCACCCTATGTCTTCCCTTCAGGTTGTATCTCCATCTTTGGGAAACTCCATTCTTAGTACTCCAGCAGCAAATTTTGTTGCTAGTAAAACCTGATTCTAACCTTTGCTGGCACTGCCAATTCTACCCCTGTGGGACTGGGTAAGCTAGTTGTGCAACTGTCATGAAAACGCATTGGACAATTCTGATGATCTCATTTATGACAAATGAACAACTTCCCCCACCACAACACTTCTGGAGGAAAGTATTAGATGCTCAAGGAAAACTTTTAAAAACAAAACAATTTTAATTGCTAAAAAAACGTGTCTTCATTTCATACATTTCCCCTCCCCATATTCAATGGCTTTGACTTACATTTGCTCCACCGCCTACCACTGAAGTAAACTCTGCTTGTTTTTAAGGAGAAGAAAAGCTCCATTCCTACCTGGCAACCACCCCATTGAAGCAATGCTCATGTCTTGCACAGTTGGCACAGTGATACCATTGTAGGATCAGGATTAACAAGGGCCAAGGCATGAAATTGTTATCATAGTTCCCTACAGAATTCTATGTCCGTTTGCGAATTTAAGAGAAACATCATTCCAATCAAGTTACATCCCAATTCTAGGATTTGGTCTTCCTGTTTGGTGTGCATGTTCATAGGTTACCAGTGGTTCTATAGTGCTTTTAGAAATGAGGGAATTCCATACAAATTTGGATTGTATCGTATAAGCAAGTCCTCTTCAGAAATGCTCCTTCCCCACATATTCAGCACACCCATGGGGGCAAGATCAGAAACATGCCAACTAGTCATGCCGACATGTTCAGTGACCATCCTTGGGTGGTCACACATTTGGTGATTGCCTGCAAGGAGGGACTTCAAATGTACTGGTGACTGTGTGGAGGATCCTCCATGCTTATAGCTGTTCATGCAGAGGTCACTTCTCTCCATTATTTGAGCTCTAATCATTCAGGGTTCTAAATTATGGCAAGGAGTCCTCCGTATGTACAGTTGTACACACAGTCACTCCCTTGCAGAAAATCACTGAATATGTGGATGTCCAGAGATATAGTCAGCAGGATGTATGGCTAGTGGCCATGATCTCACTTCCCCCATATGAACTCACCAAATGCATGGGGAGGGAGAGGAGAGTTGTCTAAAGATTGCTATACTCTAATTAGGCTTGTGAAGACTGGGGGAAGAATAATTTGTGTCCAGGATTCTGTTTTCCCTAAGTACATATATCCTGCCATTCTTCAAAGGCGCTTTGCATCACTATGGGGTATGATCCCATCAGGAAGAACCCAAGAAAATAGCAGGACAAAGTTAGTTGCATAAGTCCCACTGAAATTAGTCACAACCGCCTTGACCCACTAATTTCA
>JAJKFI010000005.1:28739276-28772121 GCA_029204185.1 Lerista edwardsae
TCTGAGAGTGGTCCAAACGCAAATTAGGATTGTGCTCCAAATGTGTGATTGTGTGGGTGAAGATTAAAATGTGGATTGTGTAGACAGTTGCCACAAGCATATACCTTATCGGTGAGACTGGTTTAAAATCCACACGTTGTTTTAGAAATCACAGAGCTGCGAACGGCATGGATAAATACAGTGAGTGAACTTTGTGTACCTACAGCAAGAATCAATACATATGGTATGTGAAGCAAATTAGAGCGAACTGACAAGTGAAAATGGACCGTGGTAGTCTATTGCTATCATGCTCTATCCCAGGGGCTTGGGGTGGCATCAAACTCATCAAAATACAGAACAGGGTACATAGGATTATAATCTTCATTGGCATAGAAACATCAGGTTAAAAAAAAACAAAGAAAAAAGAAAAGACAAGAATAAAGCCAATGTGTCTTAACTATTTCTGTTATAAGCCAGTAAAAAAAACAAACAGCCTTCCAGAGAACAGTTTCAAACTCTGATGTAACTTCGATGGGAACAGAAATCCTGTGCTCTGGGGCTGCTTCATCTCTCATGGACCTTTATGGATCGGTCTTGGTGCCTGAGGAGGGGTCTAGAAGAGGATGCTCTCAGGTGGTCTTAAAAACTGTGACTGAATGTAAGGGCGGTCTATCACATCTTCTCTAGGTATAGTAGTTGCCACTGCAGTTACCATATTTACTTGGATAGTCTTGGCACGGGCAAATCCTTCTCCCCTTCCTCAGAAGCAAAGTGCCAAGCGTTGAATCTTCTTCGGTTGTATATGTTGTATCTTCGGTTCTTCTATCATCGGTTGTATGATATGTTGTATCTTCTTCGGTTGTAGGAATCTTTATCGGTTGTATGATAGTACCACCACGAAGTGTTGGTGATTTAATTCCAACCGGCAGAGGGCAATACTGAGCCCCAGTAGGGAGCGATCTATACAGAATCCACATAACGAGCCTCTCGAAGCATTATGCGTGGCAGTAAATAATAGCAATGAGCGGGGATCAGATCTGGGAGGGCACCGCTGGGGTCCAGAGTTTTTCTTTTGTTGTACATCGTGTGTCCTTTAATCACCACTGAAGGCCATTTGCTGGCAACCGCGGAGCGGGAGCGGGGCGGGGAGGAGCGCGCTGGGTCGCTCCAGCCCGTTTCCTGGAGGAGGGGAAGGCTTTGTGTATCTGCATACTCTAAGTGACTTCGTTGTTTAGGCGGCTTGATGACGCCAATGCTCGCGAGCTGGGAGTGTCTGTCTGGCTCCCCGCCAAGTGACGTCTTCGCGGAGCGGGAGTCACGTGACTCAGCTCCATTCACACAAAAAAGCCGAAGCAGCAAACTGCAGCGGAGACTATATAAGGTGCAGGCGCGCCGTTCGGAGAGCAAGAAAACGGCACTCGCCAAGCAAGAAGCGGAACGGAGCCGCTCACAAACAAGGAGCGCCAAGTCCAAGCAAGGGGAGGCTTCCGTCTTTCGCGCTTCGTTCCCGCCACTTTGGGTTACAGGAACGGGGATTTGGTGACACACAAAAAGAGCTGCTTGTGGCTCGAAAAGCGGAGAGCCAGAACAGCCCTCCGGGAGAGAACAAAGAGGCCACCAAGCACCAAAGGGCGCTTGTCCCCGCGGCGATTTTTGGGCTCCGAGCGCTGCCTGCCCTGCCCCGAGAGATGGTCAACATGCAAGTGTGTGCGTTGGATTGTGAGACGCTGCGAGGGCTGCTGAAGGACCGGTCCTTGCAGTGCCTGGTGCTGGACTGTCGCTCCTTCTTCTCGTTCAACTCCTCGCACATCGGTGGCTCCTCCAACGTCCGCCTGAGCACCATCGTCCGGCGGAGGGCCAAGGGGGCCATGAGCCTGGAGCACGTTCTCCCCAATGAGGAAATGCGCGCCTGCCTGCGCAAGGGCCTCTACCACGCGGTGGTGTTGCTGGACGAGCGCAGCGCCGACCTGGAGTCACCCAAGAGGGACAGCACCCTCCTGCTGGCCATGAACACCCTCTGCAGGGAAGCCCGCGACACCCGGATCTGCTTCCTCAAGGGTGAGTCCTTCAGGGAGATACTCCTTCTCTCCTTGGCCAAGAATCCATCACCCTGGGCTACGCAATGGGATCCCCAAGTCAAAGGCCCACGGGGCAAAATCACACCATATTTAAAAAAGAGATAATTTGAGGGAGGGCATAATCTTGGCTCATCACAATGTTTGGATTAGTTAAACCTGGTAAAGGGAAGGCCAATTTGGTGCAATGGGGATGAACTCCCTAGATGTGTATGTTTGGTAGCAGTGTGAGTAGAGGGAATTTTGCTCCCCACTTCTGTTGTTTTTTTTATAGGCTGCCTGGAATGTGTTTCTTTTGAAAATACTAACAATCCGTCTTCTTTTATCTTCCAGGAGGATACGAAGCCTTCTTTTCTACATGCCCTGAGCTGTGCACAAAACCATCTGCTCCGAAAACCTTGACTCTGCCCCTCAGCACCAACAACGGGCCCAGCAGTGCAGATTCCAACTGCAGCTCCTGTGGGACCCCTCTCTATGATCAGGTCAGTTGGAAAGCATCCATGAATATTTGGATACCTCGGGGAGGAATTGTAGCAAGACAATAGGGAAGGAAGCTATTTTTGCAATGGGATTAATGGATTGTGTCCCTTTCTTTTCTATTTCAGGGTGGTCCAGTGGAAATCCTTCCTTTCCTGTATTTAGGCAGTGCCTATCATGCTTCTAGAAAAGATATGCTGGATGCTTTGGGAATCACAGCCTTGATCAACGTCTCCGCCAACTGCCCGAACCATTTTGAGGGACATTATCAGTACAAAAGCATCCCTGTGGAGGACAACCACAAAGCTGACATCAGCTGCTGGTTTAATGAAGCCATCGACTTCATAGGTAAATGAATTCTCTCTGCAGCCTATTATACATCAAAATAATGAGCTTCTGGTGTCCCTGGGTGCCAGCATCTTTAGCAACACCTCCAGCCCCCTTCATATTGGCGGCATAAGGGGTTTTTGTTTTCCTTCAAGGATTAAAATAGCATGGCCACAAATAAATCTGTGGCTTGTGCTTTGTTGGAGGGCAGTTTTTGTCCAATACCAAAAATATCCATGGCTTTTAGAACGATTGAATTCAATGAACTGCAGGAGTCAGCTAGTAACGTTAGCATTTTTAATGTTACTCTTCAGACAGAAAGTAGTGGCCAATTGAAACTGATTTATTACCACTTTCAAACTGAACGACCATCCATCTTTGGTGGTCTGCAGTTTTCTCAACAGATCAATCTCCATTCTCAGCAAAGGGGCATGCTGCTGTTAGGCAGGGTTGACTTCAGCCTAGGGAGAAAAGCATTGTTGATACTTCGCTTCAAAACGCAACCTGCTTGCTAATGTCAGTGTTTCGCTCATTGTTTCAGACTCTGTTAAAAACGACGGTGGGCGCGTGTTTGTTCACTGTCAAGCTGGCATCTCCCGCTCGGCGACCATCTGCCTCGCTTACCTTATGAGGACCAATCGAGTCAAACTGGACGAAGCCTTTGAGTTTGTGAAGCAGAGAAGAAGCATCATCTCCCCCAACTTCAGTTTCATGGGGCAGTTGCTGCAGTTTGAGTCCCAGGTTCTTGCTCCAAATTGCTCAGCAGAGGCAGGAAGTCCTGCCATGGCTGCATTGGACAGAGGGACATCCACGACAACGGTCTTTAATTTCCCAGTTTCCATCCCTGTCCATCCTTCTGCCAGTGCACTAAGCTACCTTCAGAGTCCTATCACCACTTCTCCAAGTTGCTGAGAAGCAAACTGACTCTCTATACAAAGACTTGACACCCTTGCTGTTACCTGAGAAGTGCAATAAGTTGAGGGGCAGGTATACTCACTTGCATGAGTTTCCTCTCATTGCAGCAACCGGGCAATACATAGTTACCAGCACAGAGCAGGATATCTGACTCCAGAAAGCAAAGTCTTTCTGCTAGATTTTGCTGAGCTATACTCTTGACCAAGGTTTGGATGTCTACAAAGGAGACTAAAGCACATAGGACATTGCTTTCTACTCCTGACCTGTTCCTCTTATATTCTCCTGCCAGTCAGTCTGTGTTGCCGTAGCAAACCAACAGTATTCGCATTCCTGAGCGCTTGGCTGCAGTGACACTGTCTGTCCCCTTGTGCAAGAAAGCCCTTGTATTTATTTATTTTTTTATGGTGTAACTGCTTTGTGTGTTTTGCCTCTACAAGTCTGAAGTTTCATTTTTTTTTTAAAGAACAAAACCAAATACCTCAGTATTTTTCGGGTACTGTAACCCTGTAAATACATCTTAAAACGGTTTCTTAAGCACTGACACTGAAAGCACAAAGGAGTGTTCGTGGTTTTGGTTGCCAAGGGGGTTGTATGTTTGCTGATTTATTTATGATGAAATATAATATATTTCTTCTTGTGAAAGAAGACATGGGTTTTGTTATGATCATGCCTTTTTATACAAACAGAATAAATTATGACATTTCTATTGAAAAAAAAAATCCTTAATTTTTTTCTTTGCTTGAGAGATTAAAAAATTGCTACTGCAAGTAGCTGAAGTCCAGAAATCCTGTCAACTAGTGTGCAGGAAGAGATATTTAAGAGGGTAAATAGTATCATTGAAGAGTCTCAAATAAAATAAACCCAAATAAAAAAAAAAATCCTGTGAGAAAATTTGATGTGGATTAGCCATCAATAAAAATAGGCTCCTTCCGTGCAAGGGGTAACTACACAGGTGAAGAAACCCCATACCTAACAAGAGGGCACATGAATCTCAGAATAAATGATTAACATCGGCTTGACCGTTCTGATCAATCATTAAAAGGGGAGTGGGGATAGCCTGCACCCAGTAGCCCGCCTCCTCCCACCATCACCAGTAATCTGCATTAACAGATGATTAGCATGATCAAGCTGATGATAAAAATCAGTGGAAGAGAAGTGGTATTCCTGCAGCCGGCAATAGGTGTGTAGGCCTCTACCTCAGGTAAATTTTCGATTAAGGCCCTGGTTTCCTCTGCAACTCACAGCACAATCCCAATCTGCACTGGAACAGGCAGGCTGACTGGCCTGCACTGTATCAAGTGCAGGCCCCTGGAGTCTCCATGGGGCAAGGGGATATTTGTCTCCTTACCTCTACTCAGGATAAGCACCAACCACCCCTATGGCGCTACGTGGACCTAAGCCTGCTATTTAGCAGGCGCAAATCCAAGTGGGCTGCAGCATAACTGCCAGATCCAGACTCCTCCCCCCTCTCCAGGCCACCCTCAAGAACACTCTCCCCCACCCCATTCTGCCCTCCCTCCCACCTTCTTCTCGCCCAGAAAAGTCCCTGCGCTGGCTGAACTCTGCTGATGGAGCATGAGCTGGGTGATGTGAGGGGGGTGGGGTGACCAGATAGCCCAGGAGCCAGTGGTGTCATCCTGGCGGAACGGCCCGGTATGCTGTTCCACCAGTTCTGTGGACGGGCCCGGGCCGCGCCGCCTCTCTGGAGGACGGGCAAGCTGCTCCTGGGCCCGCCCGCCCTCCCTGGCATCCCGAATCGCTCTGAAATCAATCAATCAATCAACAGGTACTTATATACCGCTTTTCAACACGAAGTTCACAATGGAGCGTTTCGGGCGCTGTGAGGCGCAGGGAGGCGTGGCAGCCCTCCGCCATAGGGGCGGAGGACTGTCAATCATCCTGGCGTTCCGGTTCCTGGTGCACCCGGATGACATCACTGCCAGGAGCCCTTTTTTACTACAAATGGGTCTACTCAGATCCTTGCCAGCTATTTAGTATAAGTCTGAGGAACATCAGTGGGCATGTTTGGTCTGGAAAAGGAGGCTAAGAACTTGGTTTGTACCACTGCAGCCAAGGACCACCCAAACCTGCGCCTGCCCATCCTGATTCCTCCAACAATACTCTGTGAACCACCCCACTGTCTGTTCTGGTGGGGCATCCAGGCGTCACTGTTATGCATGTGGAGATTCCAGCCATTTGTGCTGGTGGCCGCAAAGAGCAAAACAGCAATGCGGCTTTTGTGCTGTTAGCCTGGGATTCATAGCAGCAGATTGTAAGATCCACACCACCATAAGCCCTGTGTAGGATTGGGGCATGAGAGTAAATATTTCATAGGGTAGAAACAGGGTTCAGTTGTATTTCTGGGCATTTCCCTCTATGCATCTTGACTGTGTTAGGGCAGGCTTATAAGCCAGACTGTGAGCCAGAGTGCTTTTGCCCAGCTTTGGGAGATATGCCAATCAATCACCCAAAATCAGGCAAACCTTGCCACAGTGACTCATGCTTCAGTAACACTTGGACAACTGCAAATGCACTGTGTTTGGTGCTCCCCTCAGAGATGCATGGAGCCCCAAGCGTGCCTGGGGCAGGGCGATGTAACCGTGCCCCCAGTGCGTCGCCCATCCCTGTGCATCACCCAGCCATGCCACCCTGCACCTGGGATAGCTCCATTTCGGAGCAATATGAGCGCAGGGAAGGGCGGGCGGGCCAAAAAGCGGACGGGTTGCTCCGCGCAATGGCGCCTCGCCGGTGCCCATGGCTCTTGCCACCCCCTGCTACACCCTTCCTCTGCCTCTGGCTGCCCTTGAAGGAGGATCTTAAGGGGGGGGTTGTCTTAGCTTTGACTGGAGAAGCCCAGGAAGGGGGAAAAAGAGGCGGCGGGGAAGCCAGAGTGGCAGTTCCTTCCTAGCTATCACACAGGCTCCATTGTTACCAGGGAGGAGGCAGCCCCATTGAATGACCGGCATAATGGGACTACTTCTGAGTAGAGCTGCAAAGGATTGTGTCATACTCATAATGGAAGCCTCGCATGACCCTCCCGCTTGCCACTTCTGTTCCCTTTCACTATCCATCCTGCCCCCTCCCATGCCCTGGTGTGCCTGTGCCGCCATTTCACAAAAGATTCTGACTTGAGTCAAAATTTCAGGGGGCAAATCACCACAGGCACGTGTTAGGACTCTTGCTCAGGTAGAGTCTTAGGGGGTGGAGACTTGGGACTCGATTCAAGTCTTACAGCAGTGCCAAATTCCCATCCCTGCCTCTAGTAGAACTGATCCTTCAAGGAACCTGGCAGAAAGGGGGAAAGGGAGCTTCAGTCAATAGAATATTGAAAGTACAATTGGACAGTTCAGGAGAGAACCACTTTGAGACAGAATCACAGATACACGTAACTGGTGTATCTTTGGGGGCCAAATTACATGTGCCTAATCACATGTGGTTTGACCCTTCAGGTTTAGTTGTTGGGCCATTTCAGTGCACGTAGGATGTAATGAAGCCATACTGTTGAAGTGGGATCTGTGCAAAAAGTGGGCAGGTGCACTTCAATCCATAGGAATATGTATGTATAACTATGTCAGTGTGTACTTTGGTGATATTGTTCTTTACCTATAGATATCCTTGTATGGTAGGTATTTTACAGTGCAGTCCTAGGCATGTCTACTCAAAGTCCCATTGATTTAAAGAAGACTTGCTCACAGGTAAGTGTGCATAGGATTGTAGCCATCGTCTTATTGATTATTCTCATTTTGTAGATGGGCAACTTAGGCTGAGCAATAATAGCTTCCCTGAGGCCAGACAGAAACCATGTCGCTAATCTAGTAGCTGATGCCACTGTATTTTAAACTCGAGGCCACTGCCTTGTCCTTGGATTAAACTTTTGTTAATTCTTTCACCCAGACCTCTGCAAGGATGGGAACTCAAATCATGGGACTAGAGTCCAAATCGCAAAAACACCGTTTTTCACTGACTCGTGTACGCTCGAGTCATGTGTGCCAATGACTCAGGCATGACTCAAGTACACTGACTCAGAACACTGACTCAGAAATGAATCATGAATCTGAAAAACTCAAGTCACGAAGGAATGTGTGTTTTCTCAGCGAATCTGGGTGTGGCTGTTTACTTTTTTGCTGCTTCCACGTCACGTGAAAGACCTTGTGGGGCCATCTCGAATCCGACGTTCAGACTGGCGCGAACAGCAGGGTAGGTTAGTTGTGGCAAGATTTGTTGCATAAGCCAAGCTTTTCCTTCCTCCATGGAATAAGTAATGCTATCATACTAAAAAAGCAAAGGAAGCAAGCAGGCAGTCGTTTTTGCTCTATGGCTAATCTCAATGGCTCAAACCCTGCTTTTTTCCTGCACTGTAGGCCATTGAAGACACACTTGCACAGGTGCAGCTAGGAGGAGTTTATGTCCTAGTGACTTCATCTGAAACAAATAGCCATTAATCATTAAGCCAAGGCTGAAGTCCAGGGTGATGTGAGCCTGTTCTGGTTAAACATTAACTTATGCATGGGGGTGAATAAGATACTCTTAATGGTTTTGTATACAAATCTAGTTCTTTGGGAAACAGTATCCTTGCTTAGGCAGGATTTCATATGACATTTTTCAGATATTCTGATCAATAGGGAGCAACAATCAATAACGGACATATGTCTGTGAACACCTAAATGAATACCCCCAATATATGCAAATGTATTAAGTCACAAATTAATGTTTATATATCTAATAAGGGTTTCAGTATGCTTTTCGTCAATCATGGAGTGTTTGATTTCATCTGGAGAGCCAAAAGCTCAGCTCTGAAGCTCTCTGGGTGTGCCTGGACTAATCATTATCTCTCAGTGTAACCTATCTCACAATTTGTTGTGAGAAAGAAAAGGAGAAAAACGTATCGGGGCATGCCTGTATCTATCAGAGTGATCTAAACTCTGGAAAAGAAGTAGAATAAGAATGTAATGAAGAAGAAGAGAATGGGAATGGAGAAGTCCATGGTGGGCTTTATTCTTTCATACATACCCACATACACATACCACATACACAAACAATTTCTTGTGTAACAGCTATTTCAAAATTCAAGAGCGTTTTTGGGAATGAGAGTTCACCTTCAAATCACAGTTTGTCCAGTGGAAAAATATAACATTGGCTACCTCAATCATATGTCTGGTGGGTTTTTTTTTAATGCTTCCCCCTTATTAACTGAATTCAGCAGTGGAATTCCATTACCCACGAGGTGCAAAAGCTTGTTTTATGTATTTACAGAACAACAGAACTCAATACCTGGCAGCCAATTGTCTTTACAATCTGAGCAGGCACCTGACAAAGAGGCACAAAAGGGAGGTTTGGGCACAATTAATGTTCTTGAACAAACTCATCCCAGCTGGCAGCAGCTTGTGCTCTGTGGCACAAGGCCACATTGTTATTTTTGAAGGATTTTTAGTCATTCATGTTAGTGATTTATTACAGAAGAGGGAGCCAAGGTTATTTTGAGCAAGGTTATGTTTCCTGGCTCTAGATGTTCTAGGCTAGAAACTGTATACATCCGGATAGCCCAAATATGTATAGATTGCTGTGCTTGCTAAATTAGAACACGCTGTTTTATCTCAATAATTCACCACACTGAAACCCAGTCCACTCTTGACTTAACACTCGTTTTGATAAGGGTATTCAAACAGCCTCTCAGCTAGGGTGCTTCATTGTCACTCTATTAATAAATGAAACACACACACAAAAGTCTGTGCGTGTAACTTTAAGATTATATAAGTCTGTAATTACACAGTTGCCTATATCCCCATGGTAACGACTAGGAGTTTCCCTTTTGTGAGGAAGGCAGTAACACATCACTTCCCGTTGCTGACAGAACAGTTTGTCACCAAGTGGTAAAAAAAGGTTCCTTTAACTTCATGTCGGCAGAAACTCGCTGAGTCTTGTTCTGCGATTAGCTGGTTGCTATGCAGGCTTACAAATACATGCATGCTTAACAAGAAGCATTGTAGTCACTGATATTGGGGGCTAGAAAAAAAAGTGCAGTTTGGGTGTCAATGATCAAGCAACTAAGCACAAACAGTTATACATTACCAGTATAAGGATAAACATCCTTACTTACCACCACCACCACCCCAACAGACAATGTCATAACGTCAAACTGTGCACACCCAGTGCTGCTGGGATATTCCTACTAGTGCAATAACTCTACTTCCTCTAACAGTCTACATTTGAGAACAGAGCTCAGGGTGTTCATGTTCTCATGGATTGCAATGCATAAATCATCCCTTGGAAGTTGGAATCCACCCAGTAAAGTCCCTAAAGTTGTATTATGACATACAAGTAATTGCTGGAAAGCACATTACATCACAGCTGTTGAGCTAGCAAGCTGGACTCTGTTCTTAGCTGTTTGTTCTTTGTATGACTTTGATGCCACAGGGCAAGGGAGGAGCATGTCTTGTCAGTGCTGACCTGACTTTGGGAATCATTAAACACAGCTCTGAAAGCCAGAGCCAGTCATTAGGGTTTGAACCAAGCTGTAATTCTTGCCCTCCCCCTCAGTTGTAGGTAACAATAGTGATTAAATTAAACCTTATTTGTGTGAGGATTATTGTCAGAAAGGATTTTAAGCACCTTTAGTGCTCCCTGCTGACAATATATAGGCACGCTCCGGTATCCACTGATTCGGTATCCACAGTTTCAGTTATCCATGGATTTCATGGATACTGGGACCCCTATTAAAAAGATAGGGGAAAATTAAATGAATCTATTTTTATTTACCTTGTTGCAGCAAAACCACTGTTGTTCCCCTATCTTTAAAAAGGCACCATTTCAGTATCCACAGTGGGGTCCAGAACGGAACCCCATTGGATACCAGGACATGCCTATATACGTGTTACTTCATTTAATTCATTTTATTTCCTACAGAATAGCTGTAACTTGTCTTCAAATGGGATTTCCATAATTACCTATCAAGCCCTTGGGCTTGTATATATTTCCCTGCAAACAAGGAACAAAGCAGTGATGGATTTGCCATTCTGCAAGGCTGTTGCAGAGAAAAACAAAAATTAAAAAGGGACATCAGTGGTAGTCCTGAGCTTGAAACAGTTCCCACTAGAGTTCACACACTGTTCAGACCTCTGGTGTACAGAGAGTGGACAATGTCCTTTAAACAGTGACTCTCCTGATGGATTTAGGAGGCTTGTTAGTCTATTGTGGCACCATGAAGCATGGCAGTTTTTTGGGGGTGATGGTGGTGGTGGTGGTGGAATACCATTTTATGAACTAGAAAGATTAGAAAGCACAAAATTGTTCTCAGTTGGCAGGTGTGTATCTGCGCATGCATGTTCACACACACATGCACATGCACGCGCACACACAGAGGGGGGCTGGGGATATTGAGGAAAAACAATGGTAAACCATGGACTGTGAAAAGCAAGAGGTAATGCCTGTGATAACCCTCTGTAAAACTTAAATTGTATGCAAGATAAATGCAAGGACAATTTATTTATTATTTACTTAAGATATTTCAGTTCTGCCTTTCCTCTGCCAAGGCAATTGTTGGAGGGTAAAAATACAGTACAAAAAATAATAAAACAATAAAATAATAAAGTAAGCCGTAAAAATAAAATATAAATAAAAACAGGGGAAAAAATTCACATCAGCAATAATAACTACAACCTTGTAAGGTAGATTAGGCTGAGAGAAAAGGGCTATTGGTGCTATTGGTGCATAATGTGATGTTATATGCCTATATAGGTGTCTATACATGTGTACTGTATATGTTTTCATGAACCATTCCTAACAGTACCTCCATCTTGTTTGAATTGAGCTTCACTTATTTGCTCTCATCCTAATCCTATCCATTATTGATTCCAAACTCAATTTCAGAGCTTCCGTGAATCTAAAGGAAAAAAAATAGGTTGATCTGGTGTCATCAGTGTACTGATGGCCTCCTCTTATATTTAGGAGGGATAGTCCCTCTTCACCCCTGCGCAGTGTCTTTTCTAGTGGCTGTTGCGGGTAGTGTTCTGCATTTTTTAGATTGTGAGCCGTTTTGGGACAGGGAACCATTTAACTTCATTATATTATTTGCCTGTAAACTGCTTTGTGAACTTTGTGCTGAAAAGTGATAGGCCAGCACAGTTAGGCCAGCACAGTTTGGCTGACACAAGGGCCACTGTAAAGCATGTTTGGACCACTCTCGGAATCATGGAGGATGACACACATCTGTGTGCTGGCCTCTCTGATTCCAAGACTAGTCCATGCATATTTTACAGTGTCCCTTGCACCCTCAATTTCATAAACTGTTTCACTTAATCCCAAGTGCTGAGAAGATGACATCTGACTTTACGGTGTCCCTTGTACAGGCTAAACTTTGCTGGCCTAACTCCAGGTTAGAATTGTGCCCTCAGTGTCTTCTACTGACTTACTGGATTAATACAGATGTCGAATGGGAGACAAAATGGAACTTTGCAGGACACTGTACTGTAGATGCCATGGGCTATGCTAAGCAGTTGTCTCCAGCACCATCCTCTGGAATCAGCCCTTTGGATAGGAATGAATCCACTGTAATAGAGTAACCCAAATCTCTACCCAAACCTATCGAAACGTCACCTTGATCTATGGCATCAAAAGGTTCATACAGGTCCAGGAGAATGAGTGTAGTCCTACTATCCTGTCTATCTCCTGGCATAGGTCAACTATCAGGGTAGCCAAGGCTGCTTGGGTACCACAACAAGGCATGAAACCAGACTGAAATATATCTAGGTCATCAGTATCATCCAATGTGTCTGGAGTTGTGTTGCAACCACCGCCTTGAACACCTTACCCAAGAAAGGAATATTTGTGACTGCATGATAGTTACAACCCCTGAAGACCAAAAGGTAAGGTGCTTCTTGGAAGCAGTCCTAATATTAATTCCTCCTTCTAAGGCATCCAACTTAGCATCATGATGGATAAATTGATAGGGGTATTCCCTCACTTCCAGAATTCCAAGTTTAGCAGCTCAAATGGGGGGGGGGCTTCTCTGAGGCTCTGTCATAAGCTTTGCAGAAACAATCAGCACAAAAAGGACCAGTCAGGGCTTATAACACTGATTTCTGTTTAAACTGATATTTCCCAGTCCAGTGACCAAAGGCTACATCTTACATTTGATGCAAACATATTTTTTGCTTCATGCTTTCCCCAAATAGTGAGACATTCAGGACAACCATTTCAGGGTTAGGTTTCCTTTGTAGGAGACAGTAATAGAGACACTGTATGTGTTTGTAATAATCTGTATTTAAAATGTTCATATTGAGCAGGGTTCATTGAGACAGACGAGCAACATCAGATTTGCAGCCATGTCACTTCCCCAAAGTCCAAAAGCCAGACCCAGCTCTCCTTGCATACACCCTGCTAGACCAAACTGCGCACATTAGCCTCAGACCTTCACAGGGGGACGTGATTCACATTCCAGATGCTTGAAACAGCCATTAGTGCCCATTGCTTCCCATTAAAGAGAAAACCATGCTTCTACTTGCACAACAGAAAAGTCAAGGAGTATATGGAGGCATGGAGCTAATGATGTATATCTTTACCTTGTAACTAGATGATAAGCAATTGTTAACCCAGCCAGTACCCTACTAAGGCCTGGTAAACACACGACACCTGTGATGTAACACATGTGAATACCGAGACCCAAATTGATGTTACCTTCACCATAAAATGAAATATTGCTAGAGGACTGATTATGAACATATTTCTTTTCCATGCAGACAAAATTATGATCTATGTTGGTGTGCATTGCTTTGCTGTTGTCAGGATTCAGTACAATTGCCTGGATGTTATGTTCCCCATCCTCTGATTTGCCTTGTTTTTAATTGCTCTTGAACAAATGAGAGGGTATGACTTGAAAAATATCTGGAGCACTAACAAGCTGCAGCAACACATGGCTAGTCAGTTTCCCCACCCCTACAGCTACTGATATACAAGAACTTGAACAGAGTGATAGAGATGTGGTCAGTAGCTACCTTGAAGAAGCAGCTATAAATAACATGCCCATAAAATAATATGGACATTTCTGGTATAAGCTTCTGAAAATGCCTATCTTACAAACATCATCATCTGAGTCCTAAGATATGCAGTCCTAAGATCATGGTTCTTACAGTATCTTCTCTAGAAATCAGATGGGGAGCAGACTGTGAAAGCCATCTAACAATAGTTTCCACACTTTCTTACCAAATATAAAGAGACTAGAAGGGCAGAAGTCTTAGTTTTTCTGTATTGCTTTCTAGCAGTTTCTACTCCTTTCCAGCAGCCAGTGGCCACCTCAGCAAAGAAATAAACCAAGCCTCCTCCATCACCTTTTGTGTGTGTGTGTGTGTGTGTGTGTGTGTGTGTGTGTGTCTAATATGTGTCCATGGAGGCCAAAACAGATGGTCTTTATTACTTCCTTTTATCCTCTGTTTATAGCTTCTCTTCCAAACACTAGAGAGGGTTGACGTCAGGATTATACATCTGAGTTCGTTGTACTTTTATCCGGGACTAATGCATTCCATAAGCTCTTGGAATGTAAAATGCAATGTGAGCTGTTTTCGTGGAGGGTGTTGGGCTGGCTAAGGAAGGGCGGTAAGCTAATGGAAAAGGGAAATAGGTGGCCAGTTGGCAAAGTTAACAATCCCTACCTCTGTGTCCATGTGCCATTGGTTAATTGGAGCAACACAGTGCGCTCTGGTCATTTATGGCATTGTGTATGTGGCAAGCCCATTCATTGGGGGACGGTTCTACCCATCTGTTACAGACATCAGATAGATGGCATGGAGGGTTATATACTGAGCTATTTTAAGTTGGTCTGGGCTGTATCCCAGTTATAGTGTGCTCTATTCCTGGGATGAAATGATCTTCCTTGAGGCTGTGGAAATGTTTTCATGTGCAACACATTGCTTTTGGCTTTAAACAGGCTGGAGAAGCAAAGCATCAAGATACAGTTGGAGAAGAGGTACATAACTGGGAAGGGGAACTCTAATGGGGGGCCAGGGAATTAGCAGCTTGCAAGGGTTCGTGCTTCCACTTCCACTAGTCGTATGCTTCCAGACGAGGAAGCTTTGTGTTTCTCAGAAGTTTTTTCAACAACTTTAACAATAGAAGTTGGTCCAATCAAAGATATCACTTAGCAGTTTTGTAGCTAGAGTAGTGCCCAAGCCATACATTTTATTTCAGAGGTAGTAAGCCTGCAAACATCAGTGAGTTTTCTGCTTCATTTTGACATAGGGATCCATCCACTTCTAAACGAGCTCCCATATGAAAAATTTGCTACCATGCTAGGCAGTGGTGTCATTCAAATGGTTTAGGAACAGGAACTCACTTTTGATTGGCACTTGTCGGGAACCTGGAACCAGCCACGGAGCCCGTTAGGATCCGGAACGCCCGTTCTGGCCCATTCCCCCTGAATGACATCACTGATGCTAGGGAGAACTGTTCAAAACTGGCACTGGGATCACTCACCTAAAAAACAACAACACTCAGGAGTTACCGGGCACTCTCCCCAAGCAGTGCACACCTGGATTCCTCATATTCAGGAAGTAAATGAGAGACATACTAATCAGAAATGCTGAATCAGTCATGGCCCTCTCATAAGAACATAAGAGCCCCACTGTCTGGATTATGCCAAAGGCCCATCTAGTCCAGCTTCCTGTATCTCACAGTGGCCCACCAGATGTCTCAGGGAGCACACAAGACAACTAGATATTTGCATTTTGTTGTCACTCCCTGCACCTGGCATTCTGAGGTAGTCTACTTCTACAATAAGGAGGTTCATCACGGACTACCCATCACGGACTGTAGCCTGTGATGGATTTTTCCTCCATAAATCTGTCCAATCCCCTTTTAAAGGCATCTAGGCCAGATGCCATCACCACTTCCTGTGGCAAGGAGTTCCACAGATTAATTACCCACTGGGTATAAAGGTATTTCCTTTTATCTGTTCTCATTCTCCCAACACTTGATTTTAGTGAATGTCTTCTGGTTCTGGGATTGTGAGAGAGGGAAAAGAACAGCCCTCTATCCATGCTATGTCTACTTTAAAAAAAAAAATTTTTTTTTTTAAGGGCTGGATTATGTTCATCAGATTAAACATACATTTGTCCATTTTTTAAAAAAAGCATAATACATTTTTAAATATTGTAGTTATAAAATAAGCTAGGGAGGAGAAGATAATATTGGGACTTCACTGGCTTCAGCTAATCACCGCTATGCACAGCATAGTGTTCCACTAGTACATGCACATATATGCAACATATCCCTGAAAGCCCTTTAACAAAAAAATCAGGAAATATTCTCCAGTGGAAATATTTGGTATTTCTAAAGAATCAGTCTGGGCACAAGATTGATGGAGATTTTCCTCTCATTCTTCAGAAGGATTGGAGAACTAGGCCTTGTGAAACCGCAAGGTATTTTTCCACTTGGTGCCTGCAGAAGGACCTAGGATCCATTTAATAATGACTAGCAGTAAACAGCTGGCTCTTGGATGGATACAAAATCCTTATTTTCTAAGCTAGTCCTAATTGCTTGAGAAAGAAATAGATAATAAAGTTTAGAAGAATTGTGAAGGTGTATTTTGGAGACCTTCCACCAATCCACCCCATTCCACAGCATTCTCTGGTTAGAGAAGTGGTTCCCAATTTTTTTTTGCACTGGGACCCCTTTTTTAGGTACAAGAACCTGTCTAGAAACCGCCACCGCCGCCACCCAGGCTGAAAGTGATGTCATTAAGCAGGAAGAAAAGTCATTGTTTTTAATAAATCACACTTTTAGTCGAAAGAACTCCACATCCTTTTTAGAATATTCTGGATGCTTTGCCTCTAAGTGACATTTGAGTTTTGAGTGCAGTGATTGATGCAGCACTGAGAACAACATTGCACAGAATACATTGTGGCTTCTTTATGCCATTGCTTATCAAGGTGGTAAAGTCAAATTTTAGATAGTTTTCAGAATATTAACATTTCTCTTCCCTGTGTGCCGAGACTCCCCTAGGCATGCACATGGAAGGCGTAACATGCTTGCTCAGAAAGAGAGAGACCTAGGAGAGATTTCATCACATGCATATGCCAAGACGAGACCATAGCAAGGTTCAGGGGGGACTATGGCCACACCCCTTAATGCAGCCACACCACTTGACACACCCAACATCATGATGTCACAACAGCATGACATTGGGATGTATGGCCACACACTTCACCAGCTCCCACAGCAGGAAAAGCGTGCATGTTCCCCCTGCTGCTGCTCAGGCAGTTGGGCAGACCATCAGTGTCTGCTTTCCTAGTTACAGTGACTCGCATGACCTACCAGTATAGGTCTAGTTTTCCCAATAGTCTATTACATGTTTTGGCACTCTGAGATTTTAGAAAGTGCAATTTCAAAAAAGGGACAAATTAAGAAGAAATCATGTTTTTAGCACAATGCATCATGTTTGCAAGGAAACTCAAATGAGCTCATTTGCATTTCCTTGCAACCATGATGCATTGTGCTAAAAACATGATTTCTTTGTAATTTCTCCCACAAAATATTGGGAGGGCCACTGGCCCCTGTGCCACACCCAAGTCGGCGCTACTGGCAAGGCTAATTTCCCTTGCAGCCACAAGCATTGAGGAAGTGGCAGTTTAATGGGGAAGCTAGCCAAAAATGAAGCTTTGAAGATGGTGGTGCCCGGCTTTTGATTATGGCTGCCCCAAGCTCTTTATGGTCCCCTGAAAATTGGTTTGTGATCCACTTGGGGGTCCTGACCCCCCCCCCACATTAGGAACCATTGGGTTAGAGACTTAGAGTCAATAATTCTGACTGAAGCAATTCTTGAAGATTTTGTTTCCCAATATGAAGTACTGTCATGAATTAAGGGTGCTATGTTAAAATTTTCAAATCACTTTTAATGCTCATCCAGATACCTGGAGACGCCAGGCCAAGACTGAAGGATTAACAATCCTAACTCTTGGCCTACCTAACTCCATCCACTTCTTAAGTTTAGGAAGGTGTAGCAAATTCAACACAGGCTCCTGTGTCTTTAAAAGACAAAATTCATCGCTTTTCTAAAGTACAGAGGAGTCCTGCCCTTTTTTGAACCTGGCAATCCAGTCGGTCTGAGATTGCCAATGGCAGTCTGCCCTTTTCCAATTATGACAGAGCGGCTCCATAAGGCTTTGTACCGCAGAACCCCTCTGTACTAGCTATAAAACCTGTCGTTCTTAATTTTGTGGCCACTTCTGTAAGCAGTTCCTGCTTTTCCATCCAGATCCTGCGTTAGTAGAGAACTGACTGACTTCTCTGAATTCTCCAGAAATGGCCATTCCAAGTTGCCTCCTCTCATAAACATACCATATGCACAGTGATGTCATTCAGGGGGAACGGACCAGAACGGGCGTTCCAGATCCTAACGGGCTCCGTGGCTGGTTCGGGGTTCCCGACAAGTGCCAATCAAAATTGAGTTCCTGTTCCTAAATCATTTGAATGACACCACTGCATATGCATTAGTCCCATTCTTGGGGGTCCCCACATCTTTTGAGTAGGGAGTATATCTTCCATGCCATTCTCCCTCTTTTTTTCTTTTTTTCTTTTTTGTGGCTTTGCAAATTCATTAAAGACGTTTATGCATGAGGAATGCTCCTGAACACTTCAGGTGCCAGTAAGGAGCACTGCAAAACATTTCCCAGATGGCATCTTAAGTGGTTTTGGGGGTGATTTTTTTTTAAATTTTTGGTTTGTTTGTTTCAGTGAACCAAACTGTGAAAGAGGGGGAAAAAGCACCTTGGAGATCCTGAAGGAAGACTTGTCAGGAGCCGTTGAGTGAGACCCAGCAATCTGGAAGCCTCTCTCTCTGGATTCATAGACGGGCCATTGCCAACTATACAGTCACTTGTCAGGAATGAGGAGGCCATGGTTTGTTTACAGCCACGCGCCGTTGTTTGCCCCGTTGCCTGGTAGAAGCAGCAGTATTTTTGTCCCCTTCTCAAGCTGTGTGAACCACTGAGGCTGAGTTCAAGCAGGGTCTGGGAGCAGGAGCCCTCCGCGTCCCTCGTGTCGAGAGCGTGCTCATTCTCTATAAAAAGCCACAGCTGTGCTGCTCTTTGGTCAGAGTGCTTGAGAGCGAGCAGGGGCTCTGCTCGCCACATGGCAGGAGGGTGGTACCGAGCGGTGAGTGCCAACTGGGGAAAGCAGCTGCAGTGGAGGGCTTGGAGATGAGAGGATGCCGGATTATTGCCATGAAGGACTCTGAATGGAAGCATCTGCAGGGAAGCATCACTGCTGCACTCCAGAGCATCTTCTGCATCAGTGCCGTGCCATTAGGAACCAAGCTCCAGGACAAGCAAAGACTTCAGTCTCTCTGTGTGGGAACGATGAGATAATGCCAGGAGGTTAGGAAGTTAAATCCCTTTAGTCAGTAATCAGCCTATGCCGGCTGACCCGCGACCATTGTTCCATTCATTCCCTTACCTCCTGCTTATGAATGGAGGGATTGTTTATATCAGGTCAAAAAAAGCCACAACATATCAGGATCAAGGGTAAAGGAGGGTGGGAACCTGAAGGGCAGCTTAAGCCTTCCTGCCTTGGCCTCCTTGCTTGGAGATGGTGACGTTAATATTGCAGGAAGGAACACAGTGTTCCTGAAATTCCACTCATAACTGAATGAAGATCTGGCACGCTGCCCCCCTCCCCTCATCACATGAGCCAGTCTCCAGGAGAGTCCCATGGGGTGTCCAGGCTATTATTGAAGCCCCCTCTGATGGCCGCACTCCAGATCTGTATTTCTTTTCACATGGGATGGCGAAAACAAACTCCTCCCGAGTGTGGCAGTCTGGTGATCTCATGCACTTGCTGTGTTTTTCCAGTGAGTTTTGGCGCCAGTAGTGCAGGAATGGTGTTACTGAGCGTATGAGCTAAAAAGAACGGGGTGAAAATAAGGAAGAACGCTCCAAGGCCCCCGCTTTTTCCCCAGATTGAAGAAGAACGTCATTCTGCTTCTCCTTATTGGTCCATAAACACAGGCCAGTGTTAGAAGCCTATACAGTACAGGCTTTCAGGCCTAATTGCATTTCTGTTTTCATCAACTTGCTACTATATTTTTCAGACTCTGCCACTGACTAACACAATAGCCTCAGGCAAGTCACTTCACTACTGTTAGCTTGCTACCAAGTAATATATCTGCTGATGTTTCACAGGCCACTATAACAGAGGCCAGAAAGGTAGAGGCAGGATTTTACATCCACTTTATGAACTATGGGAGAGCTTGAAAAGTAGCAGGAAGGCATTAGCCTGTTTTCACTGACATAGCTTTGAGCCAGCTGAAGGTTTTTCCTCCTGAAACAAATTCTGGATTATTTAGGGAAATGCAAACACATACGTTAGAAACTGAATGTTTGGAGAAAATTACTCATTCTCAATAACTTAATAATGCTGGCAAAAAAAAAATGCATGCCAAACACATGAGGACCACATGCTTGTGCAATCCCAATGAGGGTGGGTGATAGCAACTCTGCCCCACACCTCTCATACAAATGTTCTAGCAAAAAAGATGAAGAAAGCTTCCTATATACAACTTTCATGAAGGAATTCTCAGGAATCTTGAAGTGATAACCTTCCTTTACTTCTTTCTGTTCATTACAATAAAATAAACATATATTTTGGGTCAGGAGAAGTACAATTGTGCAGAAAGAAAGCTTGCAAGCCGTTTACCCCTACATTTAATACGTTCATGATTCACCCGTTGCCTTTCTCCTCAGCTGCTGGCATGGGCCACAGTGGTCCATAATATGACCCCATATCCTGCAAATTCCTGCCCCTGCCTCCAAACGGCCCAAAATGGGCTTCCGAGAAGCAGTTGGCAGTGATGTCATCACACGCAGCACCACAGATGCTCTTCTTGCTACCACAACTGTATGGTAAGTGGGAAGGGTGGGGGCCTTCACAGGCATGTCCCGCATTGTGCCCCTCTGCTCCTGGGGCTGGCCCTGTCAGTGAGAGTTCATTACATTTGCCACAAGGACCAGCAGTCCTTGTGGTGAGTTTTCCACTCCCTCAGCAACATTTAGTAACAGTCACTTCAGCAATCATGGCCATCACATAATGTGTTTCCTGGCTCTTCTTCTCTGGCTGTTTGGAATAGTGAAACTCACAGTTTCATGAAGGTTTTGGGGGTGGGTGAAGAACCAACTGTTGGGATGCTGTAGTGAATGTACTATGAGGCCTTGACCCGAGTCTTAAGCCGAGCCCCAAGAGCTGCTGTTCCCTAATCTCCCTCACATCCTTGGCCCTGTTGTCCTCTTTGCTCAGCTGTGAGCTACCCTTGTCTGTGGTGTTTCCTTCAGAGCCTGCCCCATGGTAGCTACATAGTTCACCTCCTCCCCCCGCTACTTCAGAACAGCAGAAGATGGCACTCAGAAGGGACAGATGTAGTAACTTGGGGTGCTCTGATGGTAATGCAAGCCCTGGGGAGAGGTTTATCAGAAAAGTCCTTACAATCCAAGAGACAGTCTTTCCCCTCCCAATCCCTTCTCCCCACTCCCCTTTCAAGTAGTATTTCAAGTAGTGCTGGTCTGGCCTCGATGTCAGGATCAAAACACACATGAACCCAAAGGAATATGGTCAGGCCAGACAGATTTCCTTCTTTGATAGAGACTGAAAGGTAGGAAAGCAGGCTACTTGCCACCAAACCAGAGTCTCTTTCCAGTCAACAGAATGTGCTACTGTACTTTCCAGCACTGCTTCGCTCTGCTCATCTTTGTCACACTAAGCAGGCAATTATTAACATCACAGGCTGAGGCACAGACCTCATTGGCCCAAGTAGGAACTCCGGAATGCTGTGGCCTAATGTAACCACTTCCAGATTTGCACACTGCACGTCAGTGCCTGAAACAAGAAGTGGGTCTGCTTAGTCATCACCAAACATAGCAACGGCGTCGGCACAGCAGGGTTTTCTGGCAACACAAGAACCAGTTTGTCAAGATGCCCCTGGCTTCTTGGTTCAGGGAAGAGCAAGGCTTCTGGGAACGGGAAGCTTGCCCATGTGGTGATGGCACAACAGTCCTGACAGTGAGATTCAAAGCTGATGAGGACTGCTCATTGTCCTCATCAGGGATGTCCTGTTTGTCTGCCATCCTACTGTGAATGGGCAGAGCAAAGCAAAGGTGAAGGAACACCATGACAACTATATCTGCAGAACTGACCTACAGCAGCAGTCAGATGGAGTCTAGGACAAGAATGGCCACTCTCAGTGTTCTTGGGCACTCCTCTGTTTTCTAGAAAAACAATTGTCCAGGGGGTAAGGCTGAATGGGCCAGGGACGGCGGTTAGGATGTGGCCTAAGTTGCAGAGGTGAGTCCCACTCCCTCCCAGACCCAGTACACCTACTGGCCCACCTTCCTCCTAACAAAAAATGCCCCTCCCTCCCTGCCTTCTCCACCCGCCCCATACCAGTCTGCCTTGGCCAGTGCAAACTTACCCCACCTGGGCAACACAGGGCATGGATCCAGCTACCAAGAGCCAGCACACCAGGGGCATAGCTAATGAAGTGCAGGGGTGCAATTGCACCAGGCTTTAGGGGAGTAACAAGCTGAGCTTGAAACTAGTGGCGAAAATTGTGAAAACCTTGGTGTATATGAATAATACCATCATGCTTATACCATTTGATGCGTAATTTCCTGCAAAATGCAATGAAACAAATGGGAGTGTAATATCTTCATTCTATCAAAAGTTATGGTCCCAAACACAAGAAAATGATAATTCAATTGTGATGTCATTTCCTGTTGTGATGTCACTTCTGGGACATCATTTTTCCCTCTATAATGGGCTACGCTTTTATTAACTACACCAGTGCGACACATGTTAGTGTGTTGGCTCAGCCTGCTCTAAAGGAGGCCCAAATGTGCTTTTATATTATGGCATGTTTACAACACTCCTGGGTCAGGGCAAATCTCTTGCACTGGCCTGTAACTTCCTCTGGATTGTGCACAAAGATAACTCTTCCTCCTGCTGAAATTATTTTTTCTTTCAATATTACTGTTCAGTTGTTTTAAGTCTTGAAGTGTAAAAACTACCCATTTGCAAAGATTGCAGAAATCATATTTGTAAGAGCCATATTGGTAAACCTTAGATGACTCCTTACTCTCCTACTGAACAAACCACTTCCTTGGATTGGAACTTCCTGAGCTGACATAGTTTAAATTTCCATCTGGACTTAGACCACTTGTATACCACTACAGATTACATTCTCTCCATGTGTGAGGGTCTTCTCCCATTCCTGTAATTATGCATGGTTTCAAGGCCTCATCTGATCAGATCCATTTGCTGACGGCATGTACAATGACGAGTTCCTGTTCATGACAATGGAGCCGAGATACTGGAAAAGAACCCCATAGCAAACTATAGCAAGGCCTACTTGTGGGAGGCTGGATAGATGATGGTATGGATTCCAGTAGGGAAACGGGGCCTTTGTACATTGCAAAATTGTGAGTAATTTATTACTCATTCAAACTAGCGGGGAATATCCATTTGCTGGCCCTTCAAAGTCACATAGAAGCTATGTGTCAAATCTATTTAGTACAGTTTCCCACCATTATTACCATGAGACACAACTGTGTAGCACTATAGTGACATGATTTTCAAACTTCCCAGCCTCAGGGATCCCTTTCCACATCACTTTGTTCATTGAGAAAGTCCTCTGCATTGCAGAGGACCTCAGGTCACCTTCCAGGGTGCTGGCTCCATTTGCACAGGACGTTGGTCTGGCCTGTAGAGAAGTGCTGCTGCCTCACACAGAGAGAACCCGCCCCCTGTTGTGAACAAAGGAAGCTAGGCCTGGGTCTGACTCCTGGGTCTGACACCCACCCACCCCATACTACCCCATTGCTGGCTGAGCATAGCTGATGAATGAATATTTACGCTGTATTCATTTGATTCATGCATTTAATTTTGACATTGATTTGGGTTGTGTTATTGATTTTATTTATTATTTTGTATTATCTACTGGGCTATTAATTTCATTAATTGATTGTTGTAAGCTTCCTAAGGTGCCTTTTGGGGGACGATGATCAAAAATGGGTTACAAAGATCTAGGTGAATCAAAATAGATATTGGCAATGGTGGTCTTTTTAAAAAAATTAATGTGCTGGTATTAGCTTTTCTTTTTAATTTTTTTACATAATACAGCTAAAACAAACTAAACAAAAAACAGACAAATAAAGAAGGAAATAGATTTGAAATATATAAAGCAAGTGTGGAGTAATACATATAAATTTCTTACAAAATATTCTACAAAATACTAATTACTGAACATATTAAAAATCATATAACTTAGACAGCCTCTGATTTATTTCTTTAATACTTCCTTAAATTTTTAATCAATTATTTGTTTAATCACCAACCAAGTATTTTAAATCTATATCAGCCACTAACTCATCAAATCCATAATTCATTGCACCTATTTTTCTCTCCTCACGCAGGAAGTCAACAAGTGGTTTCCTGTTGTTCATAAACATCTTTACTGACTTCACTTTAAGTAAAGTTTATCCATTTCTACTAAGTCCAGTATTTTTATCCACCAATCTTCAACCGAAAGGACCTTTTGGACTTTCTAACATTGTACATACTTGCTGCAGTTGTTATATAGAAAAATAAAATTTCTAAGGCTTTCTGTACCTGATTATAAAGTATACATAGCAAGAAAGCTTCTGGTTTTATTTGTAGATTTACCTTAAAAATCAACTGCATCTACTGGTGTATCTGAGTCCAGTATATTTTTGCTTTAGTGCACGTCCACCACCCATGGTAAAAAGTACCTTCTTGTTTCTTACATTTCCAAAGTTTATTCGACACATTTTTCAATGCCACTTTCCAATCACATAATGACTGCGTGAGGCTATTCAGTTCTGCACCAGCAATTGGGCTGGTGTGGTTCCGAGTAGACCAGAGTAGAGTAGACCAGAGTAGAGTAGACCGAGTAGAGACTGCTAGGGCTCCTTAACCTCAGGAAAACCTTCAGCTGCCTCCCTGCCCACTCAGGATACAGCACGGCCATTTAAATGCTGCTGTATTGCACTGCGGGCAGGCTGGTTAGGACTGTGCTGTCAATCAAGCAGTTGAAAATTCATTCAAATTCATTGAAAATCTGCCTCATAATAAACACAAACTTGTCTGAAAAGGAGTGTCATTACCATTCTTTAAAGGAATGAGAGCAGGACAGCAGGTGTGCCTCTTGGAGTTCCAGAGCCTCTGTGCCACAGCTGAGAGACCTTTTTGTGTGTCCAGCAAGTAAGGGTAGTTTGTCTGCCATTGCTGGTCTTAATAAGGAACTCCTGAAATATGCTATTTAATAGAAATATCATTTTAACATCACTGTCTTGTGGTATGTCAACATAGGAATTTGATTGAGAGCACAATCCTAACCAACATTCCAACACCGGGGTAAGGGCAATGCAGCTGTGAGGAAAGGGAACAAACATTCCCTTGCCTTGAGGAGGCCTTTGCGACTGCCCCCCTACCCAGCGGTGTCATCCGGCAACGAGCTGCCGGAACACTAGGCAGGACTTACCGCCTGATTGGCTGCCCGTCTGTGATGTGTCGCCGCCTGCCCACCCACCGTGTGGGCATCCCTGGCTTCGGAGGGGGTGCCCGCTTGCCTGGGGGGCACGCCGGGTGCCTGGGCAAGCACGGCGGGCGGGCAGGCAGCGACATGTCACGGACAGCCTGTCAATCAAGCAGTAAGTCCCACCTAGTGTTCCGGCAGCTCGTTGCGGGATGACACTACTGCCCCTACTGCAGAATGCAGCACATGCCCCATTGGCACAGCTATGTCAGTGCAGGAAAGTTGGTTAGGATTGCGCCCTCAGTACCTGGTCATTTTATATGCTATTAGCCAAAGTCTGGGAGCACAATCCCACTTTACAACTAGTATGGTTACATAACCACGGATGTGACTTTCTGTTCATTTAAAGAGAGCTTTCTCGTCGAAGTATGTGATACTCCCTGGCTCTGTAACCCCTGCCTTACAGCAAGGAACTTTCAACTGCCACCTACGTCCCTCGATCTGCTCAGAACTGAGCGGCTGCCCATAATGTCATTATGGTCAGCTGGCAGAATGAATAGGAGCACATTTTATTCTGCCTAATCGTGTGTCTGACATTCAGGATCCAATTCCGAAGGTCCTATCACCAGCAGTACATGCATATCACCAGCTAAAAGTATTGTCAATGTGCCGTAAAACACATTCGGGACACATTACTGCTTGCACTGGGGTGGCGCTCACTCAGCAACAGGCCCCAATGTGAGCGGGCGGCCAGCTAGCATTCCAGCATTGCTGCTGCCAGCAAGCCCGTTTGGGCGGCAGGGAGGCGAGGAGGCAGGGAGTAACCAGGTGGGGGGAGGGGAGGAGCTGGCCATGAGGGGTGGGATCCAGCAGTGGCTTCCACCACCGGATCTTATCCCTGGTGGTGGCTCAGGCAGCCTGACACCGGGCTGCTTGATTCACGGCCAGCAAACTAGTTGGCTGTGAGCCGAGGAGCCCCATTGTGGGCCATGGGGCTTTCCCTGGGGAAAGGGGATGAATGTCCCCTTCTCCCGAGAGCCTCTGGCGGCTGCCTGCAGCAGTCACCATTTTGGTACCCCTGCTCCTGCGGAAGCCGGTCAGTTCAGGATTGGGCTCTTAGTCATGTTTCCTTAGATCTCCACCTGTGTTTCCTCGTCTTCTTTCAGGTTGGCATCAACTATTTTGTCCCATCTCTAGTTATTATAAAGTAATGTCATGGTATGTTGCTGCCAGTCACCTTTGTTGCTCTTCTCAGTACTACAGCAGGCTCTTAAGTATTATGAAGGACACACCTCCCTCAAGCATCTTATGTAATTTCAGTGTGCAATACGCATTCTAGGATAGGCTAGTTTCAGTTAGCTTCATTGTCTGGCGCCCACACATCCCACCCTGCTGGGCATGTAGGCATCCCCAGGGTACCGGGAAATAGACGTCTGGAGAAGGAAGAGGAGGTGTCTGATTTCTATCCAGCAAGCTGAATGGAGGCCACAGGGTGTGGAAGAGACAACCACATGCTTCTCCAGAGGAACAGTGCATGCTGCAACACACTGCGTAGCTGAAGGGTGCTACTGTGCTCAGGGAAGACAGTGTTGTCTGATGGGCAGGAGGCCTGGGGACAGGAGGTCTTTGTCATCCTTGTTTTATGGATTTCCTACTTGGGTTGTAAAGTTTTTAGGAAGGGTAATTGCACAGCAAGTAGCCCAATAAAGTCTCTAAGTGCCGCCAAAAGAATAACAAAAAGCTGCTTTCCAAGAACTGAAGAGACACAGTTGTCCCAGGATCTCACTTGAAAACTTCAAATGAGGTGCCTGGATTCTAGAGGCAACCCAAAACAGCCTTTCTGTTAAACAAGAGGCTATACAACCCCCTGTTAATGTATGCCTCTGTTCTTCCAAAGAAGAGTTTCACAGTGCTGCATGCCTGCATTTTGAACAAAATTTTTCATCACAGCATTTTCTTTCTCAGCAGGAGGAGGAGGCCACAGTAGTGGCAGAGGCAGTGAGGGGGCAAGTGAATGAACAAGAAATCCTGCTGCAGCTCAAAGCTTATTTTTCTGTTCAGTCACCTGTTTGCTACCCCTACAGCCTTCCTTCCTCGCTGTTTGGGGAAAAGGATGTCCCCTCAGCCAAGTGACTAAAGTGGAAGCAGCCCACCTTAAGTAACCAAGTTACAGGACTCAGTGGGAGGAGGTGAGAAGATATGGCAGCAGTGATGGAGCAGCCAGTCTCTGGTTGCTACATTTACCACAGTTCAGTGCGTTGATATATACAGCCAAATGTACCTCTAAAAAACTCAAAACTCAAAGCACATGCACTGTACTGTGATCTCCTTTGGAATATACATGTTTTCTTTCTGTGATGTTTATGGTTGCATGTTGTTATTGTTCAGTCACTAAGTCATGTCCGACTCTTCGCGACCCCATGGACCACAGCACGCCAGGCCTCCCTGTCCTCCACTACCTTCCGGAGTTTGCCCAATTTCATGTTCATCACTTCGGTGACACTGTCTAACCATCTCATCCTCTGCCGCCCCCTTCTCCTTTTGCCTTCCATCTTTCCCAGCATGAGGGTCTTTTCTAAAGAGTCCTCTCTTCTCATCAGGTGGCCAAAGTATTGGAGCTTCAGGATTTGTCCTTCCAGGGAGCAATCAGGCTTGACTTCCTGGAGGATTGACCAATTGGATCTCCTTGCAGTCCAGGGGACTCTCAAGAGTCTTCTCCAACACCATATTTCAAAAGCATCTATTCTTCAGCGCTCTGCCATCCTTATGGTCCAGCTCTCACAGCCATACATTGCTACTGGGAAAACTATAGCTTTGACTATGCGAACCTTTGTTGGCAGGGTGATGTCTCAGCTTTTGATTAAGTTGTCTAGGTTCGCCATAGCTTTCCTCCCAAGAAGTAAACGTCTTATAATTTCAGGGCTGCAGTCACCAACTGCTGTGATCTTGGAGCCCAGGAAAATAAACTCTGTCACTGCTTCCATTTCTTCCCCTTCTATTTGCCAGGAAGTGATGGGAGTGGTTGCCATGATTTAGTTTTTTTGATGTTGAGCTTCTGGCCAATTTTTGCACTTTCCTCTTTCACCCTCATCAGAAGGTTCTTGAGGTCTTCCTCACTTTCTGCCATTAGAGTGGTATTGTCTGCATATCGGAGGTTGTTGACATTTCTCCCAGCAATCTGGATTCCAGTTTGTGAATCATCCAGCCCAGCCTTTCTCATGATGTACTCTGCATATAAGTGTGGGTCTTTTGCCATAACATTCTATAATTTCCCACTCACTTTCAATAGTGGCTATGGTTGTCAGTCACTGAGATAATCTTCCTACATTTTCCAATTTGCTGTTCCACATGGTCACCTCATATGTGGCCTGGCCCTGGGCATGGCCAAGTTTTTTTCCCCACTCAGCCATTTTTTTTAGCTGTACAACTTAGGTGAATAGAAGGCTCTTCCACTAAGCCCTACTAGACCCAACAAAACTGAAAAGGGGGGGGTGGGAAGCCAGAAAAGCAAAGAACTGCCATCTGCTTGTTCCTGTTTATTCATGGACTATATACTTCTCTCCTCACACTGACCTTAGAAATGCTAACCACCCTGCAATGAGGAAGGGAGAAAGGAAGGAAAGAAGGAAGAAAGGCATATCTTCACACATTTTTTTCTTGTTGTAAAGATTGCTTGATTGTATGGAAGCTGTTCTGAAAGCCCTGTTGGCTGAACTGTACAGTACAAATGTTTTGAATAAATAAGGGTGCAATCCTAATGTGGAGTTAAGCTGGCACAGATGTGTGCTATCCTCCCTGACTCTGAGAGTGGTTTAAATGTGCTTTACAGTGCATTAGCAACACTCCTGGGCTGGCACAAGTGCTGGCCTAATTCCAGGTTAGGATTGCGCCCTAAATGAAATAAAACTGCTGAGTTCCACCCTCAGACACTCTTCCTGTGTTGGGTTTAATCACCCACACAAAAATACAGTTTGACCCTAATTTCTGCCAAAATGGCTAGGCTCCCCTAAATATGGGATTCTGTTACTAATATTGAATCAAAAATTATTTTTTTCTTTTTTATCTCAATTATAAGATTACATGTATCTTTTTTGTTAGTTTTTTTGTTTATGCAGAATAAAATATACAATATATTTTAAAGAATCTAAAATTAGCTATAATCATTCAAGAAAGAGGAATTGAAATTACTGCTGCTAACTTGCTGAAGCTTTCACTCAGGGCCCAATCCAAACTGCAGCGCATGCTGCCAGAACAAGCATTTTGGTTGTGCTAGGTCAGTGGTTCTCAAACATTTTCCACTGGGACCCATTGTTTAGAATGGCACTCGTGTCGGGACCCACTGGAAGTGATATCATGGCTGGAAGTGACATCATCAAGCAGGAAGTGCCGTCATTGTGACATAATCAAATGACACTTCTGGAACGCAAACTGACATTCTTGGACTGCAGCAATTGCACAACCATGAAACATCCCTGATAGAAAGCAAGATTAGAACAAACTATTATGTAAAAACACTGAACTAAAAACAAAATTAATAAAACAAAACCTGACTTGAAAATTCAAACAACACTCACAAAAGTAATATAGCAAGAATAAGGTCTGCAGCTTCCAAGATGGCTGCTGTTCCTAGCTTTCCACGAGTCACCTGACATCAGATTGTGACCCTCCAAATAGGTCCCAACCCACATTTTGAATAACACTGTGCTAGGCGCTTTCCAGCAGTTGCAAAGTATAAAATGACAGAGGGTGTGGGCTGGTTGTGGCTGGAACTGCTGAATGCTTAGCTCTGTGTGGCAGGGGACTCGAGACAGCTGCTGCCCCAGGTAGGGCTGCACAGGGGGAGGCTGGGGGTTGGTGGAACAGGGCGGTGATGATTGCAGGGTGGAGGACAGATTAGAACCGGAAAAGGGGAGAGTTTAGCCATGGTATTTGCTGAATCTAAGCCCCCTTACCAGATTTGATCCACCTTCACGGGTCCAGGTGGACTTGGACCAGTGATATTGCTGGTGTAGATCTGAGTAGTCCCACCAGGCCACATGGGCTTGCAACCGTGGAGGCCTCCAGGGACCCAAACTCCCTTATGCGATGCAGCAGACACCACGCTGGCCCCCCCTGCACTGCAGTGTGGAGAGTTTTGTTAGATCGGGCTGCCCGCCTGCCATATTGGCCTTAACAGCATATATAACAGATGATATCACACTGTCCATGTATGACTAAAATGGATACGATGTCAGTTTGAGTCTTTTCAATAACTGGCTTTAAACTGTTTTTATAACAGATGCAGGGTAACTAGTAAAAGCTAAGGTGGGGACTAAAAAAATCTCTAGTGGTATGGACCCTCTTTCAAACAGGGAGCAGATAAAAAAAATTAAGGTTCAATTGTATCCAACTTTCCAGCTCTGATGCAGCCATTTCAATAGGGCATGCCCTGAATCCTGGGGTGGAGGGCAGTCACAGAGGCCTCCCCAAGGTAAGGGAATGTTTGTTCTGTTATCTCGGGGCTGCTTTGCTACTGCTTTGGCACTGGAAAGTTGGATAGGATTGGTCCCTGGGGCATATCAGTTCACAGAGGGACAGGGTTATGTATTAGTTACTAATATTTTGGAATGACTAGAACAATGAGAAGATAGCCGAGTGCAGTGATGTCATGCAGGGGGTACGCAGGGGTACGCGAGTACCGGTTTCTAGGATTACAGCTGGCCCCGCCCATTCGCCCGCCCACTCATCGACTCCACCCTCTGCAACGTTTGAATTTCCTGCACGTTTGAGTTGCCTGCACATTCTCAGAGCCAGGCAGGCAAGCAGGCAGGCAGTGAGCGGAGCCTTTCCTTTCCTTGCCACTGAAAAATGAGTTGCTCTGGGGTTTTAACATGATGCCAGGCCTCCTTAACATGTTCTGGGGGTGCTGTGGAATCCTGTTGCAACTGTTGGGTCAGTTTAAAATTATCTGAGGCCTCAAAAAGGGCTTTTTTCATGTCACTTCCTGCCACGACATCACTTCTGGCTTATGACGTCACTTCCGGTGGGCGGGTCCTGACACGTGCCAATCAAAAGTGAGTACCTGTTCTTAAATCATTTAGATGACACCACTGGCCGAGTGCTATATTTATTTAGTAAATTACCTTTGCAACATTTTGCTGCAGGAAATGGCACTGACAATGGTACAATGAGCTGGGGGGGGAACAACACTTGGAGTCATTTGACTGGACAGTCATTTTCTTGTTCAAAGTTGCAAAGATCAATAGTGATTAATTTCAGGCAGGGCCAGCGTTAATGTGACCAATGTCATCACATTGGGCCCTGCACTATGGGGGCCCCGCACCAACACAGCGAACATATGGCCTGCTGCTGCAGCCAGGATCTCTATGGGCTGTAAGTCAGTGGAGAGAGCAGAGCAGCTTTACCTTGGGCCCTCCTACCTACCTCTGCCTCCGAACTGCCCAAAATGGGCCTCCTGGAAGCAGCTGGTGGTGATGTCATCATCTCACCACCAACTATTTCCAGGTACCACATGCGACATCACAAGCACTTTTCTTGGTGGGGGGGTGGGGTGCCACAGGAATGCCCCACATTGGGCCCCACCACTCCTGGACCGGGTCCTGATTTCAGACACATTTGTGTGGAAGCTACTTCGGCTTCCTTTTGGCAATTTAGCCCTAAGCAGGAAGTGTGCGAGGCAGCACCCCAGAAGACGGAGGTCCGATATGGTGCTGGTTTTCCTGTTTCAGTGTCACATATTTCCCTGTGTGCATTGCGCCCACCTATGTTCAGCCCACTATTCCCCAGCCTCTGGCCACAGTACAGGAGATGGTGGTGCGAGATTCACACAAGTAATGGTGTGCCATTAACAAGGATCAACTGCACTGATGTGATATGAGCACTGGAAGTTCCAGGTGTGGTCTACAACTGCCAGGGCACAGCACTGTCATGTTCAGGAAGGAAACCACTAAGCTCTTGGTGGCTGCAAGCTAGAACTAAACAGGAGGAACATGTATAATTACTATTGCCCTGTACCTTTCCCTGTAGCATCCAGCCATAGCCAACACTGATGACAGGATGCTGACCCAGACTGACCAGTGTCCTGACCCAGTTTGTTGATTATTATGTAACCTTTCCTATTTACGTAGAGGACAACATACCTACACTTCCTCATTCAACATTTATTATCACCAAAGAAGGCATTCATTGTATCATCATATTTACTTTGGAACTATGACAAGTACTTTGCTCCTATCTAGGTAACACCAAAGTGGCAATGCCCTGGGTGTTTTTTGGTTGTTGTTCTAGATATGGATTTAGACAGCATATTTTGTAAAATAATTTTTTGTAACCATTTAACAGTGAGAGAGGTAATATTTTAGAGAGTGAAGAGTTGGGGCTGGGGAATTCAGACATATCCAGCAAGTCCAGGCAAGGGCTGAGAGAAAATGTACTTATAAGATTGTCACAAGGATTACAACAAGGTAGTAAATGAGAAGCTCTTTGAACACTTGAAAGCACTATCTATCTATCTATCTATCTATCTATCTATCTATCTATCTATCTA
>JAJKFI010000005.1:28782469-28871870 GCA_029204185.1 Lerista edwardsae
TCTCTCTCTCTCTCTCTCTCTCTCTCTCTCTCTCTCTCTCTCTCTCTCTCTCTCTCTCAGTCAAGAAGGTGGGAGAAGGAGAAAGAATAGCAGTGGGCACACCTAGGGAGAGGGAGGAAAGAAGGAGGTGGCACTTGGTGCCCTGCCTCCAATGCTGGGAGGTCTTGGACTGGCCCCATTCAAAACAACATGGTATCTACAGTAAACTGGGTGATCATTTCCTTTTACCCGGGGGTGGCCTCAGAGGCTGGCCCTCAGATGGTCTGCCTGGCCAGGTTGATCCCTGAACTGAGGCAGTTGTGGTGGCAGGGGGTGGGCGAGAGTGCCAAGGGGTCTGCCTGCAGGACTTTGGCTCTGGGACCCAGCCACCTGGCACCAGCACTTTTTCTACTTCAATCGTAAGCATTTCCCTTGGAAGTGCAGCCAGTCCTCTTTATATGTGAACTCACTATCTGCGAATTCACTTATCTGCAAGGGGTAGAATTGCTACCTACCTCATTATCTGTGCCTCTGTCCTCATAATCCAATATGCAGAGACCGTCCAAATGGCACCTGTGACCAGCATGAAACCCTTTAAAATAGCTGGCAGAAGCATCTGCCAGCCATGTTTAAGAGGTCCATGCTGGTCTCCTGTGCCATTCTGAAGATCCCTGCAGCCTCTGGAAGTGTCTGCAGCATTCAGAGATCTTTTGGTACTTCTACACTCTGCTGACTTCCTGAAGGTGTCTGCTGAAATCGCAGAAAAAGCACCCCTTACACCTAACCTCATTGATTCCATAGGATCAATGGTTTGTTATCTGTGAATTTACTATCCACAAGGATTTTCAGGAACCTAACCTTAGAGGATTAGATAATGAGGACTGACTGTAAGCCCCATACTGTTACTTTACTTTAGGGAAACCTTTGTCCACTTGAGTGTGAGCAAGAGGGTGATACTACTAGTAAGAGTAGTTTATGGATGCAGTCCTGCACATAGGGAGGCCACCAAAATCCTAGTTAAGTCAATGTGATTTAGACAGTGTGTCAGTGTGCAAAATGCAGTTGTGTTTTGCTAGCCCCATGGTGCCTCCTAATGGAGGAGATAAAAAGTGCATTCGTAGACAGATAAATTCTCAACCAGATGTTTCTAATCATTTCACTGCTCACGCTTTAGCGGGATCGTTGCCAAGATACATTCAGATAGCATATTCAGTACATTTATTCAGAGTATGAATAAAGGAAGAGATAAGGAATAAAGGCCCCAGATAAATCCACATTTTTTGCAGTCACACCTGGCAGAAAACAAAACAGATGCTAGGAGCTCAATGGCTTGACATCAGACTTGAAAAACCTTGCAACCCAAAGGCTTACAGAGGCAGATTTTGTGATCCACCATAATGTCTCTGCATAGAGTCAAAAAAGTGCCGCTGTCATGCACTGCAGGGCCACTTGAGGAGGAGGAGAGAGAGATTCCTGCTGCTAAGGGCACATTGCTGCTATACTTTTACCAAAACACATTGTAGCACCCCCCAAAAATTAAGTATCTGTTGCAGTTTTCAAAAGTAATTGTACACTGTTTGCTCTTAGCAATGTCTTGGACCCAGGTCATTTTTCTCAGGCTATAATTATTGCGGATGTAGAAGATGAGCTTTGATTTCATCCTAGATTGTTTTGCAACTGTTGTTTCAGTGCAGAGAACAGCCACAATGAGGTTGGTACACAGAATTGCCTCTTTATTTTGAAAGAAGAGTAGAGGATTCATGTGCATTACAGGACCAATACAGAGGGTATCACATAATTACAGTATTAGAGAAAATACCACCAATTTGGATGCTCTAGTTTGCAAAATACTTGGAAACTTCAGCTGGTGGAAAATGCTACCACCTTAGTTTTGTTTCTGGTTTGTTTTGCTTAGCACTGCTGAAGCAGGGTTTCCCTCCCTTGCTCTGGGAAACCAGATGATCAGTCTCTCATGAGGTCAGCAGGCAGGAACATCTCCATCTGCTTATGCCAGCAGAACAGAGATCCACCTACGTAGGCCAAGAAACAAAGGTCTCCTGTGGATGTACTTTATGGCTCTCCACCATGAGAAGAAGGAAGCTAATTGCAGTCTAGATTTAGTCTCCATGTTGCCATGAAGAGAAACATTGTCTTCTAATATAATGCCAGAAGCTCTGGTCTCATTCTCAGTGAAGGCAGAGCTATGTGTTACATATGGGCAAAGCATCTTTAAAAAGGTCTTGTGCCTTTTTCCTTTTGAGGAGGTGATTTTCAGCAGACAAGTTGTTAGAGAAAAGAGGGTGTGTAGAAGCACCTTTTCAAATGTGCTTCAAATATGCATCAGCAGCTGAGGGATTTTTGCTTTTAAGTCAGAAAAAACGAATCCCATAATTATGCCTAATGTGCAGTCTGAGGTTGTACATCTGTGTATGAATCAAACCACTTTTGATTGCAGGTTGGAGCTGAGTGAGTGGAAGTTCCGTCATACAAAATACTCCATCCACACAGAAAATGAGATGTCAGCGTTTTGTTTTTTTTGTCAGATACTGATTTGCTGGGTGACCTTTATTGTTATATATTAAAATAAATAAATAACCCCTAGTGATGCCACTGCATTTAGGTTGTACATATGATATTGATTCTGTATGGTCTGCTAGGGAAGGTGGTCCGTCATGGGGGTGACGCACTGACCTCCTGCGGAGTGACGCAAACCCTAGTGACGGCACTGATAACAACAACAAAAGCCCTTGGGATTGCAGCACGTGATGGGTTCTGCTCTTTGAGCCACCCTTTTGCACCTGGCTCCGCCTCCTGAACCTCTTGGGGTTCTAGTAAAAACAAAACCCAAACTCTCTTCTCTCCCCCCCCCCCCCATGTCTGCCCACGCTCGTGAACAACGTTGCAGTTTCCACACAGGCCGCCCTGGCGCTCTTTCTTTCCCGCTTCTCCTCGGTCCCACAAACCCAGCGGGTTGGAGCTCCTGTCACACCGCCACTGACACACTACAAGCGTCTCCTCCCCCCCCAGCTCCCCGGAACCTCAAGGACGAGAGTGGAGGAGGTGGTCCCACCCTCGGCCCAGAGCCTCCCGCCCTGCGCCTTTGCACGCCGATTCTTTGGGCGGGGAGAAGAGGACGGCAAGCGCTGCATTCCCCGCTTGCCGCCTTCGCAGCGCGGGGCGCCTGTGCCAACCGCTTGGCGTGAGCAGCAAGGCGGGACCTGAATGTGGGGTATTAAAACAATGCTTTGAAAAGTATATCACGAGGCAAAGACAGAGGCAAAGCTCGGACAAAGGAAGTCTGAGTTGCCAGCAGGGAGGGAGGCCACCTTGCCAAGGGAGGAGGGTACGGAAAGGGCGGCTTTCGAGCAGTGCCGGAGAAGGAGCCTCAATGCCTCCGCTGCTCCAGGGCGCTCGGCAGAATACTGGTCGCCTCCCCCCCCCCCCGCGATTGACACGAAGGAGGGGGGAGGGCTTGTAAATGGTGCCCAGCCCCAGTCCACGGCCGGGGGACACGACAGAGTTTGTGCTCCAGCCCCCAGCTGCGGAGCGGGCTTCTCACCGGCCGCGGGCGGGGCGCCCAGCCTGCTGCCCGCCCACTTGGCAGGTGCTCCGCGCCGCCGCCCATTGGTTGGCCTCCTCGTCCGCGTCCCGCGTTTGAACTCGGGCGGGAGAATTGCATTTGCCAACGATCAAAGTCCTCGCTCGGAGATCCCGCACTTTCCTCTTTCCAGCGCCCCCCACCACAACCGAAGGACAACCGTAGCGCCCTGCCATGGGTAACGTCGAGTCTGTGCCGGTAGGGATAGTCATCCGAATTAACAGCAGCACCAGCAGCTGCCGAGTCCCGGCGGACGCCTCCTCTCTTGGTAAGTGCATTGCTCTCCTGTCCCATCAGAGGTGGTCAATCGACAGAACTTACGCTCATCCTGCTTCCAGTGTCAAGACACACACAGCCCGAGCCCTGCGCGAAGTAACAAAAAGGGTGCTGTTGAGCATGCCTAGAGTTCCCTTTCTTCTAAATACGGAATAACATCACAATCCAACTTGAATGGGGTGGTGTGGTGTGGGGACAGGACCCACAGGCAGATAGATGGTGTGGCTATTGGACAGGCTCACACCCGGGACATCTCCCTTTAAAAATGAAAATTTGATACCCGGGTCCAGAGTGAGGCAATGACCTCTGATTATTCTCAGGGGCTTACAAGTTGCTGGGCAAGGTGTTGCAAAAACAGCAGAGTCTTGAGGCACCTTGGAATCAATGGGAATTTTTCTCCCTGGTGAAATGGTTTCATCCAATATGGATCCAATCTGATTTAGGTCCATGGAGAGACAATGAGGAAAATCTCCTTTCCCCTGCCAAGTTTCTGATCTGTGACTTTTGTGAGGACATCCATGCTAGTAATTTGTGCTTGTGGCGACTGATTTGCATGACCTGCTTGCCATAGGCATGTTTAATTTATGCTAGGAAAAGATGGCACAGATTTTTTTAAAAAAACCCAAATGATTAAATGAGTTTTTCAGGTCCATATCTTGTTTCAGCTAAGGATGGTTTCAGTCTGTGTGCTTGCAAGCCTAGGGGGCAGTGTTCCCCACAAGCTCTTTTTATCAGTTATATCTGATACACAGAACAAACCTGCAACCATCATGCATCATTTTGGGTGCAATCCCAACCTGGAATTAGATCTGCACAAGTTAGGCCAGCAAAGTTTGGTCAGCACAAAGTACACTGTAAAGTATGTTTGGACCACTGTCGGAGTCAGAGAGGCCAACACACAGAGGTGCGCCATCCTCCCTGACTCCGAGAGTGGTCCAAATGTGCTTTACAGAGGCCCTGATGCCAGCCAAACTTTGCTGGCCTACCTGTGCTGGCCTAACTCCAGTTAAGATTGCACCCTAAGTAACCTTAGCGACTGACTATTGCCATGCAAGATATGTGAGGTTGCCCTGCCCCCACCATACATGCATACTTTGGACCCAGTCCTGTTTAACTTTCCATCACCAATGAAGTTGCAATGCAGCCCTGAGGTAAGGGAACAAACACTCCCTTACCTTGAGGAGGCCCCTGTGATTCCTCTCCACTACAAGATGCAGCACATGCCCCATTTGAATCTCTGCATTGGCACTGCAAAGTTGGATAGGAGTGGGCCAGTGGTGTCATTCAAATGATTTAGGAACAGGAACTCACTTTTGATTGGCACTTGTCGGGAACCCGGAACCAGCCACGGAACCTGTTAGGATCTGGAATGCCCGTTCTGGTCTGTTCCCCCTGAATGACATCACTGCCTTCGCCCCCCTAGGAATCCGGAGTTGCTCCCTTTAACCCTCTGAGTGTCAGCCAACCAAGAAGAGAAGCCCTTTGCAGAGGAATTGGGAGGGGGGAGGAGGGAGAGTGAAGTGGGCGGAGTCAGCCCTATTTTTAACTAGTGGAACTGAGTTCCCCGCATTCCCCCTGCATGACATCACTGGATTGGGCCCTTTGTCAATTGCCTCTGGCAGTGGGGAAGTGCCTTCAGGGTTGTGTGTGATGTGCACTATGTCTGTCTGATGCTGGCTGCCCTTAAGATTCCCTGTCAAAGTTTATTCCTTGGACCTTCAGCCCAGCTCAGTTATACTGGTTGTTTGTTCACATGAAGACCGCATAACGTCAGTGTTCAGCTGGCTGCCTGTTACTTCCTGGCCGTAACTGAAAGTACTGCACAGTACATTTTGTTATCCTTTGCAGTCTGACCCTAATGTAAATCAGAGAAAAAGAGTGGCTTCTTCTCATATACAATCCCTCTTTGCCCTTTTGGAGGCATAAGAACAGCCTTACTGGATCAGGCAAACTGACGAAAGGCCCATCTTGTCCAGCCTCCTGTATCTCACAGTGGCCCGCCAGATGCCTCAGGGAGCACACAAGCAGTGGCGTTTCTATAGGGAGGGCAGAGCTCTAAGTTTTGCAAGAAGCCTTAGCTTGCAGTGGAAATCACTCTTCTCCTGCACCGTTTTAGCCAATCCTCACAGGGAACAGCAACATCTTGGCGTTGCTTACTGGCTACAGCAACTTACTGGCTACAGAGGAGGGATTTACATGACAGGGTAAGGCTTCTTGCAGCACTTAGAGCTTTGCCCTCCCTGTAGAAACGCCTCTGCACACAAGACAACCAGATACTAACCTGCATTTGGTATTCTAAGGTAGCCTATTACCCTTGTATCAGCTCCAAAGAAGACACCAGACTGGGGTTTAACTTTATTAAATACAAGTGACCAATTTTTAAGTCATGAAATCTACTGAACACACTGTCCACCCTCCTGAACACACTGTCTGGGGTAGGCAAAAAAACCCTGCCATCCATGGCCAATTCAGAAGACAAAAAAATTCCTACCCTTCCCTCATGATGAGCGACCAGCTGATCTCAGACTGGACATACCTGTCATAACTTGTAACCTGCGATGGAGTTTTCTTCCATAAATCTGTTTAACCCTCTTTTAAAGGCATCTATGCCAGACACTATCACCACATCTTGTGGCAAGGCGTTCCACAGACTAGTTACATGCTGGGTTAAGAAATGTTTTCTTTTGTTTGTTCTAACTGTCCTAACTCTCAGCTTTAGGATGTTTCATGGTTGTCCTCTGGTTCTGGTATTGTGTGAGAAGGAAGAGTGGTTCTCTATTTATCCACCCCCTGCATAATTTTGTATATCTCAGTCATGTCTTCCCTCAGGCACCTTCTTTCTAGAACCCCAAACACTGTAACCCTTCCTCAAGGGCAGGGGCTTTGGACTGAGCATCATTTACTAGTGAGAGAAAAAACAACAGAAGGAGGTTTTCTTGGATGTGGTGCCAAAATTGGGGAGCTCCTTCTTTGTGTATGACCCCACACCTACCTTTTGAAAGAGTATCTTCTGTGGCGGCGGCGAAGGCTTGACTTTTTCAATATTAAAATTTAAAAATGCACTTTTAGTAGAAAGCTCTAAATTATTGCATGCTTATGTTTACTCCTTTATACAGGGGTTTTATTCTGTTTGTTTTATTGCAGTCATTCCCAAAGTTCTGCGAGGGAGTGGGAGCCACGTAAGTGTTGGCGGGGCTGGGAGCAAAGACAGTAGCAAGGTCCCTAGGATTGCGCTGCTACTCTGGGCAAAGGGGCTTTTTTCAGACTTAACCCTTGCAGTGCTGGCATCTGGAGTATGTGGGGAGCCCCCCCACGGTACTCCCCAAGCCTCAGAATGTGTTTAAAATGCAATTGCGATCCATTTCTGGTTTGTGATCGCGAAACCTGAAGTGGGTCGCTGTAGCATTTTGAATGCATTCTGAGGCTTGGGGAAGCCCACATACCCCAGGTGCCAGTGCAGCAAGAGGTAAATCTGAAAAAAAAGCCGCTTTGGCCAGGCAGCAGCATGATTCTGGGGATTGTGTATCTGCCTTCCCCCTCTCCCCACCCCTTAAAGGTGCAGAAGCAAGTGCTTCTTAGAATGATGGGTCACGACCCACCACTTTGGGAACCACTGTTTTATTGGCATCATTTTATTGACACCTTGTAAACCACCTGGAATTTTTCATTTTGCACAGAAAAGTATGTCAACCACATTGAGTATCTTTTGATCAAAAAGTGGGTTGTAAACCTTCAAAATAAATATAAACTTTCAAATAGCTGAGTAAAGCCATACAAAGGGAAACTTCCACATTATGAAGACAGTCTGTACTACTAACATCATATTGGCCTACTTGTGCAAGTTGCAATAACTTTGTCGGAGATGCAGGAATCCAAAATGAAGAAATCAGTGGGATTTATTGCCAAGTAAACATGCTTAAGAGTGTGGATCTATTGCATTTGCTCATCAATGCTGTTGTAGCTTTAGAGTTTTGCTACTGCTACCTGTTCACCCAGTATGAATTTTAAATTTTAAATCTGTGTATTAGTTATGGTGCAGCACATTTTCCACACAGTCATTTTTTCCTTAAAGAGCAATAGTGTATGCAAAAGCAGAAGATTGTGGACATGGAGACAGCCTTTGGTCTTTAACCAGGCCTTGTAAAAGTGTGTGTTTTATAAACATCTGTTTCTATTTTGTTTTTAAAAATAAAGTTCCTTTGCTCCAATATTCAGTCAGGTATTCATTGGGGGTTGGTTAACATTTTTTCCCACAACAACAATGTAATATTAAATGTGTTCAAAGTGTTTCATTTTCTCAATCGTGTGTAACCTCTTTTCTTTTAAAGAACATTTTTAAAGACGTGAAAATAATATCCCTGTAATTTTAAGAACTACCATGTTAAGAAATAACATGATAGGATCTTTCAGAAACTTGCAGTAACTGATGATCTCTACCAGTTATTTCATCTAGATAGTACGTTAACATGTGTCTTGAAGAAATGCTGTGTGGCATAACTTAGAAGAGTTAAGTAATTCAATCCCATTTTAGATCTTGCTAACTCATTGAACATCCAACTTGTTCATTATCAGAGGAAAAACATGTGGTGTTTCTTTTTCCTGCAGTTATTGACCTGGAAAACCGGGGCTTGAAACGGTAATCCACAGTCTGATCTAGGTTTATTGGTACACTATGGAATGTCTTAAGAATGTAAATGAGTTTGCATCTTTGTAATTTTGGGCTCTGGCCAGTCTTGAGGAGAATGATCCATGGCCAAAATTATGTTGGTGGCCATTATGCCAGGTCTAATGTTAACTTAATGGAGTCAGAAACCTGTGGCCAAACAACAGCAGCAGAATCAACAGTACAATAACGTTAGAGGGGGGGGGGAAGCCAATACAGCAAAAATGACTGATGCTTCCACAGCATCCCTGGCAATACTGCCACCACCCGCCAACCTTGATATTGTGTGCTGACAATGTTCCTCCATCAGCCATGCACAGACAGCAAGAGTCAGAGCACAATCCTAACCTGGAGTTAGGCCTGCACAGTTAGGCCAGCAAAGTTTGGCCGGCACAAGGGACACCGTAAAGTGCGTTTTGACCACCCTCTGAGTCAGGGAGGATGTGTGCTGGCCTCTCTGACTCTGAGAGGGGTCCAAACATACTGTCCGGTGGCCCTTGTGCTGGCCAAACTTTGCTGGCCTAAATCCAGTTTAAGATTGCGTCCTCAATACGTTAAGTTTGCCAAAAGCTTTATGACATTGCCTAATCCAGTGCAGTAGCCCCTCCCCATACAGTGCACATTCAGTTGGCCACAAGTAGAGCACAGTGCCTCCCACTGCACAGATTGCTATGGCGCTGCATGTCAGAGGTCTGTGTGAGGAACCCAAAGGCTTTTAAGGAGAAGGATTTGAATTCTGCAATGAAAACAATGCGTCCATGAAGATACATTCCATAGCATTGTGCATAGTACTGTATGTTTGCATTATTGGTTTTCTGAGGGCATCCTATATTTTACAAGGGGAAAGGGTGGAGACCAAATGCATGAGTGATAATAGATGGAAGTTACAGCTGGACTCTCGCATCTAGTACCATCATAAGCTGCCCATTAGCTAAGCAGGAACAGGCATTGCATTGGGAAACAGAGGTTTATGTCCCCTCAAGTGATACATATTTGGTCTCCATAAGGTAGTCTATATATGCTGTACTACATTGTGGACATAAGTTGCACCATTACAAAGGATAGTACAGGTAGATTATCCCTTATCCAGACATTGAAAATCCAGACTATTCCAAAATCCAGACATTTTTGTCCAAGATTTTTTTAAATAAAAACTTTCTGTAATGCAAACACTGTAGTGTCTTGTGCTCATTCCTACACACTGGCTGTAAGTTCTATTCTCTTAGCAGCAATCTTCTCCCATTTTGGACCAAACTACATGTCACAGGGAATGTGTGAATGTAGCCCTTTTCTTCTTTTTAAATTGCTGGGCTGAGCCTGAAATGCCATGGAACTGCAATATGGGTAGATGGGACTTTAAGAATCTCTGCAGTTCTTTAGAATCAGTCTTGATCAGGTATCCCTTGTGCTTGCTTGCTCTCGCTCTCTCTCTCTCTCTCTCTCTCATATATATATATAATATATGCCCACTACCAGCATGTTGTTTAAAAGGAAAAACAAGGGCCAAATGTGCATTTTTCATATGATTTTGCCCCTTTTGCCTGGCCATTTCCTTTCGGTTAACTTATTGTGGGCCAAATCCTATCCAATTTTCCAGCCCTGAAGTAGCCGCCCCAAAGGGGTATGTGCTGCATTCTATGGTGGACGGGGAGTCAGGGAGGCCTGCTCAAGGTAAGGGAATGTTTATTCACTTGGAGCTACCTTGGAGCTACATTGTAGCTCAACCTGGCCAATATCTTCCTTCTTTTGGGAACAGCTGTATGCCTGACTCACAAATTTTTTGCAAACCAGTAGAGGGCAGCACCATACTATAACCATCTATTATTGTGTGCTCTTTCTTTAATCACCATAGAAATTCACCTTTCCCCTTGTTTCTTCATTTGTATTCCTAGTATTGCAACATTGTCCCAAAGCAAGGAGCTGGCAGGGACTGCATTTCTATCATTGTTGCAGAAAAAAAGATTTGCTTTTGAGCCTTTTATGTCAGTGAAACTTTTTTCTGCAGGAATGAATGTCTGTCACTAGAGGGCAGCCTCTGTTCATAACTTTAATCGCCTCCTCACCTAACTGAGTTTAAATGATGATTCATTAAGAGCAAAGCTTGGAGTACCTGTTAGTGTTCAAATCTTTCCCACCTACAAGACGAAGACCTAAGCTGCTGAACATTATTCTTATAACACGCTGTAGATATCAGCCAAATGTATTTGTAGCTGTACAGAGTACACATTAGGAATGTTACGTGATGTTATGCTGCCAGTCTTCACAGGCCTTCACTTTTGATGAGCAGCTGTCTCATATGTTTATGCAAAATAAAAAGATTGCAGCCTTATAGGACAGCCCTGAGATCCTGCTATGCCGGATGACTGCTATGCCATAGCTCATACCAGCATAACACAGCACTGCAGTGGTGTTCGAACAGCAGCATAATCACCTCACAATAGCTCCAGAAATAGGATATGTTATGGATACTGACAGAAATGCCCACAGCGCTCTTGGCAACTTTGCTGCCACCCATAAATGACATGTGATGTCAGCATTTCCACAACACTAGCCATGCACAGAGAGCATTGTCAATGTGCGGCAATGGCCAAGTGACTCTCTGCTGTCCCCCAGCTTAGCGCTGCCACATGCACACAAAGTATACCAAGGCAGCCAGAAAGAAACCACATTGATAGTGTGGCCTTTTTAGGACCTGTCTAGAGCACTGTATTAGTGCAGTATGTGTGATTCCTAGAGTACATACAAATGACCTGGGTTCCTGCCCATTCATCTGGCTGATTTAGCAGGGTTGTGTATCTGTGCAGCACCAGCATAGGCTACGATGAGTTTTGTATGGCAGACGCCCTTCTGCTGGCATGTGGAGTTGTCTTAGAGGAATGCAGTACATACTTTCCTTCAAACCTTTTGCTTGGGGACCTGTGGCACCCAGTCAGGAGCCTGGGTAGATGTTGGCGGCAACAGAATCAACGGTGCTGTTACCTCGGAAGGCAAGATCATGCTGTTTATAGGGTGCTTGTGCCTCTCATCTGTGTCTAAGCATCAGGCAGGCTGCTGTTTGATTTGTGGCATGTGGTGGAGTGGGAGTGAATGTCTGTTGCCAGCACGTTGGCTGTCAGAACGTGTTCCCTTCCCCAGCTCAGCACAGAAGTTCAGGAAGAGAAATGGGTGTTTGTGTCTACCGTCTATGGTGCTGTTTTACTTTGATAGGAGTCAGAGTGTTCTCTTCAGATTCCTGAGTGGAATGTGTAGGAGGCGGTGGAGTCTTTGTGAGTCTTTATAACAGTTATTCATCTTTTCAAAACTTGAGATTTGGCTGGTGTGAACAAGAAGACGAAGAAGACGCCTTTTACCCTCTCATACACTGCATAGCCTCAAGGGTGTTCTTTAAAATCTCTTTGCCTTTAAATTAACCCTCTCTAAGCAACCAAACAAATCCAGCACCTCACATGCTTTTGTCCTCAGCTGTCAACACATCTCATTCTGAATATGAAAAACTTGCTGAGATCAGGGAGGTGCTTGAGGAATGCTGAAAAAACAAAAACAAAACATGAGTAGGAGTTTTGCATTATGGCAAGAAGGATCTGGATGCTTTTATGGCTGGAGCCAGGGTGGTCCAGGAAACATTGGCCCTGGGAGACTGGAAGTCAAACCGCTACAGCTTGGATAGACCTATGTATTATTTTGCTCCTAGTAGTACCCACCCTCTAGGTCGGACCTGAATAGAAATAATGTGGGGCATCCATGACTGGATCTGCTGACTTTCATGCAACTATGGGAGGCTCTGGTTTTGATCAGAACAATAGTATGGGGAGGACTATTTCTGTCTGCAGCATTTTGCTCATCTGAGTGGCTTCCCAACAACCCAAGCTGCTAATAATCCTGTGGTGGGAAAGTACCTTGCCTGTCTTCCCCCTCCCATTGCAGGTCCATTAGTAACTTGTGTTTGTTTGGCGTGGGAGTTGATTTACATCCCAATCTTATGCTGCCCAACCACCCAGAAATACAGAGGTAGCCAGGTGGCTACTACTGCATCCCACTGCAGCCAGACAGCTGTGGGAGGCTCAGCAAGAGGACATTTGTCCCCTTTCCCATGGTAAAGGTGTGAACGGTCTACTCACCTCTGATCTATCTAGCCATCAAGAGGTGAGACCTTCCGTGTAAGAGTCGCTGCACCCCCTGCTCCACACCTCCTCTTCCCTGGAACGCCCTCCTGCCCTGCCCGGAACGTCTGCAGTGCCGGCAACTGGTGGATTCATTGCTCACTGGCTTACGGTGCTCCCTCTGGGCCACGTTGTCATGGTGCTACTCCAGCACTGGCACCAGTGATGTCATGCACCCACTACGCACCACTACGCGAGTACCGGTTCCTAGAAGTTGAGCGGGCCCCACCCACTCAAAGCTGGCCCCTGCTATTTAACCAGGGAACAGTTGAAGCAAAATATGTATATACACATCTCTAGAAAGCAAAGCAATAGAAGTTAAATCAACACTAACCACAAGCTGAAGTTATTACAAACATGATCACATCCATGGCAACAATCATGACATCACTTCCGGCTTATGACGTCACTTCCGGTGGGCGGACCCCGACAAGTGCCAATCAAAAGTGAGTACCTGTTCCTAAATCATTTGGATGACACCACTGACTGGCACTAATGGCTTTTGGCTTTATAGTGCCTTCTGTAACATTTGCCTGGGCGGTATGAGTGTACTGCCCATGGTGATTGCCCATGGTACTGCCACAGGATTGGGTCCTTAGTTAAGAAACACAGTTTGTGTTTGGTGGGGAATTGCTCATATAAAAATTGGATGCAGCTTCCTGTGTAGCTGCTTTTGAAAAAGGCAAGGGGGAAGCTAGAGATTCGATCCTGAATCTATCACCTGTTTTGTCCCAGAGTCCAAGATGCTGGAGACATATTTGAAAAAAAGGGCATTGTCTTTGTGTCTTGCTTGTGAGTTTCCAGGGATCTGGCCGGCTGCTTGTTGTAAAGAGAATGGGCTTTGTGGGTGATCCAGCAAAACAGTTCATGTGATCAGGCAGGGGGCTTTTTATTGATAAGACAGAGTTTAGAGTTTTTATTTAGAGTTAGATGGGCCATTGTGATAAACCACTGGGCCCTTAATTACTTGAGTTGCAGCCCCATCTATTTCACCTGGTATTTTGATTAGCTCTGACTGCAAACTCCAGCAATGACATAAGTTTTCCTCCACCCCCTGTGTCTTTGGGTTTTATGTTTATCGTTTGTGGTGCTCTTACTTTGGGAATCAGAGTTTGATTGTAATTGCCATTCTTTATTTCTTTCCTAATTGAAAGAGAGGACTAAGAACATAATCCTAACCTGTGCTGAAACAGGCAGGCTATCCAGCCTCCGCTGTATCCAGCAAAGGTTAGGAGCAGGTTGGAGGCTCCACAGGACAAGGGCACGGTCGTCCTGATGGGGCTGTCAGATCTAGCAGGCGCAAGTTCAAGCACACCATGCAGCCGCATCGGCACTGCATCGGCTGGGGTCGGGGGGTTGGATGCACCCTAATGGACACATCTAGACTCTACCCATTCCTTGGGTTCTCTCCTCTGGCTGCGTGTCATCAGGCTTTAGCAGGCAGTTGTAAGTCAAATCTGGACAGGGCCTCAAAGTTGTATTCTGTACTTTGCCGGCCGGCCTTTTCACATATTCCCATATCAGCTAATCAGTTCCACAGAGATTTTGTTCTGCCACAGCAGGTTCAGCAGCTTGTCACAGCCTGGCATTCTGTCTCCCATCCAAAAATAGGCTCTTGCTTAGCTTCAGGCAATACCAGCATCAGTCCACACTTCCTGCACCTATTTACCTTGCTTTGAACCTTTGCATACTCCTTATTGCCTTGCATCGTTAGCTTTTTCATAAATTCCATGTGTTTTTACTGATGTGCCAGGCAGGTCCCAATTCATTTGGGATGAATCAGATTGTTAAGCCTATGCAATTGCTTAAGTTTTCAAGGGGCACATGTTTTATTTAAGGCTTCTTGTAACCCAGGAGAGGGGTTTTCCCAAAGTGGCCTTCTTTTGTCTGGGCTTCCCAGAGCAAGGGCTGCTACTAACTGGGCATCATGCGCATTTTATCTTCTTCCTTCATTATTTGATCAGAGCAGCAATGCTGGGAAGTGGGAGAAAACCTTCCTTCCATGTTGTGTTCCTGATCTAGATCATCCCCTACTCCCGAAGCACCTTCATTAGACCTGCAACGGAAGGTCTTCCCCTTTCACAGCCTGACTTATAAAGCCTGTTCAAATCTTTGCAGTTTCTCAGAAAATGTAAGCTGCTTTCTTTGGGTTGATTTAATTTTACATTTAAAAATATATATGAGACTAATGACTGCAAATCTACTTGTGCATTTTGATTTTCCTGGTGTTGTACGTAATAGCTCTGTCTAGTGTAGCATACAGGAACAGGAAACCGTGGGAGGAAGATATTGCTAAGGAAACAGTGCTAGCTTTAAGTGACAGAACAACTGCTAAATAGGTTGGGACTATGCAGTATTCCCCCACCCCACCCCGGTTCCTTGGTAATTAGTTTCAAGGACAGCAATTATTGGAATACACTGAGAAGGGAGGACAGGCATTTTGAACAGATCTCAGATTCTACTTGGGCCCTGTCATCAGTATCTTTGAATTTAGCCTGTGCAGGACTTGCATTTTTAGTAGGAGTGGGTAGATTTGCTTCCAGCTTCACACCTAGATTCAATATGGGCTATTTATTTTCCTGTACCAGTTGGATTTCCAAATATGTTTTAACGATCCTTCTGTCGTATCATTCTGTCTTCCGTTCTTCTGCAGTTTTGCCCTTTTCCCATGTCCATGTGTGCTTGACGGTACTTTTTCCGGTGGGAGCAACGACTGTTGGAAGAACCCTCTGTCAAGAGGGGTAAAAGCTCTAGTTTGTGCTGGAAGTTCCGTGTTCTCTTTGGTGTGTGTGTGTGTGTGTGTGTGTGTGTGTCATGCTGATTGTGTCTCCAGCCTACAATCTAGAGAAGGGACTTTGCATTGATTTCTTAGGACCATATGGTAGGAGCATATCTGAGTGTGGTTTGTTTCCTTTGTATACAGAACTGTCTCTTTCCACTCATGTATTTCAGAAAAGTGTGAACACATGGTGTAATTGCTCCATATTCTGCTTATTTTCAGGGTGTGTGAGGGCAAACTGCATGCGAGATCGTGATCAGTTGTTTGTGCTTTGCTTTAAAACTTATAATATAGGAGGCTCTGACTTTGACAGGAACCATGACTCTTGGGAAGAGGATTTTTAACTCTTCCCTTATGTTTTCTGATCTAGATCTCCTCAATCAAACTTATTAGATGCACAATAGTATCTGTATTTCTTCCGTTGCAGGTCTGATGACGATGCTTGGGGAGTAGGGGATGAACTAGATCAGGAACACAACATGGAAGGAAAGGTTTTCTCCCACTTCCCAGCATTGCTGCTCTGATCAAATTCAGTCTCTTGCCTTGTGGTAAAAATAAAAACCTTTAAGTGATATCACAGATCTCCCACACTGCATGTACCATGGCTCTAAATTGCAAAGCTCAGTGTGAGTACAGTATTGTTCTAGTATAGCTTTGCTTTTTTCCTGATACTTCTGAAAAGCTGTTCGATGTTCCATTGCACCATCTTGGTATGCTGCCACAAATGCTCCAAAGCAGCAACATTCAACTTCTATATTAACAGGATGCTATGTTATTCTGTAATAAAGTAGAAATGGCATTATTTTCCAGAGAGTGATTTGAAGTCTGCAAGTGTCTTTTGGTTATGCTCTATATCTGTTACACCTAGCAGTAAGGACTGTATAGACAGGGAACACATTGATTCAGGTGTTACATAGATACAAAAGGCCACCAGACTCTGCTGAAATTAATCTAGCTCTGTGTATTCATTTTGTGTACTTATGACTATATAATGCAAAAATGAGAATGAGAGGGGGGACATGGATGCACAGCCAAAATGGTGTTGTCTCTACTTCTCATGACAACTTAAGTGGGAAGAAGGAGAGCTTTCTCAACTTAGGTTAGATTCAGACATACAGATGAGATTATGGGAGGAATCCAAGTACTTACGGGTGGTCATGTCTATCTGTCTTTTTGCTCCATGGTGACCAAGTACTTTGAGTAAGCTCACCACATCTTACAAAATTTGTAAAATCTTCCTTGAACTAAAAAAGAAGCTTCATTTTTGCCAAAACATCTGTGATGGTAGAATTGTGCCAGTTGCCATCTTACATGGCAACATGCTTGAATTCAATCAATTAATACAATTGCTACATTAGAAAAGCCAAAACTTGGGCTTGCCGCTGTGCCTTTAACTTCAATCTGATACTAAGGTGCAATCATAACCTGGAGTTAGGCCGGCACAGTTAGGCCAGCAAAGTTTGGCCGGCACAAGGGCCACTGTAAAGTGCGTTTGGACACTCTTGGAGTCAGGGAGGATGGCAAACATCTGTGACTCCGAGAGTGGTCCAAACATACTTTATGCTGTCCCTTGTGCTGGCCAAATTTTGCTGGCCTAACTGTGCCGGCCTAATTCCAGGTTAAGATTGCGCTCTTGGAAATTAAGCAGGTGAAGGTTTTCCTGCTGTGGAGGTCAGTGGGGAGGGCATCATGTTATCTGCTTAATTCATATCACACTGCTGATATAAGAGCTGGGCCAGTATAAGGGTGGCAACTTTTATTCTAGTGCTGGTAGTTGCTGTTGTTAAGAATAGTTATATACTGTACCACCTTTCAATAAAAGGTAATTCACAAAGTGGTTTACGCAGCTAAATAAATAGTTCCCTGTCCCCAAGGGCTTGCAGTTTAAATAAAGATGCAAACGAAACACCAGCAACAATCACTGGAAAGGGCACTATGTTGAGGTGAAGAGGGAAAGTTACCCTCTCACCCTGCTAAATATAAGAGGGAAATTTGAAAAGCTGTTTATTTTTTGGCCAACTGGTTATAGAACTGCAGATTTGAAGGGGGCCCTTTAGGACTCTAGGTCAAATCCCTGCTCAGGAAATCCAGAGCAAGATTACTCTCAGCAGATAACTGTCCAGCTTCTGCTTCAAGACTTCCAGCAAGGGAAAGCCTTCTCTAGACATTTGGTTCCATTGTTAAACTGCTCCTACTGTTCAGAACCTTCCCCTGTTGTTCAACCCTCCTGTGCAGGCCCACCCTCTGGGGCACCAGAGAACATGTCTTTCCCTTCTTTGTGACAGCTGTATGCAGACACTCAGCAGGCTGCTTGCACAGATACTGCTGATTGTACAGTATTTGTATTATCACTCAACCATATGGCTTCCTCCCTATTACGCGTCTTTTCCCAAGGTGAACAGCTAAGAGCACCAAATTTATCTGTAAAACTGTGAACTCTCACATTCTGTATAGATCGCATATGGATTGACACAAGTTATATAATAATAATAATACATTTATTTATATACCGCCTTTCTTAATATCACTAGATTTCTCTAATGATTGAACTCAAGGCGGTTTACATAGGCAGACTTTCTCACAAACCCGAAGGTTTTTACAATTTACAGAATGTTCTATCTTCCAAGAACAACACTCCTACAGATCTTTCTTTCTGGATTTAGCCTTCTTTCTTTAGCCACCCGTCTGTCGTCTGCTGGCTGATGAGGCTTCCCTGCTGCCACCAGAGATGCAGCTGATTTCAGCACACTCCTCCTCCCACGAGGCAGCTGAAACTCAGCTTGTAATCAGCCGCAGTTTCCAAGGTCTGCTGCTCGCAGAGACTTCCCGCAGTCCCCGAGCTCACGACCTTGAGATCTTCAGGTGTTATCTTCGGGCAAACGGAGGCATTAACCCTCTCGGCTAAATCTTCTGCCCGTTTGTCCTGACCTGACCTGTCTCAACTAGAGGTTATGTAAACCAGCTCTGGTAAGGTTAAGCGAAATTAACCCAATTCTAAAATCCCATTTTGGAACAGTGTATGCATGCTAATTTCTTAAAATGCTGTTTCCTAAGGCATTTGTCAGGATTACAGTTCTTAACTGAGTACAGCAGCATTTTTCAACCAGTGGTACTCGTATCACCGGTGGTACTTGAGGTGGTGTCCGGTGGTATGAGCAGGGCCCCTGTCACCTGGCAGCAAGACCAGCATGCAGTGTGGCAAGCAGCGGTACGAGGCTTGGTTTGGCAAGCAGAGCACTAGCAGGTCCTTTTCATGTGCTCAAAAAAGCCCTCCAGTCCATCCCAAGCCTCTTACTGATGTCTGTCATGTTGCTTCTGGCCTCCAAATGGAAGTAACTTGAGATGACATCATCACCAGATACTTCTGGTGGTACTTCTAATAGGTGGATGGTGCGAAGTGGTACAGCAGGAGACAAAAGTTGAGAAATGCTGGAGTATAGTATACTTCAAATGAATCGGGCAGCGCAATCCTAAAAGGCACATAGCGCTGATGCAATGTCGTTGCATCAGCGCTATGTGCTTAGCGCCGATGCGGGGGCGCCAAGCAGCACTCCTGCGTCAGCGCTGAAGCTCTGAAGCCACTGCTACTCGTAGCGTCACCTTCAGAGTGCCGACAGAGAGCCTCCCTTGCACCGACCGAAGCCACTCAGCGCAAGGAAGGCTCTGTGCCGAGGTGGCACAGGGATTGGTGGGAGGGAGGAAGGCAGGGGCGGGACATGGGCAGGCTTGGGAGGTGGCTGTACGGCCACATCCTAAGCCCGTCTGCGAGGCCACACGGCCCCGATTTGGACTACGCGGTCTCCTCGGATCTGCGCTCACTGTTTAGCAGGTGCAGATCTGAGGAGCACATAGGGGAGGCTTGAGCCTCCCCTATGGTAAAGAAGGTTCCAGCCTCTCCTAAACAGTGTCGGATATGGCGCTGGCCCGTCGGCCTCGCCAGTCCGGCGCTGTTTAGGATTGTGTCCTGAATCATATTTGTGGTGGTGACTGTGAAGGTGTTGATTAAAAGATGACATTGCATGATAAGGACCTGATCCTGCACTATGGAAGTGATGCAAATGCCACAGTTCACTATAAATTCAGTCCATAATAGAAGCTTGCTGCCTTCACTTGGATGCAATCTGGTGCACCCAGGCTTCCAGAGGTAAGCCGAACCAGTGTAAGATAATAAAGATAAGATATGAGCTGTCTCAGCTGCCTGTGAGAGAGGAGTTGTGCTGGGCCAGCTGCTCTTTGGTGAGAGCAGTTTATCAGCCGGCAGAAGGCAATCGTGCGGCTAGAAAGAAGGACTGGATGATGAAAGTGTCATCTGCATGTAGTTGTTCAAGATTAGAACCTTGTTTGTGATTTGTAAAAACCCTTGCGGTTTAGAAAATGCCTGCCTATGTAAACTGTCTTAAATTAAATTCAAAGGAGCAATCTGATGACCAAGAAAGGCGGTATATAAATACAAAATATTATTATTATATTATAAACATTTGCACAGCACTCATTGTGTAAAAGAGGGAATTTTGGCAGGTGAAGCTGTTTAGACCCTTGCATGTTGAACTATACCTGCCAGAATTCCCTCTTCCATACAATGGTTAAAGGTATAGGCACTCTGTCCCAGTTTGTATCAGGTTACGCTACCTAAGGAGTACATGGCAGAGTTGAGAGTCAACCCAGGCAGTTTCTGATATGCTCACCTTGTCATGCAGGATGAAAAAGGCTGCACCTGCTGAAACTGTCTTGGCCCTCTTGTGCATCTGGTCATCTTATCACGTCAATTTGCCATCTGTAAGGCTCTGATCAGTACTTAGGGACCCCAGCAGTTCATTCCTGTCCACTCTGTTTCTCTGACCTCTATTTTCTAAGACTTCTCAATAACTCCTTTGATCTGAGGGTCTTGATGCAATATCCTCATCTCAAAAATTGTGGAGGCTGCAATCCTGTATCCATTTACTAGGGAGTAAGGCCCACTGAACACAGTGGGACTTACTCCTGAGTAAACATGTATAGCTTGCGCGGCTGTTCCCTTGCTCACTTTCACTCTTCTCTCCATTACAACCTATTTCATCTGATTTACCATGGCCTGAGTGCACCATCCCTTCCCAGTCCTGTCTCGGACCTGATTCTGCCTTTTTTCTTCTTGTCCCTGTTACACGGAAACAGCTGTTACAGTCTTTAGTTGTTGGTGTGTGTGAGGGGAAATCCTTTCATTAGACTATCTTGGGCCCTCAAACACTCTTGAGATTAATGCTGCCTCTCCTTCTGTACTTGTTGCTAAGGCTATACAAAAATCACATGTGCCTGCATTTTGAGAAATACTGCCTTGAAGCCAGACACTTGGCACACCACCACATAAATCTGGAATGCTCATATCTCAAGTTTTCCCATTATGTCTGGTTTTCGGCTTTCTCAGTGGGCATTTGTTTTGGGAAGGGAACTGCTTAACTTAAGTAATTATACCAAGCAAAACTAGTGATCTCCTAGCCCCAGACTGGCTGGCCTTGATGGACATCAGGGTCTGGGGATCTTTCCTGCATTTCCTTCAATTCAGTTAACTGGAGTTGCTGTGGCTTAAGCTTGGGGCTCAACGTATCCAAAATATTTGCTTTTATGCATAATACTTCTTCCCATCCAGGGGTGTAACGCAGTGTGACATCACGAGGTCATGTGACATGTGTCACGTGATGTCACTTCTAGGTTCTTCTTGGAGGAGGGGCATCTGCTGCAGCTGCTTCATACTCTGCATTCCTTCTCCTGTGGAGGCTCTATTCAAGGGGAGCTTTCAGGGGGAGCCTCCACAGGAGAATGAATGGGGCGCACAAAGCAGCTAGTGCCTCCTTTGCAATTAGGGGGCTGTCATGTGCCCCTGCTTGACGAAGAGCTGGAAATTTGGATAGGGTGGCTCCCAAAGTCTATTTTTAAATTAATTACATTAATAGAGTTAAAATCAGCAACTAAAAAGACTGATTTTAAAACTGTTCGCCTTCTCTTAGGTCTTGAAGCCTAAGATCCCAAACTAGCTTTCACTAAGTGCCTAGATCTTTAATGATCCACATATTTAAGCCATGGGAACTTCTAAAAAGTTAGAACATGGTGCTGGCCAAGTACATGAAGGGGGGGAGTGGGTTCATTTTGGTCATGTCTTTGGGGAAAGCTGTTCTCAGACCTGAAACTATGTAGCTTCAGACTGTGCCATTGGCTATTGCTTGACACTGTTGCTGTTAACCAGAACTCTGAGCCCATGGGAGAGAGGTGGTGGCAGATGGAGGCATTGAATCAAAGGCTAATTTCCATGTCTCTTGTTTTTCACACATTATTCAGCATATTCAATCTAAACTCTTCATACATGAGATAAGGAAGAAGGACTTCCACTTTACACCCTACAGGCTGAGAATTTTCTTGATTTTGTTGGCATTTTTTCAGATAAAAAAAAATATTTTTGTGTCCTGTGACAGCTTTGATAAGGCCGTGGCTCCAAATGCTGCACAATTGGCCTTTTTTTTTTAACCAGCCCCTTTAAAACGTTACAAATAAATACCTCTCAAAAAAATTTTATTGTGTGGAAAGAAAATCAATTAAAATACCAGAGCGGTAATTGGTGCTAGTGGAAACCCAGAGTGCCCTTTTCATTTTCCTCCCATCATTCACAAATTCCCTGGAGCACTTGCTAGTTGATTTCAGCTATCAAAGAGAGTTGGAATGACATGATGAAAGTGACATGGTTGGCTAACATTTTAACTATAACATTGATTTAAAAATAAATGCATCAACCATTAGGCTTTCTCCAAAATCGTGTGTAGAGGAATACTTTACATGATTTTCTTCACTCCTCCAGCTCCTCTGCCCTCCTCTTACTGTTTAAACTTTACATCAAAAATGTAGATTCCTGCCAGATGCATTCACTGGTTTGTGCTGGAAAACTTGAGAATAATGATTTAAAGCCAACTGCTTACAGCCCAGTCCTAAGCTGCACTGGTGCAGCAGGGCTGCAGGGTCTATGCTGCATCCAGTGCAGCTCAGGAGGTGGCCGGATGTTTTCTAGGGGTAAGGGCCATTTACCCTTACCCTAAGCCCCAAGGCTACCTGACCCAGAATTAGGATATGGTGGAGGCTGCTTCCTCTGATCTTGCCCCTCCAGGGCTCAATCCAACCTTTGTTCTGCCACCGTCTCCCATCCCTGGGCTGCCAGGTGCAACCTTACCTGTACTGGCCAGCTTTACTCCTGGATGCAGTGCTAGCAGGCCAGCACAGGCCAGCTGGCCGGCCCTGCCAACTCACGAGTAGTAGCTTTATGGCACGTTTGCAACACACTGAGCCGGCTAACTGCACTGTCAGTTAAAATATTTTCTTATTGGTAGCTTTATTGAATGGTAGCTTTATTGAAATAAACAGAAATTTTAGAATGAATTTTAGTTTATTTTAACATTATTATAGGACCTTGTTTTGTTGCATTATGGATTCTCCTAGTACTGATTTTTTTTTTTTTTTTTTTTTTGTAGGCATGATTTAGAAGAGTTCTTTGTGGGGGGGAGAGACAACATTGCACTTGGTTTTTAAAAGTGTACCTCAACGTATATTGACAGTGAAAGATTTACTTTGCTTCATTTGTTGATGTCCGTGACTGCAACCATGTTCTATATGAATGATTTCTAATTAAAAGCTCATCGTTCGTGCATTGAACTGTGGGAACCCTGGGCTAGAAAGGAATTTGTGTGTGTGTGTGTTTTCTAATACAGAGCATTATAAAAGCATTTCTACCAGAACACTTTCTCAAAATGTTGAAGAAAATTCTACTTTTCTGCCTGACCAGTCTTTTGATGGATGATCTGTATCATTACCTCTCTTACCTTATCTGGGATTTGAAGGTCCTGAATTCAGGAGTCCTGGGTTCAAATAGCCATTTAGCATGAAGTTGCCTTGGGCAAATCATTCTCCTTTCTTGCAGCCCAATTAACGTCTCAAGGTTGTGAGGCTAAAATGAGATATCCCAATGTGCACTGCCAGGAGTGCATATAAGGAAAAGCAAAGGGTAAACTCGATTTTTAAAAAAGGTTCTCTGAATATCTTTCTCTTGCTCCCATATAGTCTCAGGTGAATGAGGTACTTTTTATTATTTCTTATTTTGAATCCTTTTTTAATAGAATACAATAATTTGCAATTTGTGCATTATTGAGCATATGAGTCAGAATTTATAGTAAGGTTAAAAGGGAGTCAGATGTCATCTTCTCAGCACTTGGGCTTAAGTGAAACAGTTTATGAAATTGAGGGTGCAATCCTAACCTGGAGTTAGGCCGGCACAGTTAGGCCAGCAAAGTTTGGCCAGCACAAGGGACACGGTAAAGTATGTTTGGACCACTCTTGGAGGCAGAGAGGCCAGCACACAGACGTGCACCATCCTCCCTGACTCCGAGAATCGTCCAAACATGTTTTACAGTGGCCCTTATGTCAGCCAAACGTTGCTGGCTTAACTGTGCCGACCTAACTCCAGGTGCGGATTGCACTCTTAGTATAGGTCCAACGTTATCTTTATGAGGCACACATTTTGCAGGGCAAGAGTGGGAAGTGTCATATCCTCTCTATACTGTTGAATCCTGTCACTGGCATCCTATATGGTCATGTGAAAGTTACATGATGATCATTTTCTTGCCTAGTGCACTGAGCTTGCTAGAGTGCACTAAGGAGCTACGCAGTTTGGAAAATGTTGTAGAGCAAAATGAGAAGAAGGTTCTATTGAAGCTTTAAGCACTAAATTAAATTATACTCTTAACAAGAATGCTGCTTTTGGCAAAGATGTCCTTTGTCTTTTTCATTCTTCATCCAGCCTCTTATTTAGAGGCTATTGCTAAACAGTGCCACTTATTTCAGTTCCAAAGAAAACAGGGGGTCGGAAACAATGACATTGCATCAAAGGAAGAACAGCCTTTTCCAGCTGGCTCATCTCAAGGAATCTCAAACAATGGAGGAGGGTTTGCAGTCCAGGTTAAAACATCTCCTGTAATAAACTTTTTCACTAAGCCTGTCTAATCTCCAACAGCCATCCGGCCACTTGATCTTCCTTTTCTCCTTAGTAGACTCATAATTTCCTATTTGTGTTATGGGGCCTTGTGTTGTGTCTTCCCTGCATCATTCATTGAGCAAAAATGCCAACACGAATCCATTCCAATAGCTTTACCTTTCACTTTCCATGGGCATTCACTAAATGGCTTGAATAAGACCCCTTAAGCTTTCTCAATTCTGCTCATTACCTGCAAATTAATCAAGGCTAGATGGTGATACCCCTGTGCTGGCCCATGCAAAGTCCTCATGAAGTCCCATTTCCCAGAAATGTTAGGCATCTGAAGTGCAAATTATAAATGAGTATTAGTGCTGTTTCCCTTGTAGAGTGTTGCTCCAGCTGAATCACAAACCACTGTGCAAGACTATACCTCAGCTTAAGAGCTAGTCCACATGATATAGCTGTTACTATGGCATTTGTCTCCACATCCCGTGGCATGTTTGTGTAACCACAGCAGACCTATTTTGTTGTTGTAGGTTGCTTGGAGCAGTCACCTGATCTGCAGGGCAAACTGAGCGAAGGAAAGGTTTGCCGTGTAAGAATCTTATCATAAATCTATCATGGGGGTGATTTTAAAGTGGCTGTTTTGAGGGGACTCTGTGCTTTGAGCCTGTGTAGCTGGTGTTTAGGTTTTGTGATTGCTAATGAACTGGGCAGCCCAATCTTGAGCTGTCTGGCTCTTGGAGGAGCAGCAGTACCAAAATGGCTGTGTTTGTCCCCCTCCCCCAGGGAAAGCCTTGGCCCCCACAGTGGGGCTACTCAAGTCTGCCAGCTATTTTGTTGGCAGAGTCTGGAGCAGTCCCGTGTTAGGTTGCCTAGCCTGATGTGGGGGTTCAGGATCTGATGGTAGAAGCCATTGACGGCCCCACCCACTGGCCAGGCCCACTCCTCCCCTCCCTCTGCCAGTTCTGCCCCTCCTCCTGCCCCAAAGGACCTTACCATCCGCCAGTGCTGCTGTTGTCCTCCCGTCCTCCCGCTTTACGGCACGTTTACAACACCCAGTGCTGGTGGTATGAATGTATCACTGGCGATAAGGCCCTGTTACCCGGGGCCCGGGAGCCCCATGGGCCGCTCCAAAGTGCGAGGGTCTACACGGGTAGGTAGAAGGGGAGCCGGGCACTCCCATGACCACCCCGAGGCCTCAGACCAAGGACGGGGGTCCCACTTGGCTACAGGAGGCCGCAGGAGGTGGATGGTCAGAGAAGTCTGGCCAAGCTCAGAGAAAGCCTTGGGTGACTCGCTGAGTAGAAGCGAGGTCCTGCAAGGAGCCAGCCAAGTCTCACGAGAACTGGGCCTGGGAGTGAGACCGGAAGGGGAGGAGCCTAGAGAGGCTGGTCTGGGCCTCATAAGGAGCCCAGCCAGCAAAGGGAGAGGACGTCCCTCCTGGAGCTGGAGGGTAAGAGGAGGAAAGGCGCCCAACAAGCCAGGCAGGCCACCTGGACTCGCACCGGACCGTGGCCTGAAAGGGGACCATCGAGCCCCGCTCCTTGAAAGGCTGAACCCCAGGACCGGATCCTCGGGGGGCTCAGCCAGAACACCAACTTACCTTTACCCTTGGGGTGGCCTAGGGGTGCCCCCCCGAGAGACCTTCTCCCCAGCCAGTCCCTGGCCCACGGCCCACCTGAGCAGGCACAGGAACAGGGAGTCTGCTGACCCTGAGCAAGGGGCGAACCGGACAACCCCCAGGGACCACCCGGGCATCAGCGCACAAGCTGGTGGCTGCCATCATGCCCGACGAGGACGAACGCCGAGGAGTGACCCCATGTGCCGCCACCCACGGCGAGGCTCCATTTGAGGACTTTGGGAACTGGGCCCTGTGAGGTAACAGGGTCCGAGGGCCCTGAGCCGGGGGTCCAGCTTACGGGGGGCTCCATGAATGTAAAGTCGCTTTCCAGATTAAACCGATTGTGTCCCCCGCCAAAGGTGTCCCGCTGCATCTTTTCCCAATGTCGCGAGGCGGCCAGAGCGAGGCGGGGGGGCACCCCCATGCCCGACCCCGGGGATCAGCCCCACGGGGATACCCTGGACTCACAGGCCCACAGGATTGGTCCCTGAATTTCTTTTTCCTCTTCCATTTCTGCCTTGCTCTATGCTGATTGATGCCCCTTCCCCCATACAGGGTTCTCTTCTGGGTGTTTTGCAGTGACATGGGGACTCACATTGTATTGGAATAATGACCCATGGATCTGATCATTTCTGCTTCTTATCTTGTAGAGACCATACTATTCAATAGCTATAAGTAATGACACAGCTGTGCTGTACTATCGGCTTCTCCATTATGTAAAGTATACGTAGGCCATTCTCCAGGAGACCAAAAAGCTGTACCAGATCAAATGAACAGGTTCCATTTTGTTTTTGTTCTTTTAGCCAAGGAAGATCATTTTATTTTATTTTTTAGAAAAAAATTACTGGAGTATAAATGTGGCCACTCTTATTAAAATCAGTTGCTTGCATTGCTAATATAAAAAAAGATATTTAGATTTAAATATAAACATGATTTAATCCTTCTTGCTCTTGAAAAGTTTCCAGTCCCATTGGAAGAAAGCTGTACTTATATTTTATTCCTTTTTGTATGTGTAGCCTTGTTTCATTTGTAAAAATTGAACTGGCAGTCCTCTCTCCCCTGTCCAAATACCATTAAATTTACGGATTTTTTTTGTAAATAGAACATATCCACCAATTTCCTCACTTGTAGGTGCCAGGCTTCTAGTTTGTGCTGGCAAATTAATCCAAGTACAGGAATAATAGGAGACTGAAATGCCTTAATGCCCTGAGATAATCTATTGCATTTCACAAAGTGAATGTTTGAAAGTCACAGTGCATATTGGTCCCTTGTCTTTGTGCCCTTCAATTTGGCACTGTTATCTCTGTTTTCCATTTCTGCATGCAATCCAGCTTTTCCTCCCCTAATGTAATGCACTGAAGTCACCCGTTCACTGTATGTACTCTTGTTGCCATTAGTGTAATCTGCCACAGACAGGAAGAACAGATAGTGAACTGCTATTTGCTGTTTTGAATGTTCGTGTTGGTGCAGTTGAGTTTTGTATAAAGAATTCCATTTAACCTGGTTTAGATTTGACCCCAGAGGGAACAAATGCAAGAGCAACTCTGGGTTTCTTTAGCAATAATAACCATATGAACATAAATTGGTTTTTTTTAAGTCCACTGTAGATACTATGCCCCCCCTTTATATTTAAGGAGAGCAGCCAGTAGAGGGAGTATTGGTCATATAATTGTGGTGCTCACATATGCCCCAAAGAGGATAAATTGTACCTTTCTCTTCTTCTCTGAGTGGAGAGCAGCATATAGGGCAAAATGACAGGGTCTTTATTTCCAGCTGCTGGGCAATACCTGTGCATTTTGGACTCCGATATAGATCCAAATTAGCCATCAATTCTTTGACTCCTACTCAGCGGCATAGCTGCCACATGTCCTGCTCTGCATCACACCCCCAAATGTCGCCTTTACCTGGCTGCCCCGGAAGGAATTGTAGTGATGTGATGATGTTTCTGCAGTCACTTCTGAAACACTTGGGTTGGGCCAGCCTCTTCTTTCAAAACAGCCGGCTTCGCTCCGAGCTTGACTGCAGGGGTGGCACGCAGGTCCTCCTGCCTGCTACATCTGCAGCCAGGCTCAGCACACTTGCAGGGAGCACTCTCCTGCCCACAGCCCCCACAGTAATGCTCGGTGCTGTGGCATGACACTGGGAGCAAGGATGGCTGCTTCTTCCGAAGCGGCCACCTTTGCTCCCAGTAACCGCGCTGGGACTGGATGTGACAGCTGCAGCCAGTCTCGACACAATTGCATGCCTTGGAGCAATAAGTCAAGGCTGGATGAAGCTACTCTTGGTGCAGTCCATGGGTGTGAAGGCAACCACCTTGGATGTGGCTGTGATAAGTAAAAAAAACCTCTTACTGCTCCTGGTGGCGGTGGCGTGATCATGTCACTGCTGTCCCCCACCCTGGTAAAGACTGGGGCTGCAATCCTGTACACACTTTCCTGGGAGTCAACCTAATTGAACACAATAGGCCTTGCTTCTGAGTAGACATGCGCTATCGGAGCAGTTCCTGAACTCTCAGAGAGTTTGGGAACTGCTAATTTACAGTATGCAGCTTTTAAAATTGAAATACAGTTGTTTAGAATCTCTCTCTCTCGTGCATGTGGTGTAAAAATGTTCCTAAGCAACACTGTTGCAATCCTACTGTTTTTTAGGGAATGTAAAATAGGATTCTGCCATATATGCATGGGGATAACTACAGCTGTGTGTCTTTGGCAAAGCCTGGTTTACTAGAACATTTGCACCTTATGTCTTACTGGCTGTCATTGCAATGCCACACAGAACTTTTCGTTGCAGTTGTATACATACTTATCTGGGAGAAAGTCACATTTGACAGCGCAATCTTAAACCCTGCGCAGTGTCGGCGGAACAGGCTTGTGTTGATGCTGCGCTCTTAGCGCCGATGCAGGAGCGCCGGTCCTGTTGCGCCCGCACAGTGCCTCCCTTGTGCTGAAGCTGGCTGGCGCGAGGAAGACTGTGTCCCATATGGGGACAGGGATTGGTGGGAGGGAGGGAGGCTGGGGGCAGGACTTGGGTTGGACGTGGGCGGGCTCATGAGGTGGCCATATGGCCACATCCTAAGCCCCTCCATGAGGCCCGATTCGGGCCGTGTGGTCTCCTTGTAGTGGTCTCCTGTGTAGTGGGCGCAGATCTGAGGAGCATATAGGGGAGGCTGGAGCCTCTCCTACGGTAAGGGAGCACATGCTCCCTTGCCGTGGGGGGGACTCCAGCCTCTCCTATGCGGCGTTGGATATGGTGCTGCCAAGTCGGCCTTGCCAGTCCGGCGCTGCATAGGATTGCCCCTGAAATAGATGAAATTTACTCCTGAGTAGACATGTCTCTGACGCTAAGATACTTTGGCCACCTGATGAGAAGAGAGGACTCTTTAGAAAAGACCCTCATGCTGGGAAAGATTGAAGGCAAAAGGAGAAGAAGGCGGCAGAGGATGAGATGGTTAGACAGTGTCACCGAAGCGATGAACATGAAGTTGGGCGAACTCCGGAAGCTAGTGGAGGACAGGGAGGCCTGGCGTGATGTGGTCCATGGGGTCGCGAAGAGTCGGACACGACTTAGCGACTGAACAACAACAACAAGAAGAAGAAGACATGTCTAGAATTGTACTGTTAATGTCCTTATTGATGTCAAATTCTCATCCTTTGCTTCATTAGGAGAGAAATAATCTTCTGTACAAATTTGCCTTTCTGTGGCTTTGCATTGTTGCATGAAGGAAAGCTTTTGCTGAACATTTTATTTTTTGAATGTATCACAGAATGAGCTCATGTGAATTTTAAGTCTTCTTCTGGCGGTAATAAATATGCAGTGAGTTTGCTTGGCCTGATGCTAGACAATGTAATCTAAACAAGCCAGGATAGTATTTACAACTGGGAGGCCCTGGGTGTTCAACCAAAATAGCCTGAAGACCTTGGCTGGCATGGAGGCCAGCCATGTTGGACTAACTAACTGTGTGTATATATCATAGCGTTCTTTGCATTCCACCTTATGCCTCCTGGAGGGGGCCCGTGATGCTCAGCAGTTCTATATGCCTAACAAAGGGTAAGCTTTTACCCCAGCAGTTTTATAAGTGATTGCCAATACTGCACTCCTCCTCCCTTGTGTTGCACGACTACCTGCTCTCCTGCTAGGCAGCCTAGAGACAACAAGGTGCTAGTGATGCTAGTTAATGTTTGATTTTTGGGAAGTCTAGAAAGGATGGCCACTGTCATTCTACTTCAAAGCCTTATCCTAAGTTGCGCTGGAATGGTGAGGCCGGCGGGCCTGCGCCATATCCAGCACACCTTAGGCTTGCGGGGGAGCCTACCCAAGGCAAGGGCACGTTTGCACCTTTGCCCCGGGGAGCCTCCGGCTCCTGACTCCGGCCCCCAGACCAGCACGCCAGACCAGCACCGGCCCGCCCACCCCCACCCAGTTCCTTCCTCCCTCCTCCCAGAACCACCCTTGTGCCAGCCGCGTTCGGCTGGTGCAAGGGTGGCTTGGCACAGCCTTGTGCTGGCGCCCTTGGGCTGATGCTAGTATCATCGCCTGCCCAAGAGCTGTAGCGCCGATGCAAGGGTGCAGGTCATCATCAGTGCTAGTCCCATTGGGCAGACGCAAGCACATTGCATCGGCCCAACAGAGGGTGTTGGATTGCACCCTCAATCTGTTTACTTCATCTTTTCTGAATTGTATGTGGCGCTGGTGAGGAACCATTTGTGTTCTTATACAGACCAATGAGCTTGCTCCCCCCACACAAACACACTTCAAATCATATGAGGCCTGGGCAGGTTGTGTGAAAACCCTGTAAGACCTCAGTAGTTCAGACCACCAGATCTGTATTTTGAATTATGAACCACTTTGGGAAACTTTGCCTTGTCTGGCACTTAGCAAGGTAGAGGTCTAGGTAGGTCACCAGTAAAAGACTCTGGGAACTATTTAAACTCTCCCACACTAAGAGCAACTATCTGCACTTTTGGCTGGCATATGAGGATCTGCTTATAGTCATCCTATTTCTCAAACATTTACTGCAGTTGATGCTGGATGCATTTTTATAGGCTTGGATCATGTGCTTTGCATGCTCCATGGTTTAAACAAACCGACAGGGGCTTGAGGGCTGCGTTTGATTATTGTTTGATCTTCAGCAAATGCTGAGGCTAGTGGAGATTTTTGTTTTCCACCATGCTTCCAAATGTATATAGAAACTGTGGACCGCTTTGGATGCTACTGTGTGTGCTATAATCCATCATAGATGTGGCAGGATTGTGAATTTTGTTGAGAGGGAAAATGAATGTAATCATGGTTTAAGAAACAAACCTTCGTACACTATATATAAAATGAACTGCTTGCCAAGCTGTTTTCCAGACAATGTTCTGGAGAGGATTCCAGTTATCAGCATATTCCCAGAAAGTTTCACTGGTCAGTGGTATGTACTACTGTGCATGTTTTCAAGGAGTTGAAAACTTTTGAGGTCGTGGTTTTGTGGTTAGAATATGTGCTTACAGGCAATCACGCAAATACAAGATTGTTGCCTAATGGCCCAATCCTAAAATTCAGGTTTCTAGTATATACCAGAACAGGTAAGTTTGTAATACTGTGATTTTTTTTTTGCTGGTTCATATCAGCTGTGGCCACTAGCATATTCTTCCTGTCCCTGGCTTTTCTAAGGAAGTGTTTGGGGTTGGAGGACATTGGAAATGGCCTTATTAGGAAACTACTTTTGGCCAAATTGTTTCTATAATTCACTACTTGTAGTCCGATAGCTAAGGGTGTTTGAAAATGGTTTTGTTTCCAGATTTCTTGATTTGAAAGGCAGAAAGCGGTGTTAGATGTTTTAATTCTAAGTTCTCATTCCAAGTTCTCATTTTTATTTTTAAAAGTTTGGTAGGTAGGTGATAAAATGTCAGCAGATGCATCCTCCATATTATTTCTAATTTGAAAAGTAATATATTTTAATTTCTGGAAAATACCTTAAACACAAAAATGTCGTGTTTTGTGTTTTTATTCAGATATTTCCACACACACACACACACACACACACACACACACACACACACAGAGAGAGAGAGAGAGAGAGAGAGAGAGAGAGAGAGATTGCCTACTCAGAAGCCCTCTTGACACGCTGATAAATTTCAGTAGTCTATTTTGGAAATGGATCATGTCAAACATCAAGCCTCATGCAGTAGCCATTTGCTAATAGGATCAGGATGGATGCTACAGGTGATTTCTTTCCCTCAATGTGTGACAATAAGACCGCACATCAGAGAGCTAGGCTTTTTGGTCTGAACTGGAAGAAGTCTTGAATTAACAGCTGGAAGGAGAGACCTTTAGTTAACACTGCACAGATTGCAAGCCTTTCTCCCAGGCTGCTAGTGTCCTTTCAAGCTGAAAGGCTGCTGTATAGCTTCATGACATTTTGCAGCTATTCAAGCTCTGTTAGTTTTTCATCTGATGAATGTCACATTTAGCAGTGTGCCTTCATGATTCAGAGAACTCAAGAGGCAGATCCTCAATGCTTCATGCTGAAATGTAATGCACTACACATTCCAAATGTTATCTGTATATTGAAAATAATGAACTGTTCTGCAGTACTTTGTGTTAGTCATCCTCCAGAGAACATTATACCCACTGTGGTAGGTGATCAGGTGGACGGGCAGCGCTCCAGCAGCATCAGCAGCCAGTAAGCCCATTTGGGGCAGGGGGAGGCGGGGCAGAGGAGGAACCTGGCGGGGGAAGGGGAGGAGCCAGCTGCAAGGGGGTGGGACCCCACGGTGGCTTCCACTACTGGGTCTTATCCCTGGCAGTGGCTTGGGCAGCCCAATATGGGGCTGCTCGATTCACTGCCGGCAAAATAGCTGGCGGCAAGCCGAAAAGTCCCATTGCGGGTGACAGGGCTTTCCTTGGGGAAAGGGGTGGGCGCATCCTGCTGCTGGATGCAGTGGTGGCCTTTTGGCTACAGCTGTGCCCGCAGCAGTTGGACAATTCAGGATTGGGCTGCCCATTTGTGGGCTTTCCAACTCGGTCTGCAACATATTCAAACTAGACCAGAGTACTTCTGTGGTAACTGAAGGGCTACCCTCTGAACCAGGCCAAAAGTATTGAACCTTCTGCACAGCCTCTCCCTGTTTTTTGCTTTTTATTCTGTCAACCTTCAAAACCTTAAATCCGCAGAACTGAAGGAAAGGAACCTTCCCCGTGAAAAAGTGGTCATTCAAATGATTGCAGCTGATTAGTTGTTCACATAGATTTTCAGATATGTTTAGTCCTTTCTGCTTGAGCACTTAAGTTTGAAATCTAATGAATAGCAGCAGAAGGAAAACCTTTTATATATTTCCTATCCTATAATTAAAATTTTGGAAGGTTATTTCCATAAATAATTAAAAACAAAATGTAACAATCCAAACTAGAGTCACTCCATAAAACAATAATTATTTATTTTTATTGGCATCCCTCAGTCTTAAAAGACTATGGTAATGTGCTCTGAATAGAGGTCCTAGAACAGCATCTGGTATGGCTAAAAAGGCCAATTCGAGAGTGACAATTCTTTCCATACTGAGAGCAAATACAGTCTGTCGCCTGTCCAGCTCCCTGATTTCGCTGGTTTCGGGGCCGCTTCTTTGCCTCAGCCTGTTGAGCAAGTGTCTCTTCGAATTGGGAGAGGCCACGCTGCACCGCCTGCCTCCAAGTTGGACGCTCAGAAGTCAAGGTTTCCCATCTGTTGAGGTCCATTCCTAAGGCCTTCAGATCCCTCTTGCAGATATCCTTGTATCGCAGCTGTGGTCTCCCTCTAGGGCGCTTTCCCTGCACCAGTTCTCCAAACAGGAGGTCTTTTGGAATCCAACTATCATCCATTCTCACAACATGCCCAAGCCAGCATAGACGTTGCTGTTTCAGTAGTGTGTATACATGCTAAAAATTCCAGCTCGTTCTAGGACTACGCTATTTGGAACTTTGTCATGCCAGGTGATGCCAAGAATGTGTCGGAGACAGTGCATATGAAACGTGTTCAACTTCCTCTCCTGCCATGCGCAAAGGGTCCAAGACTCGCTGCAGTACAAGAGTGTGTTCAGTACACAAGCTCTATAGACCTGGATCTTGGTATGTTCTGTCAGCTTCTTATTAAGCCATACTCTTTTTGTAAGTCTGGAAAACATAGTCGCTGCTTTACCAATGCGTTTATTCAGCTCAGTATCTAGAGAAAGAGTGTTGGAGATTGTTGAGCCAAGGTACCCAAAGTCATGGACAACCTCCAGTTCTTGTGCAGAGATTGTAATACAGGAAGGTGAGTCCACGTTCTGACCCATGACTTGTGTTTTCTTCAGGCTGATTGTTAGTCCAAAATCTTGGCAGGCCTTGCGAAAACAATTCATGAGTTGTTGAAGGTCTTCGGCAGAGTGAGCAGTAACAGCAGCATCGTCGGCGAAGAGGAAGTCCCGCAAGCATTTCAACTGGACTTTGGACTTCGCTCTCAATTTAGAGAGGTTAAAAAATAATTAAGGCAGCAGTTATAATGGTAAAACTAATAAAGCTCCAAAAGCAGTAATAATTAGAAATTGAGTAAATAAAAAGATCTTGGCCTGACATCTAATCATCATCAGATTGGTATTGGGCACGAAGCTGTGAAGAGAGCATTCCAGAAATTGGCTGCCACCACTGAGAAGGCCCTTTTTCCAGTCATGAACTCATGGGTGAGGCTTTGAGAAGTGCCCCCTGATGATAACAACTGGAAATCAGATTCATGTAGAAGAAAATGGTTCTGTAGATATCAGAGTCCAAAACTGTTGAGACTTTGAATGTTCCGATCAGCATTTTAATTGTGCCTGCAGCCAAACAGGAAGCTAAATTGTTTTTTACAACTAGAGAGATGCCTTCTAACTTATTCATCCCAATTACGGAGAATGTAATCCTAACCTGGAGTTAGGCCGGCACAGTTACGCCAGCAAAGTTTGGCTGGCACAAGGGCCACTGTAAAGCCCGTTTGGACCACTTAGGGAGAATGGCACACGTCTGTGTGCTGGCCTCTCTGACTCTGAGAGTAGTCCAAACATATTTTATGGAGTCCCTTCTGCTGGCCAAACTTTGCTGGCCTAACTGTGCCGGCCTAACTCCAGGTTAGGATTGCACCCTGAGATATCCAAGAGGTGCTGCAGTTGGCACATCACCCTCAGGTGGTGGGAAGCACTTTATGCCACAAAAGCCAGTTGGGTATTCAAGAATAAAGGCCAATTTGAACAGCATTCCAGTACAGACTGTGAACTGCATTCCTGTAGGGGGGAGTGCCTGTCTTCCCTACCCAGAAGGATGAACACCACCTTTTTAGCCAGGAAAGCCATCCACTCTTACTGTTACCAAGTCTCTAAAGCCAATATAGCTCAGGTGTTTCAGGTTTTCTGATGTTAACTGTTGGTTTGCTTATTTTTGTTTTATGTTTTGCTTCCTGCAAATGAATCAGCAATCTTTGGCTCAGTTGCTATGTCCCAGGATGAGATGTCACAGGCCATACAGGGGATAATATTTGATTCTAGATCGAGATGGGCAATCATTAGTCAGTTAAAGAGCAAAAGTTAGTTCCTTGCATTAAGGACCTGCCCTGCAGATGGGTTGAGCTATTATGGAGCCTTTTGTTAGAACGGAACAAGCTTGGTTGCTTCATAAGATAGAACAGAGAACTAGATTGGCTGTTCTGGAACCTTTGTTCGCCATTTTGAGTGTTAGAATGTACTTAATTCATTTAAAGTACTGAAACTGGAGAGGTTCACTGTTCAACTTGATGAGGGTGATCAGTGGTCTGTTGAGATTTCTTTAAAGGAGAGTTTCTGTTCTGTTTGCCCTCCAACCAGTATGCCATGGTGAGGAGCAATTTAAAAAAAGGAAAAAGAGGAACTTTAGCATGATTTGTAGAAGTTTCTACAGTGAGGTCATTTGTCATGTCAGCGATATTGCTCTTGTCTGCTCTCTGGCTCCATCTGGCCTAATACTGATACTATATCAATACTGATATCAGCTAATATTGATACTATAACAAATAGGTATTCAGAAGAAATTAGTGGGCTTATAGCTGGATGGCCTTTTGTTTAAGATACAGCCTGGATATTGTGAAAGTTTGGTAAAGGGTACAGTACGATTGTACCAAAAACCTTTTGCTGATCAAGTAAAATATCTAAAGGGGCAAGTAAAAATGGCCTCGACCTATTGGGTCTCGCCACCAGTGGAATGTGTGTTTCACTGACTGCCGAAAAGCGGCCATGCCAAGTAGCATGCTGCCTGCTGATGGGAATGCTGGAGCCTTCCCGACTGCGTCAATAGCCCCAAAAGAACCCACTGAGGCAGGTAGGTTGGTGCGGGAGGGTGGAACGGGAGGGGACAAAACTGGGCAGGGAGGAGGAATGGGAGCAGGGAGGCTTCTGGAGGGGATGAATCTGGTGGTGATGGTGTGCATTGGATCTTATCCCCTTTGGTAGCAACCTCCCCACTTTGGGTTGAATTGGGCTGCTAAAAAAATAAACTCCAATTCTTATTTCATCCTTTTTGAATCCTAAGGCCCATGTTAGTCATTTCTGTAAGCCTTGTCCTGCAATTTTGAGTGTTGGAAATATACTTTGAAACTGGAGAGCTTCACCATTTCATTAGCAGCTACATGTTTAAGAAAATGTGTAGAAACCCGAGGCTTGAAATTCAGTTGCTCTCAGGAAGATAAGGAGCATCACCACAGCTTTCTCTCAACAAATCTGCCATTCAAACCTTGTATATGAGTCTGCTTACAGTACAGGCCTCTTCACCTAGGCACTTTGCCAAGTTCTCTACACTTACTAGATTTTATGACATGATTAAATTTTTTTTCCATATCCAGCCACTGGCTGAACTTGCAGGAAAGGGGTATAGACTTGTGAAGGTCAGGCACATTGCTTCCATCCTTTGCTGCTGGAGTAAGGTTGTTTGTGTAGCTTTACAGCCCTTGCTTTTCTGCCTTCTCTAAGATGCCCCCCTTCACAACAGCTGAATAAATGAAAGTGTCTCTGGACCTGAGCGTCTTAGTTCCCACACTTTGGCTAATGGCTCTTGACTGTAGAGAGCATGTGGGTGAGAGTAGAGAAAATTAAAACCTTTCCACAATGCCTTTTGCTTTTGCAGCCACCTACGTCCTAATCCAAAGAAACAGCTTTGGACAGAAATCATAATGCTAATAAGTTGCCCTAGGCTGCATGGGAAATGGAACATGTTCTATAATTAGCCAAATGACAAACGAATAATTATGGGAAGTTTGAGAAGAAGGGAAGCACTTCAGTACTCTTGCAAAGAGATGTTTGCTTAATGTAAACTAAGGCATGAACTGGGGCCTTGTCTTTGTTTCTGAAAGGGGCTGAGCACTGAAACATCCTGGGACAAAATTCGTGCTAGCTGTATTTTGCTGCTTTCTGAAAAATACTATATGTTGCAAATAAGTTGGTGGTTGGTTCAAGTAAATCTATGACATGCAGCCCCATCCCAGAACATCTTTGTTGCTTTGCCCTATAGGGTATCCAGGTTACTCTGCTGTGGTAAAACTTTTGTGGTAAAGTACTTTTTAAAGATACAGGAGCCCTCTGAGTTTAGATGCGGTAAACGTATGTCCCATTGTCTCTAGTTCACAGTCCCCAAGACTGCAAACCTCCATTTTCTTATCCAACTGGGCTTTATTCAGTTCCTTTTGGATTTGTCCTTTACACCCTGTCTCTTGTACCCTTGGAAACAAACAAACAAACAAACAAATGCTGCTGCACCTGTGAGGCATACTGTTGGACTGGCAGCCACAGAGCTCTGGCTGAAGACTTTGTTTACCACCCCTTTTAGGTCCTGTCTTTGTGTTCTACTCCCAGGAGAGTGCAAGCTTCCCAATTAAAGCCTCTGTTGTAATTAGCCAGGTGTCAGTGTGGTTGCTGGAGCCCACAGAAGCACAGAGACTGTTAATCCTGAAGCTCCATTGGCACTTGCTTCCAATCCTGACAGCACTGGACACTCCTAATTCACTGTCACATTACTTTTCCTCCAGAGGACTCTGGAGACCTCTTTCTACTGAGCTTTCTAGCAGCTCCTATCTAGGCCTGTGTGAAGGTTTCCCTTCTGACATTCACCTCATTTGCTGAAGAGGTATTCTTGCTGACAGCTTTGTTCTCTCAGCAGATAGGTTTGTGGTAATTCCCCGACATTGCATACACAGGGTGACCAGAGGTCATAACCACAAAGCAGGACACAGCACCCCAAAATTAGGACATTCAAGAAAAATGTAGTGTGTTACCAAATAAAAGCTAAAAACAGAGCATAACCCTAAACTGCGCTGGAACACCGAGGCCTGCGGGCCTGTGCTGCATCCAGAGCAGCTTGGGAGTGCTCAGGACCCTCCCTGGGGCAAGGGCACATTTGCGCCCCTGCCTCTGGGGAGGCTGTAGCCTCCCCTATGGGCTCCTCAGATCTGAGCCTGCTGTATATTAGGCGCAGAACGGAGGAAGTCGGGCAGACCGAATTGGGGCTGTGCTCTTTAGAAAAGACCCTCATGCTGGGAAAGATTGAAGGCAAAAGGAGAAGGGGGCGACAGAGGATGAGATGGTTAGATAGTGTCACCGAAGCAATGAATATGAAATTGGGCGAACTCAGGAAGCTAGTGGAGGACAGGGAGGCCTGGCGTGCTGTGGTCCATGGGGTCGCGAAGAGTCGGACACGACTTAGCGACTGAACAACAACAACAACAAAATTCACAGGCTCATATGCCCTATAACCAGCCCAGGGCCCATATGAGTCATGAACATTCAGCAGGGTGTGTCCTTAAGCACTTCCAGTTCAAGGCAACAAAGCACACGTCCTCTGCTAACCGCCTGGAACTACAGCTAAGAGTTGCAGCCTCAAAAAGAGGAATGAACCGACTCTTAGATCTTAATAAGTCCACAGGCTAAACTTGCCCTGCCTACAGGGACCTATCCCAAAGCTATAAAGCTTAACTTAAAACTGACAGGGTGCCCAAGCAGCAAGACTGAATTTAGCTTAGTAATAGTTCCAAGAACTCACAATTAAAACGCGTTTATAACTTAACTATGTTTATTCTGAAAACAAGCAGCTACATTTACTAGAAGGGTATAAAAGAACCAACGGAGATACACTTTAAAATAAGAAAAAAAGAAACTAGGCTCCTAACACTGACTAGGCCCTAATATCTACAAGGCGGTTAGCCTTGCTGCTTCACCTTCTTCCCAAGTCCAAGCAGGCAGCAGGTCCAGGCTGGGACATCTTGGACGGACGTGGAGAAGGTGACTTGAAGATTTGAAGATCTGAAGGTCTCTGATGTTCTGATGGTCTTGATGGAGTCTTGAAGATCTGATGTTGGTGTGTGGTCTGAAGTTGCTGTGTGTTGAAGGTCTGATGAAGTCTTGATGGTCTGCTGCAGTATGATGATCTGTACCCCAGAACTAGGTATCTTTATACCCCTCTAGAACAAACAATTATCCAATCAGAATAAAGGTCGGCCATTTCCTGATGGGGTGATGGAATGTTTGGAAATCACAGAATGGTCAGAAAAGGTTATGTACACAAGTGATGGGTCTCAGCTGTGTGAAATCTTTTTGGTTGTTGATGATGCAGTGTCCCTGACCCCAGCTGTGACTTCACACCTTTCTGTGGGGAAACAGGGGAACTAGAAAATAACCAGCTGATTGCCACCAGCTGGTATTTTAGCAGCTTCAGCTCTTTCCCACACAATGATGTTCACAAAATGGAGTCAGATCATGGCCTAGCCTTCTTTTGCTCTGTACAGGCTACATGGCCTGAGGATGGAGACTTGGATGTGGCCTAATGGCCGCATCCCAGCCACACCCCCATCTAGAGATATGAAGACCCGGAAAAAAACTGGGAAAATTTTGGGGAAAAAAACCAGTTTCTTTCCTGAAGCCTTTTTGTTTTTTTTCCAAAACAACTGGGAAAAGTGAAAAAAGAAAAAAAAATTGCAAAAGCGGAGACTGAAACTGATACTGATAAATTATAGCTCAGAAAATGATTCTGATTAAATTTCATGCCCATTCATTGAAACTTAGTCCCACTCCCTTCTATACACTCCCCCCCTCTTCAATTCTTTTTATGAGAACGGGTTTTTTTATTTTTATTTAATACTGGGGAGAGGAAATATGAATAATTGTTACTTCTGGATTTTTAAAAATTGTTTTGTGGAGGTTTGTTTGTTTGTTCCACATAAACCAGTAAACAGGAGATTGTTGCTCCATTTGTTACAAATAAATATTATAAAAAAGTAAATTCTGTTTGTAATAATTGTTTGGATACACTATATTTTTAATATGCTAGTTGTGACAATTTTATGCCAAGTCAAATTGTCCATAGTCATATTTTATGTTCCTAAAGTAACAGAATGACTTTCAATCTGGAAAAGAAGAAAAAGTGTTAAGATAGCATTTTTTTTCAATTTTTCCAAAAATTTCTGTTTTAAAAACAAAACACACACATGAAAAAACTGGGTTTTTTTCCAAGTTTCAATTTTTTTGGGAATTTTACATCTGTACCCCGCCTAGTTCCTCCCTCCTTCCCTCCTCCCAGAACCGGTCTTGCACCAGCTAGGTTGGGCTGGTGCACGAGCGGCGCAGTGGGGCCTTGGGCCGGCACCCTTGGGCCGATGCTGCAGCTAGCGTTGGCCTAACAGCACATATAGGATTGTGCTCTCATATATTGATTTTGGGGGTGCCTTGTCCTTTTTTAATGCAACCCAATGAAGGAAGGAACAAAGGACCAACATGCAAGCAAGTGATGTAGGCAGCCCCTCGTGACACTGGCACCCTCTTGAAATATAGGACATTTTGAAATTTACCTAGGACAGGAGGTTGAAATGTAGGGCATGTCCTGGAAAAAGAGGTCACCCTGTGCATACAACATCCCGTTGTCCATCACAATACTGTATAGATTTCAGATTTAAATAGAACACAGAGAAGGAGGCAGGCAGGCACAGCTTAATGAATACTATGTATTAATCAGTCCTCGGGGCCACTGGTGTAGCTAATGAAAGTGTAGCCCGGTGCAGAGGACAAAATGATGCCCTGGAAGTGATGTCACAACGAAGTGACATCACAGTTGTATTTTCATTTTCTTGGGTTTTTTTGGCCATAATGTTTGAAAGAATGAAGATACTTCACTCTGATTTGTTTCATTGCATTCTGCATGAAATTCTGCATTAAATGATAAATAACATGAAAGTATTTTTTCTAAAAAAAGTTATTTTAACAAACCACAATTGTACATTACATGACAATTGTATTTTCATTCATTTTTTGGGGGGGGCATAATGTTTGGTAAAGATATTACACTCATTTGCTTCATTGCATTCTACATTCAGTTTCACATCGATTGATCACGTTATATAGTATCATTCATACATACCAAGGTTTTCACTATTTTGGCCACTAGTGTCAAACTCAGTTTGTTGCCCCACTAAAGCTTGTTGTACAATGCTATCGTACCTCTTTAACTACACCTATGCACATCTTTAGCTACACCTATGCTCAGGGCACATTAACCTGCAGGTTTTTACAGAGCAGTGCCCAAGTAGATTTCTGTCTCCTTAGCTGGAATTGGTCCCTCACATGCCAGCACTAAAGAGATTTGATTCTGGCGGGAGGAGCAGGCTCCAACACTCAGATGTACAATGTTGCTATAGGGTTCTCCTGCACTGTGCTGTCCTCAAGGACTTGTTCAACTTAGTGCCACAGAGCTGAAGGACAGCATGAGGGAAAGAGCACAGCCAACGTGCCCGTTTTCTCTCTTTGTGATAGTTTGGTTTTTTTGTTTAAATAGTTTTATGTTTCCTTTCCATCTTCAAAAAGGTGATCAAAGAGAGAATCCTCTCATATTACAAAACAAATTGGTCCAAAAACACAAAGACAACCAAGAGAAATCACCTCAGACTTGATAGACTCTAAACTACGAGGGGTAAACATAAGGCCCGAGAGCTGGATGTGGCCTCCAGAATCTCTTTATCCAACCCTCAGGCTCTCTCAGCACCATTGTGCTGTCACTGCTGAAAGGGCAGCCTATGTGATAACTGGCCTCACCCATATTTTGAAAATATCAAGATTTGTATATTTTTTATTCTGTCATTTGCAACTATTGAGTTCCTAAGTGAGAAAAAGTGTGTATTTCTGGTCATGTTCTACTTAATGACATCACTTCCTGCTTTATGACATCACTTCCAGCCCTCAGCAGGCATCATGAATACTATCCAGCCCATAGTATGAAATGAGTTTGACATACCTGCTGTACACCAAACCAAATGCATGGCAAAAAACGGTGGTTTGGGGTCTACTATGGTATTCATGCTGCCTGAACCTGGATCTACAGAAAAGGCTGTATCCCACATCCTGATCAACCTTATCTCTGCTGATGTTAGAATCGGAAGAACGCCTCACTTGATGACCTTAATGAACAAGCAGATTCCTGCTTGGATTCCTATGGATTCATTTAAAAGGATGACAGTAATAGCATATGACTATAAGCGTCTCCGTTTAGCAGTTTCAACAAGCTTCCTCCATATTTTCTCAAACATCTCCTATGAATACAGGCATGTGAAATACAAACAGTATTTTCCACAGAGAATACTGAGATTTGCAGGGGTTTATGAAAAACTCTATCTGTGCAAGGATGGGAAATGTTACTGTTCTTTTTTTTTTTAAAGTATCAGACGACCCTTCCTGACCGTGGGTAAATAGAGGGCGGATTTCCTATGGGAAAGTGAAGACTTATTCCATTTTTAACTCTTGCTAATTGAGTCCAGGGTGAAATGTGACCCTGGGTTACATAGTTCTAATGCTTTAGCTGTGTGTTGGTTTGGGGAAAATGCAGAGAAAATGCAGGGAGGGAGAAGAGTAGAGCGGTGGGGGAGATAGAAAAATATGGGATGGGGATGAACAGTAGTTTGATGGTCTTGGCTCTGCTTAACGGAGAAATGAGTGTTTTTAATAGCAGCTGTAAGTTGGGAAATTTGGAGACAGGAAATGGAGGTCACCATCGCTAATGATCACAGTTTTTAGGCCAGCAGGCAGATTCTGGAAACTGCATGCCATAATGTGGGCCATGCGTGGCCTTTATAGTGTCTTTTAGTTAGTTTAATTTATTTACTCCATTTGAATCCTCCTTTTCTCCCCGAAGGGCACTCAAGCAGCTTACAAAATATAAAGCCACATTTAAAACAATAGTTTACATATAACATTAAAATAACTTTAAACCTTAAAGCATTTAAAACACGATAAAGCATGAAACCAGGAGTAGCCACTTCTTAAGAAAGGGCAAAGCCCATAAAATCTGATTGGCATGGAAATATAAAATGTCCCATGTCCAGTATAAAAAACCAAGAACTCAGAAGGCTAATCTAAAAAGAAACGTCTGTAGGCCCCACCGGAAAGCCTCCAAGGAGGGAGCTATTTGTAAACTGAAAGAAGGGAGTTCCTTAAAGTTGGTGCCACTACTGAGAAGGCTCTGTTTCTTGCCACCTCATAGAAACAAGTTTCTTTCCTACCTCCATAGCTCTGCCTGTAACTCTAACCACCCCTCCCATCTCCAAAGGCAATGGGCCTTTTCCATTTAATTGAATCAATTTGAAGAACATTCATGCTGTGATATTAAAACAAGTATAAAACAAATCATTAAAACAGATCATGCTTATGGAAAAAAAAGGAAAAAAGAAATGGCTGTCATTCATGGATGTAAATATATCCACTACCCACCCAAGAATTGTTTTACAATGAATGAAAGAAAACCTGTTGAGACAAGTGAGGATAGAGTTGAAATGTCAGGCAGAAGGACTGACCAAAGAAAAAAGAGAGGTTTCTTTATGGTAACCTGGAATGTGCTGCAATTCCTGAAATGTCTTGCCACTTGGAGATGTGGGCCATAAGCATGTAACTGCAAAAATCAGTTGCTGGATAGTAAGGAATAAGAAAAGAAGGGGAGGAGGTAAAAGCTAATGAAGTCAATCTTAGTCATATTTTTTTTGGGCAGAAATAGAGTGTTGAGAAAGGGTTTAATGAAGATGAAGAACAGCCATACTGTAGATTGCCGCTTAAAGCATAGATAAGTGGTTCTTTTTATATGCAGGGAACACCAACAATTTTAATAGAGTGCTAAAGTGGCACTGTGGGTTAAACCGCTGCTGCTAGGCTTTCTGTCCAGAAGGTTGGGAGTTCGAGACCACGTGACGGAGTGAGCTCCTGTTGCTTGTCCCAGCTCCTGCCAACCTAGCAGTTCGAAAGCACGTAAAAATGCAAGTAGATAAATAGGTACCAATTCGGTGGGAAGGTAACAGTGTTCTGTGCGCTACGGTGTATAGTCATGCCAACCACATGACCACGGAAACTTGTCCTTGGACAAACGCCAGCTCTTCAGCTTAGAAATGGAGAAGAGCACCGCCCCCTACAGTCAGTCACGACTAGACCATTCGGTCTACAACTAGACTAGAACATAACCTTTAAAGTTATCTGACCACCATGTGTGGGGATATACAGTATATCATGAGGGAAGTAACACATAAATTAACTCAGGAATTGTGAATGTGTCTTGTTGGTAGCAACTATTAATTGGGTATCCTGAGCTATCCCTATGTAGCATCACCCTGAAGCCACCAGCGTTTTTGCTCAGAGTGGATATCTAGTTATTGTTGCAATTAAGGGACATGCAGCTTTCCTGCAATAGATCTTGCACTTGGATGGAACCAACAGGTCAGCAATTGCCTTGATCAGCAATTTAGAGATTGCTGTTTGGTCTCATGCTCCCAAACTACTTAAGACTACTCTGTGTGTGTATGTGTGTGTGTGTGTGTGTGTGTGTGAGAGAGAGAGAGAGAGAGAGAGAGAAGCATAATATAATAGACAACAGAGGACATACTTTAACAAACTGAAACCTTGTAAGTTTAAGCTTTCTTGCTCTTTCTTGCTCCACTTCATCTGGGAGGTTCTGCTGAATGAAACATCAATTTAGTTCCATCACTAGGCAAGCCTTGTAAGCTTAAGTTTGTACTTAAATAGCCAGCTTTATTGTTTTCCTTGTTGCCTTCAATTTAGTCTATTTAATTGTTGGACTTCTTGCTGTTATTTCCCGGTTTGGGTGGAACAGAATCCCTTGTTGAATTACTAATATTTTCTTCTTATTAAAACTCTATATGCTAGGCCATGTGTGTGGTTACTTGACTAGAGGGGTATTTCATCCTTGAAGGCCTTTAAGAAAGCAGGTGGATAGTTTGGTTACTTTCCTCCCCCTTTCTTGGCATCCTCCTCTTGAGTAATTCTGCATTGGAGGATTCCTGAAGAGTGTGGAGGAGAACGCTTGGCAGTTGCTGGGCGGACAGCAGACTTGGAGGAAAGCAGGAGTCAGTGTGCTTGTTGGGAAATTGCACCTCTCCTGTTGTTGGTACCCTGAACCCTTTGGGAAAAGGACCAAGTCTGTTACAGACATCATGATGGATAAACAAATCTCACTTGGGTCAGCAGCAACATAACAGTCCACAGGGACCAGGCAAGGATTTGATAAGTACGTGTGAAAGACAAAGTGTCAAAGAAATGCTGTTGTGTTAAGAAAAATGTTCTATGCAACTAAAAATGTCTTTCTAGTTCAGACTGCTGCAATAAATAGAAGACCAAAATGATGAAATGTGCATCAGAAAATTTTTATTTAGTCTAGGCTTCAGAGACCAATCTCTTAATAAAATTTTGTTAATAAAGTTTCCTCCCTGTTGTCTATTATATTATGCTCTCCCCTCCCCCCCTGATATTGTATAGAATACCTAGGTCAAATAAGTAATGTCAGAATGAAATAAGCCTCTTTCATACTTTGCCAGGCTTTCTGTAGAATCCCTGACTTTCACACAATGCCTGTAACATATATTCCAGTTCAAAGCATGATTTGTATAGTGCAGTTTGCACATGCCAGTTTGGTTACAGGATTGGCTGAGAAATAAATGCAAGTTTTTGTTTTTTTTAAAAGGCCAACATTGACAGATAACCTTTACAGATCAAGAGCAAGCAGAGGTTAATGTCAGTTAGTCGCCTTGTGTAATCTGGCCCTGACAAGTTGTCTTGCTTACAATAAAGACTTTCAGTGTAAATAAGGAGAGCAGGACTGTGGGCAAGCTTAGGTTAAGGGTGTGTTAAAGCACTTCAAAAGGTTCAAGTACAGGTAGATGATCCCTTATTCGGACTTCCAAATTCCACACTATTCTGAAATCCAGACATCCAAGAGTTATTTTTAAACTTTCTGTAGTGTGAACACTAGAAAGTCTTGTGTTCATTCCCACATACAGCCTGGTCTAAATCAGTACAAGGCAGCACCCCATGTTCCTATGGTGTTTCAGTTTATATAAAAAGTAGGACTGGGAAGGAAATTTATAGTGTATTCAGCCTTTTGGTTGATCCACTTCAGTATTGCTTTTGTCAATATTTCAGGTTGGTTGACCATCATCTTCTGCCAATTATGGGCTCCAGACTTTGTCCTATTATTTTAATCATCCTTTACATCTAGTGGTGGTCAGGAATCCAGGCATTGTCCCATAAATCTCCAATTAAGTAGATTTGAAAAATTATCCCGCATATCGATAAGAAATAACTCTAGGATATGAGCAAATAAAGGTGGTCCTCCTCCAGAGTAAATCAGAGCATGAGCGTAGGCAAGGTCTTTTGAGAATGCAGCATTAAGGGACCAGAGGTGGGCATGCAGGTTGGCAGTAGAACCAGCTGTGTAGGCAGTGGTGTGAAAGCAAGTCTTCTGGGATCTCAGACAGCAAAACTGAATGGGGAAGACCTTTGCCTGTGATCTTTGTGAGTCAGATCTGATTCAGTAGAAAACAGTTGCTTATATTGCTGGTTGCCAAGCAATTAAGGAAATGGTTGACATGGGCTGCAATCCAATCCACACGTGGGAGTAAGCCCCATTCACTATAATGGGAATTACTTCTGAGTATACATAGTCAGCCTGTCCAGTCCTGAGCATGGGATTGGACTCCCAAATTTCCAAAAAGGATCAACTGGATACATTGCATAAGAAGAGTCAGAAAACTTGGACTTTGTCAGGAGCATCAGCCATGGATGAATCTGAATGGAATACCTTCCAGGCACGGGATGGGAAGTGCTGTGCTCATTGAGCTGTTCTGTCTCAGTTGGAAATAGTTGGCATCCTGTGGCCAAGGATCTTTATTAGATCTTTGTGCTGCTCTGTGTCTTAACTAATGTGATTGATCACTACCCTTTCTGATCCTCCTGTATCATTTAATACTAGTTACCAGATGACTCCTCCTCACATGGGGATTGTTTCTTCACCAGCCCAGGTCTCTGATAGGAATTTTGTGGTAACATCCATGTAGTTAATGTTGTCAGATTATAGCTGGGGTGGGGGAATGGGAGAGAAAGCGATGGATTGTGGAATGGCATACATGTGTTTTGGAAGTGCCCGGGCAGTGCATAATGTATTGGCTGCCCTTCAGTGACATCCTTTTTTGTTTGACACAAAAGACTGTGTTTCTGAATGAGAGCCAGAATAGAACGTCTTTAGACCGGCCCAAGAAATGTGTGCGTGTTTTTGAATACTTAGTTGCATCCTAGCACAGTGATAAACAGGAGGTTGTGAATGAGCCATTCTGTCACCTTTTCCGCTTCTCAGAAATCTGGTAAACAAACATGGTGCTCTTTTAAGCAAAACAAAGGGATGGGAAGAATGATTTCTTGCCACATGTGCTTTCCCTTAAGGCTCTTTGATTATTAATCTTGGATGCAGGCACTAGTCATTAGCTTTAAGTTTCAGATTTGCAGTAAGTCACCAGGGACCAAATGTGAACATCTTGTCAGAAGTAAAACAGCTGGAACATCTGGGCAGGAAAAGGTGAGCTGCACAGCTTCTCAAAGATTACAGTAGAAGAGAGACGGGCAAGAAGGCAGTGAGGAATGTGTGTGCACAATACAAAAAACACAGCTTGAAATGCCTGGTGATATAACTTTATGGCCAAAGCTAAGTAGAGCAGTTTACCCGCTGAAGTATTTGACACCTAGGATGAGTCACGGGTGCATTAAATTTCTTCTCTAGCCAAAAAAAAAAAAGTACAAGTGTGATGAAATGACGCAATTCATTCATTACTAGACTACAAACCTGAAAAGGCTCCTTTGGATGCATCAGGTTCACCAGTGTGATTGTACAAATGGCATGAGTATTACACCCTTCACTTAGATCTGTTTTGGACAGGTTGATTACTGGTGGAAATGGGAAACATTATTAGCTTTTCCATCTTGTCTGAAGTAGCACTTGCTCACCTCCCTGCTGGATCATACAAAACTATTGTCTTGTGTTTCCCTTCCCCCACTCCCACGTATCACATCCAAGATGGCTTTTAATTATGCAGGAGCAAGGCTTCTGTGTAATAAATGAGGGCTAATAAATGTGTAATAAATAAATGCATGCATGAGGCAACCCACTTGTTTCAATTAGATGTACCTGTGGAAGTTTATAGACTGAATGCAGAGTGGGTTTGAAGAAGGCAGGCTTATTTTCATCCAAATGGCAATCTTATTAATGAGCTCACAATTTGTCCTTCTGCGCTAAAAGCTTTTTTCCAGAGGTTCTTCTTGGTGTATTTGACACCAGTGCTCCCAACTGTAACTCTATCCTTGCCTATGTTCCAACTTTGGCTCTGGAAGTCATCTCCATCGTGTCCTGTTCCAGTGTCCACTGCCGAATGTCTGGCAATCCCACCTTTTGGAAACTGCTCTGCTCCAATGACATAGAGGACACTATGGGGGATTTTATAACTGAGTGGGGCCACACTTGTATGCACACTTACCTGGGAGTAAGCCCCTTGCCCTGGGGTAAGCATCAGCCAGCCCTATGAGGCTGCTTGGATCTGTGTCTGCTAAGTAGCAGGCACAAGTCTGCGTTGCCAGGAATGGTCTAGATTGGGGCATCCCAGCCTGGGGAAGGGGGTTAGGATATGGCCTAATGGCTGTGTTGGGAGTGATACAGCTTAGTTACAGTGTAAGTATTAGTTAGTGGTAGTTAATAAAAGAACAGTTAAGGAGAGAGAGAGAGAGAGAGAGAGAGAGAGAGAGATCAGTGTGTAGTTGAAGTCAAAAATTCTGCTTCAATAAAGCAATGACGTAAGGATACATTATTTTAGGATTGTGTCCTTATTGATACTTTATTTTAAAATATTCTGCTTGGATTGGTTATATTGCTTCTATGTGTTGCCTTAACAGTATGACTTGGAAGACAGTCCCCAAGGAAGTAGTAATGAACTGCAGCCTTATATGCTTGATGAGAGAGAGAGAGAGAGAGAGAGAGAGAGAGAGAGAGAGACTTTGCTTGGGGAGACACCACAGGCTCGGTTTTCTGTGATTTGATTTCTTAGGACCAGAGGCGTATCTAGGAAAAATGGCGCCCATGGCAAGCAATGAAATTTGCGCCCCTATTAAAACTTGCTAACATTCAAACTTTGTGCTGTCATTGTAACATAATCAGATTACATGCCTGAAATGCAAATTGGCATTCTTAGACTGCAGCAATTGCACAATCATGAAACATCCCAGACAGTAAGCAAGATGAGGACCAAATACTATGTCAAATCATGGAACTAAAAACAACTTTTTTAAAAAAACCTCACTTGAAAATTCAAACAGTTAACACTCACAACTGTTAACATTCACTGCAAGAGGAGGAAGCCAGGAGATGCACTTGGTCTCTAATCCAGATCTCTGAGGGTGCACCAGCCAGCAATAGGAAGGTTGCATCCTGCACAATGATGTCTTAGCCAAATGCATTTGGGCCACTGGTGTCCCAGGACATTGGAATCTGAGTTGTTGATGTTTTATCCCAGACATTTGTGTCTCAATATATGTATATTTATATTAGGTGTATTTTTTATTTTAAAAATGCAAAGGGGGTTAGTAATAGGGCTAGGATCAGGGGGGTAGGATATATAATGTGGGGTAGTTGCCCAGTTACAAATAAGTAGGATAAAAAAATGGAATAAATGTCCAGTGCAGCCAATGATCAAGCAGCTGAGCTTCAATCCTATCCACATTTACCCTGGGAGAAAGCCACATTGGCTATCATGGAAATTACTTCTACGTAGACATGCATAGGATTGTGCTCTTTTTTCAAAGGTTTTGTTGTGCTGGCATCCTGAGTAGCTGCACTGTGGAGAGGAACATTTGCACCAGTAAATTTATGCAGGAGGAACAAGTAGTGCTTTCCTTGGAATGGTATAGAATTCTCTTCCCCCCAAAAGCCACAATCACACCTGGTGCTCAGGGAGGGCCAGAGGAGCTGGATTTCCCCCCTCCTTCCCAGACAAACAGCTTAGAGGCACAGTCCACTTTTCCAAAGAGGATTGCATGTGCACAGCTGGTTCAGAACCGAAGAGCTGCGCTGGATCAGGCCAAAGGTGCGTGCACGCGCACGCACGCACGCACACACACACAAAAGACCCCCCCACACCACCTTCCCTCCTTGCAAGGCCCCCCCCCAATCCCCAACCTCATCTTTCTTAGGGATCATCAGGCCAAAAGCACACACACACACACACACACACACACACAAAAGACAAGACACCCCGATGCCACCTTCCCTCCTTGCAAGCCCCCCCCATCCCCAACCTCGTCTTTCTTAGGGATCATCAGGACAAAAGCACACACACACACACACACACACACACACACAGACCCCCCAGGCCGTCATTTTTTGGCCCGCGCCCGGTGCCTTCCCTCCCTGCAGGCCCCCCCACCATACAGCCAGCCACTCACCTCTTCTTAGTTGTCACCCGCTCGCTTCTCCACTCCGCTTGCTCTGCGCCCCACCGCCGATCCACCGATGCCTACTCCGCGCCTCTGGTCATCCTCATTGTTGCCCGCCGCTGCCGTGTGCCGCTCTGCGCCGCCGATTGCCAATCTGCTCACCTCTCTGTTCCACGTGGTGTGGTGGTGGCTGCTCGGCAATCGTAAGTGCCGCCGCCAGTACCGCGCCGCCTGAAGTACGCAGGCGCTGGCTAGGGACTGCCCACACCACGCCTCTCATCCACAACTTAAGGTGGACCATGGTGGACGGAGCCCTTAAGGTAGGCCTGGGCAGTTCCGGGCAGCGTGCGTGCGCCATGTTGTGGGGGGGCACGCCATGCCAACAGCACCCCCCAAGATGGCACCCCATGGCTCGTGCCACCCCCCCCGCATCCCATAAGATACGCCCTTGCTTAGGACTGTCAAGGCATTGCACACCAAAAGGTTATTCTGAGTTGTGGTGTTCTGCAATAGAAGATATTCCTGATGCCAAGCTAAGTGTTTTCTGTAGGGTTCACTCTATGTGGAGAGGAGCACGTTTGGCTGCAAGGCAATGAGGGATTTGAAAAAGCTGCTTTTTCCACATCCAAAACTGAGATTGATATCAGTCTTTTAAACAACCTTCTCTTTTGTGCACCCACTCCTGCACACATGCGCATACACACATGACAAGTGAAAATGTGTTCATGAAGATGCAGAAGTCATCAGCTGTACTTGCCAGCTCATTGTCTGGAGGTAACAAATGTTATTTCTTCAGTGTTCTTCAAGAAACAACTGTGGGTTTTTATCAGGCTAATTTTTTCCTTAAAAGGCAACATTTCCCCCTCTTCTTTCTTTTATAATAAAAGGCAGGAGCACAACCACTACAGGACATTCCTGTTTTTCTGACAATCTACATCTGCCCCTCAGGGATTATTATGCATTGGCTTAGTGGAGGGAGAAAAGATAAACAGCAGAAAAGATACTGAGGTCTAAGATATAGTGGAGTCAATAACTTCTAAGTAGTTTTCGTATTAGAACATGAGCTGTGGGTGCTTTGGTTTGCTGGAAGTGACAATTGAGAGTGGGGTTTGTTTGTTTTTTGAAAGAGCAGCCATTAGGTCTTATGATGGGGCACTTCTTAGCAGTCTTGGTAATGGAACATGGAATCAGGTATCTCAGATCTGTATGCTAGTAATACATTTATTCGGACCAACCAAACTGATACAAAATTCTGTGTCAGAAGATCAATATTGGCCAACAGTCCAGATCATAGGGAGAAATTCTCTCTGTGTTCACTATTTGCAGACAAATGCTGAATACAAGGAGAGCTGGGAGAATGATTATGGAATGTGGTGGTGGTGGCTAGCTGTGCATTCTTGTTCCTCTTGTATCTAGTTCCTGATTTCGAATGCCTGAGGATGTCTCAATTACTTTGTCAAATAAAATGAAAGCTGAAGCTTCAGGGAAAAGGGTTGGAATATCTGCAGTCTGCAAAGGCCTTCCTCCTATGTCCAGGGCCCTGGTTACATCGATAATTAACATTGAAATAAGCCTGTTGGATCAGGGTCCTGTCTTTTCACACTTTGTAAAATGCCATGCACTTTGATAGCACCATATTAATGATCATAATAATTTCTGCAATTCATTGCAGTATAATTTTATGTCCCTCCCACAACAGTTGCTTAGGGAGTGCCTTTTCATGTGTCTGAAAGATTTCTCTTTCAAAACTCTTACCAGACAAACAGCCATTTCCAGCAAACAAATTGCCTCTAGCACTCTCATTCTATTTTAAACAATGGAGAGCCTTGGTGCACCTTAATGACCAGCACATTTGTTGTAGCAGAAGCTTTCATGGGTTGCAGTCCACTTCATAAGATGCACTTAGAAGTGGATTGAAACCCACAGAAATGCCTGCTACAACAAATTGTGTTTGTTGCAAAAGCCAATACAGCTATCCAACATGGAAAATCCTATAACACTGCTTATCTAACCAGGGAGTCTTTTTTAAAGCACCATTATTTAATGCTTTGAGAGGCATGAGTGGAAGGTGCTAAGAAGAGTATCAGATAGGACAGCAATGACTCCACTGGGATCTGGGTGGCTATTAAAGGCTAAGCATTACATACCATCACCTGAAAATCTCCTAGTATCTCCAGGAAGGTGGTGATATGGAGCCTCTATACATTCTCCTTATCTGTTTGAGTGCCTTTCTTTCTTTTGTGATACTAGAGACAAGTGGTGTTACTGAGTTCTAGCCCTAATGGCATTCCTAGCACCTTTGTTGATGCCACTGTACTGGCTCAGACTGCAAGAGGAAGATTTGGAGGTGGAGATGTCTGCATTGCTTTTATTAATACAAGCATTCTAGCTAGGTGCACTTCAGAGAGCTTCACTGCTAACATTAGTGAGAGGAAAACAGTACCTGCCAAATAAGCCTTTGCTTTCTTTTATGGGGTGACAGTTTTATATTCTCAGTGGATGTGAATATACAGCATTTTATTTCTCTGTGTTAATCTACTGAGACAGAATTATACTGAGAAGTAAATGGAAGAACAATTTAGTTGTTTTATTGACTCTATGTTGTCTTACACTGAATACTTAGATTCAGTGCTGTACGGCTATTATCCACATACTCCCATAAATAAATACAACAAATAATAAGACAGCAACCAAGGAATTGACTGGTTGGGTCAACTGTTATGTGAAATTCTGCTTCTATTATTTCCCTGCTTCTTAGTTCCAAATGCACCCTTAATGTTGTCAAGATCACAATACCTTATGACAGTAACAGCCATCAGAAAAAATTCTTTTTCTGTGTGATTTTGTTCCTTAAGATTTAGGTTGAGACATGTTGATCCATATTTCTTGACCAACAGACCTCTGATTATCCTTCTTGTTCCCTTTACTTTCTACGAAGAGTGCACAGCCTCTCTTATTCCTTGGTCTTATGTAAGAATTGGTTTCAGTTCATCCTACTTCCTTCTTGGGTTCTCTTTTCTTTAACTTCATCTCTCTACCATCCATGATTTCATTTGTCATGTAAGTAGGTAGAATGTGGATGGTGATAGCTCTGGACATTAGCCGATATACAGTTATATTAGTGAAGATACACTACACACTAAGAACATAAGAAGAGCCCTGCTGGATCAGGCCAAAGGCCCATCTAGTCCAGCTTCTTGTACCTCACAGTGGCCCACCAGGTGCCTAAGGAGCTCAGTAGACAACAAGATGCTTGCATCCTGTTGCCACTCCCTTGCACTTGGCATTTTGAAGTAGCCTACTTTCTCCAGCAGCTCCAGTCAGGGTCAGCAAAGACACCTGGGTAGCTCCTCCCTCTCCAGTAGGCAGGTCAGATGAAGACTTGCAGAGATGGGAGGGGCTCCTGGATCTGCCCAGTCTGGCCTTGCCTTTCGGCAGAGCAGGTCGCATCTCTTCAGTGCTCCCTGAAAAACAAACAAACAAACAAACAAACAAACAAACAAAGAACGTCATTTTAAAATCGCGGGGGCACTGAGCAGAAGACATCGTTAAAAGCCCTTTTAAGGGCTCGCTGGGAGCCCGCCTGCCCTGTGCAGCCCCGGGCAGGCCCAGCGCAGCAACCCTGAGGCCCGCAGAAGCGCGGAGCTCACGTCCCCGCTTCCGGCGGCCATCTTGGATTCCGGGGTTTTGGCGCGCAGAGCGCCCAGCGTCCTGTAGCCGCGGCTTGCCTCACGGCTCCTCCGCAAGGCTCAGGATCACGCCCAGGACCAGCGGTGAGCCCCTGCTTGATCCCCCCCTCGCTGAGGCAGGGAAAAGGCAGTTGGTCGCTGTTGCGCACAGCGATCTGGCACCGACCCCCGTCCCCACTCAGGGCACGTGGACGGCAGCCATTTTGGGCCCCGCAGCAGCAGCCTCGTCCTCTTCGGCCTACACCAAGCCCCGCGGAGACTCCAGAGGAAGTCCAGGATTGTGGTGAAGTATCGGGGCCCAATTCCTGGGGGGAGATCGAGGCGAGGATGCAGCTCCTCATTTCCTCGTATGTGGACTCGGCCCTGGGGGGGATGCAGTTGGCTGTCCCACCCCCCCAGAGGGAGTCTGGTGTGGAAGAGGTACAGGCAGAGCCCCAAGCCCTGTTCGGCCAATGGAGCTCAGCCAAGGAGAGAGGCTCGCAGAGCTTGCAGAGAGCAGACACCCCCTCAGGCTAAAGAGACCCAGATCTCTCAGCCAGGACAGCCTGGGCTTTATTCCATCGGCCCAGAGACCACGATTGCAGGACTCCAGCGAGGAGGCTGTCGTCGATTCCTTGGAGGAAGGGGAGATCTCAGAGGAAGAAGCGGTGACCTAGAGTCACACTACCAGAATTTTTAGAGCTGAGATGTTTCCTCGCATACTCCCCAGGGTCCTGAGGGTGTTAAGTCTGCAGGATGGACAGGAACCTTCCACCTCTTCGTCTGCTGGAACGTGGGGGGATCCTGTGGCTTTTCCAGCTCAGCAAGAGGCACCCAGAGGGTTCCCTCTTCAGGAGCACTTTAGAGCCCTTATTGATAAGGAGTGGGAGAATCCTGCTAAAGCGAGGGACATTAATAGACCTTCTCTGAAGCTTTATTCTTTGTTCCCGTCTGAGATACAGCGCTTTAGGACTCCGATCGTGGATGCACCTGTAGCGGCATTGGGCCCAACGTTCATCCTGCCCGTGGATTCCGAGGGCCTTCTCAAGAATCCTGTGGACCGACGCAGGCAGGCGCGCTGAGAGCTGCAGTAGCTGGTTACATGTTTGCCAGAGCGGCCTTCTTCTGGACCAGAGTCCTGCCCTGAGATTTTGAGGTTCCTGATGAGGTGCGTAAGGATCTCAGGAAAATAGTCCTGGCTTCGGCCTTCGCCTCTGAAGCCACAGCTGACGCGGTCCAGTTTTCTGCCCGCTCCAGGGCAGCTTCAGTGCCAGTGCAACACAATTTCTGGCTCTGTCTGGGGCATCCACCTCCGCCTCAGGACATTTCAAGCGCTCCAGGAGATCCTGGTAGCGTAAGTCACCCTTCAAGCCCCACGGGCAGCCTGCGTAGCAGCCTTCCTTCAAGGGGTCTAGATCCCAGTCAGCATGGCGCCTTTCAGATCCCTCATTGTCAGGGAAATCGGAAAATCCGGCTACGGGCAGGGACACTTGTTTCTCCCAATCCCTGGGAGGATACAATCTTAACGGGAATCGTCTGTGCTGCCAGCTGTCCTTCCCTTCAGCGGAGGGGACGGATAGCTGTGCAGATCATGAGCTTTGTCTCTGCTCCCAATCTCCCTTCCTGTTACCAGGTTTCCCCCCCCTTCAGGCCTCTCAGCCTTGTTTTAGAATTAAATGGCTTCTGCTGTACAGCAGAGTGGAGTTACCACGGTAACGGCTGCACAGTGCTCTACTAGGGGTCTCCCTCTGGTGAGGGGAATTGACTCCTGCAAACAGAGAGTTCAGGCCCTCAGCCTTAAGCAAGGAGGGCAGGTTATTGGAGGAGGTGCCTGTTATTGTACAGAATCGCCTCAAGAGGCTGTTCCCTGTAGAGTTTTGTCCTAGGCTATCGTCCAGGGCAATTTGGTTTCTACTTCTCCTAGAGACTGAGGTAACGACATCCTGTATGTCTCTAACAGGGCAAGGGGGCCCAAGTGTTGTTTTTCCTCAGGGCTCTGTCCAGCCAGCTGAGGTCCGTCTCCTGAGGTGGTTTAACTCAATTATGGATTCGGAGTAAGTGACACCGATGCAGAAGCAGCACGCGCCTAGACTGCTCGGTAAGCTGTATTCAGTGCACACATTGAAACCCCTGCAGGTTCCTATGGCAAGTGCTCCCAGGGGCTGCCTTAATCTTACATTCCCTTCAAGAAGGAAGGAGGGCCTGCAGACCCATGTTATAAGAGGTTGGAGTGGTCTTCGAGAAGGCACTCAGATAATGCTCTTACACTTCAGAAGAGCGTCAAGTGAGATAGATATGAGAAGCTGTGGTATGACACACAGCCATTTCGGCACAAAGGAAATTTTCCAAATTTCCCTGTTCCTCAGGATGTTGAAGGAACATCGTTGAGTGGGCAAGTAAAAATTTTACTCCTTAGCCAAGGAGGAGATGCAGCAGTCAACGCTGCCCCTCAGATGCCGCAGTAGCAGCCCTGGGGTCTCTCTCTCTCTCTGTCCAGAAGTAGGATAATGAGGGTTATATTTCGGATCCAGTAGATCAGAGGATCAACATGGCGTTGAGGAAGATGTCACACGCTTTAGCTATGCACTCAAGAGCAACTGTTGCTACTGGGTTGTCCTCAAGGGCATCTATGTCGGAAGATAGTGGACCTTAGGAATTTCCACATTGCTCAAGAAAGGATCTCAGTTGTCATTGCTGTTATCTTTGTGTCTAATGCCAGCGCTGATTCCATTCAGCTCACCGCTAGGGCCCTGGCAGCAGCCTTAGCTGTGTGCCAAAGTTCCTGGCTATACAATCGAGATATAGAGGTCATGATCCAGCCTAAGGTGGTTGGTGCCCCCCCTTATGGGGAGAGTTTTCTTGGAGAGGGCCTTCCTTCCTCTCCTCAAGCCATAAGACCGGGAGTCTACCTGGCCTCGCTAGACCTCCAGGAAACCTACCTACGGGTCAGGGTTTTGCCTTGGCAGCAAGAGTCGTCATGCGGGGATATAGCTCAGCGGTAGAGCATTTGACTGTTGATTAACTGGTCTCTGAGTCAGGTCCGGTGTCCCCTCCAGGTGCTGCTAGTATTGTCAGTCTAATGCAGGTCTCAGGGCACTCCAGCCCTTTTCTTTTCCCTACAGGGACTATTTTCTCCTGAGGGCTAGACCATCAGACGTCCTGGAGCAGTCTCAAGCAAGACAGTGTATTGTTTTCCTGTCCCAGGAGAGGTGCCCCAGAGTACATCAGAGCACAAGTTCGCTGGAATAGCTAGGTTGTTCAGAGGCGGTCCTGTCCACGCGCCTCTCAGACAGAAGGTGTTCATCGAACAGACCTTCGTGAGATGTTCCGGCACCCTCCGCCTTGCTTCCAGACAGACCGGACCAGTTATCACTGGGACCAATCCTGCACACGTTCCTCCTTTCTGCGGCTGACTGTTTGGCGGTTGAGCGGCAGGCCTTGGCCAGTTTAGGCTACTCCGACACAGTTCTGGTAACCATGCTGTCGGACCGAAGAGGGTCAACAATTCGAGTGTATAACTCGACTTGGAAGACCTTCTCTGCATGGAGCGCAGGTAAAGGGATAGACCCAAGGAAGCCCAGGGTTAGAGAACTCCTTGTTTTCCCTTCAGGCGGGCTTGGAAAAGGGGCTGAGCACGGTCACAATTCGGCGTCAGGTTCGGCCATCACTTCAATTTGGGGTTCCCCGGGGGGGGTGAGAACTCTCTCTTCTCCCCCTCATGTTGAGAAATCCTTAAGGGGGGCTGCTCTTCTGAACCCTCCTGCGGTTCATTGGGTCCCGTTTTGGGATTTACTCCTGGTACCTAGAGTTCTTACCAGGGGCCCCCCTTCGAGCCTATGGCTACCGGTTCCCGTAGGGACCTTACGGTCAGGACGGTGTTTTGGTTGGGATTGTTTCAGCCAGGTGAGGGTCTGATCTGGTTTTCCTTGCTGTTGCTAAGGAACTGTGCTTATCTTCAGAGGACAGGGCCACCCTCAGGTTGGACCCTTCCTTTTTTACCTGAAGTTTATTCAGTTTTCATAGGTTCGAGGAGTTGATTTACCCTCCTTTTGTCCCAATCCGCAACATCCTAAGGAGAGGCATTGGCACTCTTTGAATGCCTATAGGGCTCTTAAGGGTTACATCTCCAGGACTGCTCCCTGTGATAGGACCGAGCCCCTGCTTGTGCATTTCCGACTCCCTAAGCAGGGTACAAAAGCATTCCCATCCGTTATCTCTAGACGGCTGAGAGAGGCAATTTCCTCAGCATATTCAGCCGGGGGGGGGGTCCACCCCTCCGGCAGAGATTGTGGCACATTCCTTCAGGGGAGATGCAACTTCAGCGGCCTTTAAGGCCTGCCCTTCCTTGGAGATAGTGTGTAAGGCTGCCATGTGGAGCACTCCTAACACATGTATAGAGTTTTATAAGATTGACACTTACGCCTCTAGGGACGTCGTAATTACTCGGCGTGTCCTTCAGAGCGCGGTGCAGGATGCCTCAATTTAACTCCCTCCCGATTGAGTCAGTGGGCACAGCTTTGGTACATCCCAGATGTCTTTGCTGACCCTGACTGGAGCTGCTGGAGAACGGGAAGGTTGGTACTTACCGTGAACCCCCCTTCTCCGCAGCTCCAGTCAGGGTCAGCATCCCGCCCATTGAGAGGAAATTGAGGCATTCCTGGTTGGTTGGTTGTCCCTCCTATCCTGCCTTGTAAAGGGCAGATTGGGGCGGGGGATGCTGTTATATGCAGTTGCATGTAGGTGTGGCCCTAGTATGGCTAGGTAGGGCCTGTGGCCTGCCGTTGGTTGCCACACCGGAGGACGTCGTGGGAGGACGTGCTGTCAGCAGGAGCTGCATTGTGGTCCTTGGACGTTCTATCAAGTTCGAGAGTTGGGAGGCTCATTCATAAAGGCTTTGGATTGACTGGGCGGATCCAGGAGCCCCTCCCATCTCTGCAAGTCTTCATCTGACCTGCCTACTGGAGAGGGAGTTGCTACCCAGATGTCTTTGCTGACCCTGACTGGAGCTGCGGAGAAGGGGGGTTCACGGTAAGTACCAACCTTCCCGATTAATGTAAGGAGGTTGCACCACCCATCATGGCATATTGCCCACGATTGACTTTTCCTCCAGAAATTTGCCCAGTTCCCTTTTAAAGGCGTCTAGGCCAGATGAACTCCTGTGGCAAGGAGTTCCATAGCTTGATTACACGCTGGGTAAAAAAGTATTTCCTTTTATCTGTTTTAACTCCCAATGCTCAATTTCAGTGGATGCCCCTTTCAGTGGATATCTTCACTAGTGTAGATTCACTAACTGCTGCTTCTCCTCAAGTGGTGCTGACTTCTGTCTAACGGGCTGACCAATATGAAGCTGAGAGCTCAGATTGGGGGTGGGGAGCAGAAGATTAGGTGCCAGATTTCACTAATCTAGAGATAATGTAGCAGTGCTTGGGAGAGGGGAGTGACATTTGACTTTTTCTTTCATCATTGCTTTGAAAGGTCAGGAACTCGTGGGAGACATTTAATTCTTCCTTGCAGAATTTAATTTTTTGGAACCAATTTATTGCAAGGGGCAAATTAAACAGTATGTACAAACATTAAGAGTGCAATCTGGTATTGCGCCGGCGCAGCGCTCTTGCACTGAACCAGTGTTGTCGCAAATGAGCCGTCAGGTGCATCTGTGCAATGGAATCGGTTGCTGGGCTGGCGCAAGCAGCAATGCTGATGCATGGGCACCACAGTGTCCGTCAACTGTGCCAGTCGAGTCCTAGCATAGCTCTGCCAGCACAGGACTACTTTGAGGGCATGCCAGAGGTGTAATGGGGGGGCGCCACGGGCAGAGATGGGGCAGAGACAGGACACAGCCATTGGGCCATGTCCTAACCCCCATCCCTGGGCTGGGCGGCCCTGATTCAGGCTGTTTTTGGCCACGTGGACCTGCGCTTGCTATTTTGATGGCACAGATCTGAGCAGCCCCATAGGGCTGGCTGGAGCTTATCCTGGGGCAAGGGGAAAACATCCCCTTGCCCTGTGCTGATCTGCTGCTGCCTCCTACCATGCTTAGGATGCAGCCCAGCAGCACCGGCTTGGCTATTCCAGTGCAGGTTAGGATTGGGCTGTTACACTGTGTCCTGATAGCAGGGCCAGCTGAAACTATTGGGCTTCCTGCAACTCCTCCCCCCAATGCCACTGCACCCCCCCCCCGAGCTCTGCACTCTTTACCTTAGAATTTCTTCCTTGAATCAAAGCAGGGAATACAGAGTACTCTGGGGTCGGTTTCCTGTTTAGCTTCAAGAGCTGACGTGGAGGAAGTGACTAAGTAAGTGGGTGGGATCAGATTGTGGAAATCACTCTCCTTTACACGAACCTCAGTCCCAGACTTGCTGCTTAAATTTTCCCACCTCCAAATACCCCCCAGCAGCTTTTCCCACCAATGGGGTTTCAGATATGGGTCTGCAATGTACAACTGATTTTTACATTTTGTTGCATTCCTGCTTGCTTCAATTTAAAATCCTAACTATGAGTACTAACTATTGATAATACTCCAAATATATATATATGAATATATGTTGCCTTCCATCTGGCATACTTTCTGTGCTGAACATTCTCATCTGTGTTCCCCAAACACTGTCAGGACATCTATCAGAAGACTTGCAGTATAAAAAGGCTTAATCATTTTTTTGTGAAATCGTCCAGCCCGATCTTCGTTATCTGCACTAAGGAACAGTTTCAGTGCATAATTCTCGACATGAGCACAGCCAACTATTTCCTGAGTAGTTGCTTCATTATTATATCACCCAACTGGCTTCTAGCTGATCCACGAGCTTGCATAAGAACTCTGGGTTTTTACTATCAGTCTTCATACTTGTCTGCATGGCATACAAACGGCATACAAATGGCCTATAGCACATCTCCTTGGCCACTGATAGCTGATGTGCTCACTCTGTATCATGAACGGCCATGATGATGAATGGGTTACATAATTTATGGGATTTTCTGTTGCAAGGTACAGTGATAACCATTAGCTTTGATAGCTTCAGAAAGGCAAATTGGTAAATGCTAGCAGTCAAGAGTATTTCCAGGATTAGAGGCGATATAACTACCAGGTTGCAGGGGAGCAGTATTGAGAGAGAGATGAAGAGAGGGATGCCTTCCTCTTTGTTCCCAAACATCTAGACTGGCACTGCATTATGAAGATCTGCATTATTAACAATTCTCTCCTGGTGTAACTATCTGCCTACAACCGTCAGACCTGTTGAGAGTAATGAATGCATAGACTCTCTGTGCAGCTGTAATTGATCCTTTGTGTCCCATATGGTAGACGAGTCCTATGTCTCTGGCTTGATAATTAGAAATGGCTCTTACTCTAGGGTTGGATTTCCCCAACGGGAACTCCAATACCTCTCATGTGGAACTCCCAGGAACATTGCTGGACTGGAGTAGAGACAGAAAGAAACCAGTGTTTTGATAGCTTTAGGCTGAAGTAGTCCCATCCTGCTGTGTAGCTGTCTCTGCCATGAACAAACCTGGTGCTAAAATGGAAGGGTATGTGGAACAACTTAGTGGCTTAGGTGCATGTGCAGATGCGTATGAATCAATGTCATTGAGAGATGAAGTGAAGAATGGACACTGCAGCCATTCTAAAGGTAAGATGGAGCTGTTGCCCTAGACTTGCTCATGCGGCTCTGTGAGCAGATGCTGAGAAATTTGTTCCACGGTGAAGGTTCCTCTGAGGGTATCAATTTCTTTATCATGATTATAAGAACCAGAATAACCCTACTAGGAAATAAATGAAGCCAGTCCAGTTGCATACAGATGTGTTTTATTTTAAATTTAATATGTAGCGCATCAGAGCAGAAGGTCTTGTCCTCAGTCATGCTAGTGTGTGCTATCTAAGAAGCCCATTGTGCACATTGTGTTAGTTGCACAGTGTGTGATGATCAGTTCCATACAGTGTAGATTCATTGCCTCATTAAGTTATTCTGGGAACGTGCCTAAGAACATAGAACTTTTATGGAAGAGAAAGTAGAGATTTTGTGATGCAGTTCACACAAATTCACGATACACATACATGAGACATAGAATGAATATGTGTATATAAATAGACTGTAGTAAGGTATGAATGAATATTGGGAGAAAAACTCTGTACGTTGGATGCATATGCTGAATAGATGAAAACTGACATGAAATCATAGACGCTGATGGAACCAAGCTAATACATTGGTAGAAAATTTTGGATAGGTTTGCAACCCCTATACCATTTTAAAATATTCTAATGTAAATCTGAATTTAATTAATTAATTGAATGAATGAATGAATTAAATCAATTAATGAAAAGCAAAACCAGACATCGCTGCTTAAGTTAGTATTGGATTACAAAATGAGTTTGTTTTGCATATACAGTATTTGTGTATTTTGTGAGGAACTAGAAACCTATATTATATTATTATATTATGATATCCACCTATATTACTCATTGACCAAAGAGGATGCGTAAGGGGGAAATTATATGCATATAATGTGTAACAGGCTTGCTTTCTCTGGGGAGAGAAAATATGGAACAATAGTTGGGGGGAACAAAGAGGCAGGAGAAGGGGTGCATAACTCCCTTCCTGCATCTTCTCCACTCCAATTTCCCCACCCCCTACTTTCCATTCACTTGGGGTTCCAAATACGTATTTCCAAAGGCTAATACATTCAGATTGCTGTGGGAGAAAAATTATTTGCGAGCAGAATTTGGCACAGACAAGTGGCAGCGAAAGTGTTTAACTGCGTGCTTAACTGTGTGTTTATGTCACAGACCAGGTCTGAAATCTTGTGGAAAAATAGCTGTGGGGGGAGTTTTAGGGAGAAAATGCATTGTGGAGGAACAGCTTCTTCTGCAGCATCTCCACCACAAATGACCCTCTTGTAGACACGTCAGGGTGAAGCAAACCTTGTGCTGATATTATGTGCAGGGGTGGCCCTAACAACATTTCATCAGTGTGTTCATAGTATAGTCAACCATTCTCAACCAGATTGTTGGAAAAAGGATTTACAGTATGGCACCCACAGAGTCGGCGCTACTGACTGGATTCTGAGATGAAGTAATCAACATCATAAAAATAGTTTTACAACAAACTTTGATATGCAGTGATACATATGTTATTCTTACCTACCTGCAATTTGGGGACTGTCCATGGGTCAATGAAAATGGACTCTCTGTGCCCTTACAACGGCAAAAAAGATGATACTGCCAAATTGGAAAGGCAAATGCCCCCCAACCTCTTCTCAATGGATGGAAGGATTACTGAATTTAGCTATATTTGAGTGAATGGCATATCAACGTTAGTTATGATTGGACATATATGAATCAAACCATTCCTTGAAAAAGCATTTATTCACTCTTGAAGTGTGCCATTCATATTTTTAACTCCAATGTTTTATAGCCTTCACATTCTTTTTTTCACTATACCTTTGTGTCGTAATTCGTATACAGGTTGGGGTTTTTCTTGTTTTACTTATGATAAAAAATTTTAAAAAAATATTTTTTTAAAAGCAAATATGGCTTATGGATGCCAATCTGGGTACTTTGTTACACAGTCAGTGTAGCCTACCTGAAAGGGATGAAGGCAGGATCTCTGAATAACTCTCCTTAGCAGCAGGCCATTAAAATGTGGATCAGCGGCTGTTAAGTGCCAATCCTTCCAGCTCTCACAATTTGAGGCAGAACATGCTTACTGTTATGACATTAAATGAATCTCTTCTGGCACCATTTCTCAGGCTCCTGAAAGGCTGCAGTAAAACAAAAGTCCTTTCAAATCCAGCAGTGACAGACTGTATTAACAGAACTGTGGCTCTGATAAAACACAGCTGCTGTCGTTCTCTGCTAAAAGCTGGAACTGTGTCCCCACAGTTGATTCTGGAGAGCCCTGGACATACTAGTCTCACGGCATTTGACTTGATTTGAAATAAGATGTTGTCTCTTCTTACGTGGTTCATCCAGGCATGTCTTCTGTGGTATATGGAGGTGGCAGCTTGATATAGTACTTTTAGCAACAGTGCTTCTTTTTTGTAATACTATACCACGCTTTCTCCAAGGAGATCAGGGTGGCTTTTAACTCTGTGAGGCAATCTAGACTAAGAGCTAGTATCTGCAAAGTGAGAACGTTAGAAGAGCCCCGCTGGAGCAGGCCAAAGGCCCATCTAGTCCAGCTTCCTGTATCTCATAGTGGCCCACCAGATGCCTCAGGGAGCACACAAGACAACAAGATGCCTGTGTCCTGTTAACACTCCCTTGCACCTGGCATTCTGAGGTAGCCTACTTCTAAAATCAGGAGGTTGTACCTGGCTTGTAACCTGTGTACCCATCATGGCTTGTAACCTGTTATGGATGTTAATTTTATAAATCTGTCCAGTTCCCTTTTAAAGGTATCCAAGCCAGACACCATCACCATATCCTGTGGCAAGGAGTTTCACAGATTAATTACAACTGGATTAAAAAGTACTTTATTTTATCTGTTCTATCTCTCCCAACACTCAGTTTTAACAGATGTCCCCTGGTCCTGTACTGGTGTTGTGAGAGAGGGAAAAGAACATTCTCCCATCCACTCAATCCATCCCTTGCATAATTTTGTATGTCTAAATCATGTGTGTTCCCCCCCCCGGTGCCTTTTTTTCTAGACCGGAGCCCCAAACCCTGTAACCTTTCCTCATAAGAGAGGTGCCCCAGCCCAATAATCATTTTGGTTGCTCTCTCCTGCACCTTTTTTAGTTCCACTATGTCCTTTTTGAGATGTGGCAACCAAAACTATACACAATATTCCAGATGTAGCCTTACCATCAGTTTCTACAATGGCATAATAATATTGGTCATTTTATTCTCAATCCCCTTTTTTAATGACCTGAAGCATGGAATTGGCCTTCTTTACAGCTGTTGCACACTGGGTCGACAATTTCATTGAGCAGTCCACCAGCTCCCCAAAATTTCTCTCCTCCATAGACAGCTCAGAACCCATTAGCCCATATGTGAAGTTTTGATTTTTTTTGCCCTAATGTGCATCATTTTACACTTTTCTACACTGAAATGCATTTGCCATTTTTCAGCCTGTTCCCCCAGCTTTTTAGCCAAGCAGGAATTCTTAAATGTTTCACATCCAAATCCATTAGTCTAACCACTATCACAGAAGTTGTCTCTGCTTCTGCATCTTTTGCACCTAAGACCTTGTGCACCTTCACTAAGCAAATGTGTGTTTATCTTAAAAGAATAAGAGATGATTTCCTTTTACAGGAAAAGAGGGACAACAAGCTGGTTGGAAAACACTAACTCCTCTACCCCACCACCAGGAGACGAAAAGTAATACAAATTTGTATTTTCTAATCAAATTATCTTCAGGCTTCCCATACATTATGATTGTTTTACAAAAATTAAAATATCTATGTATTTTCAGGGCCCAAGCAAGAACTTTCCCTTTTGGTGTGTGGGTGTGTGCATTCTTAAGTTTCTAACAAACAGCGACAATTTCTTATGAGTTGAGTCCTGAAAATTGGATTGGCTTTGAGAAACAGGACAGCCTAAAATCACTCGAGTTAATGTTGGGAAACAAAATTGTATGTCCCAATTCCCTGCTCTCCCTAAATTGATAAAAGCTATGCAGCTCAAAAATGTACATCTGGAGCCAAATAGTTAATAGGCACAATATTACTTCATCTGGACCAAAAGGAGAACCCCAAACTTCAAGAGAGGGAGGATGCTTTACTTTCTTGCCTTGTGTTTGTGTGTACATGTATAACTTCATACATGTATTCATTTTTTTCTTGTCACTTCCTTCTTCTGTCTTCATTTCATTGTTTTCCCAAGGCAGTTTGGAAACACTTGGGATTACATCAATAACAGCACAGCATGTTCTGTGGCTTGATGACTAGACAAGATGGAAGATGCACAACATATTCCCATGTCTAATTTATCTGTTCTCGCTGGGACACTTCCAAGGTTTTAGCCAGCAAAGAAAAAGATTAGTGAGATATAGCTGCCATGCTATTCGGCCAGGTTTAAAAGCCTGATCCTGATCCTAACAGGCTTAGTGTGGGCAGTACGAGGGTACCATGTGCACTTGTCACAAAAGGTACCGAAAGGCACCTCCAGCTCTGGTGGTAAGCCTTTACTGCTGGCGCTGGGCAAACGCCAGCTCAACGCCAACCTTGCACTGCCCGGAGGTGGCCACATTTGCCCACTATGCATCCTTTTCAGGAGGGGTGGGAGGGCGCTCCTGGGCCAGGGCAAGAGGTGAAGCGGGGTGGGTGGGACCAGTGGCAACTCACTGCCAGTTCCCAACCTATGGGTAAGGCTGCGTGGCCCGACACAGAGGCCCTTTCCTCTGCACCTGCTAAATAGGTCTCCTCACTTCTGTGCCAACTGTTGCCTGTGCTGTGTCCTTACCCTGGAGGAAGGGGATTACCATTTTGTGGCTGCCTGGATTGGACTTCAGCCATAATCTCATGCAGTTCATAAACCCAAGTCAGTGGGCCAAACAGTGCCTATCTCTTTGTGGGATTGTAGTTGTTGCTGCCTTTGGGCCGCAGCTGTCTGTGATGGGATGCTTTTTCCATGATGACTGTTAATATAAGCTTCAGTTCAATAGTTTTTGAAAAGGAGTTGTCACTTGATTAAAGAAATGTTCATTGACCCATCTCAAGAGATTTTGTTGGTTTCATTGATGGATCAATTAAGACTTCATAAATTGGTATATGAATAAAAATGCTTCTAAAGAAAAAAGACAGATTTCTAGTTCTTAGATGATGCATGATACGACATCTTAGAATAGACATTCCATCATAGGTCATGGGCATGGAAGAGACCATCTCTTCTGAAATGGCACTAACCACCACATAATATTTTTGTAAGTAAAATGTTTAATGATTGGAATCTGCTGCTTCAATCAAAAGTGTTTAAACAATCTAATTGATTAAACATTATACATAGTCCCCATATTTTTTAAAAAAGTTTGATCTGAGGTCATTTCTAATTCTTAGGTCAGACATGCCCCAAAACATGCAATAAGCCCTTTTGGGTTTGGTTTTTTAAAACATAAAATAGCTGGCTTGGGAGGGGGGAAGAGGGATGAACATGCCCAGAACTGTGATGGGTTGGAGGGGCTTTAGTAGTTTGCCTTCTTCACAGTTCCATTAAGAATTGTGTTCCTACCACCAAAAAAAAAGTGCTTTCTTGAAAAGGAAGGCTTTTGACTGAGGCTTTTTTCAATTATTGAGGAAGGTGTGGGAAAGTGAGAAAGTTAATTTCTATTACATAGAATAAACTCTTGATTTTAAAATGAATGAACTAATCAACTTATGCCAGAAGGGTTATTAATGTTGTAAGATAATTAAGTGTATATGGGTGGGTGGATGGATGGATTTTTCTTTTAGTTAAATTTTATTGTATGGCTTATAAGTTTATATACATATTTGCCTTTGTAGAAAATCTATATAAATGGCTTCATAAAAGAATCTGATAGCTATTCAATGACTTCACTTCCCTATTAACATGCAACTGATGAAGATAAGATCTTCATACTGTGCTTCTTTTCCCAGGCATTTGTATATTATACATAAATAAATAGAAGATGGAGCTGTTTTGGTGTGTTGGATCGTGGAATTTTAAACTTGGAGTAGAGCCATGAGCTCTCCCCACCAGATTCAACCCACTTACTTCCCAAATGCATAAACACCCCGTGGAAATGAGAAAACAGCTGCTAATCCCAGATAATTTAGTGGTTCCTTTTCCATCAGCCTTGAAGTGAAAGCTATACACTGTCATGTTCTGGTAGGTAAGGGTGAGCTCTTATTTATTTCTTGTATTGACACATTTGCATGTGGAGGAGGTGCAGAGCACTGGGTATAGATGTGCAGTTATTATCTTTATCAACTCTTCTCCAGCTATGCTCGCCTACTTTATGTACATTCCGCAAAGGCACAAGCTTGAATTGCTTTATACAACAAGTCCTCCAAAACCCATTCAACAGTATTGATCATTGGCATTCCCACTTTTTTCAAGCCCACAAATAATCATGCTTGAGGTAGTTCTTTGGTACAAATACCTCATGATTGGTCCTCTTTTAGTACTATGGCTTCACCACATAGATACCCATTATCTGTGGGTCTTCCCACCACTCCTTGGAGTGTCAGCCCCTCAGAACAGTCTGTGAGTCTCTGTCTTCTATTTTAAAGTGTTATACACATTGATAATGCAACAATAGTATATATTATATTCTCCTTTATTCTGCAGTAACCTATGTTAAACCTGTAGCTATGTGCATTTACTTAGGATTTAAAAGTACAAACAATTTTCCTGTATTTACCCTGTCATAGGTTATGGCAATCACGACCTAAGCTTGAGGCATGCCGAATGTACAAAGACCCTTTTAGAAATCACTCTACCCTTACAAGTACTGTATCTCTGATGAAGCACAAGCATTGTTCAGTGCCCATCATTGTTCCTGTATTCAGGGGTGATTCTGGTGGGGGGGGTCAGTGCCTGGGAGCACACTGCCAGAGGTGCGCGCGCTGCAGGTGCCGCCGCCCCCCAGGCAGCACTTGTTAACAAGGGATACCATGAAGTATGTTTGGACCACTCTCAGACTCAGAGAGGCCAGCACACAGACTTGCGACATCCTCCCTGACTCCGAGAGTGGTCCAAATCACTTTACGGTGTCTCTTGTGCCAGCCAGACTTTGCTGGCATAACTGTGCCGGCCTAACTCCAGGGTAGGATTATGCTCTCAAGTATTTTTGCAGTGAACTTCATTTTGGTTCTGGCTTTATTTAGGAAATATTTTGACTAATCTTTGGATTCCTATTTTAAATATGGTTCCATCAGAGCTTTGTGTCAATGTACCAAGAAACTCAGAACAACTTCTTGATCTAGGAATTCTAGGAATGCTGTTGATAAATTCTACTCCAGACGATGGTTTCCATCGCATGAATAATTGTCTTTTGTGATTCCTCTGTTATGACTGACCATCTGGTTTTTAAAACTGCTGCAAAGTGATATAGGTGGAAAACCTGTGTTTATCTAGCAGGTTTATGCCCTTATCAACTGGAATTAACTGGCTTTGTGATTTTGACAGACAGTGGGTTTACTTGATATGTGGTCATTTTTTGTGCCTGCTAGAAATGGAGAAGTGACAGAAGTGCCTGCTCAGAAACCCCAAATCAACATCAATGGCTGCCCACATATACACTAGTTTTACTAGTTTTACTAGTAACATTTGCTTTTTTTAAAGTTTTACTTAATTAAATTTTAATTAAGTAAAATTAATTAAGTAAAATTTAATTAAGTAAAAATTAAGTTTTAGTAGTAACATTTGCTCTGATCCAAAGTAATGCACTTTGATACATACATACCTTTGGGCAACACTTACCCAGTTTCCCTAATATTTACAGTTAAGCCACTGATGGGAATCAGCTTGGCACTGACCTTGGTGAATTCACAATTTACCCTGACTAATTGAAGTTCCCTGACTAGTTAAAAGCCCAATCCTAAGCTGACTTGGTGCCCGGAGGAACAGCAGCACCAAAATGGCTGCGAATGAATCCTGTGGGGCTGGGGCAGCTGCCGGAGTCTCTATGGGGCAAAGTACAGCCCCGGCCCCCAGTGGGTCTCTTCACATCTGCACCTGCTATTTATTGGGTGCAGACCGAAGAGGCCTGTATCATCCTCTCCAGCAAGGAGGGGGCATAGAATTGGGCAGCAGAGTCTCCGTCCCCTTCCTGGGCCCAGTCTGCTCTCCGGTCTGCCGTTTCAGTTCTGCCCTCTCCCTGCCTTCCCCGGCCCACCCCCACCCAAAACCTTAATGCTGCTGGGCAGCACAACTTACTGCCTGGCACGCCCATGGCAACACTTTCACGGGCTGAGGCCCAGCATCATCAGTAGGCCTGTTCCACGGTCTGTAAAGTGCTTTGTGGCACTTTCATGACACTTTGCACCAGTGGTACAAAAATACCACTAGTGCTGAAGCCCTTAGGATTGGGCCCTAAGCAGCGGTGTCATCCTCAAATGAAGTTCCGGAACGCTAGGCGGGACTTACTGCTTGATTGACAGGCTGTCCATGACATGTCGCTGCCTGCCCGCCCACCGCGCGGGCTCCCTCCGGTTGGCGCGCCTCTCCGCTGCTTGCCCAGGCACCTGGCGCACCTCCCAGGCAAGCGGGCACCCCCTCCGAAGCCAGAGGTGCCCGCGCAGCGGGCGGGCAGGCAGCGACACATCACGGACGGGCAGCCAATCAGGTGGTAAGTCCCGCCTAGCATTCCGGAACGTCGTTTGAGGATGACTCCACTGGCCCTAAGTAATCATAATGTAGGCAAACTATCTTCTGCATTTTGATGTAAAGTAATGGAATGTTGTAAAGAAAAGGAATGATTTTAAAAAGTCAGGCAATTTGCAGAACTTGGCATTGGTAATTTTTGTCCCATATTTTCTTATGGTTCTTCATTTGGATTTGACTTTTTGTTCCCTGACTGCCACTGTAGGCCAGAGGATTTCTTTGAGACATACAAATGATAGGCATGCCATGCATTTGATCCATTTATTCACACAGCAGACTCGCTAGACATATGTGCATATACTAGTCACAAGGAGAACATTCTTTTGAAGAAAACCCAGTATTAGTTTTCTCATCCTGTCAGGTCCAACTTTTGAGCATGTAACCCTGCATTGGAACATTCTCTCTTTAAGCATGAATTTTTGCATTTACTATTGAATACCTTTTTCAGAGCCCAATCCTAGGCATTCCTCCCCCTGTGGCTGTGGGAAGGCTCACTGGCTGCTGCTGCAGCTCTCTACATCGCCACAAAGCACTTTATGGCATTTTACAGCAGTTGGTACTGGCAGAATAAGCATTCCACCAGCACTTACAGCCAGTGGTGAAATTCAGCCAATTCTAACCTATTCTGCAGAACCGGTTGCTAATTTTAGGTTGGGAGAGGGAAGAAAGGCAGCAGATGGCCCTGAAGGCCGCCCTGAAGGACATAGAACCGGTTGTTAATTTATTTGAATCCCACCACTGCTTACAGCCCGTAGGCTTGGGCTGTCAGTATATTAACTGAGACAGTTAAACCACACATTAGTTTGTGTGTAGTTAACAATTAAATGTGCCACTTTTGCAAGAACCAATTGTCCCTTGACTAGAGGATTGACAATTCATGTTGACTCAAAAGTAAGTTCTGCTGATTTCAATGGGACTTACTCTCTTGTAAGCTTTTCCATCAAATTGCGTCCTTAGGCATACCCAAAGTTTCTTTTTTGGCAAAACAGTGTCTTATAGTTTTAGCCCAGACATAATATGGACATTGAAGGTGACTGAGAAGTACTAGTTGAATCTCTACTAGTTTATCCTCCAGGCTTCTATTGTAACAGTCCAGAATGAGGAAAGGTTATGGTACTTTATATTTTCCCTACTTTGTAGAAAGTGAAATGTCTCTGCAAACTTGCCAACCACAACACACAGCCAGACTATCCTGTCTCTGTTTACCAAAGTCAGTCAGTTCTGTCCAAACTATTTATTTATTGCATTTTTAAATTCCACCCATCTTCCAAAGAGCTTAGGGACACAGTTCTCCCCTCTGCCTCTCTTTTCCCCTCGCAATAACCCTGTGAGATTGATTACGATCAGGCAAGTAAGCGGTCCAATATTACCCAGGGAGCTTAATGGCTGAGCAGGGATTTGAACTTGGGTCTGAGTTCACTGATATTAATCTGTGGGAATGGAGCATAGCCTGAGCACTGGTGCTTTTGCCATTTGCCAGTTGTATTTGTTATCCTCTCGCTTGCAAAGAAGGAAGTGTTGGATTTTTGCTGTATGTGGGCTTGGAGGCTGTAGATGTGCAGCGTGGTGTGTTTATATAGAGAGATCATCTTTGCTAGGAAGAAGGATTAAAACAGCAGAGTGAATAGACCTCTTCTGTGACCTCTGGGATTCCTAATGCTGAAACGGTGCCAAGTCGAAGCCAGACAAATTAATAGTACCGTACTGCAGTTTTTCATTATACAGACCTAAACACTTTGGCCTCACTGGTAATGCAGAACAGCCTTTGTTCTACATTTACTACAGCGTCAACAGGGTGAACTGTTGGTCTTTTCCTCTTCTCTTAGGTTTAACTGCTGACTGTTTTTTAAATATTACTACTTGTATTCTGCATTAGACAATCAGGGCACCATCCAAGGTGCCTGTTGGGCTGAAGCATGTGCATTGCGTAGGCCCAAGGCTGTTGAAACAAGGCATGTCTAAGAAGCTGAAGTGGTGCTGGGCTGACGCAAGCACTTGCATTGATCCAAGTGTACCTCCGGAGGGAGCCAGTAAGCACTCCTGCTCTGGTCAAGTTCAGCCAGCACAGTGGCTTTTTTAGGTACAGTGGCTTTTTTGGGTGGGTGGGTGGGGAAGGTGGGAGGAGGTGGAATAGGGCAAGGGAAGGGTGTTCCAGTGAGTGGGGCAGCCCGGGAAGGGGGTGGAGCTTGGATGCAGCTGTCAGGCCCATTGGGGTAGCTGGGGCTTCCCCTGGATTAAGGGTGCGAATGTCAACTTGCCCCATGGTGAGCTCCGGAGGCACCCAAACTGCATTGGTTACAGTGCAGGCCTGCCTGTTCCAGTGCACGTTAGGACTGCGCTGCCCCTCATTTTGGTGAGAAAGGCAGTATAGAAAGTAGAATAATCTGTATATATAAAAGTGTATTTGCTTATTTTGCCACCTTGAGTTCTATGGTATGTAGAGTATCCTAAGAAGATGACTGCTTCTAGCAAATGACAATTAGACTGGCATGTATCTCCAGCAGTAGTTTCACCCTGTTATTGAAGTTAGTTTTATTACTTTATGTGTAACACTCTCTTATACAAATGAATTGCATAGTTAAAATCTAATTGCATTCAATTAACTCTTTTCAAATCTGTTTCTCAGAAATTTTAGTAAGGCCTAGAACTGCCTATGAAAAGCTGCCTAAGAAACTATTTACTCCTGTTTGGGATTTTCTTCTGTATTAGTCTAGTAGTCTCTTCTAAGCGGATGGTTATGTTCTCCAAGTAGTCCTATTGCTACTTTAACATCCCAATATTCAGTTTGAGATTGAGTGATTAGAACTGAAAATCATGAATATGTGCAGGAGATGCCACATTTTCTGTATAATGCATTTGCATATTAAAATGTCCAAAACAAACTCAAATCCCTCCTCATAGGAAGCTGTTGGCCATAATAAGACAACCATACAGGGGCAGGTGCTTGCAGAAGATGGGTGGCAGCTATTGTCCTGGGGCTCACAGATGGTGGGGACCACGGTCAGTGTTCTTCAACGGATCATTTGACAAAGAGGGTGGTGAGAAGGAAGAATGGCTTGCATGAACATTCTGAGTCCCAAAAGGAGCCAGTCCAGGAATGATTTTTTATGCTTGTTCAAACATTCCCCTGTGTAGAACATAGGAAAACTGCACGAGCGTTTTCCCCCGTATGATATGCCTGAAATGGTTAGAAATCAGTTAACTGTTCACAGTTATCATGGGCAATATAAGGCCAGCTGTTACTGCACACGAGTTTCCTTGTAGAGAAATTGAGTTTTAACAAATGCAGCAAACAAGTGTGGAAAAAAAGTCCTGAGTACTTTGAGTTTCTGAAAATGCAAAGCTTTAAGAAACCGCCTTCTTGGTAAAGGATGATCCCCTCCTTCGCTTTTATTTTTTTTTCCCCCTCCTCCCCAATACAAAGTGGCACTTCATTCTTATCTTGTTAAAATACAGATATCTTTCCACAATGGTTGCATTTCTGAAGAGAAACATCCTGTCCCATCCACTTCTGGAAATATTCTCACATAGCTGCTGGATTTTTTGGCCATCATAATGAACCTGAGAAACGGGCATTCTAAAGGCCAGCCTCCAACTCCCTGAAAACTGAGGGGCTTCAAAATAACGGTTTCTTTGGATCTGTGATTTTGATGATTTGTTGTGCAATGGAGTGCCAAGGTCATTTGGCACCCGGGGCCCATACATTTTTGGCACCACCCCCATGATAAAATTATTTTCAGTAATAGTCTTGACTGAAATGACTAATAATAATGGCCAGAGAAGAAGCTCAGACAGTGAACATGATCTTTTATTGAACTTTGTATACATATTAAATATATACTAACTTTGTGTGTTCATATGTTTGTATATTTGTATATAACTTTGTAACTTTGTATAATCATACCAATCAAAAATTGAAAAATAATTTAAAATAAATACGTTTTCTTCTTGAAAAAGAAGTTTAAATGTCTTGGGACAGCCTCTCGAACACCTCCCTGCAGCCAGGAACCCAGGACTGTCGTCCCCCCCAGCCACCCTCAATATACATCACTGCAGCTGTGCAAGTCCAGGAAGTTCATTTTCTCTGAAGGAAGGGGAACTTAACAACATTGTTTTTGGCCTGGTTTAAACATGCACTACAATGGGGTAATAGAATCCTGAGGTACCAATGTGGACTACAGGTGTGGGCAGGATAAAATCCAAAGCATATCAGAGGGAGAGGTTTTAGCTGTGCTAACTTTCTTTTTATGTAGGGGAAGATCCAAAAATATAGACTTTTGACTTGCAGCCTGAATGGATAATCAGAAGTACATGCATGCCCCAGTATCAGTAGTCAGATTCAGTATTCATGGTTTCAGTTATCCACGGGTATCAAAACCACGTTTCCCTATCTTTAAGAAGGCGCCCCCTGTATCTATGGTTTCAGGTATCCTGGCGGGGGGTGGTCCGGAGCGGAACCCCAGTGAATATTGGGCATGATTGTAGTCTAATTCATTACCTCTTATCACATTATTCTGCTGCAAATGTAGCCCAGGCCATTAGAAGAAATGCAAAAAAGGATGTCATCCTGAAATCATTATACAAGAATTGACTACACTTTATAAATGGTGTAAATGTGCCCAACCAAAAGGATTGCGTTGGCATATCTTTGTTTGTGTTTCCAGACCATTTCTGCTGCAATGGCAACCAGAGCTTCGTCTATGACTGTATTTATGTTCTTCAGTTTTACTGTGTAGTGATGCTGAGTTTGGACTGGTATAAAATGTCAGGCAGTTTTGTCAATTCACTAGCCAGGGCATTTAGTCTTGGAAAAAGATGCTGCAATTATCAATATGCAAGGGAATGCCACATAAAACTATTTGAGATTAACTTCTAGCTCAGTGATTCAAACTGTGGGTCAGGTCCCACTTGGTGGGTCGGGACCTGATATCAGGTGGGTCGCGGAAAGCTGGAAGCAGCCATCTTGGAAACTGAAGACCTTACTCTTGCTATATTCTTTTTGTGGGTGTTAACAGTTGGAATTTTCAAGTGAGGGTTTTTTTAAAATTTTGTTTTTAGTTCAGTGTTTTGCATAATATTTTGTCCTAATCCTGCTTTCTGTCAGGGATGTTTCATGGTTGTGCAACTGCTGCAGTCCAAGAATGCCAATTTGCATTTCAGGGGTGTCATTTTATTATGTTACAATGACAGCACTTCCTGCTTGATGATGTCACTTCCTGCCACAACATTACTTCCATATTAATGACATCACTTCCGGTGGGTCCCAACATGATTGCCATTCTAAAATGTGTGCCATTCTAAAATTTAGTGGTATTCAAACTAAAAAGTTTGAATACCACTGTTCTAGCTTAACTTTCAAGATTTCAAATGCTCCAAAAATGCATATTGTATAAGATAAAATCAAGAATGCAATGCCACTCTGGAGATGGGAACTGACAGCCTAATCTTGCGCCATGTCCAGCCCTAGTTAGGAGGTGACTGTGGCACAACTTGGATTAAGGGGTCATTTGTCTTCTTATCCCAGGTAAAGCCCCAGCCACCCCATGGGCTACTTGGAGCTGTTCCAGAGAAATTGCTGGCATGACTCCAGGCAGCCTGTATAGGGCTGGCTGGGCTGGGGGTTAGGAACTGGGCTGGAGCCAGGGTTTAGGAACCCGCCTAAGTGTTGGATCTTGGCTCCACCTCCCTCCCCAGGCCTGTCTGCCAGTGGGCCCTCCCTTCCTCCATTCCACCTTCACCCTGCCCTCCCCAAAGCCCCACACTGACCTCCCTAGGCTGGCCTTTCCTGGATCCTGCAGGCACAGGTTGTGATGAGGGAGGCCAGCACACATGCTTTATGGCACGTTTGTGACACTCATAGGCTGGCACAAGGGACTTGTGCCAGCTTGCTGGGAGGTTTGGATTTTGCCCCGTGTAATTTTTACAGTATAGGATGTAGGAGCTTTTTCAAGGAGCTCACAATTTCAAAGTCCAGACACTACATATACAAGCAAATCTGATAGAAGAAGCAAGGTAAAGAAGCCGCCAACTCTAAACTGAGCAAAAAAACTGAGTGCTGTGTCTTACTGTGAAGTATAAATGCTTATTCTGTATCTGAATTTCATGTCCTGGCTTAACTAATTGTATAGAAGATGAATACAGAGTTCCCCCTTACCTTGACGCAATTGTAGAATTGGTTTTACCTTGGCTACCTCATGTAGAAGTCTGTGTAGAAGGGAACAAACATTCCCTTACCTTGAGGAGGCCTCCATGACTGCCCCTCCCCAACTGCAGGATGTAGCACATGCCCCACTGACACAGCTACGTCAGTGCCGGAAAGTTGGTTAAGATTGTGCCCTTTGTATGTCTTGCGTTAGGTGGCCTCTTATGTGCCTCCGATGGTATGTGAGGGGTACGTGACCTCAAAACTGATTCCCCACTTAGGCTTCACCACTAACTATGCTATGTACCTTTTACTGTTCTTACCTCTGAGAATACCTCACGTACACTCGCATACAGATTCCAGATTTTATAAATGCCTATTGCTTACATTCATAGACAGCATTACTCATTTTTAGAGTGAGTAGTGCTTTTAGAGAATGTTAGTATGGTTTTGCTTTCCTTGTCCTTCCTCCATGCCCCACTTAAGGTGATATACATTTAGGGCACAATCCTAACCTGGAGTTAGGCCAGCACAGTTAGGCCAGCAAAGTTTGGCTGGCACAAGGGCCATCATAAAGTGCATTTGGACCACTTTGGAGTCAGGGGGGATGGTGCACATCTGTATGCTGGCCTCTCTGTCTCCGAGAGTGGTCTAAATATACTTTATTGTGGCCCTTGTGCTGGCCAAACTTTCCTGGCCTGACTGTGCCAGCCTAACTCTACATTAGAATTGTGCCCTTAGAGTGTGCTTATTCTTGGCCAACAAATGATATGTCAAGAAGAAAAATGTAGGGAAGAGGCTTATTGAGCAAAAGTGGGCCTGTAGCCTCTCACTTTGACCGTTTGTTGCTCTTTTTTTTATTATTTACAATATGTACATACACTCTAGGCAGTAAATATGGTTCTCATATCTGCATCTTTATGTTTACTTGCATGTGTTTGTGTCTTTATCCACAGATCATATTGTATAAGACTTTGCCACAGTTCACTAGGGCTTATGAGTTTGTGTGTTGATGGAGTCTCTCTCTCAGACTATGTGGAAAAATAAAAATTCCAAGTTTCCTTGGGAGGGAGAGAGAAGGCAGCAACATGGATTTCTTAAAGTTTGTGTTGGATCAGCCAAAAAACTGACAGAGTCCAGATGGAAAGACACATTTCCTGGCTGTTAAGATAACTTGCTACAGGAAATATTAGATGTAGCTACACTGGAGGGAAAAAAACACCCTATAATTTTGGCAAAAAAAGAAAACCACCCTTAAATCAAGGGGTAAAGGTGCGTGCGTGTGTGTGTGTGTGTGTGTGTGTGTGTGTGTGTGTGTGTGGCTGTACACAACAGCTGTCATACGTCATGTCAATGAATGGGAGAGAATATTGGGATTATGCATTCCAAGTCATGTTTACAGAGTGACCTGAGCATGATTTGTACCCTTCAAAAATGGAAATAATTGATCATGCAGAGGGAGGCTGTGTGAATAGGCTCCCTTTGCAAGTGGGATACCCACTGTGTGAACGATGTGTACAGTGAGCAGGATCCTTGTTGCGCACACCTCAACACTCTTGTGCATTCAGTTGTACAGGTGATGGCTGCCTGCACAGGGACTATTGGGATTACTGTAGATCCTGGACTTATCTCCCCCCAGAATAACTCCATTCATTTTCTGACAACGCAATCCAAGAAACTGTGCAGTGTTGATGCAACAGGGTTGCGTCAATGCTGCGCACTTAGCGATGATGCGGGAGTGCCAATTGGTACCAATTGCCCTGTGTCAGCGCAAAGGCAACGGGACCAGTGCTGCAGGCAGCGCCAGTTCCATTGCGCCTGCGCTGTGCCTCCATTGCATCAGCTGAAGCTGGCCGGCCAAGGGAGGCTCCATGTCCAGATGGACGGGGGAGAGGGGGGATGGGGGCGGGGCATGGGCAAGTCCAGGATTCGGCCATGAGGCTGAATCCTATACCTGTTCGGGAGCCCGCACGGCCTCAATTCGGGCCATGCACCCATAGGGGAGGGTGGCGCCTCCTCAACAGTAAGAGTGTAAACATGCGCTTGCTGTTGGGAGGCTCTAGCCTCACCTATATTGTGCTGGATTTGGCACAGGCCGGCTGGCCTTGCTAATCCAGCGCAATATAGGATTGCACCCTCAGAAATGGTAAAACAATCTACAAAAAAGTAGGTGTACCCCAGAAAGTATGCATGCTGTAGGTTGAGGCAGATCAGCCATAGCAGTACTCTCATCCCACCTCTCTAATCCAATTTCTTCTTAAATTACCAATCAATTACCTTTGTATTTATCTAGTTTAAATACAAAGCAATCTTAGCCTGGCAAATAAAAAAATCTTCATATATCACAATTGAGCAGGTCTGATGGATTTAACTGGGAAGGGAATTTCACAGTACAGGTGCCACAACTTCTGTTTCCAGCAGAGGATAATCTGCGACTATGGCTTTCAAAGAAGCATCTTTCCAGCAGAACTCAGCTCACAGGGTGGTATATATGGGAGAACGTGTTGCCTTAAATAATTTGACCTCAAAATACTTTGGGTTGACTTGCTTTAATTAAAATCCATACAAAGTTAGTCCAGAAGCAAACCAGTGATCAGTGATGTTCTCAGAGAATGAATGTTATTCACAGTCCCATCCTACAGTGGGCATTGTGTCGTTATTGCATCGGCGCCACATCATTAGTGCCGATGCAGGGGTGCCGAGTGGCACCCCTGCATCAGCACTAAGGCAACAGGACCGCCGCTGCAGGCAGTGCTGGTTCCATTGCGCCCACACAGCGTCTCCCTCGTGTCGGCCAAAGCTGGCCGGTGCAAGGAAGGAGCCATCTTGGAATGGGGCAGGGGAGGACGGTTCTGGGCGGGATGTGGGTGGGCTGGCAGGCGCAGATCCGAGGAGCACATAGAGGAGGATGGAGCCTCCCCTACAGCAAGGGCATGAATGTGCCCTTGCCATGGGAAGGCTCCAGCCTCACGCATACTGTGCTAGAATACGGCGCAGGCTGGACGGTCTCGCCATTCCAGCACAGTATAGGATTGCGCCCTCAATCTCTGTGGCTAGCACCAGACAAAAGATTGCCACTACATTCTGGACCAGCTACAGTTTCCAAACTGTCTTCAAGGGCAGATGTTCACAAAGTGTATTGTAGGAGTCAAATTGAGAGGTTTCCAGAATCTGTATGCTGGTGGCCATGCTGTTATATCAAAAAGGATGCAGTTACAATAACAGGGAAAGTGGGAGTCTTTGAAGTTCCACCCTGGAAACCTCTGGTCATTAGAAAATACTGGCTCCTAAAAAGCTATGGCAAACCTAGACAACTTAATCAAAAGCCAAGACATCACCCTGCCAACAAAGGTTCGCATAGTCAAAGCTATGGTTTTCCCAGTAGCAGTGTATGGCTGTGAGAGCTGGACCATAAGAAAGGCAGAACACCGAAGAATAGATGCTTTTGAATTATGGTGTTGGAGAAGACCCCTGGACTGCAAGGAGATCCAATCGGTCAATCCTCTAGGAAGTCAAGCCTGATTGCTCCCTGGAAGGACAAATCCTGAAGCTGAAGCTCAAATACTTTGGCCACCTCATGAGAAGAGAGGACTCTTTAGAAAAGACCCTAATGCTGGGAAAGATGGAAGGCAAAAGGAGAAGGGGGCGGCAGAGGATGAGATGGTTAGATAGTGTCACTGAAGCGATGAACATGAAATTGGGCGAACTCCGGAAGCTAGTGGAGGACAGGGAGGCCTGGCGTGCTGTGGTCCATGGGGTCGCGAAGAGTCGGACACGACTTAGCAACTGAACAACAACAACAAATAAGGAGGACATTGACGTTGGCCAGGGGATTGTGATGTGGCATAAAAGTTTGCATGCTGTTTTACTTTTAAGGTAGTTTTCTGGGACCAAGATGTTATATCGTAACGAAGTATAATTTCGATTTTGGTTTTTTTTTAAAGTCATACCATGCTTACTTCATCAATACCATGGGAATTCATATAACTTTTGTGGTGTTCAGTGGTGGAGCCGCATTTGTGTCTTTCAGGCCTTGGCATGAGCCGATGTCAGTTGGCACAGCTCCATGCAGCTCTTATGATTTGATCCAGATGGTGCCTATAAACTGCTCTTGCTGGCACCAGCTGTTTTGCCTCTAAGCTGAGGGCTTTGTTGCTGATGTTTTCTGTATGCAGCCATTCACAAACGCCTGTGCCACACCTGCGCAGCTTGGGTGTGGAATCACTAACTGAATTCTATTGGCTTGTGCCTTGCAAAACAGTTTCTTCTGCAACTTTTATTATTCAGTGGAACTCTAAATGTGGGCCATACATTTGATAACAGACTATGCCTGGAATCCTGCCCAGCGAAGTTAACAACTTGAATAGACAAGAGAGAAAGGAAGGTTGGAATAACAAAATTCACAAAGAAAAAGGTGACTCAGGGACAAGTTCTTACCACTACAATATAGTCTGTGGAATTTTTATCTTCCATAGTACTGGCTAATACTTGAGGGAAGAACTAATCTGTGTGTACTTTTGGAAGAGCAGCATTTTAAAGGGAAGAAACAGAAACAGATGGGACAGGCCATGCAAAAAGACTTCTTGAAAGGTAGTCTGCTTGGATTATGCATACAGGGCAGCGGCGGCATTCAGCCGGTATGCTGGGCGGGAGGAACAGGTGAGCAGCAGCTCGCCCGTAGCTTACCGCTCCGTTTCGCTGTCTTCCCTGCCCCCGCGGGGGCGGGGAAGACGGCGAAACGGAGTGGAAAGCTACGGGCGAGCTGCCGCTTACCCGTTCCTCCCGCCCAGCGTACCGGCTGAGTGCTGCCGCTGATACAGGGGGATATAAGAGAAGGAAAGAGACCAAGGATAAGCAATGAGAAAAGTCCTATTTGCTTTACGCATACATTTTTACCTTTTTTAACCTGATGACCAAAAATCCTGCAGCGTGAGCCCAGAGATGTTGGCTACACAATAACTTTCTGAGCAGGAACAGCCTACTTGCTCTGTTTGCAGCTGCTATTCGGCATTCTTTGGTGATACGGAAAGAAAATGTGCACAGCAAACACATTACCTGACAGTGGAATCCTGTCCTTGGCTTATGCCCATTTGGTGGGGACAAGGCTGCTGCTAAATGTCACTGTACCAGAAGCAGAAGAAAACAGCAGAAGAAAACAGCAGCAGAAGAAAAAGTTATTCTGGCCTATTTATTCCTGTACATGAAAGGAAACTTTGTATGAAGGATGTATGTTGGACAAATGACACAGTACAGAGGTTAACAGGGAAGTAGGAAGGGCAGATTAATAGCCTGACTTCTCTCAGAACCTTTACAGGTGCTCCACATCCAAAAATCCACCAGGAACCTCAATGTCACTGCTACAACTGAGACTAGAGATGAAGGCATCCCACACAGTTTAGCTGGAGGGGGAGTCCACCTTTCAAAGCCATCTAGTCCAACGTTCTGTTTCCTCACTTGTCCCTGGGGTAGCTGAGAAGCAGGACATGAAGGCTGCCCCTCTTCCACCATCATTCTCCAGCAACTGAAGTTCAGAGGCACATTGTCTATTTAGAGGTAGCATATAGCCTTCATGACTCAAGGTGAGGGTATTGATAAAAAGTGTTTAGAGGAAAAGAAATCAGCAAGCAAAAAGTGGGCGGGCAGGCTGGATAGAAAGAGAGGCATCCTGAGCTCTCCTGAGTCATGAATGTGCCGTATCATTATATTAATTTATTTATTACAATATATTTATATATTTTTCAATGACAACAAAAATGTCACAAAACTTCACATAGCAAAACAGAAAATGTTGGTTGTCCAAAAAGAACTCACAATCTTTAACCCTCCCCCCAAAAGGCTCAATAGAGACACCAGCAAACAGCCCCTGGAAAAGGCACTATGCTGAACGAAGGTTACCTGACCATCTTTTTATTTTTAATGTGTGACACCAAATGACCACTTTTGGACCACTTTTGGGGTCAGAGAGGCCAGCACACAGATGTGCACCATCCTTCTTGACTCCAAGAGTGATCCAAATGCGCTTTACCATGGCCCTTGTGGCAGCCAAACTTTGCTGGCCTAACTGTGTTGGCCTAACTCCAGGTTAGGACTGCACTCATAAAAATGTAATAAGAGCCGCACTGGATCAGGCCAATCTAGTCCAGCTACCTGTATCTCACAGTTGCCCATCATTGGCTTCAGAGAGCACACAAGATGCCTGCGCCCAGTTGCAACTCCTTTGTACCTGGCATTCTGAGCTAGCCTACTTCTAAAACCAGGATGATATACAGCAGGTCTTCATTCTAGTTGGATTGGGGGAGGGGGTTTCTGAGGCGCAAAATGGGCAAAAAAACACCACTTTCCAATTTTGATGTTTTCATTTCATTATAAGGCATTACGAGGGCTTCTCCAGGCTTAATAATCCCTTATAAGGCAATAAAAACATCACTTTCTGTTTTTGCTGAAAACTTGAAGTTGCTTTTTTTGCTTGTTTCAGGCATTCTGAGGCCTTTGCGGGTCTCCGAATGCCTTCTAGATAACACGACAGTCCAGCTCTGGTTGGATTTGGAGGGTTGATTTGGCCCTGAGTGGAACGCCCATGGATAATGAGGGTCTGCAGTATATACCTATCATGAATTCTAACCTGTGATGAACTGAACATTTCCTCTATAAATCTGTCCAACCCCCCTTTAAAGGCATCTAAGCCAGGTGCCTTTCACCACATCCTGTGACAAAGATTTCCACAGGTTAATTACATGTTGTGTTCCAGTGTGCAGCTATCCATTCTTGCTGGCCTAAATCCAGGTTAGGATTGCACTCCCAGACATTTACTGAAGGCACATCTTTTACAGTTGTGATGTTAGGGGTTTGGGCAGGGGTTCCCCCTGATATGTTAACTTGCTATAAACAAGGACATAGTAACATGAGGACTTAGCCCAATCCTATCCAACTTTCCAGTGCTGATGCAGCCATGCCAACAGGATGCTCACTGCATCCTGCAGTGGGAGAGTAGTTGTGGAAGCCTCCTAAAGGTACTGTATGGGAACATGTGCTGTATTGGAGCTGGAAAGTTGGACAGGATTGGTCTCTCAGTCCACTCCATGACCCTGTACTGAATGCCTGCTTTTGAATTGGGAGTAATGGGGAAAGAGCTGTACTGTGGTTTCCTGCTCTGTTGAAGACTTGTCTTTTAAGGAAATTAAATTATTGTTTCGGTGACAGAGAGTGTATTTTTAAAAGGACTGGAATAAAGGGAGGGATTAGTTGAGTAGCATTTATGGTCAACGCTGCAGATTGGCCTGATCTTTAACCTGACGTTTTGGGTCATGGGCTGTATGAGGCTTCTGTGAATCACAAAAGCCGCAGTCATGATTGTGGTGTTCTAGTTAACTGCACAAGGAATTCTTTAGGTTTTGCCTCCACAGAGTTTCAAGAGAGAGCGTGCATCTTGGGTAATCTAGGCTTGTGCAGTGAGATGCAGTTGCAGTGCCAACAATTTCTGGGTCAACTCTGCTACAGAGCAGGAGGGGCCTCTCTTGCCTACGTATGTGTTTTATCTTGTCAACTCTGAACAGTCTGTGCTCTTGAATCACCAGCCTCTCACAGCAACTCACTCTATAGAGCTGATTTGAGCGGCAGGGATTTTATACTTATTCTAAACTCTTCTCAGGTTCTCATTGCTGACAGATTGCGTAATTCTTCCTGCGAATGCAAGGCCAGACTGTCTCCTCCACTTTTATGCATAGAAATAAGTATGTTCCTACATCAAACTTTTGAGCACTGGGACCAACTCTGTAGAATAACAATCTGTCCGGGACCCACCAGAAGTGATGTCATGGCTGGAAGTGCCATCATTGTGACACCAGAGCCTGCTGCTTTTCAAGAATGCAGCAATAAGTTGGGTTGTTTCTCAGCAACCAATACAATACAATAAAATACAATAGCAACATGAATCAGAAAGAGAAAAAGACTACAATCTTGACACAAACAAAATAACAACACAGCACTCCCCTTTTCCAGCATCCCGTCTTCCCATATTTTCACTACGGCTGCTCTAGGTGCTTTGCAACCCATCTGAAATTGACTTGTGACCCACTAGTGGGTCCTGATTCACGGTTTGGGAACTACTGTCCTACATCATACATTCCTCTTGATCTTACTTAGGGTAGTCTGGAGGCTGCTAATGTATGTAGACTTTTAAGCTTGGAATCGATGCCTTTCCAGCTCATTCTTTTCCTGTAGAGTCTACTTCTGCATGGCTTATGGCACCATTTATTCTCTGGGCATTTTTCCAGACTACTTTTGCATTTCCTTCTATCTGAAAACAAATCGTGGGATGCAGTGCTTGAAGACAAAAGCAAAGATGTAATTATCAGATAGTGATTGTCTTTCAAGATAAACAGAGGAATGGTTGGAGATATTTGTAGAGAAAATGAAGTGGTGGTTGGAAGGGAACAGTTAGTACCACTGGTTTGGGTTAAGCTTGGATCTTGGTCAGCAGCATGTTAAATTTGTCCTTGTGCTGTGAATTCCTGGAGGCTAGCAGTGGCAGAGAACCATGAGCTCCTCATTATGGCCCCCACTCCCTATGTTCCCATTGTTTTCTGAGATGAAACACTGAAGCTGGACAAACCTTCAATACCATGGCCGTCTCTTGCTTGGGACTCAGCAAATATACGGAGATAAAATTATTATCCTGGAGTGATTCTACCTCTAATAAATGCTAATTATACAGAAAATACAGTGGAACACAAACTCTTGTTTTAAAGACAGGGGCATTAGAACGGCAGATGGAGAGTTAAGCCTGTTGTGCTCTGGGAGTTTATAATGTTTTAGTTTTCATAAAATTGTGCATCCTCCAAGCCAATAGAAAGAAATACTTCTGAAAAACCTGCCTAAGGGCGCAATCCTAACCTGTACTGGAATAGGCAAGCCGACTCCCTGTGCTGCATCCTAATGATATTAGGAGGCAGCTGCGGCTCAGCACAGGGCAAGGGGATATTTTCCTTTTGCTCTGGGGTAAGCCCCAGCCAGCCTTATGGGGCTGCTTGGATCTGTGCCAGCAAAATGGCAGGCTCCAGTCTGGGCCTGCCCAGCCCAAGGACAGGTGTTTGAATATATGACCAAATGGCCATAACCTGTCTCTACTCCCCTCTCCACTCACGGTGCTGCCCTGTTACGCCTCCCGCCCGCCTCTGGCACACTCTTGGCACAGTCCTGCACCAGAACAGCTACGCTGGCTGGAAGTGTGCAAATGGCTGGTGGTGCAAATGTGCCTTACGGCGTGTTTGAAACAGTGCTGGCCCAGCGCAAGAGCACTGTGCTGGTGCAACACCCAAATTGATTAGGATTACACCCTTAGGATGTTTTGAACAATTGTGAAAGTTGGTTTTATGCATCCTTATGAAATCCAAGCCCCAGCAATGGACAGGATCCATTGTACCTGCCAGAGATGAGCTATGTTCCTTCCTTCAAATGAGTCTGCGGGAAAATCTGTTAGTTAGAATGTGTCGGAACCACATATCATGCATAACTCTGCAGCACAGAGGGAAAGACGAGATATAAATTTTTCAAATAAAATACATTGCTGTGGTCAAAGGGTTTCAGTAGTCCTTCCAACAACCTTGTCAGGGTATGTCAGCATCTCCCCATTTTCCACATTCCTTTTCTGGGAGAGATGTCATTTGTGCTAATGCCCACCACTGCCTTTGTAACATGATGACCTGTAGTTTGTTGGATCATGAATGAACTGGGTGCCGGCGTGCTTCTCCTTTCCATTGCTTGCCCTGCCACATGTACTTAACTGAATTCATCCTGACCGGTTAAGTCATAGCTGTATAAGATGTCTGAACTACTATGGTTAAAGTAATTCTTACAAACTAGGGTAATTCTTACATACCAGGGAGAGACCATGGCATGCAATTGGGTTCATGAATCAACAAAACCTGATTAACCGATTGTCTGAACTGGATTGATATGGGCTGGATAGTCCCAGCTATTATGAATATGGGTTTGAGCTCCTAGGATGGATCATAAAGGGATTGTTTCCATATGATTAAAAATATGTGTAGCTCCTGCCATCTTCTTCACTGTACATGTGCCAAGGAGTAAGGATTTGGGAGGAATCGTACTGCACGATTTCCTAACTACAGGTTCTCATATCCTTCAATATAATCCCCAAGTGAGGCCCACTCTGTTCCAATCAAGTTGGAAGTAGGTCATGCTCATTCTCTGCTAATGGCCCCCTTTGATCTATCCAGTCAAAGAGGCCGTTCCAAAGATGCGAAGCAACAACTAGTGCCAAATGAAACCAAAGATGTGAAATGGCTGCTGCCAAACCAGTGTTCCATTCTCCCATCAGAGCAAATGTGTCAGTAATCCAAGGGTGGATGGGCTCTCTGGCTGAAGTTCACGTTGTCTCGTCAAAGCCAAAGAAGAAGGTACAGCTTGTTCCTCTGGAACGAAACTTTCTATTCCAGAACATTTCTTTCTGCCTCTTGGCTTAGTCCAGAGAGTTGTTTGCTTTATCTGGACAGCTCTGATGGTCAGCTTCAGGACCACTTGCCCTTGGTGAGATGGCAAACAAGCCTTTGACTGCTCAAGAATAACTTGCATTGTCCTGTGCAAACAGAAAGGTGGGTCTTTCTGCAATAATATAGAATCATAGAGTTGGAAGGGACCTACAAGCTGAACTAGACAAACCCCCTGCCTGTAGGAGAAAATCCTCCTAGAGCATCTCCAGCATGTGCCTGTCAAGCCCCTGCTTGAAGGTCTCCAGTGTGGGGGAAGCTACCACCTCCCTTAGCAATATAATTCAGGGCGCAATCCTAACCTGGAGTTAGGCCAGCAAAGTTTGGCTACCACAAGAGCCACCATAATGCACATTTGGACCATTCTCGGAGTCAGGGAGTATGACACACTTATGTGTACTGGCCTTTCTGACTCAGAGAGTGGTCCAAACATGCTTTACGGTATCCCTTGTGCCGGCCAAACTTTGCTGGCCTAACTGTGCCTGCCTAACTTCAGGTTAGGATTGCACCCTGTGTCTGAAATTTAATTAAAATAAAACCCATACCTTGTGTACCCATTCAAGGATAAGGAAATTCAAGGATAAGGGTCCCTCTTCACCCCTGCGCAGTGTCTTTTCTAGTGGCTGTGGCTGGGGGTGTTCTCCATCCTTTTAGATTGTGAGCGCTTTTGGGACAGAGAGCCATTTAACTTTAATGTTATTATTTGCCTGTAAACCGCTTTGTGAACTTTGTGTTGAAAAGCAGTATATAAATACTAGTGATTGATTGATTGATTGAAATGGGGTCAAATTGCCCTCATGCATTCTGCACCGCTAATCTCCTTTGCTAGCAGTTTTGTTAACAGTTCAAATTTCTATGCTTTATTTTGTATAATTTATTCCCCACCTTCTCTATCAGTATTCTCAAGGTGGCTTACAATTTCAATATGTCTAATAATGACAAAAACAGATAATCCAGACAATAAGACCAGAGAAACAGGCTTGAGTATGGAGATGTATCAATAGCATTGCAGAAATTCTTGATCGTACGTATCCCAGCATGCCTTGCAATCTGACTGCTTCTGGAAGCATGGTTTTCTGCGTGTTTGGTGTTGTGCCTTAACAGCTAATAGAATAAGAACTTCTGAGGGCCATTCATGAGACAGGTGAGAAATAAACAGCAATGACAATTTCCATGCTTTATCTGAGGGCACAGTCCTAACCAACTTTCCAGCAATGGCTTAATTGTTCTAATGGGGCATGTGCTTTATCCTGCAGTGGAGTAGTAGTTATGTAGTAAGGGAGAGTTTGTTCCTTATCTCAGAGCTGCATTGCCCTTACCCTGCTACTAGAAAGTTGGTTAGGATTGCACCCTGAGAAATGTAATTATTTAAAACAGGGGTATCAAGCTCATGTGTCAGATATATAGCCCATGTGATAATTGGGCTCTTTGTGCCTCCTTTTCAGTAATACCACTTCTGCAGAGGTTATCAGAGGATGGAAGGAGGTCTCAGAAGGCAAGAAACATTGCAAGGAAAGAAACATATCAAGAGGGATGAAAGAGGAAGATGCTGTCAGGGTGGACTGCCCTTTCAGCAGCACTGCTTTTGCCAAAATGTCACTTTGCAGAGCACTTTTCAGCTGCGAAGTGACGCCTCGACAGAAGGGGCACTGCAGAAAGGAAGGCTTGTGTGATGATTGAGCATGCCTAGCATGATAATTGGGCTGTACCATATCTTGACAAAATATTATCAAGATTTTCATATTTTCTCTTCTGCCATTTGCAGCTAATGAGTTCCTACACAAGAACAAAGTTCTTATTTCTGTCCATCATCTGCTTAATGATGTCACTTCCTGCTTAATGATGTCACTTCTGGCGCTTAGCAGGCACTGTGAAAGCTACCCAGCCTGCTGTCTGAAACAACAGACAACCCTGATTTACAGTAAAGCATTTCTCTCTCTCTCTCTCTCTCTCTCTCTCTCTCTCTCTCTCTCTCTCT
>JAJKFI010000005.1:28871880-28889173 GCA_029204185.1 Lerista edwardsae
TCTCTCTCTCTCTCTCTCTCTCTCTCTCTCTCTCTCTCTCTCTCTCTGTTAACTGTAAAACTCTAGCACAGATACCTAGCAACATGACACTAAAAGAGCAATAAAACCACAGTGCCAGCTGCAATCTCCATAAAAGCTCAGGAAACTAATATTGTCTTCACATGATGCCTAACACAGTATACACTATCTACTAGGAAGGGTATTCCAAAACTGGGGGCCTGGGCATCACTACAGAGAAGTAACCATCTTTTGCAGGTGGAAAGTGCAGTCAGAATGTGGGCATTAACAAAGATTTCAAAGATGTGAGCAAGTGGTTAACCCTTCAGATGGTCTAGTCCCAAGTCATATGCAAAGTACTTTGCTTGTAAGCTTGGAGTTGACCAAGGGCAGTGAAGGCATGTGACTAAATGTTCAACTTTTTGAACCCACTTCTCAAACTTCTATGTATTTAGCTGTCACTGAATTGTTTTTACATATTTTCTGTGGCATGCACTCTCCCTATTGTTTCACTCACTGAAATCATTAACTAAGCACTTTCCCTTCCACGTGCCCTCTAATGCTATTAAATCTCTGCAGTGGGAATCACTAATTAGCCAACAAGCTAGAGGGGAAATATAGCCCAAGGTCTAGAAAGCTCTTTGGAAAAATCTGTGGTTTAATTATAGCATTGTGCATTGCAGGCAGGTCCTTTAGGTTATAACCCAGGATATCCAGGGATTAAACTAAGTAGGACATCAAGTACCTGGGTTGAGGAGGGTCACCCACTGTAATAAGATCGACTACACAGCTGTCTGTGCTCCTGCTTCTTTCAGAACTTGCCATCAAAAGCATGTAAGGGTGTTACAAACTTGACACAATCCTGTCAACAAGCACATAAGCTCATTTTGCCCATAGCCAGCCTAGGAAGTCTCTCTTTGGAAGGAAAGAGAACAGTCTCACAAAGCTTATAAACGCAGTAATGAACCCATTGCACTAAGCAAAGCTATGCAGCGTTGCTGGGCACAAGAGTCACAGTAATTTATTATAAACCACCCAGGTTTGAGTGTTTAAAACATGATAAAATCATTACATAATCAGCAGTGGAAGGTTGTCTAAGAATCAAGAGCAAAAGGCCTGCTGAAAAAGGAAGGGGCCATCGTATTTAAAAGAAAAGTTATGCATTATTGCTGTTGTACCTTCGCTTTATCTCTGCTGTGTAAGGAGTCAAATCTGTGAACCGCTGCTGCTTGACAACCGAGCTTTTATTTGGTTAAACAATGGAAGTTCTACTGGGTGTTTTACTGTCACTGATCAATTTCAGGTTGCCTGCAGATTCAGAAATGCAAACCTTGCCAGTACTTCCAACCTTCTTTGCGATGCAAGTCCTCATGTTTGAGATGTTTGTCCATACAAAATCTCTATGCTTCATGGGGAACTACAGAAATACCCTGAACACTTGCTGGTTGCTGGGGCATTTGGTGCAAAGTCTTGCACTGGTCCCCGCCAGTGACCATCCACCCCATTAGCATAATGGGTGCTGTAGCCTGATAAGCCTTTCATTCATTCATTCATGCATTCATTCATTCATTCATTTCATTCATTTATTTGAATGTGTGCGGATAACATGTGCTTGTGTGCTTGTGCACATGTGTCAAGATGCTGAGTGCCAGCTTGGAGAGCACAGCCCAATACAGCAACATGATTAGTAATGGGACTGTTGGCAAGCAACCTCAGATCCACAGGCAAAGAGGAAGGCCACTCTTAATCAGAGCAGTAAATGCCTTCCCCATGAAGTGACCACATCTTGCTGACTGGCAAGTTTGATCCTGTGCCTAAAGCTACCTCCTAGGACCACCAGCAGCAACAACGGAAGCAGACAGCGGAGGAGACAATGCCAGGAGGGATGCAAACACAGATGCGATGGGAGGAAGTGGTGAACCACGAATAACGGAAACCGTGGAAACTGAGACCACAGATACAGGGAGCTACTGTATTTAAGTTTGCATCGTCACTCATGGCTAAGATGCAGGCTAAGATGCAGGCCAATCATACAGTGTTCATCATGCAGTATATGTGCAGCAAAAAAGCATGATCTGTGTCATTTGAGACAACCCTTGGATTTTTATCTCTAGCTGAAACCTTATTCTGTGCATGCTTATCTGGAAAGTTCTGAGTAACTTTCTATTAAGTATATATAGGATTGTTGTAGCCATAGTCTGACTATATTCAGTGAGACTTAATCCAAGTAAGCGTACAATAAACGTAATTAGGATTGTGTCATTATACATATAGTGTTGTTGTTGACCGTTGATGTTTGCATTCCCTGGACATTTGGTATTTTAGTTTTGTGCTGTTTGTGTCCTGTCATCTGGCTCATCAGCCCATGAGTGTGACTAAAAATGACAACTGTGGAAAATCTGCTTAAATACTCTTCCTACGATGTCTCCTTACTACTTAAATATTCCCAAAAGCTTTTTGCTGAGATCATTTCCTCCTAGGACCCTAAGGGAGAGAGTAAATTTTCAAAAGACCCTGGATTTTAGCCACATATCCATCATTTGTGAGTCCCCTTGTGGCATTTTTACTAGTATTGTGGGATCTGAAGACCTTTTACTTCCATCCATAACAAGGGCCATGGTTGTGGTGAGTCATCACCATAAAACTGGTTGTAGCACTGTAATGACATGGTCCATGCCTGTGCAGCATAGGTTCAGGAGAATAAGGCTTTGGAGCTCTATAGCTCATTGAAAAACATCAATACACTACTATGTGCATACTTTTAAACATGAGCCTTGAAGGGAAGATTTTCAGAAGTTAGAATTCCAGCTTCTAGCAGGGGAAAAAGTACTAAAGATTCAAGTGTTCTCTCTCTTCATTTTCAAAGACTGATCCTTGAGTCAGTGGCGTTTCTACAGGGATGGCAAAGCTCTAAGTTTTGCAAGAAGCCTTACCTTGCAGTAGAAATCACTCCTCTCCTGCACCGTTTTAGCCAATCCTCACAGGGAAAAGCAACATCTTGGCGTTGCTTACTGGCTACAGCAGCAAGGGAGAGGAGGGATTTACATGACAGCGTAAGGCTTCTTGCAAAACTTAGAGCTTTGCCATCCCTGTAGAAACACCTCTGCCTTGAGTACTAACCAGTGTAACATAAGATGGAATTACATGTTGTAGTAAAGACAACGTTGTGGTCACAAATGGTGCTACATGTTAAGTTCCCCCTTCTTCTTCTGTTATATTGCTTACTTGATGCTATAACTTCATTATCTGATGCAGGTAGATTTAATCTGAAGCACTACTCAGACTCAAGATGCATCCTATCCACACTTGGGGAAAAATCTCATTGACTATAATGGAATGACAAAAATTACATATTACAAAATGAATATCATTTTAGTTTGCAATGCTGATTTAAACAGATATTTGTGATGGCATTGGAAAGTGAGCAATCTCCAGTTCAACAGGATTTCTGTTAGAATAACCACATACCAGACAAACATTTAAATTACTTTATGTATTTTGGATTTTTGTTTCTTCATCAGCAAAAGCACATATTATTCAACCAACATGGGATTTTTTGAATTTTTAAAAAATTTTGTTAAGCATTTAAGGTTTGTTTCAGAGTGCAATCCTAAACTGGAGTTAGGCCAGCATAAACTAAGCCAGCAAAGTTTGGCCAGCACAAAGGCCACCATAAAACATGTTTGGACTACTGTCGGAGTCAGGGAGGATGGCGCACGTCTGTGTGCTGGCCTCTCTGACTCCGAGAGTGGTCTAAACATACTTTATGGTGTCCCTTGTGCCAGCTACTGCTCGGAAAGTATTTTGCTGTGTGTACATTTCATGATGTATCAGTAGTTTTGTTTTATATGTATTTTTAGTCATGTCAAACCCAACCCATTAAACTAGGTGCTTAGGAAATGGTTAATCAAGGAACATTGCAGCTCAAAAAGTAGACAGGAAGGAGAAAGAGAAGTGCCATAATATTCTGATGTTCTAACACAGACAATTCCCCCCTAAAACCACCACAGCTGGTATTTAATAACTATTGTGTCCAGCGTTGTCATGCAGCCGGAACGCTGGGCGGGAGGAACGGGTGAGCGGCAGCCCGCCCGTTGCGTTCCGGTCCGTTTCGCCATCTTCCCCACCCCAGCATGTCCCACTTCCATTTCTCTTCAAATGCACTTTTAAAATAAATTTGCATCATGTGTTGAATCATTGTAGCTCATGTCCAAATTGCAGCTAATGTGAATTACTTTAAATAAAGAATACAGTATTTCCATTATGATCTGATCACCTATGCGTCACTTATGCAACCAGCATCCAATGATATAAAGGAGGGCAGGAAAATCAATTTAACCCTATAGATTATGCAGTCAGTAAGTCAATTTTACTATATATTATGCAGGGGAACAACTCAAAAGGGAACTGCCACTTTCAGTGGTAACCTTTTGATTTATCTGAATGTGTAGTTCTGTTCTTTGAAGCTTGTGAAAATGAGGCAAACATTGGCATTTGCTCCTTTCCTATAATTAATTCACTTTTATTTTTTAATTAGAAAAACATTCCATCACCTTAGGGAGAAGCAAAATGCAGAGAAGCTGAGAGAAAGCCAACTTCGCTTTGACTTGAATACTTTGTACCATGTACTACAGGGAATTGAAAGGATGCCCCTGCTGAAAGTCATGGGAGAAAACTGAAAAGGAAATAAAGGAGTTACATTATTACTTAGCTCAGCCACTTATCTGCTGAGCTCTGTTCCACTTATTGATAGCATGTTTCAAATTTAGCCATCCATGAATTCAAGGAAAAACCTTTTTGCTAGCAGGGATCCTTTTAATTGGTGAGACTTCAGTCTAAACCCTATATAGGTACCATCAGCCTATAGCTTCTCCCTTTTCGTTTGCTTACTTGCTTTAGGCTATTTGTGGTTAGGTTTTGGCTGGCATATGGAAGTGTGTCTGAACATCTGTAGACCTCACACACACACTCACAGTAATTTCATAATTGGTAGGCACACCCTAGGAGGCTTCCATATTCTCAAGGCAGTTTACAAAATCCTCGCGTACGTTTTGCAATAAAATGCAGGAGTCGAGAGTCGACTAGGCTCGCTCAACAGGTCCAGAATTGTGATTAAAAGTATGTGACCTGTAAAGATCGTGGCAAACTTATCTGGCCAGTAGGAGGATGTCTGGAGCCACTCCTCTGGCCTGTTCTGCTACACCAAACTAGACTTCCTCTTTCTTATCTAGCCAAACAGTTGTGTCATTCCTTGCTGATTGGTGATTGCAGTCTTCCAACAGAACCTTCAAAAGACAGCAAGAGAAGAGTGCAAGTATGATGGTCAGCAGTTGCTGCTAGCCCTACTTTTCACAGTGCTTGGACTCTTTGTGTATTTGTTCTTTGTCCTTCCTGCCCTGGAAATGATCTCACAAAGACCCTTATTGCAGTGCTTTTCTCTTTTGTGCAATCCTGAGTTTACCAGCAGTTATAGGTGTGCTGTTAGAATCCTGATATGTAGCCTTGAAACCATTAACAGCAGACATAACAGGCCAATCCGATCCCCCACCAGCCCATTGCATGCAGCACTACTGATGGGCGTGCATTGCATGCTATGGTGGGTGCATGCTATTGCCTGTGCTATCATGCTATGGTGACCAGATGGCACAGGAGAGATAAGTAAAAATCAAGCTGCCTGGCTGCCAATGGGCCTCCTTGGACCTATGTCACTTATGTAGCTAGTGTAAGTTTGAGGAGCCTCGCTGGGCATGTCGGGCCGGGAAAAGGGGGAAAGGATCTTGGCATGCACTGCAGATGTGCCCCTGGTTCAGCCCAATTCCTGCCCCAATTCTCCCCTGAACCACCCCCGAGCTGCCCTTTCCCCACCTCGTCTCCTTTGGCAGGGTGTCTGGGAGTGACTGGCATGTGGAGCTCCTGGTTACTTGTGCTAGTGGCTCCAAAACACACAATGGCAGTGTTGCTTTCAGTTTCACAGTGCCAGACTGGGACTTGCAGTAGATCACAAGATCCGCTGCTGTAGACCCTCAATAGGACTGGGCTGTAAATGTGTCACATCTGTGCATGCATAGTAAAGGGCATGCACTCTTCTTTACTGAATATTTCCAACAGAACAGGATGTTTTGCATTGGTCATCATTCTCAGGCACTCAGCAATATGTGCTGGTTCCATTCAATAGGATCAAAGGGGGTGGAACAGCTAACACAATGTTTTAACTATCTCAGTAAGAACAACAGCAATGAAGCTGCTCCCATCATGTCCTATGTGAACTGAAGAAGCTTCATGGGGTGAGGTGGTACTTCCATGAGAGAATGCCTAACACGTTTCTTAGCGGCATCCACTTGTTTTTAAAATGTACAGCAATCTGAAAAGATGCTGAATGTTAACACCTTGTGTGACTTTTAATTTTGTGTGTGTGATGTGAGGCATATAATCACATTCAGAAAAGCAGATGATATTTTAAAAAAACAGCGTGTGAAAGACACTGGCAGGCGTGAAACATTCCATATGGTGATGGTGGCATCAGTTCTAGTGAACTGCATTCAGTCAAGGGTGTTGCAGGTTGTTACAATTTTCATTTCCCTCATGTCTGAAAATAGCTACTGAATAAAGGTTTTTGTATTAATGCAAGGCAGTGTACAGGGATGGATGAAATGACAAGGAAAAAAATTCACAGCTCCTTATTTAAGCAGGCCAAACCAGCTCTGCTGATGAAGAACACATCCTAACCTGGAGTTAGGCCAGCAAAGTTTGGCCGGAACACGGGCCACAGTAGAATATGTTTGGACCACTCTCGGCATCAGAGAGGCCAGCACACAGACGTGTGGTCCAAACATGCTTTACAATGGCCCTTGTGCCGGCCAAACTTTGCTGGCCTAACTGTGCCACCTAACTTCAGGTTAGGATTGAGCTCTAAATTACGAAAGGATTGCCTTTAGCATCGTATTCTAGTACCAGTGGTCTTGACCAAAAATGTCCATGCTTATGGCTTGCAGTTAGTTCTGTGCAACAAACAAACAAACAAACAAACAAACTCCAACTTATTTACATGTCTTTGAGTTGCATTCTTTGTCCCTGTTGCTGCTTCTTTTTTACCTGGGATTTTGTTGAGGTGGTGGAAGAGGAGGAAGAGGATGGTTGGGACTTATAAAGCACTTGCTGCATAGAAGCAGGGAGATGTAAACTGGAGTTCTTGGGGGGGACGGGACAGACAGATGCCTAAGCAGGGAATTCCATTTCCCAGTCCTCTACCCTGCCCTCCAACAATGAGAGATTCTGTGAGGTCTGATAAAGATGCTCCTTTCCATGCTCTTGAGACAAAATACTTAGGATAGTGATTCTCAAATGTTTTAGCACTGGGACTCACTTTTTAGAATAACAATTTCTCCAGGACCCACCAGAAGTGATGTCATGGCTGGAAGTGCCATCTTTGGGACGCCAGAGCCAGCTGCTTTCTTGAGAATGCAGCAACAAATTGGATTATTTCTCAGCCATTTGCCAATAGCAAAGTGAATCAGAAAGGGGGGGAAGCCTTGACAACCTTGGCACAAGCAAAACAACCACACAGCCCTCACTTCAGCATCCCATCTCCCCATATTTTCAGTATGGCTGCTCTAGGAGCTTCATGACCCACCTGAAATTGGCTTGCAACCCAGCGATGCGTCCTGACCAAAATCAGCTTTGGGACCACTTATTTAGGCATCTAAAAACTTTCCATCAAATGTATTTATTTGAACATTTATATACTGCCTTTCCTCAGGTAACAAAACCTGATGCCCAAAGCAGTATACAAACACATAACATCACCTATTTTATTGTGGGGTCTACGAAGCCAGTCAACTCATTCAGTCATTGAATTCAGTCATTTGGTTCATGGGTGCAGCCATGGAGTTTGAAGGCCACAGGGTCAACAAGCTTGCCAAGGAGCAGCTGGGTTACCACTGATCACTTCAGGCCAGCAGACTATAAGTATTCCTTGCATGATGTCCTCACTCATGAGATAGCAGCCTGTGGGGAGCAAGAAGGAATACACAGGGAATAATAAAGAATAGACCGCAGTACCAGACACTCCTGTTCTCAGGCTTGAGATGCATACTTAATGTTTGTGAGGGAGAGTGGTGCCACCAAAGTGTACATGCTGTGCAGTGGTGTCATTCAAATGATTTAGGAACAGGAACTCACTTTTGATTGGCACTTGTCGGGAACCCGGAACGAGCCACGGAGCCCGTTAGGATCCGGAACGCCTGTTCTGGTCCGTTCCCCCTGAATGACATCACTGATGCTGTGGTGTCCTGTGAGGGGCAAGAACATTGGGGCACTACCCTTCCCTTTCCTTGATAGGAGCTGCTGTGGAGCTATACAGAGGACCAATGTTCAGCCCCCTATGGCAATGGTGCCATCCTGAAAAACAAAAGGGGTTCAGATGAATGTTTTATAAATTGTTCATTTTTAATATTACTTTGTGAGCTGCCTTGAACCTTTGCTGCAGCAAAGGAGATCTTGTGGGGATACAAATTTGTGGGGATACAAATCTTTTAAATAAAAAATTATAGATGAATGTTTGGCAACCACAAGGGAGCTGACAGTACTTTATTGCAAGGAATGGATGGTTAGGCAACAAACCTGCAAAATCATTGGAGCAAGTCCAAGTTGAACTGTGACAGCGGATCAGGCCCAGAAAGGGTGATTGGATACTGTGCACACTGGTGCTGCTGATCCCACCTTCCTCTTGGGCTGTCCTCCCATCGCCATCCTCCTCCTGCTCCATTCCTGCCCCTTCCCTTCCCCTCTCCTGTGCTGTCCAGCAGAACTTACCTGCTCAGTGTGCATTGCTCCCTGCACTGGCGCCAGAAGGAGGGCACAGGCCTGCCCACTGGTGTGCTGTGGCAACATGTTTGTGACTGTGCTTGCTGGCTGAGCAGCCACTCCGCCAACGTAAAGGCAGGTTAGGATTGTGCAGTAAGTTTCCATACACAGTGCGTTTGCCTTTTAAAAATATGTTAGTATGACTAGACTGGTGCACAGACTGCCTGATGGTTCTGCCCTTTGGTCTATCTCAGGCACTTTCTCCTTTGGCCTTGAGCTGCTCTAGCTCAGTAAGCATCATTCCTTGGAGTCTGCATGGTGCACATGCTGAAACAAGGTTGCAAAGGAGTCTCTGAAAGTGCAAGGTGACAAACAAAGGATACTTCTGCCTTTATTGTGGGTGAAGTGCTTTGGATGTGTGTGTACATGTGCACATGTGCACAGACAGGTTTTGACATCGAGTGACTTGAAAAAAGCAGTCAGGGGCGGGCGGGAGCTCCAGCCTTCCTCTTCCAGACCCATGATGGGCTTAGTAATGTTAACATATGATGAATTCTAAAAATAATCCTCAGGTTTCTATAGAAACCTGCACTGTTGCTATGTGCAAATCTGGAGAGGATATTACCCTCTTGATACCTGCTATTCCAGTCCTTTCAGCAATGGTGTTGTGCACACTCCTAGGAGGGCTTTGACAACAAATAGATCAGACTGTGCCTTCTCCTTTAAATAGACTCAGTGAACTGACTACCTTTGTTCTATTGTATGGGGCATAAAATAGGCTGCAGAGCCCATTTCACTTCTGTTAGTAAACGGAGCCATGATTTCCTTCTTTTCTGTCATGCAGTTTGTCTCCGTCTTAGTTCTTGTCACATTTGGTGGGTGGGGGAGGGTTTTATTCTCTTTGAATGCACAGCTTTTTTATTGCCATGCATTTGAGAAGATTCTGAAATGTAAGAAGGCATATATCTGAGTCACATGACTTTTTTCTGCTCAGAAAAGGAGAGTGGAAATTGTGCTGTGCATGGTTTCTATGATTTCACTGATGACTTAGAATGGATGCATCTGCCACTCTGGTATAACACAATCTGTATTATCATGAAAACTCTTTCTGAAAAATTAAAACTATCCTTTGCTTCTCACGTCCTAATGATTGACTACAACTTATGTACCAATCCTATGCCTCACCATCTTCTGCCATGCAGCCATGATGATGGAATCTGTGCTGCATGCAATTGGATAGGGGGGGGGCAGCTAGCAAGAGACAGCATATAGAGTTCCGACCAGTGGTGTCATCTAATTTAAGAACAGGTACTCACTTTTGATTGGCGTGTGGCAGGACCCGCCCACCGGAAGTGACATCATAAGCCGGAAGTGAGGTCGTGGCAGGAAGTGACATGAAAAAAGCCCTTTTTGAGGCCTCAGACGATTTTAAACTGACCCAACAGTTGCAACAGTATTCCACAGCACCCCCAGAACATGTTAAGGAGGCCTGGCATCATGTTAAAGTGACCCAACAGTTCCAAAACCCCAGAGCAGCTCATTTTTCAGTGGCAAGGCAAGGCAAGGCTCCGCTCGCTGCCTGCCTGGCTCTGAGAACGTGCAGGCAACTCAAAGGTACAGGAAATTCAAACGTTGCAGGGGGCGGAGTCGACGAGTGGGCGGATGAATGGGCGGGGCCAGCCATAATCCTAGGAACCGGTACTCGCGTACCCCTGCGTACCCCCTGCATGACATCACTGGTCCCAACAGAATTGTCTATCTTACCTTTTTCCAGACAATACCCTCTACAGAGTAGACAGAAGCCATCCGTTTGCATACCAAGTTGTTCTAGATCACAGCACTTGCATATTATAAGAAATATCTCGCTTGCTGAGAATTGGTGGTAGAAGAGCAGGTACATTGGATGCCAAGGAGCCCAGAAATAGATACATTCATCATGCCTAGCTTGGCAGCTCCCCAAGCCGTTCAATAGTTGCCATCTCATGGCTTGACATTTGAAACCATGGCAGTGACTAAAAGCCCTAAAGGAAGTTGTCTCTGTTTCTGCTAGGAAGGATAGTAGGCAGGCAGGCAGAATAAACAACACCTGGCAATGCATCTAATTGTAAAATTGTTAAGGGGTGGCACAGCAAGTAATAGTTCAGAGACACTAAAGATTGAACAGATACACGTTGAATAGAATTTTCAGTGGTTACGAGCCATGGTAACTAATTTGAGCCACCATGCTTCACAGATGATAGTGGCAAATCACTAAGATGCTCTGCTTGTGACCTTCCCAGGAGCACCTATGTGGCTGTTGTTGGAAGCAGAAGGAATCTTTCTTCTGACCCACTATAGGAACATACCATTTTTTTTGGTGGTGGAACCCACTTTCATAGAAACCCTGTTGCAAATAATGACCTTTTCAGTTTTCCAAAATCTTTTTGCCACAATGCATGTCTGACACTAATAAACTGATTAGGGGTGACCGTGAATGACACCAGGGGAATGACCTTCAAGCCAAATACACAAGAAAGAAAGCGCCCATGGTGGGCAGTTTCCTGGCTATTGTTTGGGTTCATCAGGACTATTCATGCAGCTATAAATAACATTGATTTTTTTTTTGTTTCTTTTTAACACTTAGCCTCACTTTTCCCCATAAATGCAGTTCAAAGTTGCCTGACTTCTGCAAGAAGCCCAAGGCTTGGCATGGTAACTGGAATAGGTCCAGGAGTGTATTCTAAAAGGAAAGTATGATGACTCATGAGTAAAAATAGGGCAGAAGTTTCAAAATGGACTAACACTGAAGAAGGTACTGCCTCCTACAAGGGCATGTCATCTGCCAGACTTGCAGATATAATGATTTTTTTATACTGTTGGACTTCAACTTTTTCAGAAAATCAGAAGAGCACTGAAGCTGTACATAGACATAGCTTAGAGCGCAATCCTGACTAGTGGATAGGCCAGGAGTGGCATTCCTACAGGGGGGGACAAAATGCTATATATTGCAGGAGCCTGAGCGCCTGTGTAATGTGGCCTCTCCCCCTTGCCTCCAGAGCCATTCGTGCTGCAGAGAGCTGGCTTGGAGGCCTTGTTGCACAGGGGCCATGTTACACAGGAGCTCAGGCTCCTGCAACACTTAGCATTTTGCCCCCCCTGTAGGAATGCCACTGTGGGCCAGCACAAGTACCCCAAGCTGGCCCAGGTGTGTCGCAGATGTGCCAAAGGACACATTTGCACCTCTTTGTGAGCAGGCTCAGCCAGCATGAGGACGCATGCTGGCCTCCCTGCTCTAGATCTGGAGAGAGAGAGAGAGAGAGAGAGAGAGAGAGAGTTTTCACACTGCCCAAGGGAGGCCAGTGAGGGGAAGGGTTGAAGAGGGTGAAGGGAGGGTGAATAGGAGGTGTGGGGAGGAGTTTTTGGGTGAGGTGAGGCTAGAATGCTGGGCGGATTGGACCCAAGAGGGAGGTGGGACTGGCTGCATCATTGCAGGCTATAGCCTAACTAAACCCCCACTCCTGGCCAGCCCGGCATTATACTGGGCTGCTTGGATTTATGTCAGTGATTTTGCTGGCACAGATCCAAGTAGCACCATAGGGGCGGCTGGGGTGTGACATGGGGTAACTGAGGAACACGAAGTGCAGGCAGTGAGCTAGCACACTAGAGGGAGGAGACTCATGTTTTCCTTTGTAGGCTAGGACCTGCTTCCTGTTAATGTTCTGGCTGTGTTCTTCTAGCGTGCAGGCTATCTGCCTGCATGTCTTATCCCTCAGTAAAACAAGAAACTGTTCATGTGTTAAGCAACAAAAAGCATGCTTCTACAGGTAGTAAAGGAAAACTGAGGTAATTGGATTGGTGTGTGCGTGCGTGCGTGCGTGTGTGCATGTGTGTGTGCGTGTGTGTGTGTGTGTGTGCCCGCATGCAGAAAACCCACGGCTACTGGACCTGCAGGTAAGGATTTTAAAGTTGCAATCTTGTACACATTTATCTGAGAGTATGCTCCTGCCAACCTAGCAGTTCAAAAGCATGTACAAATGCAAATAGGTAAATAGGTACCACTTCGGTGGGAAGGTAACAGTGTTCCGTGTGCTACGGCGTATAGTCATGCTGGCCACAGGACCATGGAAGCTTGTCCTTGGACAAATGCTGGCTCTTCGACTTAGAAAAGGAGATGAGCACCGCCCCCTACAGTTGGTCACAACTAGACCATTTGGTCGTGGGGAAACCTTTACCTTCACCTTTTTTAAGCTCCATGGAACATAGTGAAGCTTACTTCTGAGAAAAAATGAATAAGACAGTGCTATAAGCATAGGTCTTCTAATTGCTCCATTTTGTATGTTTTTTTAAAAGCATGAAATCAGAATATTGATACTTACTTTAGCTTTGTCAAGTGACTCATAATCTGTGGATGAAAATTGGTTTGTAAGTGCTTTAACAATTTCTCCTGAGTGATCAGCATTTATTACAGTTTTAAACAACGTCTGTAATGACAGATGGATTAAATGCAAAGGAGTCCTTTAGGATGTTTTAAATAATCAAAGCAAACTGGAGAAGAACTATGGGACAAGGTGAGGGTCCAATCCCGAATAGGCAGACATGCATCATATTAGGTATGACTTGTCATTTTAGCAGACAGGAATTATTTGCAAAAATAGTGGCGAGGGAAATGGAATAGAGCAAATAGAGTTTGATGTATTCATTGTTCTGTCATCTAATAAAAACCAGTTACTGACAGCCACACATTAGCACCAGACAATGAGGACGCTAAATATAGAGGGAAAATGTCACTGTCATCTTCTGACTGTGGACTGTGTGAACAAGACATTCTTCTTTTCTGTTCTTTAGAGAACCAATCCATCTTTGAAGTGTTATGAATGATTTTTAGCTTGAAGTGTTTTTCTAATTGAGGCACGTTCACTTGGTCAGCTGTTCATATCTGAATTTCCTTTGACTTGCACAGGTACCTCCTTTATCCTGGAATGTTCCGCTTGGTGCTATGACATCTAGCTGTCTGAAGAACCATCAGCTAGTTTCCTCACACTTGGCCTTCTGGTCCCCACGTTTTCCTTTTGTAGACTAGGATAATGTACAGGTGAAGAGCCTCCCTGCAGTGCTTTTACTTATTTAAAAACAAAAGTCTCAGCATGGTGTTGTAACAAAGACTGCAGCATACCAGCAAAGGAGTTGCTGGTAGCGTCAAGATGGGATGAATGAAAGCAATTACTACAGTATAAAGCTCTAGCTGCTCATCTGACCCATTCTGTAGGTTGCTGTACCATTCTACAATCCATCTAGATTCTAGAAGCACTGATGGCCCAATCTTATTCAGCACAGAAGCATCTGGGTTAAACACTCACTCACATCCAGTGCTGCAATTGAGTAGGCTGAGTAGGCTGATTCATCCACTTACCCTGAGTAAAGCCCCAGCCTGCTCTATACTAGGTATTTCACTGGCGCAGATTTGAGAAGCCCCACCTCAGGCTTTCACGCCCAACACATAAGAATGTAAGAAGAAGATGGCCAAGAGCCCATCTAATTCAGATTCCTGTATCTCACAGTGGCCCATCAGGTGCCTCAGGGAGTACACAACAAGATGCCTGCACTGTGGGATCGGATTCAGTGGAGGATGCCTCTCCCCCACGTTCCTTCCTCCCTTCACCCAGGAACACCTCCATGCCAGTGGTGTCATTCAAATGATTTAGGAACAAGAACTCACTTTTGATTTGGACTTGTCGGGAACCCAGAACCAGCCGCGGAGCCTGTTAGGATCCGGAACGCCCGTTCTGGTCCGTTCCCTCTGAATGTCATCACTGCTCCATGCCCTCCCACCACCCTGCTCATGCCCCCAAACCACTTGGTGCTTACATGCACTCCACTGGTAGCTGGGCTCCTGCTTTGGCTTAGCCTCCCTGCTGGCACAGTTTACTTCCACGGTGGCACAAACATGTCTTACAGCATGTTTGCAACCCCCAGCACTGGCACTCAGGTTGCAGCACCCGTGCTGAGATCTCATAGGATCAGGATGTGAATCTGTTAGTGCATCCTCCATCTTTGTTTCAGCCTCTCCTTCGGGCATTCCCTTCCAAGTTCCCTTCATATCCTGAAACAGCACATCAGGCAATGCTGATATAGTGTGCAAAACCAAACAGGCTGCTCTTTGTACAATGCTTCTGTGGATTTTTGGACAGATGAAATAGGAGAGGACTTGTCATATATAGTAGAGTGCAAGTAACTGTCATTTTGCACTGCTGCAGTCCTCGCTTATGGACTTGGATGCCTGTGATTTTTCCGGTTCCCAACAACTTTACATAACATCAAACTTAGCAGATTTCCAATGTTAAGTTTTGCAAGGCAAAAGGTGGCTTTAAAAAAAGAGCCAGAAAATATGATTCTTGGAAGAACAGAACACAGGAATGCTGCCATCCTTATTTGCTTTTGTTTTTTGTTGGAGTGTTCTGATTACAGTACTTGCATAAAGGGGTCTTCCTTGCAACTTGGGGATTTCTCTTGTTTTTTGGGAGAGGATGGAATTTCATCAGCTCACACTGAGCAATCAAATCCATGTGTGTTTGGAGAGTTTGCATGCTAACTATAACAAATGCCAAAATAAAAGCATAGCAGGAGGCTTTAATATGGGGAAAATGTGAGGGAAAGGGGCACTCTGTATGAAACAGTCTCGTACCAGGGAATCACTTGATTTTGGTAGATAAAGCACATTGGGCGTAATGTCTTTCCTTACATTGCAGTGGTAATTTTCCAACAATGCTAGAGAAATGCATACTTATCAGTTGCATTTTTGTTGCCAAGTAAGTTAAATGTCTCCGATAGCCTCCAGTCAGGTCTTATTTAGCTACCAAATTGTATGTTGCCTGACACATTGGAGATTCCAGATCAGATTGATCCTCATTAAATAACCTGGAGTCAAACTAATGACAAATTCTGGTTTATCCTTCAAGAGGCCTAGAAAGAGATGCAAAAATGTTAGGCTGAGTCATAAGGTGGGCTGGATCTTATGCTGAAGATTCAGATTCACTCAAGCTGTCATGGGAACTGGAAAATGGCATTAAATTACTATGGTGTGTAACCAACCTTTATTCTTCTTGGGTGGATTAAGCACAGATTGGTTGTATACATCTCAGAGTATGCACGACACCAGAGAGGGGGGCAGTAAAGACAATAGTTCTGGGATCAAATGGCAAAAGAGGAATAAATCTATCTTGGAGTTCATGTTGTTCCATTTGTGAGGATTCAGCTATAGAAATGTAAAGTGGTTGCTGTGGCTGTTCTGTTCAATCTTATTTTTAATTTGATCTCCCTGGCTGGTATTAGACATGCATATTTTTGAGCCAGAGGGATGGGAGGAACTTCATGAGTCATCTGAAGAGTTTCATCTCTAGAAACACCAGAATTCTTGGGACTTAAGATCATGCTTACAGCCCAATCCTATGGGCTGGCTACATGGTTGGAACTCTTGTACCAGCGCTGCAGTGCCCTCTATGGCAGCTGCAAAATTCAACACGCCATAGAGCGCAGCCTGGCGGCCAGTGCAGGGCATAGCAGCCAGGCAACAGTGGCCTCTGCGAGAGCCCAGCACTGGTAGGTTCAATTGCCCACCTTTACAACATAATTTCTAAATGTAAATTTCTGTAGCTTGAACCTACAGCCTCTGTCTTTTTCTCATCTTTATACTGCCTTTCAGGCATTAGTGAATTGATAATGTTACAGCCCAGAGTATTAATTGGCTTCCATTTGTTTGTTCTCATTTTGGTATCTTCTCAGAGTGGTATCAAAAATTGCTGTTGCTATGGGAAAAGGTTTCTTTTCTTTTTGAAACAGTGTTGTTTGGAGTAGTGCGATGGGTAGCTCTGGGAATACACCTGCCTGTTCATTGCCATGCAGGATGTGGTGGTTACAGTTAACCTCTGCATTTGGATAGCCCCTTTGAAGAGGACATGAACTCAATTTGAGTGTCTCCTCTGCAGAACTATGGGAGTCAGAGGCAGATCTAAGGGAGAGCAAAGCTCTAAGTTTTGCAAGAAGCCTTACCTTGCAGTGGAAATCACTCCTCTCCTGCATCGTTTTACCCAATCCTCACAGGGAAAAGCAAGATCCGCCTCTGATGGGAGTTATAGTTTGGGCACGTGCTGTTAAAGGCTGTCCTGTTCTTTGAAACAAGGTTTGAAACAAGTTTAAATTAGTAGTACTATATAGGCATGTCCATTATGCATTAGGATGAAATACAATTTAATCCTTAGGTACCCATTTCTGCTCCCCTCAAATCCTGCCTCTTCACTTTAGTATAAAGTGTATATAGTATATACAGTTATCTAGTATAACTGGTAGGTTAAATTCAGTGGCTGAGACTGGGCAAAGCATAGTCAGATGGGATATTTGTCTTGGATATTGCCTTATAGGATTGCTGTGCAGACAGTCTTTGAGTAATGCCAGTCTTTCTCTCTCTCTCTCTCTCTCTCTCTCTCTCTCTCTCTCTCTCTCTCTCTCTCTCTCTCTCTCT
>JAJKFI010000005.1:28889183-28908823 GCA_029204185.1 Lerista edwardsae
TCTCTCTCTCTCTCTCTCTCTCTCTCTCTCTCTCTCTCTCTCTCTCTGGTTCCATGCCCATACCAAAGCCAGGATGAGCTGGCTATTTTTAGTAATCATAGTGGAAGAAAGGTAGCCATTATTTTTGAGTAAGCTGCAGAATGCGTCAATTTCAGGTCACTCCTTTCCCTCTGAAGTATCTGTGATGTTTCAATAGGCACCTTCTATTCGGTGGTTCAAAAGGCACCTTCCTCCCCACAGAACTCAAGTGGAGGCTTACTTCTAGTTGGATATGTGGGTACATGGGCCCTGCATTGTGCATCTTGGACTTACTTCAGAGTAAATGGGTGAAGAATGTGATGGTGGCCTGGGCTGCCTCACTAAAAGATCATGGAGTATGTATTGTGGGGTTGTAATGTAGTTTGTTGTGAAATAAAATAACCTCCAAAATCCTCAGTAAGAACCCCCCCCCCCCGTGTGTGTTTAAACTGGCTTTGCATCAGTGCTCTAAGCAGCTTGAATTACTTTTCTGCTGGTATTATGCAGCCCATTACAATAGCTAAAAAATGGGGGAATTAGACTTTAAGACATTGGGTTTTGCAATGGGCAATAAAAGAAGATTGTTCAGGTTTGAATAGTAGGCTCCAAGATTTCCGTGTGCATGAATCAGTAGATGACTGTACAAAATAGATGACCATAAGTGGCTGCCATCTACTTGGCGCTGTTCCACTCTGCACATGTGCAGGCACTCTGGGGTTCCCCAGGTTCTGTCATGTGCTGATGGGGGCTCCTCCAAACTCTGTTTAGCAGTGTAAAGGGCTCCAGAGACCAAAAAAATGGAGAACTGCTGGCCTCCTTCATGCTGATCAGGTGTGGCTTTTTTTTTCTAGTTAGAAAAGATCACAACTGCCAGGTTCAATGTGAGAACCAAATGTAGGATTGAATTAGGTTAAGCATGCTGTGGCAATCTGTTCTGGCCAGCCCCCTAGAATTTCTATAGCATGGGGTAAGAGGGCTGGAATTTCCTCTAGGCCAGTGGTTCTCAAACATTTTGGTCTCAAGAGCCGATTGCACTCCTAAACGAGTATTGGGGAGTCCTGCCAGCACATGTGCAGAGTGGTGCAGCGCTGAGCAAATGATGGTCACTTATGGCAGCTTCTCGAGCCCCTGAGGGGGGGGGGTGTCCCAGGGATCCCCAGGGCTCCTAGAAGGACAGTTTAGAAATAATGCTCTAGACTAGACCGTGTCAGCATTACACCTTCAAAGGTTTATAAAGCTTGGGGAAGATGCTGCTGTTTAGAGTCCTTGTTTTCAGTGAGAAACGTAGGAATGGATTCCCCGTGGGAAGCCAGAGTGGAACTTGCCCTTGGAAAGGAGAGGAGGAACAGCTCATCCTCAACTCTGTTCAAGAAAATTTGGCCAGCATGGCTGAAGGATTGGTTCAGTTAGAATAAACTGCAGATTATGGACATGCTACAGCATGTAGTTAAGAGACTAAGGTGCAAACCAGGAATTTTAACCTGGCTATGTGGGGTTAGGCAAGCCATTTCCTCTCAGCCTCAGGCTAAAACATATAATAACACCAACTTATCTTACAGCAACTTTTTAGCACCGGGACGCACTTTTTAGAATGACAGTCTTCCTGGGACCCACCAGAAGTGACGGAAGTGCAGAAGAGGCTGGAAGTGCCATCATTGTAATGCCAGAGCCTGCTGCTTTCCTGAGGATGCAGCAATATATTGGGTTATTTCTCAGCCATTTTCCAACAGCAGAGTGAATCAGAAAAAAAAAGCCAATTTACAACCTTGACACAAGCATAAGAACATAAGAAGAGCCCTGCTGGATCAGGCCAAAGGCCCATCTAATCTAGCTTCCTGTATCTCACAGCGGCCAACCAGGTGCCCCAGGGAGCGCACAAGACAACAAAATTTTTGCATCCTGTTGCCACTCCCTTGTACCTGGCAGTCTTGTACCTGGCACTCTTTACTACTACTGTAAGGAGGTTGCACAACCCATCATGGCCTATAGCCCACGATGGACTTTTCGTCCAAAAATCTGTCCAATCCCCTTTTAAAGGCATCAAGACCAGATGTCATCACCACCTCCTGTGGCAAAGAGTTCCACAGATTAATTACCCGCTGGGTAAACAAGTATTTCCTTTTATCTGGTTTCCAGGGTCCCCCCTCCTCCCTTTTTTAAAGATTGGCGTGACATTGGCTATCCTTCAATCCTCTGGCACCGTGGCGGTTTGAAGGGACATGTTGCATACTCTAGTTAAGAGGTCAGCAACTTCGTTCTTTAGTTCCTTAATAACTCTAGCAAAACAATCACACAGCCTTCCCCCTTTCCAGTGTCCCATCTTCCCATATTTTCAATTTGACTGCCTTAGACGCTTCGTGACCCACCTGAAATTGGCTTGTGATCCACTGGTAGGTCCCAACCCACAGTTTGGGAGGCACTGTCTTACAGGGTTGTTGCAAGGATTACAGCAAGGTAACGTATGTAAAACAGCCACTATAATCAGTATTAGTATTAAGGTTGAGGACTTTTATTTCAAGTCATTGTCTCTTACCTTTACTGAATGCAGGGGCAATGCAGTTACCCTCAAGCTCAATGTGAGTGTTAAATCCAGGTTCTCTTGAAGAGTGCCTGAGCCCCAGAGACATTTTATTTGAAAATTCTCTGTGATGTGCAACTCCATATTAAAGGCATTGATTTTTGCAGGTTTATAGGCCTTGTGCTCCTTTAGTTCTTCTATTTAGCACACACATGGCATTCTGAAACAAGCCCAAGGTTTCATGTTTCCTAGCTGGAAAGGAAAGAAGTGTTCCTCCTAAATGAATAACATTTACCGCGGTTTCCTCAGTGGCATGGGAACTTAGGGCATGATGATCACATAGGTTGGCTTCAAGCTTTTCTGGCCAAATAAGCATATATACATGAGCTCACTTCAGTGTTTAAGGCCAAGGCAACTCCTTAAACAAGATGTTGGGTTGTTTCCAACTAGGGTAATTACTTTTCCTTTTCAGTCACATCTTGCTGTTGAGACGCTAAATATTCCTTCTGGAAGGTTCTAAAAACATTCCTTTTACTCTAGAGGCTACTTGGATTCTATCTGGTCTTCTGGTGGGAGTTTATTTTGTGCATTCTTCTGGTATGGACAGTTACACAGAACTGGAAGTCCAACTGTTCTTTTTGCCAGTTCTGAGGTTACTGACCTAAATCTCATTCTCATGCCTTCATAATGGTGCTCAGTTACAGCTCAAGATTCCTACCCACTTCATGCTCAAACCTATACAGCAAAGCAGTTAAGTCAGAAAAAGCACATTTTGCATACACAAGTAATTATCAGTGGCCTGACTCTAATACATGGCTTTTGGACATTCTTCCCCTCTATCTTATGCTACTTGATCAGTGATCATATCAAATGCATTAAAAGAAGAGCACATTATCCTATTTGCCAACAGTCGATACATTTTAGTAGAAAAGCAGAGATGGATCAGTATGCCATAGGGGAGGGTGATAATTTCAAACCTTTTCTCTGAATTGACTTGTTTTGTTACATGACTACAACATGAAATCACCCATGACTGGTACAAAAGGATAATTTGAGTGTTTGCTCAATCTCAGCTATATAAAGAACCATGAATTTAGGCGCTGCCTTTAACAACCTTTGTCAGGGAGTGACTAAGAATGTCACTAGGAAAAGTACAAAGGTATAGCCCTAATTTATGAGGTTGCAAGGTTGTCAATAATTCACATGCACACAGATGAGTCAGGAAGCCATCACAATGGACAAAGAAGTGTCCCGGGCTGATGTCAGCTGGAATATGATAGAGGAGCAAAACAACGTGAGTTGAACATTGGATGAATGGGGGAGGGAATTGATGTTGAGGAGCAAGTTGCCCTCTATCTGTGGCTGAAATGGAGGTTAAATCTGGGTCCAAGTTTGACTATGTACCTTCCATATAAAAAAATCATCTAACCAGGAAGTGAGCCCGTTTCTTACAATACCTTCACTATCTCTAGTAGAAACCTTGGAAATGGGGCTATGATAAAGAAGGAAGTTATAGACTGGACTAGCTTCCTATAGAACTGCTTGTGCAGTGCAGTTTAGGGAGGGGTCGAGGTCTTCCTATAGGTAACCCCAGCATTGCCAGTTTTAATATCTGCTTTGAAAGACTGGGAAAGATCCCTGACTACAACCTTGGAGAGCTGCTGTCACTCAGACAGCATTGGACTAGGTGGCCTGACTCCATATGAGAAAGGAAGGGTGCACAATGTTACTTTTGGATGAAACTCAGAACTGGGCCTATCTACTCTTTATTGCTGCTCTTGTTTTGTAAACCTAAACAATTATCTTCCTTTCACTAAAATACTTTTAGCATGCATTAGCTACGCCACTGCTGGCGTCACTCATGGTCTTGTTTATATCAAAGTCAGGAGGTGCCCAGGATGTGGCCTTGTTCACAAGTTTGAATTTGCTGACCAAGCAAACTGTGACTAATTTTCCAAAGGCAAAGCCTTTCACAAGCTAGCGGGCAATGGTGGGTGGGTGGGGTGGCTCTAGTGAACCAAAATTTGTCCTTTTCCCTAAGGGCCTATGGTCCCTGATGCTTCCTTCTCATTAGCTCAAAACTGGCCTGGGTCATAGCCTGCCTGTAGCCACCACCATGATTGTGGGAATACAAATGTGCCAGGCAACAACAATCCCTTTGTCTCCTTATCTTGGCCATGCTTTCAAGCTGCTTTTCCTACTGTGGCTCCAAAACCAGAGCAGTGAGGAAACTGCTTCAAAGCACACACAGTGTGGCAATTTAAACTGGAGTGGGGGTTGGTTTTGTTTCCCACCTGCGCATATCTGTCTCACTGTAAAATAGCCTCTTCATTCCCGCATGACTTTAAGACACACGCCATCTGTCCGTCCGTCCCCGGTGTCAGTCCTGAGAAGCAACGTTTTTGTGTAGCTCCAACAATTATAGTCATAATAGTCTGCTTGAAAACAGAAGCAGATTGTTGGAATACAGGTGCCAGGGCCGGCCCCAGGAGCGGTGGGGCATTACTGTGGGGACCCCCTCCCTGTGCCCCCCTTTCGCCAGATACTTGGGTTGGAAAAAAAAAGCCCTTATGATGCTGTGTGTGATGACATCAGTGCTTCCACGATGCCCATTTTTAGCTGTTTTCGAGGGGAGGGAGGGAGGCAGGGAGGGCCCAACGTGAAACTGCTCCACTCGCCTCGCTGATTTACAGCCCACAAAGATCCCAGGTGTGGCACCACACCCAAAGTCTGGTGCCCAATGTGACAACATTAACCACTTGGGCTTAAAGCTGGCCCTGACAGGTGCAATGTTGCCTGCAGGATTCAGTAGGGCAAGGGATTGTCCAGATACCTAAGGCCTTTTCTTTGTCCTAAGTGGAACCTGTAAGAGGTGTGTACATAACTTCCTTCTCGCACACGACTTTCCTTCTCTCTTTGTGACCACCGAAGGAGCACCATTAAGGCTCCTGATCTCTGACCCCAAATAGTGGTTCGCCATTGCTGAAGAGCAACCCCATGCTTCCACACAAAGAGAACCACATTCAGAGCGCAATCCTACCTTACGCCGGCCTAGTAAGGCTGACATAGCAGGGCCACATCCAAAGGCCCATTTGGGGGCAGCAGCAGCAACGTGCAAGACAAGGGGAAGTTTTCTCCTTGCACCCGCATAAGCCCCAGTCACCCCTATGGGCTTGCTCGGATTTGCACCGGCAAAATAGCAGGCACAGAGGAACGTGCATGGGAGCGGCCCAAATTGGGGCCACCATGGCTGGGAACCAGCGTTAGGATATGGCACTACGGCCGCGTCATCTGCCATCTCCGCCCACTACGCCGCCCAGTTACGCCCCCTGAACGCCTCTGGAACGCCCTCGTGGAGGCCCTGCACCAACCGAGTGATGCTGGCGCTTGACTGGCGCATGGCCAGTGCTGCCGACGGTCACACCAGCGCCTGAACGCTGGTGCTGCTGCTGGCGCCAGCCAAGTGCCACAGCACTGACGCAGACGCACTTTACGGCACGTTCGTGACAGCATTCGGCCGGCGCAAGAGCACAGCGCCGGCGCTAAGGAGGGTATAGGATTGCGCTGCCCATTGTAGAAACCTCTCATACTTCAGGAGATGTGTATGATTGTAAGTGGGAGTATTTTCTTTTAAAACATTGACTGCTTCTGCTGTGGTATATTTATTGATAGCAGCAAACTAGCAGGGTGGCAGAATTTACCATAGGAAAAGAAAAGGTTCTTCAGATGATTGCTCTGCTTATTAGAATCCCCCTTTTCCAACACAAATCCCATCTGGTGTCCCTGAGAGAGCGAGCATACAAGCCATTCCGTTTGTGTCTGTGACCCTACAGTGTTTTCCTTATGCTCTCGGTGAGCCAGCCAGCAGAGGGTGTCAAAGCTAATTAAGAAATCGAGCTTCCACAGCTGTGGAGAGCTAATTGGTGATGTAAGTAAACAAATAGAGCAGAGTGTTTTGACTGGTTATCATAAGGACAGGGGAGAATGTCACACTTTCCAGATTGCAAAGAACGAATCTGACAGATAGCCTTCCATTTCTAAGAGGGATTTACATAAAGCGGATTTTAAAACAATACTACGTGATTTTTTTTTTCTTCAGTCTTGAAATTGGAGGGAGAAAAATTACCCCTCTCTGTGGTCAGAGATCTGTACCTAGTTTTCATTTAAAAATCCAGCAGTAACAAGAACCGCTCTGCTGGAGAAAGATAGATTTCACTTTTCCCTCCATTGTTTTTCTCATTTTTTCCCCTTCCACCCCAAGTCGCTCTGCTGTAAGCATTTTTAGCAGGGTGGCAAATAGCATCGTCAGGAAGTAATTTTTGATGCGGAAAATGGAATAAACAGAAAAGGTTTAAAACTAACAAAAACTAACACTTTTCCCAGCTCTGTGGCACCATTCCACCCCTCCCACCAAATGACAGCTTTTTAAAATAGAAGTTTTGGGAGTCAGAGATTTCCCACATCTATTGCTTGGCCCTGAGTGTCCTTGGATAAATCCACATAATTAAGAAGAGCCCTGCTGGATCAGGCCAAAGGCCCATCTAGTCCAGCTTCCTGTATCTCACAGCGGCCTACCACACCTTTCAGCCCCACCCACATCATCAAATGGTTGTGAGTTATGATGGTTATGAAGCACTTAGCGCACTGAAAAGTGATACAAAATCATGAGTAGTCCTCTCCATATCAACTGATGGCTCTATCAGTGCCTGAAAATGGGCAGTGGGCCTCCTTGGAGGCTTGCACTAAAACATCAAAAAGTTATTTGCACCAGTATCCCCAGTTCATTTTCCTGATGTAGTGAGAGGTGGCATAGGCAACAATAAGGTAAAGGTTTCCCCACAACCGAATGGTCTAGTTGTGACCGACTGTAGGGGGAGGTGCTCATCCCCTTTTCAAAGCCTGTAGAGCCAGCGTTTTGTCCTGAGGACAAGCTTCCATAGTTATGTGGCTGTCATGACTCTATGCCGTAGCGCACGGAACGCTGTTACCTTCCCACCTATGGTCCCTATTTATCCCTATTTATCTATTTGCATTTAGGTGCTTTCGAACTGCTAGGTTGGCAGGAGCTGGGACAAGCAACGGGAGCTCACTCCGTCGCGCAGTCTTGAACTCCCAACCTTCTGGTTGGAAAGTCATAAGAACATAAGAACAGCCCTGCTGGATCAGGCCAAAGGTCCATCTAATCCAGCTTCCTGTATCTCACAGCGGCCCACCAGGTGCCCCAGGGAGGCACGAGACACAAGACGCTTGCATCTTGTTGCCACTCCCTTGCACCCGGTACTCTGAAGTAGCCTACTACTAATGTAAGGAGGTTGCACAATCCATCATGGCCTATTATATAGCCCACGATGGACTTTTCTTCCAGAAATCCGTCCAAACCCCTTTTAAAGGCATCTAGCCCAGCAACAGCAAATTAACCCGCTGCGCCACCACGGCCCTATAGGCAACAATAGTTGCTGGGAAAAGTGGGGACAGATTATTGTGGAGGAAAATGAAAGAGGGAAGAGAACAAGACATTCTGATGTTTTGAAATGGACCTTTAGTGACTCCAGTAGTGCTACTCCCCTGTTTGGCCAGTGCAGTACACGTGGTGGCAGAGCAGGCATGTCAACAGAGTGCATTCTTGCACCCCTTCCAAGCACTGCGTAGATAGTGTCCACAAAAATTTTATCTGAACGGGCCTTCGAGGAGTTTGGCATAACAAAAACCTGTTGTCATTGGTGTATTCAAAAGCAGCAACAGCTGGATATAGCAGGTTTAATCGTATATTATATGCCCAGGCGTAGCCTTCAACCACTCTTAAAAAAATGTTCCTAGAATGGCTGACACCACTGCAGTGCAATCTGAGTTTGAGTGTATGCCACAGTTTTTCTTGCCTAAAATGATGAACAGTCACATGGTTTTTCACAGCCATGGATTTATTTGTCTCTGCTAGGAAGTCTTGACTTTAACTAAAACATTAAAAACGTGGAAGATGGCAAATAAAAGGAAAGGAAATTTATGATATATTCTTGGATTTGGTCCTGGGCTGTACAATCAGTGCTATGCCGTAACAGAGTCCATTCCGTATTGAATCTTTCCATGACTTTCACAGTACGAGAGCAGGTGTGCTTTATATACCTGTAGTAATATGTAGCTTGTTTTTATTGCAGGAGTCATATTTGCAATACTTTGTGCACACCCCAAGTTGTGTGTGTCAGCTGGAACTGGTATGTCAGCTGTAGAAATCCATCCCAGTGTTGGAATTGGCAGCAGGCCATTTGCCCGTGTGATGTATGGGTGGCGGGAAGGACTGTTGCATACATGTTCTGTGCAACTTGGCTATTTCCAATTCCTGGCATGGGAAGCGGGAGCCAGGGGGTCTGTATTTGTTATGGCTGGACTAGAATTTGGCCAGAAAGGGGCCTCATATTGAAGGCACATTATCGATAGCCCTAACTTTATGCATTCTGGGTGAAATAAATGCAGCCATTGTCTCTTCAGCCATTCCAACCCAGAGCGCAATCCTAACCTGGAATTAGGCCAGCACAGTTCGGCCAGCAAAATTTGGCCAGCACCAGGGCCACCATAAAGCACCTTTGGACCATTCTCGGAGTCGGAGGATGGCGCATGTCTGTGTGCTGGCCTCTCTGACTCTGAGTGGTCCAACCATACTTTACAGTGTCCCTTGTGCCGGCCAAACTTTGTTGGCCTAACTCCAGGTTAGGAGTGCGCTCCTAGGCAGATAGCAGATGTACCCCCACTTTCTACTCAGTAACATGTACAGTATATCTGCTGAGAAGCTGTTCTTCCACAGTTCCTTGTGACCTTGGAATGGTGGCAGAGGGCCAGAGGGGTGAGGCTCTGAAGCAATGAATGCATTCCTGTGGCTGGAGATTGATTTTTATTTTTATTTAGTTTATTTGTAAACTTGCACTCATTTATTCAAGGCTGCTGCAGAGAAGGGCTTTGCTGGCGACACCAAGGCAGAAATGTGGCATTTCATCTGTTGGGCATTGTGGAAGGCTCTTGACTTAAACACATGATTAATTCCTTTAACAAGTGTTGAGAGAAATACACACAGTATTTCTCTGAATTGTATGTTTAACCACCCGCCTTAATTTAGTGTCCAATGAACATGAGCCTGAGAATAAGATTAACACAGCAGTGTCACAGTTCTATGACTCAAATGGATGAAAAGCTATATTAGACAGAGCCGTGGAGATCAGTTTACTTCCAGTTTGGTTCTGGGTTGCTTAAAGGAATGTAGTAGAAGTGGATTTTTTATTTTGTATTTAAGCCACCTTCTGCCACCCTGGTAAAGAAAAAGGGCATGGAGCCAAAGATATACTGGTAGGTATAATTCATATCTAACAAAGAGCACAGGTTGGTTTTCACCAACTTCCCCCTGGAATGTACCAGAGGTAAGAGTATGGCATCCCCTTGTGCAGTGGTTCTCAACCTTTTTAGCATCAGGACCCACTTTTTGGAATGACAATCAGTCCAGGACCCACTGGAAGTGATGACATGGCTGGAAGTGCAGTCATTGTGATGCCAGAGTCTTCTGTTTTCCTGAGAATGTAGTGATCAATTGGGTTATTTCTCAGTCATTTTCCAATAGTGAAGGAATCAGAAAGAAAAAAAGCCAATTTACAACCTTGGCACAAGCAAAATAACCACACAGCCCTCCCTCTTTCCAGCATCCCATCTTTCCATATTTTCAATATGGCTGCTCTAGGTGCTTTGCGACCCACCTGAAATTGGCTCGTGGGAACCATGCTCTAGTGGTTTCTTTTAGTTGATCCCTAGAGCAGTATTTTCAAGCTGAACATTTTCACTGGCAATTTACTAAGGCAGCGGCATTCAGGCTTATTATGAGATTGAATAAATACAGGCTTTTAAAAACTAAAACCTGAGGTTCACCCACTGGAGCTAGGTGCAAAATGGTGGTGGGAAAGCACAGAGCCAGCTGCAACATGGCAGCTTGGAGACAGACCAATTTTCTGTTGCATCTTATGAACTACACGCTGTGATAAGCTTCATGGCCATCAGACTACATAAAGACCTTGCCAAAAGGCTACCCGTTAACACTCATATTTTACAGTGAAGACCACAGGCTTAAAGAAAAGCAATTAGCACAAGTAAAGGGCAGCTATTGAAGAAATGATTTTTATTTGCAATTTTACTTTCTTTTCTTTTGTGAGTCAGAAACCATTGGCTGCTGCAGCAAATTGCCCCCAAATCTTCTTTTGGATCCCAACCTATTTTTTACCTACTGCTGCTTTAGAACATGTAGCCTTTTGTTTTGTTTTTGCACAAAAGGAATTGTCTTGGTCATTTTAATTCTTGGGCTCCATGGGCTACAAGGCCTCATTTAAAAGAACAGCATGGTGATTAGGTTTTCACTTAACAGATTTGATTTTTATTTCAGGAGAAATAAAATGTATTTTTTTATTTATTTGATTTATTTCAAAAAGTAGTGTTGGGAGGATGGAAATAAATGGGTGGGATTGGGAGCTTAATTCAGAGTGCAGTCCTAACCTGGAGTTAGGCCAGCAAAGTTTGCCCAGCACAAAGGCCACCATAAAGCGTGTTTGGACCACTCTCAGAGTCAGGGAGGATGGCGCACGTCTGTATGTGGGCTTCTCTGACCCCGAGAGTGGTCCAAACATACTTTATGGTTTCCCTCGTGCCAGCCAAACTTTGCTGGCTTAACTGTGCCAGTCTAACTCCAGGTTAGGGTTACACTCTCAGGTTTCTTAACACTATTCTTTCTATTCAGTTTTCTTACCACTATTTGTCTCTTGTATAAGCAGTTCTTAGTGTATCAAAAAGGAATAAAACGTGTCCATTTTTAAATGCTAACAAATTTTGTCAAACCTCAGCTACCATCTCTGGAAATGAGAGCAGTAAGAAGAAGCAGAAGGAGAAAACATGGATGCTGCTTTTTTTCATTAGCTAGCACTGCAGATGCATGACTTCAGAAGTCCAAGAGCATAAGGTATCTTATAGCTCCAGACACTGATAGCCACTGAGTGAGATCATCTGCAATAATTCTTTTTCCAGAGTGAAGGTTAAGGAGTCCTCCACCCAGCTCCCAAAATAGATTTTCTGTTGAAAACCCAGCTAGTTATGCTATTTCAGTATCACACAGCCACTCCTTGCAATTATGAGATGAGAATTAGTGACATCATTGAAGGGTCTTATCCAGACACTTTGGAATTCCCATAGGTAATAATCTCATGTGACTAGGAGATGTGGACTCTTGCTGGCGGTGGAAGCAGCAGTTCTCATATATCCCCTTTAATGTTCTCTGTTCTAACAAGTTTAAAAAAAGGAGTGAAGGCGGTACAAAATGGTCGTCAGGCATATTGCCTACACCCTGCAGAAGCATAATTAGTATTAAGAAATCAACTAAGGGCGCAATCCTATACTGAGTTAGGCCGGCACAAGCTAAGCCAGCAAAGTTTGGCCAGCACAAGGGACATCGTAAAGTATGTTTGGACCACTCTCAAAGTCAGAGAGGCCAGCACACAGATGTGAGCCATCCTCCCTAACTCCAAGAGTAGTCTCAACACGCTTTATGATGGCCCTTGTGCTGGCCAAACTTTGCTGGCTTAATTTATGCTGGCCTAACTCCAGTTTAGGATTGCGCTCTAAGAGGCATCACTTCTGACTCTTTTTACGGCTTTGAACCGCTGATGTGCTTGTGCTGAACTTTATTGACAGGTGATGAAGGATGGGGACAAAGTTCCCATGGGTGTGAACTGCTTTCGCAGCACTATGCCAATTTTTAGAAACGAATCTCTAACTGGCTTATGACGTTACGGAGCAAAGACTGAAAAGTGGGACTTAATTTCAGAATGCTTTCCAAAGATCAAACAAGCTAGTTGTTGGATCTTGTGACTCTTTACAAAAGTGATCTTTCTAACAGTACCGAAGCAATATTTTGTTGGATACATTTCCCGATGCAGCTACAGAATTATGGTGCATGGGAAGTCCTAGGCAGATATATTGCCGTAGCCTCTTTTGTAAGAGGTAGAAGTCTCAAGATGTTTCCAATGGTGGCATGAGTGCTTGGGAATCTGAGGAATGCCTTTAAAAATGAATCCTTGGGGCCAGAATCGTAACTAGGGTGGAGCCTGAGGAGCAGCCTCTCTAGGCACTGTGCTTAAAGGGGGCACAGGATTGGCCCCAGGCTCTGCCCTAGTTACAGAGGCAGAAGATAGTCACCTTCACACTTTCCCCAGAGGAGGAGGTGCTGCTGCTTTGCATGCGCCCCTCCTCCAGGGAGATATGGAAGAAGCTGCCTTTGCACTTGTGGCGCAAATGCAGTCTTCTTTGGACTCTCCCTGGAGGAGGAGGCTCCGGAGGAAACTGCCTTTGCGCTTTTGACACAAAGGGTTTTCCCCAAAGGAGGTGGTGCTGCCACTTTATACGCCCACCCCTCCTCTGGGGAGAATGCATGACGTCACTTCTGGGGGGGGGCGCAAATGGCAGAGTTGTGATGTCACTGCCCCAGGGTGCTGGGGTAGGACGTTACGGCACTGCTTGGGCCTAGTCCTCCACACTGAGGGCTATATTCCATGGTGGGGGAAGTAGCTACATACTGTCCTCTCCCTACCACATCCATGTGCATAGTCCAGAAGTTTGGAATGATGTGTTTAGATAATGGCATTTCTTGCTCTTAAGAAAGCAAACCATTAAGGGCGCAATCCTAACTTGGAGTTAGGCCAGCACAGTTAGGCCAGCAAAATTTGGCCGGCACAAGGGACACCGTAAAGTATGTTTGGACTACTCTTGGAGTCAGAGAGGCCAGCACACAGATGTGCGCCATCAACCCTGACTCTGAGAGTGGTCCAAACACGCTTTATGGTGGCTCTGGTGCCAGCCAAACTTTGTTGGCCTAACTGTGCTGGCCTAACTCCAGGTTAGGATTGTGCCCTAAATCACTGACATTTGATGCTTGCCAGACTAAAGTAGACTAAAGTAGATCATGGCTTTAGCATTGTGTAAGCCGGCCCCTGTTTATGGAGGCATGATTTTTGTAAACCTTTCTGGCACGCACAATGTCTTAAGGCTTGTACACACAGTGGGGAGGAAAGTGTGCATTCTAAAGCCTACTTTTACAACTAAACTGCTGCATTTTGCTGCTTTCTAAGTGTGTCTGAAGCTCAGTGCAACAAGGATGAGCTTCCACCTCTGAGGAGGGCAGGAGCTAAGATATCCTGAGCTTTGAGGGTGGGGTGATTTCAAGGAAGATCCTGCCCCTTTGTCAGTGGGGAAGGGGGAGTGATGAGCCCAGCTTTTAACTGGCTTCTATTTGTGGAGCTCTTTGTGTATATTTGCTTTTCAGCTAATTGGAAGGAGCAGGCAGCTTGTTTCCTTTAGTATATTTTATCTCATTGGCATGTATAGATCAGCAACACACAGGCATACTTGCACTTTATACTGTGTGTGAATTCATACCTTCATGAATATTAAAGTTACTGAACTAAGCGAAGTGCATGCTAGACATGGTGGTATTTTAACTGAGTCTTATCCTGGGAGGAAAGAAGCAGAGCAAGAGACCCGCCTCATAATTAAAGGCCTCCAGGAATGTGTGCTCATGTAACAAGAACATTACTAATTATCAGTTGGGCTTATTAGGTGTCATCTTGTTTTCTTTTCTGGTGACGAAAGCAAATGTATAAACAAGGCTATCAAGCAGAAAGAAGGCTCAGCATGAAATGAGAAGGAGTAACTAATGTTAGATAGTATTCTTATCCAGGGGTGATATTTTACTAGTGTGATGCTTACAGACTGAAATTTAAATGATATGTGTTATACAAAAAGGAGGTACGAAGAGGTTGTCATCCAGGTCTCTTCTGTCATTAAAAATCTATGGCGGACAGATCTCTAGGTGAATGGAAGCAATACTACATTGGTGGTAAAACTACCATTTTATTACAATGGTAACCATCCATGTGGTTACAGGCTTTAAAACTGTATACTGTAGATCAGTGTAGATCAAACTTTTTAGCAATGGGACCCACTTTAGAATGACAATCTGTCCAGGACCCACCGGAAGTGATGTCATGGCCAGAAGTGCCATCATTGTGACACCAGAGTCTGCTCCTTTCCTGAGGATGCAGCAATTAGTTGGATAATTTCTCAGCCATTTTCCAATAGCAAAATGAACAAGAAAAAAAAACCTATTTACAACCTATTTACAAACAAAACAACCACATAACCCTCCCTCTTTCCAGCATCCCATATGTTCAATACGGCTGCTCTGGGTGCTTGCAACCCATCTGAAGTTGGCTCACGACCACCTGGTGGGTCCCGACCCACTGCTGAAGTCGCAATTTGGTAGTAACCTATGGAATAATGTGGTTATCATATGTAAAGGGACCTTCTTCCATTCTGCCCTGTAGTAACCAGAATTTTACCAGACACCGGTGATGAGTGATAATATGGTAAATTGTTCCTCTCTTCTGTTTATGAATTTTAGATGCAACATAGGCATAAAACAAACCATATTCTTCTGTCTTCCTAGAGCAATTGCAAAAACTATTGCAGTATTTTAAGTTAAAATACTTTTCTTCATCTCACTTTGATTTCCTTTTCTGTATCATTTGAGACTTTGATCATCTTGAAAGGAGAAGTGGACTATTCTGACAGCCCAATCCTAAGTAAAGCCGACATAGCAGGGCTATATCCCAAAGCCCGTTAGGAGGCAGCAGCAGCAAAGTGCAGGACAAGGGGAGGTCTTCCCCTTGCACCTGCAGAAACCCCAGCCAGCCCTATGGGGCTGCTTGCATCTGCTCCTGCTGTTTTGCAGGCGCAGGTCAATGTGCGCAGGAGCAGCCAGAATTGGGGCCTCCCTGGCCGGGGACAGGCTTTAGGATTTGGCGCTACAGCTGTCCTGCATCGCTGCCCACTGCACCACCCAGTTACACTCCTGGCACACCTCTGGAACGCCCTCAGCGAGGCCCTGCGCCGATCGAGTGCCACCGACATTCAACCAGCTCAGGGCCAGCGCTGCTTATGGTTGCGGCGACACCCGAGAATTGGCACTGCTGCTTGCACCAGTCCAGTGCCATACTGCCAGTGATGATGCACTTGACAGCACGTTTGCGAGAGCGCTGGCGCAACACAGGTATAGGACTGCGCTCTTAGATACCATCCTCATCCTAGAAATCATAAACCTGGCAGCATCTGTGTTGCTCCCCGTTTGACCTCATGTCTATATGAAACGCTTCCCATGTATCAAAGCAGCCTGCTCATGCTCCAGGGAGTCAGCTCTCTGGAAAGAGCACAAGTACCCTGTCTTCACACATTCAGTTTCATGCTGTTGCTACTCCTGCTGCTTTCTGCAAAGGTATACCGGTTTCTATTGCTTCCACCATCACCATCACTCCTTGGCCCCAATAATCATCAGAGTCACTGTCCCTAAAAGGGAATATTTGACAAATAATGCCAAACTGGAATAAATCATAGATAACACTGAGAGCACAATCCTAACCTGGAGTTAGGCAGGCACAGTTAGGCCAGCAAAGTTTGGCTTGCATAAGGGCTATTGTAAAGGGCTTTTGGACTACTCTCGAAGCCAGGGAGGATGGTGCACATCTGTGTGGTGGCCTCTCCGACTCCAAGAGTGGTCCAAACATACTTTACAGCGGCCTTTGTGCTGGCCAAACTTTGCTGGCCTAACTGTGCCAGTCTAACACCAGGTTAGGATTGTGCAATGAATAATATGCACAATCCTAACCTGGATATCTCTCCTTTCCCCCTGATTCTGAGGAGGCAGTTAAGGTCCTGGATCGCTGTCTGGAGGCGGTTGGGGGCTGGATGTGGGCGAACAAGCTGAAATTAAATCCGGATAAGACAGAGGTGCTCTTGGTCCGGAAATCCACAGCTCGGGTACTGGACTATCGCCCTGCTCTGAATGGGGTTGCACTTCCTCTGAAGGAGCAGGTTCGCAGCTTGGGGGTTCTCCTGGATCCACAGCTACACCTGGAGCCCCAGGTGGCGGCTGTGGCCAGGGGAGCCTTTGCTCAGCTTCGGCTGATTCGCCAGCTGCGGCCGTACCTGAGCTGTGCGGACCTGGCCACAGTGACCCATGCCCTAGTGACATCTAGATTAGATTATTGCAATGCGCTCTACGTGGGGCTGCCTTTGAAGACGGTCCGGAAACTACAACTAGTTCAGAACGCAGCGGCTCGGGTGGTTGCTGGGGCACGTCGGTTTGACTCTGTCGAGCCACTGCTTCAGCGACTAAACTGGCTGCCAGTTCTGTTCCGGGCCCAATTCAAAGTGTTAGTTTTGACTTTTAAAGCCCTTTACGGCTCGGGTCCGGGGTATTTGAGGGACCGTCTCCTTCCATATAATCCAACCCGTACTCTTAGATCATCTGGAGGGGCCCTTTTGACTGTGCCGCCACCAGGAGAAGTGAGAGGGGTGGTGGCCAGGAAGAGGGCCTTCTCGGTGGTGGCCCCCCAACTTTGGAATACCCTCCCCTTAGAATTGAGAACTGCTCCCTCTCTGTTAACATTCCGGTGGGGGCTGAAGACCTTTTTATTTCAAAAAGCTTTTAATTGTTGACAGGTCTGGCGGGCTGGCTGGTTTATTATATTTTATGATCCACGGGGTTTGTTGCTTTTAAATTGTACTGTTGGTTTTAATTGTTTTATTGTATTGTTTTTTATATTGTTTTTGAAGTGTTTTTAATGTTAGTTTTTATATTTTGTAAAGCCGCCTTGAGTGCCTTTAGGCAAATAAGGCGGGGTATAAATCTAATAAATAAAATAAAATAAAATAAATATGCAACAGAATGGATGGTCCACAATTAAGCTGTAGATAGTCTTTCTTTTTGCCAGTGTTTGTAATGTTTTAAAGAGTATCACCACATTCAGGTGCAATGTGAAACCCATGGTTTAGTCAGGTGTTACAAGAATTGAAATAGGAACATCCCACTTTCCATTCTATTTGCATGCAAGGAGACGAGATTAGAAGCTTTCAAAATTTTGGTACCCCAAACTATAGTTTACCCACAAACCAGAACTGAGTCATTCTCAAACCAGCAAATTTGCAGTTACAGGGTGCAATCCTAACCAACCTTCCAGCACTGACATGGCTGTGTCAATGGGGCATGTGCTGCATCTTGCAGTGGAGTAGTAGTCATGGATGCTCAAGGTATGGGAATGTTTGCTCCTTACCTCAGAGCTGCACTGCCCTTACCTGGGTTCTGGAAAGTTGGTTAGCATTATACCCTTGTGTGGTTTCTTAGCCATTCAAATGAACATGTGAAAGGTGTGGAGGAGTAGGAGTTTCCACAGAAGGATGAAAATTGAATTTCATCCACTTGCTCATAGGAACAACCCAGAATAGCCTGACATGTGAATGATTTGGGATTTCCATAAAGTCCTAGAAAAATCCAGTTATGCTGGAAATACAGTATCACAATGCAATCCTTCACAATAACCTGCAGTGCAGTCAGGGCTTTCCTCAACATCCTAATCAGATACATTTATTCATACTGCTTTCATTGAGGTTGTTTATGTAAGTGCTCTGAATCATTATTAAGGCCTGTGGATTGAGATCCAAAATAAGAACATGAAGAAGTGATTAGCAGCAGAAAGCTTCATATATTTCTAGATCAGAGACACCTTGGCATGCTTTACTCTAGCACTTTTAGATTGGTGGTCACTAGTGTTTTGGTGAGCTGTTAACAGTAAATGTGATCTTGGTTCCAAGGGACTGTCTGCACCTCCAAAATGGGTTGGCCATTTATTTGGAGTGGAAGTATCTAGTCATTGCGATGTCCAAGACATGGGACCTGAGAAGTCCAAGTCTATATCCAAGCTGAATTCCATCCTTGTTCCTTCAATTGATATGACAGGTGTGACACCCTGCTTGGAAAGTCTATGCAATGACTCTTATACAACTAGATTTCATATTGTGTGCATCAGCCTCCAGAGCTGTCAATCTGGAATCTTTCACCAGCATGAGAAGCAGAAATGGAGGCTTAAATTATCTTTGAAGAAAGGATTCTGCACACGGGGTGCATTTTGTACCAAAGGTGTTTGACAGGCCTTAGTGCACCAGGAAGCCACAGTACAATGAGTGCGCAGCAGGCTGGTGAGTCATTCTAGATAGGAGAGCTAGCAAAATGCACCTTAATAGCCCTCATCACTGCTGAGATAGTATAATTACCATTCCTGTTCTGTGTATGCATTATCCATCTGATAAAAAGGGAATGATGTTTATTTGCAATAGACCTTGGCACAGTTGTGTTTCTCTCACTGGCAGACTTGTAGCATGCCCCCCCCCAAAAAAAGTGTTAAGATTTACAGACTTGTGAACTCCATACTGGCTGTCAGAATGAACAGAAGATATGTGAACATCACCCTAGAACAGAAAGATGAGGCTGACTCAGAATTATTTCCTCTGTGTGTCTCTATGTTGCAAATTATTTTGGTAATGTGCAGAGCAATTTTGGTTAAAGTAGTTGCCAGCTCATTTACTTTGTAGGATCTTCTTCTTCCCATGCTTCCATATTGAAGACATAGTTTTTATTTTTGCTATGCATGCTTGTTGGGTTATTTTAGGATGACTGAATGCAAGGGTGGAGTTTGCTCAAGGGTGGGCCTTGCTTAATCATGTTTTCAAAGCTATTGCAATGTTCTTGCATGTTGTGTGATACTCAAAGCATCAAACATCGCAATGAATTGCCAAAAAGGTAAAGACGCAGTACAACAATAGGTTGTACACTCTGAGCCCTCTGTAGCAGTTCTGAGTTTAATAGGACCATGTAGAAATTCCCACTTGCAGATCATTCAGATACCACTTGTAAGATGCGCTTTAACTTTGCCCAGTTAGCAGAATAATAGAACAAGCAGATGAACCTTTCTTCACTTGAGTAATTAACCAGTAATACTGAAATGTATTACTGCAGTGAGCTGAAGTTTTTGAATTATGTTTCTCATTTGTGTGCGTTAGGAGACACTCCCCTGGTTACAGCTTAGATGAGGCAGATGATGGCAAACACATTCCTTAACTCCTTTTCACACACACACACACACACACACACACACAGAGAGAGAGAGAGAGAGAGAGAGAGAGAGAGAGAGAGAGAGAGAGA
>JAJKFI010000005.1:28908833-28961975 GCA_029204185.1 Lerista edwardsae
AGAGAGAGAGAGAGAGAGAGAGAGAGAGAGAGAGAGAGAGAGAGAGAGAGAGATCAACTTTTTGTGGGGTTCCCCTGTTATTTTTAGGTCATATATGCTCCTGGGGCAAAAGCTCAAATTCTTTGTGTGTGCCAGTGCCTATTATTAGGAAGAACATTTCCTAAGGAGAAAGGGGAAACGGAAACTGTTACAATACAATGGAGTGGTCCAACTTCTTATTGGCGTGATTGCCTCTTCTCTTGATTTTTCATTGTAGCAGGAGTATTGTTTGCTAAAAATGACTGGTGGTTTTTTCCCCACTTCTTTGCTCCAGTTTCTTGATAAGTCTTCAGGGGTACCTGTGTTGGATGATGATTGTTCCAGAAAAAGATGGTAGAGATGGTCCCATGTTTCATTTTTGTTTATCAGCATATTTATCATGTTAATCTACTGTGATCCAGGATTGTGACTTGAGGAGACTGTTATATTTCACAGGGTGTCTACAGTAGTTTAGAATGAAATAAAAGATCCAGCAAAGCAATCCAACTGTGAGGCATCTGAATTACTCTGAGTCATGACTGAGTTGGTTAACCTTTACTCCCTAGCTCATTCATCTTGGGTGAACCACTGCACTAAGCACCCAGAGATGAGACCATTCTTCAGGACAGAATGGGAAGGTGTCTTCAGTTCCCAGTTCCTGCCCTCCCAGTATGCATAGAGTGCCTGCATATGATTAATTGGTCCCAAGATCATGTACCTAGAGTGGCCTCTTCTGATGAAAGACCTGCCCATGAACCTAAAATGTGAATTGTGTTTTAATTTAATGTACTAATGAATGCTAAGTGTTGAAGGAATCATATGATCCATGAAATGTGGTCAGGGCCAGCCGCCAGGAGTGGTGGGGCACAATGTGGGACATGCTTGTGGGGCCCATGAAGATCCCAGGTGTGGCAGTGGGTGATCTGCTCACAATGCTGGCACAGGGTTCCCCAAAGCCACATTGGCTTAAGGCTGATCTTGCACGTGGTGGGGGTAGTTGGTTGTGTCTGTGAACCCCAGTCTTCAGAGTCTTATGCAGATAACTGCGGAGTGATTCCTCAGCTAATTTTTGCCTACAATAGAGTTGTTCTTGTATTTTGTACATTCCTGACAGTTTCCTTAGATGATGCCAAGAACTTGAAATGAGGCAGATGCTATGACTCAAAAGAGAAATGCTAACAAAACTCCACAGGTCAGGAGAAGGAAAAAGGTGCTGAAAATTGTGGTTCACAGGGAAAATAGCAAAGAAGGTAGCAGTCCATTGACTCGTTTTGTTAATATAGAAACTCACTCACAAACTTTGAAAGCACCACTTAGGAGACAAGTTTCTTCTCGAAAACTTACTTTTTAGTTGTTAGACTGCCCAGGATAGTATATGGCAGGGTATACAGTATCTAGCATTCAAAGAATTGCAATTGTTTATCTATTTGTATTTAAGGACCAGATATTTGGTTTTGTTTTATTTCTATCCTGCTTTCCTACATAAACTGATCTGAAAATGGAGCACAAACAGAAATATTATTATAAACACAACATGTTATAAGAAGACAGCAATGAAACTTAGGGCGCAACCCTAACCAACTTTCCAGCCCTGACATAGCTGTGCTAATGGGGCGTGTGCTGCCTCCTGCAGTGGAGTAGTAGTCACGGAGGCCTCTTCAGGTTAAGGGAATGTTTGTTCCCTTACTTCAGAGCTGCATTGCCTTTATCCTGATGCTGAAAAGTTGGTTAGGATTGTGTCCTTAAAATAGCAAAAAGGCAGTTACAATGGCAGAAAAGACTGCCCATCAAATAGACTTCTAAAGCCCAAGCCTATGCATGTCTGCCCAGAAGTCCTATTGAATTCAGTGGGACTTACTCCCAGGTAAGAGTGCATAGGTTTGCAGCCTTATTCTTACAGATTTCACAGTGGAAATATTCTTTTGCCCAGACATTTCTGAATGTCTGAATTAAATTGACATGCACCTTTTTGGATACCTGTAATTTTGTATATGGAGCTTCTTTGCATCATCTTTTTGCTGCTCAATGAATCAAAGCCAGTGCACATATACACCTACTGCCTATAGGAATGGTCAGTTTGTACAAAAGTTCATTTCAAATCTGCATTTACTATAGCCAAATAATTCTTGCCAATTACACTGATTCTATGGTTTTTAAAAACTTCTGAGGCTGCGATTAAGGAAAAAAAAGTTAAAGAATGTGACTTTTTACATATTTCTATATGAACCAGAACTTTTGTGGGTTTTTTATAAGGCACCAAGCGATATAGGAAATTTCATAACCTATTTTTCCCTGCCCACCTCAATATAAAAAATTCTTGCTGGAAATAATAAGAATCTTCTCTCATGTAAAAGAGATCAGGGGTTTTTTGTTGTTGTGTGTGAGATAAAAGAGACTTTATCTCCTTGTTTCCCCAGACAGAATACTTGATGCAGATTTTTTAAGGCATCTTGGAGCCTTTCCCCAGAAACAGACACTTCCTGCTCCTAATGTAGGATTCCACAAGCTAATCAGTTAAAGGATGCTTGCTCAGCTGGAAGATTTCTTTTCTAGCTGCTTTGAGGCCTTTCCTCCTGATGAGTCTACCTGGCAATGCTCCAGCTTGTTGCCTGCACCCTGGCCTATGGACTTGCCTTGGATCCACTGCACATTGGCTTCCCATGACTTTCTGCCCTCGTTTCCTTGTTCTATCCATTTTCCAGCATCCCTGTTACTATCATCCCCTCCTCGGTTTCCAACAGGGGCTGTCCCCTAAGCCCAGTGGTTTCCAAACGCTTTTCGACTGGCAGCTCCCTTGACCTACTGGGCCATTGGCCACAGCTCCCCTTTGGGGCTACAATCCTATACATTGTACAGGGATGGTTTTTTTTGTGGGGATTCTGTGGCTTCCCTGGCTGTTTTCCATGGCTTCCTGGGGAGCCACAGCTCACAGTTTGGGAATCACTGCCTTAAACCTCATACCCAGCATCTTCCCTTTACTTTGCCTCTGTGGCTTCTGCACACATCCTGATCCTCCAGCTTGATCTGTGACTTCCTTTTGGACTCCATCCACAAGCTACCATTTATACAGCACACTGTGTAGGTTTGTACAGTATTCATGGCCAGAAACAGTGGTGTCATTCAAATGATTTAGGAACAGGAACTCACTTTTGATTGGCACTTGTCAGGAACCTGGAACCAGCCACGGAGCCCGTTAGGATCCGGAACGCCCGTTCTGGTCCATTCCCCCTGAATGACATCACTGGCCAGAAACGATCCATTTGCTCCCTGTTACTGAGGTTTGCAATGAGGTCTGGGAAGAAAGGGGCAAGACTGTAACATACGCTCCCTCTAGGTTGGATAATCCCACATCTTGGTGCAACATGCTCAGATCTCCTGAAATTCAGATGTTTTCTTAATGTTTAGAGCCAGCTGTGACCTTATGGTTTGGGATTATTATTTCAGCGTGTCTGTGTCATAGTCCTGTGTGTCTATGACAGCGAGCCAAAACTGAGCAGCTGCTTTCAGAAACTTCTTCATCCCTTGCTGCTCAGCATCTTCCGTCTTCCAGCATTGAGCTGGTGGAACAGTGTCCGTACTGTTGCCAGCAGCACTGCTGTCCTGTGGTTAATTCCTGTGCACTCACTCCCACAATTGTAACTCCAATACACTGGCCAACCTTTAAAAAAAAAAAAAACCAGAAAGGAAGGTGAGTGATGGGCAGCCCAATGTGCGGGCAGGTAGCTGGCCTGCACTGTATCCAGAACACGTTAGAAGGCAGCTGGAGGTCACCTCGGGGGGGGGGGGAGTGGATATTTCTCCTTACCCCAGGTAAAGCCCCAGTTACTCCTATGGGGCTACTCGGATCCTTGTCAGCAAAATCTTACCATCAAATATATCTAATGATAGAGGGAATCCCGGATAATTTTTATAGTAGAATAATTTCATGTAACAGGATAATTAAATGCTGTCCTTCCAAAATTATGAGAGCTACCCTGCAGCTACAGGACTACTATTAGCAGTCTTGAATATTTTCAGAACCACTTACTAGCCTTTGCTCTACACTTGACTTTCCTCCAACAGGTAATGGTCCCAGTGTTATGCTCAGCTCCTGAGTGTACCCACATCTTTTCAACTGTAACATCAGAAATGTTCCCTGAGTCAGCAGGCATGCAACCTGAACTGGCTCTGCCCATTAGAAGTAATTATATCACAGAGCCAGCCCTGTGCTGTCCCTCAAGGCATCAGCTGCACATGCAATCTCTAACTATGCTTCAAAGATTTTTCGCCACGGCAGATAAAATCCCAATGATCTCGCATTCATTTTCTCATCTAGCTTTTATTTTAGCATCATAAGAATAGTCCTGAGGTCAGTCACTCTAGCAGCCGTGGTGATTATGCTGCAACCCACTCAAATGGGAGTAAGCCCCACTGAATGTAATGGGATGTTCTAATGAGTAGACATGCATAGGATTGTGCTGTAAGTTAAGTTAATGTGTGAGGACTGACTTGCATGCCCACATTTTGGCACTACTCTCACTGACTTCAGCCCACTAGCAGCATGTGCGAAAGTAGCAGTGTGCAGTCCAGTGTGGCATGCAGAAGTTGGTACATGCTGACATTTAGGGTGCTGCCATGAGCAGTCCTTGATAGCCGGTATTGTCAGGGCTGTGCTAAAAATCCATGTGCACTGAGGTTTGCATGCGCAAGTGGTCTGTATCCATTCATCTTTGTGTTTCCAGCACCTTGAAATTGGTACAAACAACAGATACCATAATAAGCATTTGTGTTGCACTTTCTGACCATGGAAAGTACTTCACGTGTATTATCCCAATGTCATATTTACAGCAACCCTGAAAGATATCACTAGCCCCATATTGCTGCTGAGGAACAGAGGCTGGGAGTGTCTTGCCTGAGGCCATCTAATGAGTTCATGGCAGACAAGAGACTCAAACTAGGAAAATCCTGATTCACAATCCATTATGCTACAACCAACTAGAGGTTGTTGAGATTCTAGACTCCTAAGTATTTTCAGGATTGCAGCTTTGTTTATTATGGTGGAGAGTATATATGTGCCATTTTGTTTAATTTTCATTGCTCCGAGAATGAAGATGAGGTTCTTGTCTTCATCCCAAAGCTACTGATTCTCAGGTTTTGTTGTGGTTTCTTTTAATATCCTGTCTTTCTTTAACAGCTGAGATAGCAGTTTTCAGTCCATGTGCCCTTGGGGAAGATTTTAACATTAGCAGCTAAGAAAATACACAGATTTTCTGGAGAGCTATCTGAAGCTTATGGAAAATAGCCATCTACTGAACTTGCAAACTTATTTTAGCTGGGGGAGATGTGATCATTATCAAAACTGTATTTTCTGATTTGCCAAAAAAAAAAGACAATTGCATAAAAGAATGACTATCATTTATGTTGTTTAGCCAGATCCCCCTTATCTTACCTGATGCCTTAATTCAGTCCAAAACCTGATTTGGCAAGTTGCAAGTTGGCTTTGCAGGGGATCAGCTGTAAGTTAAGGTGACCCTTCTCCCCCTCCCCTGCCAAGTCCTTCAGAATTAGGTGTTAGATAAAGTATCTCAGCTAGCAAAGATTAGGCTGCATGGTTATTTCCTAAAATCCTTATGTCCATCATTCAAAAGGGAGGGGACTGTTTTTTAAATAAAATGCTTATCTCTGGTTAAACTAAAACTAAATGCAAGTGTTTTGAAGGCATAGAAGATCAAATGATGAAATCTTTAATAAAACTCATGTGACTCTCTTAAAACTAGTTGCACATGTTCTTCAGAGCTGCAAAGCTTCATGAATAGAGGTAATTCATAATCCTAAAATGTTTATAACTCTGAACGTTCCCCTTCCTTTTAGGTTACAAAACATGCTATCTACTCTCCCTGCCTCCCAGACGTATCCCTGCACTGACTTCCATGATCCCAAAGGGCCAAACTAGACATGCACCTAAGGGTGCAATGTGGCCTGGTGGGATGTGTGTGTAAGTTTCTAAATAACATGTGAGGGGGCACAAAGGAGGAAGCAAGAGATGGGGGGGGCTTTACATGTCATTTTTAGTTGAACAACACTTCCTTTGCCATGTTTCATAGCCCCCCCTTCGCTGTTTATCAATTAAAGTTACTCCCCCTCAAGCTTCTTTGTGCATTTTGGCGCACATCTGTTTTGGCCCAAAACGTGCAAAACTTAGTGTACAGAACAAAAGACGAGGCAAAACTGTTCCTGGATATACTGCGAGAGGTCGCAAAGAGCAGATACACCAGCACAATCCTATGCATGTCTACTCAGAAGTAAGTCCCGTTGTGTTCAGTGGAGATTACTCCCATACCAAGAAACTCCCAAGAGCTGCAGAACCCAGAAGAGTTTTTCAGGTATTTTCAGCCACTGTGCTCTAAACTCGTGCGGCACATCTGTGGACCTTTCACAGCATCCTATTGCTGGCAATAGTCTGGCAATAGCTCAGGTGGCCTCTTCCTTGGTTTTCTGCATGTAGGACTTGCTGCTGCATCCTCAGGCATAGGATGATGGAGGGGAGATTTCAACTGCCAAATGGACACGACATCATCAGACCTGAACTTCCGCACAGATCCATCTCTCCTGCTTCTGATATCTTGGGGGTAATGAAAGAGAGTCTGGAGTTAGCAGATTCCTGACAGGGCATTTGATTTCTGCTATTGGAGCTCCCTCAGACACAGTATCTCCTGGGGGGAGCAGCCTCAGGGGGCTTGTTGAACCCACAGCACCCCCACCTGTGCTGGGAGCTGCCACAGGATCCTCCTCCTGCTGCTGTTCTTCCTCCTTTTTGGATGAGGTCTTGTTGGAGTCTGAGCACTTAGCAGGTCCTGAGCAGGAAAAAGCCTTCCTAACCTAACCCATTCACCTGGTGACATTTTTCCATTGAAGATTATCCCCCAAGGCTGCTTTTACTTCTGCTGGAGGAAGTATATCCACACCCGTATCATTCCCCTTCCAAGGGAAAAATGGCACAATGGGAACAAATTAAGGAGCCCCTCTTCTCCCACACTTGTTTTCCTTTTCAAATGGCAGCTGCTCCATTTTGTAAACCAAATGATTCCAACAGAAGAACCTTAGAACTGCAGGTTACGTAAGTTCAGTTCTGAATGAGAAAGGCATTAGGGTTATTTTACTATTCCCTTCTGAGCCAATTCACCTTGTATATTGCAGATACATTTGGTGCTTGCTTTCCAATAAACATTGTAATAAATGAAAGGACAGCATGTGGCTATGTGGAGATGTTTACTTGGGGGGAGGCAGTTGGCTGCATTTTCTACATCTGTTTGTTTGTGGACATGAGCTTCCCCTTCAGATGCTATGAGTGGCTGCTGGGTGATACATGGTGAATAAGAACAAACTCATTTGTCGTATGGGTTGAATTGTCCTTTCTTGTGTCTCTGATGTTGCAGTTGCAACTGGTTTGTGGTGCATCATTAACATTCAGCCATAATGAAGTTAATACTAAATATAATTCTAATGCTTTCCCAAACTATGCTGGAAAAGTCTAGAAGCCGCTGCCTTTTGAAGCTGATTCTTAGCTGAAAACAGTGGCTGGTCTTCTTCTGTATTATATAGTACATGGAAATATATAACATACCTGTTTTCGAGAATTGGAGGTTGTGGGGGAAGAATGGAAAATCCTCCAACAGAGACATCTTGTTCCTCCCTTCTTTACTTTACTATTAAGTACTAAAATTGAGCTATGAGAGATTCCTACTAAACACCCACTGAGCACATTTTTGAAATCTGATTTCTTGGCCTTCAGGGAAACAGAAGCCAGATCTAGCTATGTTTTCCTGGCCTGCTGCAACGCCTTGTTTCATGAAATTAAAAGGGGCAGGGAAGAAGCAAAAAACAATCCAACAAAGGAAACAGTATATGCAGCAGCTTCTGCAGCATTCCTACAACATGATGTCTTTCCTTGTTGGCTTTCAGACTAGGGGTGGATTGTCAGACCAGAGAACTGAATGGTTCAGCAATGCTGCTTAAGCCACACTGTCACTGGCTATTTGGTGCAAGGGTGATAACATACCATGCGCACAGCTATAAATCATGCCTTCCAAAATGTGCCCCTGAGAAGGACATTGTGGATTGGATCCTTTGTCACTTGTCTGGGGGTAAGGGTAGCAACATGTCAGACGCACCCAAGGATGCTGAATGCTGGCTGCTGAAATGCTAGAAGAACAGTCTTTGAAAGATACAGGTTTCAGTTTAATTATATCGAGCATCCAAGTGGGTGCAAAGTGCTTGGCAGAGCAGACAAAGAAGTATGCCATTCTTTGAACAGCCTCACAATCAGTTGACTTCATTCTCCAAATCTTTACTCGTAGGAGGTCAGAGCACTGAAAACACGATTGTCTTTCCTGTAACAACAAATGAGCAGTGAGAATCCTGGTTCTCTTGTGGGTGATGTCAGTTTCTCTGTGGAATTAGAAGTTGTGTTTTGAGGATGTGGTCACAGTGTGATTCTTATGGAAGTTTGAATATATAAATTGAATAAAAAATATGCAGCCACTCTTTACTCCTACCTCTCCGATGTAGAATGGTAGCTTCCTCTTCAAAAAAGAAAGATCAGTGGATTCCGTCCAAACTTATTGCGTCACCTAAATAGGGCATTTAAAAGACTGTCACTCTAATGTTCAATAAAACGATTGGAAATACTGTTTTGTTTCACTGGTGCTACTATTGTCTGTTGTATATATTGTATTTTAATTGTAAGCTACTTGGATGGTCCATAATGGGTGGAAACGTAGTCTATAAATGCCAGTCATAAAATAAATCAAATGGTGGGCTGATATTCTCCATTTAGTGAGATGGAGAGGGGAAACTAAGCATGAAGAAATATGAGGATTTAGCTCTATTCATTTCCCCATTTGTGGCTGTTGAACAGTAGATTCCTTAGCACAACAGATATAAATGTTCTGGTGGAGAGTGGGGGTGGAGAGAGACTATCAATTAGGGATGAAAGGGTACAAGGGTGCAACTGTTTTGCTGCCTCTTCTTTCCGTGTTGAAAGGAGATGGCATATTGCTTCCATATTTGGCAATGTTTGGCTCCAGGGTTGCTGCATCTTGCGCTGATATTTCGATTATGCCAGTTCAAGTGAAGGATATTTTCAGGCATCACAAATCTCCACCTGGTTGATTCCCTGTGCCAATTAGTGATGCATGTTTGCTAGGGGGCAGGTATTTTTACAAAGCTGTATAATCCAGTGTGAATGATCTCTCCAGAAAAGCAGGAGGAAATGAGGAAATGTGATCATTTGAATGGCACAAATTTAATGCTTCAAGCAGTCTGATTGTTGTTTGTTGGTCTTCTGACAAATCTTAACTGGTTACATCCTGGATACAAACACTTATTTCCAATGGTAGCCTGCCAGATGCCTTTCAGGGGATTACAAGCAAGGCACGAAGGCAACAACCTTCCCCACTTGTTTCTTTGTCACCAGTATCTAGTGTTCAGAACTAACCTGCCTCTGAACATCCAAGATAGTAGCCATAGATAGATCTATCTTCCATGAATGAATCTTCTCCTCCTGCTTCTGGGTCTTATTCCCAGGATTGTAGCCTAAGGGCATAATCCTAACCTGGACGTAGGCTGGCACAGTTAGGCCAGCAAAATTTGGCTGGCACAAGGCCCCCTTTAAAGCACATTTGGACTGCTTTCGGAGTCAGGGAGGATGGTCCACTTCTGTCTGCTGGCCTCTCTGACTCCAAGAGTAGTCCAGACATACGTTACAGTATCCCTTGTGCTGGCCAAACTTTTCTGGCCTAACTGTGCTGGCCTAACAACAGGTTGGGATTGTGCCCTAAACAGCCAATTGATATTGTTTGGTAGAGAACACTATGGGCCAACTACTAGTGAAGAAATAGTAGGTTTGTATCTCCAGTCTCCTGAATATATTAATCCTTCACTTCCAGTTGCCAGTTCTGAATATTGAATCCATGTTGACCATATTCGGCATGCAGGAACTAAACTCTTACAGGGAGAAAATCCTGCTTGCTTAAGGGCATCATGCAGACTTGGGGGAAATGACCAAGTTTTAGGGCACAGTCCTAACCTGAGTTAGGCTGGCATAAGCCAAGCCAGCAAAGTTTGGCCAGCACAAGGGCCATCATAAAGTATGTTTATACCACTCTTGGAGTCAGAGGCCAGCACACAGACATGCACCATCCTCCCTGACTCCGAGAGTAGTCCAAACACGCTTTACGGTGTCCCTTGTGCTGGCCAAACTTTGCTGGCTTAGTTTATGCCGGCCTAACTCAGATTAGGATTGTGCTCTTAATGTCCTATGTTTCGTACCAACACCTGCACCAGTACTTTCAATAGAATTTAAAAGAAACCATTCCTTTTAGTATAGTAGACGAGAAAGGCAGTCCTAGTGTTATTTCTGTATCACACCTACTTTTTTCTTGCGGCGTAACAAAATTGGCACCTGCCTGTTGCTAACACATGTCAAGTCTGACTGTTCCCTTGCTGGTAGCCAGTGGAAAGCTGGTTATTACATAGTCAACTTCCAGGACAACCAGTTATCTATCCCAGTTCCAGGAGTTTTATCTTAGCAGGCAATCATTGCTGTTGAAAGAGGGTGGAAGAAACAATTGTGCCAAAAACCTAGATCTTGCTTTTTCATTTGTGCTGATACAGTACGATGTCACATTCAGTGGGGATCTCTTACACAACTAGACTTGCTCACCTAAAGCCTGTCTCTTGTGACTCCACAAGACTCCACTATATGCACAATGTGTGTATGTGACTCATGAGATCTTAACAGCAGCCTATTTATTGGAATCAGGGACACAAGTGTAGCCAAGCCTGAAGGATTCAGAATGGTGGCATCCAACCAGAGGACAACATGTGCTTGCTTTCAGAATTTGTGTCAGGGCCTTGCAGTTGCTAATGACACTTTACCAAATATGGACCTGTTTATTTTTAACAAAAACACAGGGTGGGGGTGGGGGAATAGATGGCTTAAGGGGATTGGTAATAGCATTTACAGATGTGCCGTTCAAGACTGCTGATTTTAGTCTACTCAACACAGCTGGGTTACAAAGGTCTTCCATGGTCATGGCTGGGTTAAAGCTGATTCTTACAGCACAACCCAATGCATGTTTACTTTGATGTAAATCCCACTGTACTCAATGGAGTTTTGTCCCAGGAAAGCGTGCATAGGATAGCAGGCTTAATTTTCCTATCAGTACGTGCACATTAATACAACGCCATATGAAACTCTTTTACAGTATATGGACACAGACTATTAGTCTGTCTAGCTCATGGAGAAGGTGCCATAGCACAGAGAGCACCTGCTTTGCATGTGGAAGGTCCAGTTTCTGGCAGGGCTGAGAAATAGGCCTGTCTGAAACCCTGGAAAGCTGCCTGTAAACAACGCAGACCAGTGGTTCCCAAACCAAAAGCCAAAGAGGCTCTAGAGCAGTGGTATTCATAGACCAGGACCCACTTTATAGAATTGCACTCATGTTGAGACTCACCGGAAGTTATGTAATTAACCTGGAAGTGATGTTGTGGCAAGAAGTGACATCATCAAGCAGGAAGTTACATAATCAAATGACACTCCAGAAATGCAAACTGGCATTCTTGGACTGCACCAATTGTACAACCATGAAACATCCCTGAAGAAAGCAAGATTAGGACAAAATATGATGTAAAAGCCCTGAACTAAAACCAAAATTTTAAAAAACCTTCACCTGAAAATTCCAACTATTAACACTCGCAAAAGGAATATAACAAGAGTAAGGTCTGCAGTTTCCAAGATGGCTGCTCCCAGCGTTCCGTGACCCACCTGACATCAGGTTGCAACCCACCAAGTGGGTCCCGACCCACAGTTTGAATAACACTGCTCTAGAGGCTGCTGCCTGATTTATAAATGCCAAGGGGTGTGGCTATAATAATGATTGGACAGCAGTGTTACACACACACACACACACACACACACACACACACACACAATCCAGTAGCAGCTTGTTTAACCCTGGATGCACATCATCTGATGTGTCCTGTCAGTTTTACAAACCACCAAAAATTGGTTTGTCACCCACTGGTGGGTCCCAGACCCACAGTTTGGGAACTGCTGTTGTAGCATTAGATAATCTAGTGGTCAGACTCAAAATCCGGTAGCGTCACATGTTTAGCTCTGCTAGCGTTGTCATATCTTTACTAGATCCTGTTCCTTTAATGGCAGCAAGACATTTATCAGTTAACAGTTCCTTTGCACAGAGATAGCAGCACCAGCACCAGATTCTGGGGGACTCTCAGTCAAAACAGTGCCTGCCCACCCCAGCAATTTGGCTCCTACTTTCTCAGCACTGCTGGGACATCTGGGAAAGTCAAAAGGGGGTGGTGATCTGGATGAGCATTCCTCTCCCAGTGCTGCAAGGGTGCAAAAGGAGTAACATCCTGTGGTGGCTGCAGCATCTGTCGCTTAGCAGCTGACTTGGCTTCTCAAAGGCCTCTGCAATGACACAACGGCCCCTGAGCAGGCCCAGAGTTGCTGCTGGAGAGGTGGGAGAAAGCAGTGCCACCACTTCTGGCCAGCTGCCAAACAGCTTTGACCCTCAGCCAGTGCGTGGCTTGACCAACTGTGGATGCTGCTCACGGAAATAAGTGATTGGAAAAGCTTTTCCAGCCACTTTCTGGGTATTGGGCTGCTGGTAAAAACACAGGAGCAAGATGCATTTTTTTAAAGCAGCAACCTGAACTGCATGCTGTTTCCTATAACTGGCAGGGATTCTCTATAGCCCCAGGCTGAAAACTGTCCCAGCTGTGCTGCTTAAGATTCTTTTCTTTAAAAAAAACAAAATAAAACCTGAAGACGCCAGCAACTGACCCTGGGACTTAATGCATGCAAAGCATGTGCTCCTGTTATGGAGTAATCATGCACTCCTGCTCACCCACACACCCCTTATTACACAGGAAGCTGCTTTATATAGAGTCAGACTATTAACCCAGCCTAGCATTGGCTGCTCCGACTGGCAGCAGCTACACAAGGTCTTAGTATAGACAGAGGTCTTTTCTAGCCCTGCTCTCTGAGATCTATTCTGACTAGAGACACCACAATGTGGGACCTTACGCATGCAGTGCTGTTCCCTGCACTGAGCCTCTCAGAGCGCAGTCCTAACCTGGAGTTAGGCCAACACAAGTTAGGCCAGCAAAATTTGGCCTGCACAAGGTCCACCGTAAAGCGCTTTCGGACCCCTCTCGGAGTCGGGGAGGATGACGCACGTCTCTGTGGTCCAAACATATTCTACGGTGTCCCTTTTGCCAGCCAAACTTTGCTGGCCTAACTTATGCCGGCCTAATTCTAGGTTAGGATTGTGCTCTCAATGTATCTCACCAGGCTCCCCTTGTTGTCAAAAGTGAGCAGAAATCCAGTATTAGATTGTTTGGTGGTGACCCTGTTTGTCCTGTCCTTAGTGCTGGTTAGTGTAGTCTGTAGGTTAGTGGAAGAGAAACATTGACCTGTGCTTGTCCTCCATGACTGATGTGTTGCCAGGCTGCAGAGGCGAAAACCCAACAATGAAATCTTTCTATTAGATTTACATGGGAAACAGTATATTTTTAACCATAGGTCTCCCCAGTGGAGTGCATGCAGAATTCAAATCTCATATGCCATGTTGCCTGGGCAACATGAAGCTTAATTGCTCCCATGACGTTCAGCCACAGTGCCTTGAGGGGGGGAAAAAAACCCGTGGAAAACATGCATTTTTCTGTTTGAGTATCTTTGTGATTGAACAGAGCCTGGGGTGTAGAAGTGTAGGAGGCAAGATCACAGGTGCAGCCCCCCATTTAGGAAATAGATAAGTCACCACCCAGTTTCTCATTTTGTCATCGTCCCCCCGATGCATTGCAGGTGTGTGAGGTGGTGGTAGAGGGGGCTGGGTGATCTATTGCAGGCAGGATGCATTCAGGAAACGGTGTTTTTAAGAAGGGTGGAGGCTGTAGTTCAGGCTCATCCTGCAGTCTGCCTGGGTCAGAGCTAGGGCTCCTTGAATCTTCCATCAAGGACATAACTGCCAGCATGATTAATGGCCTCAGGTCGCAGGAGGCCCCGGGACAAAGCCCTACACTGGTCCCTGCACAGTAACCTTTGCCTGCCCTTGCGGAGCATTGGACTGCCACTAGTGGAGGGAGTCCAGAGGTCAGGGTGACCTCATGGACTTTCAGCCAGTGCCTGACCTCTGATGGACAGCATTTCCTGGATGGCATGGAAAACATTTTGCATGTTTTTTTTGTTAGGTTTAATCATTAAACCTGTACATGACCTGGGCTATCTATGTGAGGAAACCCATATCCCAGATATCCCTTCCCACACAATAATCTGCAGAGGAGGCCCTGTTGCAAGTGCTTCTGCCATTTGAGGCACAGCAGGTGACCCAAGATCTTGGGCTCTCTCGGTGGTCATGCCCGGTTACGGAAGTCCTTTGCTCATTTTCTTCACAGACGTCAGGCCAAACCTATTGTACTTCAGAAGAGCATTCTGCATGCCAGAATCGTAACTACAAGATGGTTTTTACTTAATTTCTTTTTTCCACTACTAATTTCCAGAATAATTACAATTTTTTCATATTTCATATTATTAATATTATTGATAAATATGGTTAAGCCACTTTGAGAGCTTTTGCTAAAAAGTGGTATACTAATTTTCTAAATAAACAACAAAACACACACACACACACACACACACGTCATTGGTGACCCTGTTTGAGAGCACAGTCCTAACCTGGAGTTAGGATGGCACACATAGGCAAGCAAAGTTTGGCTGGCACAAGGGCCACCGTAAAGCACGTTTGGACCACAGGGGGGTTGGCGCACATCTGCATGCTGGCCTCTCTGATTCTAAGAGTGGTCCAAACATACATTATGGTGGCCCTTGTGCCAGCCAAACTTTGCTGGCCAAACTGCCGGCCTAACTCCAGATTAGGTTTGCATCCTGAGTATGATTGAGGGCCCAACTCTGTCCAACTTTACAGAACTGGTGCGGCTGCAATGTAGCCCAAAGGTGAGGGAACAAATGCTCCCTTGCATTGAGGAGGCCTCCTTGGCTGCCCCCCCAATAGGATGCTGCATATGCCTATTGGCATGGCTGCATCACCCCTGGATCGTTGGATGGGCCCTGAAAAGCCTAACCAAGAGTGCATGTCACAGTTTGTGGCTGGGTCATTAGTCTCTCCACCAGTCTCCTCTTTTGTAAGGTATCTGAGTTCTCTCTTGCTATGTTTAAATACTTTCTGCATCACACATCCTTTTGAGATCCTGGCAAGGCAGAAAAGGCATTTTCTCTTTGTTTTTTGTGTTCTTTTTAGAATAGCGAAAAAATTCCACCCATTTCTAAAATAGTCTTTGCCTCGATCTACATACCTACCATTGTATTATACAATTCCACATCATATAGCTTAATTGCTGGTTGCAACTTACATTGAGTAGCAGGAAATGTCTTATTGTTAGCTTTGGCTCCCTGTAGTGGATGACACTAGGAGGGCTACCTCTTGTGAACCATGCTTGTCTTAATGTCCTTTTCCCATTTCAGCTATACAAGGGAGGGCTGATTTAGCAGGTAATGCACTCTACAATGCCACAGTGCTTATTATTGTAGGAAAAACCTTCAAATGTAAGAGCAGTGCAATAACTGCATTGCTTTTGTTTTCATTATGACCACTTATTTCTGAAATGAGATCAGCACTGAAAACGAATTCCAGGGCTAAGACTTGATGAACAATGACTTGCTTTAAGCTGTGTCTTATGACATATTTTGCAAATAACCAAGAATTTGTTACAAATGCCTGTGTAGCCTATTCTAGCCAGGACAAGCCACAACCCCAAAATGTGTTCATTAAAAAAAAAAAGTTATTTATTTATTTATTTATTTATTTATTTATTTATTTATTTATTAAATTTTTACCCCGCCTTTCTGCCTAAAAAGGCATTCAAGGCGGCATTACAAAACAGATTAAAAACAGAAATAAAAAACATCCAATTAAAAACAGTAAATTAAAACAATATAAAAGTACAATATAAAAATACAACGGTCATCCCATGGATTATAAAAGAAATACAAATACAAAGACCAGTTATCAATCAATCAATCAACAGGTACTTATATACCACTTTTTAACATGAAGTTCACAAAGCGGTTTACAGGCAAATAGTAATAATAATAAAATTAAATGGCTCCCTGTCCCAAAGAGATCTCATTCAAATTTACCATCTGAAAGCAAAACGTTTTCTGAATCACATATACCCATATTAAATACATAGTTAAAAACGTAAAGGTTTCCCCACGACCGAATGGTCTAGTCGTGACCGACTGTAGGGGACAGTGCTCATCTCTGTTTCAAAGCCTGTAGAGCCAACGTTTTTGTCCGAGGACAAGCGTCCGTGGTCATGTGGCCGGCATGACTCTACACCATAGTGCACGGAACGCCGTTACCTTCCCACCGAAGTGGTCCCTATTTATCTACTTGCATTTAGGTGCTTTCGAACAGCTAGGTTGGCAGGAGCTGGGACAAGCAACGGGAGCTCACTCCGTCACGCAGTCTTGAACTCCCAACCTTGCGGTCAGAAAGCCTAGCAACAGCGGATTAACTCGCTGCGCCACCACGTCCCATAAATACATAGTTACTAATACATATAGTTACTAATAACTAAATACATAGTTACTCATACCTTATTACAATCCAAAAGTGATTTTGTTTGTGCTGCATTGGACTGACATAGTGGGAGGTGTTATTTTTCTTTAATCTAGTGAGAATTGAGCTACAAATGCTTTCTTTGGCGTATAATTTATATAAAAAATCTGTAATTTGGTTATATCTATGGCATGTCCTGTCCATTTCTCTTGCAAGTGTCACACAACTAACAGCCTAATCCAAACCAGCGACTGGTGTATCCAGTGCTGAGAAGGAGCAGGCTCGAGGTCTCCTCGGAGTAAGCGGTCATTTGTCTCAGGGTGCCATCCTAGGTGCCCTGTAGCGTCGTCGCTACACACAGAGTGCCCATGCAGGGGCGGGGAGCAGAACTCCCGCGTCGGCGCTCTGACTCTGGTGCAGAGGTGTGACAAGCCGGGCCGAGGGAGGGTGTGGGTGGGGGGAGGGAATTTCTGAGTGGGGGGAGGGCAGGCTGTGGGCATGCCAGCAGGTGTGCCGGCCCGGGACAGGGGCGGGCCTTGGATGGCCGTAAAGCCAAATCCAAGGCCTCAACCCGAGGCTGCGCGGCCCCAAATCGGGCCGCACGGTCTCCTCAGATCTGCGCCCACTGTTTAGCAGGCGCAGATCCGAAGAGGCCATAGGGAGGCTGGTGCCCCCCCCTACAGCAAGGGCACAAAGCAGCGCTGGAGATGGCCCTGGCCGGCTAGCCTCGCCATTCCAGCGATGCTTAGGATTGTGCTGCCCCTTATGCAAAGGGGCTACTTGGATCTGAACAGCCCCAGGTCAGGCTTTCAAGGCCAGGAAGAGAGAGAGCATTTGACTTGCACCAGCACCGCCAATCCCACCCCCCCCCACCCCCCCACCCCCGGGCCTGATCCAACCCTCCCCCAGCTCCTGCCCAGCCTGCCTTTAGTTTAGCTGCGCTATTGGGTACTTTGTTTGGACTGGACTGGCAGGATGACTCAGGTCTTCACATTGGTACTGCTTATTCTCTGAGTGTTGCAAGAGTCGTGGTTTATGGCACTTTTGTTACACCCGAGGCTGGCCAAGTGGTTGATGCACTGGTGTGAGTTCCAGTTAGGTTTGTGCAATAGGTTCCTCATGTTAGTTGCAGTTCAGTTAATGTTAGATGCAAAATGTCCAAGCACTGGCTCAGCCTCCTCCAGAGTCATGGCAGAAGTGACTTATAGCATGTTTTATGACACTGTGAGGCTGGTGCAAGGGTGAGGCTTGTGCTGGCTGACAGAGCGCTCTGGATTGCACTTTATGGGTCTTTAGGAAAATTTAATACAATATTTTGCTTTGAGCATTTTTTTTCTTTCACAATTTCTTTTGCATTGCTTATGAGCACTGATTTCTCTCTCTCCCACACACACAATTTATTTTGCATTATCTAAAAAGGCTGCGTTCTGATTTTCAGGCAGCCCACAGGTTCTTTTCAGAATGTGCAGAATGTCAATTTTAACTTCTGAAAAACCAAGAGTCAAGTCTTCATGATTTTGGAGCAAATCTTTGAGCAGATTTTTCTTTGCTGGTTAAAATTTAGCAGAACACTAGAATGATCTCCAAGCTGATGATAATGCCAAGGAACTTTGTAATGCTTTGCAACATGCGGAATTCAGGGGAGAACGTTCTTGCTTTGCAACCTGGGGCGAACGGAATTATTTCTTGACAACAAAGCGTTACTTCTCAAAATTAAAGACAGGTGGGGCATGTGGAGCTACACATAACTGCATCATTCACTCATCACCACCTACTACATATTTCATTCAGGCCTCTGTGGTGCAAATTGCATGGGCAAGGATACCCTAATTCATTAGATGCAAGCCTCCACCTCCCTGGCCATTCCCAAAGGACTTGCACTTCCAAGAATGCTGCTGTTGCTCACAGGACCTGTCCAAGGCCTCTTGGCGCCTGAAGTAGTGTGCCAAATGCTGCCCCTCTTCCCTGGTGATGTTTCATGCTCTGAGCCTCCCACCAGAGGCATAACTAGACAAAAAAGGGCCTGGGGCAAGGAAGTATACGTGGTGCCCCTGGACAAAGGGACGGGCCTCCATGCAACCCGGAAGAGGCAGCAGGAACCTCAGAAAACTGCCTGAAGAAAACTCCAAATTCAGCTGTTTTGCTGCACTCAGTAGGGAAAGTTATCTGCTTTTTTCTTTACTTTTTAACATTTTTAAAGTGGGCTTGCAGGAAAATTGCTCCCCCCCTTGGAATAGCGCCCTGGGGCAGGTGCCCCTTGTTATGTCTCTGCCTCACACTCCCTGGATAAGAAAAAGGAGAGTGGGGAAAGAGGCATCCATGGAGTAGGAAGAGCACTGGAGATGAATGGATGGATGAAGGTTAGTGCCCCTCGCCCCACCAATCTGCTGCCTTGATCGGCCGCATGAATGCGCTGGCCTGATCGATCAATGCCGGGATTTCAAATGTAGGCTTGTCTGTCAAAGTCATGTCTAATAAGCTGCTTGTGATACACCAGGCATGTGTCGGAGCTCACACACTGCTGGAAAACTGTTTTTGCCACCTGCCTAGGGAGATCTACTAAACCCTGGATAGGCCATGCAACTTGACTAGCATACTCCTGATGACCTGTGAGTGTGTAGGCCATTTGTAACTAAACTGTGAAGGAATAGATTCCCTATTAAGAAAAGGGAAGTAAACAATTTTGAGGTTGCAGACAGGCGTCAAACCACTTGGGGCAATTTCAGTAAAAGTTGTGGGACCCAGCATCTCTTCCCTGAATGGCTGCCAGATTTCGTAATTTTCCAGAGGTTAGAACATCCCTGCTGTTGTAGCCGTCAGTTTCACTCGGGGCGCTATCTGTTTTTCCATAGTGTCAGCAGCATCAGCTGCAGGCTAGAAGTTGGGGCTGGTGAGTTCTCACTGAGCTTTCTGGGTGATCCATTGCCAGGTATTGCAACGTTCGCTGTACCTGGGTTTCACGGTTCTTTATTTTGAAGACTGCACTCTGAAGATGGCAACTCTTGTGCCCCACCCAGACTTCTCCGAAGAGAAGTGACAACACCCAGTTGACACCTGAATAAACAAATACTGCCACATTTTAAGCCACTTGGAGGTTTTGTAGAGAATCTAGGCAGGAAACACCTTCTGTTGCTCCACAGCCAAGGGCACTTCAAGATGCTCTCTGCAGGGTGTAGCTTTTCCTTCTGCTTTTCTGGAAGCCCCTGCTTCCCCTGACTTGTTTTTGTCTTAAGAAAATTGTTCCTTTGCATGACCTGTTGAGACCCTGGGCATCCTGTGCTTGTGTTAGGAGGAGCAGGGGAAGGAAAACAATTGCTTTCAACATACAGGCTAAATGGATGGCATGATAGCTCTGTGCAAGGGCTGAGGACATGATGTACACCAGTCCTTCCTAAACAAACAGCTCTTGAATGTTCGTGATGGGAATAGATCAATTTGTTTTGAGGGTGCAATCCTAACTTTCCAGCACTGGGGTAAGGGCAATGCAGCTCCGAAGTGAGGGGACAAATATTCCCTTGCCTTGATGAGGCCTCCGTGACTACTACTCCGCTGCAGGATGTAGCACATGCCCCATTGGCACAGCTTTGTCAGTTCTGGAAAGTTGGTGAGGATTGCACCCTGAGGCAACCAAATCACAAGATCAGGGAACATCAAAGGTCTCTGGCCAAGGCATGAATAGTTATCCGCTAGACTTGGGATGCTTTCGTGAATACAGCTTTTCAGTTCAGTGGGTGGAGGGAGGACTAAAGATGTAAATACTACTTGGAAGCATCTAGTACAGTGGTTCTCAAACTTTTTAGCACCGGGACACACTTTTTAGAATGACAATCTGTCAGGACCCACTGGAAGTGATGACATAGCTACAAGTGCCATCATTGTGACACCAGAGCCTGCTGCTTTCCTGAGAATGCAGCAATAAGTTGGGTTATTTTTCAGCCATTTTCCAACACCAAAGTGAATCAGAAAGGGGAAAACAACCTATTTACAACCTTGACACAAGCAAAACAACCAAACAGCCCTCCCTTTTTCCAGCAGCCCATCTTCCCATATTTTCCATATGGCGGCTTTAAGTGCTTTGCAACTCACCTGAAATTGGCTCATAACCCATTGGTGTGTCCTGACCCACAGTTTGGGAACCACAGATATTCCAGTATCTACTGGAATAGCTGCAAAAGCATTTCAATAAAAAAGAATGCCCATTATACAGTATTGTATACAGCATTAACATTTCAACACGTTTTGTTCCCATGGTGTGATTTTCTTACTGATCTATTTCTCAAACAGCAGTCTTCTTTTTCTATGTTTACCGTAAATTAGAGATTGGACTTCCCTCCCTGAGTTCAAACTACAGTGAAAACACTGCATAACGTAATCATTTATATTGATACTATAGACCAGTGGTTCCCAAACTATGGGTCAGGGCCCACCAATAGGTTGCGAGCCAATTTCAGGTGAGTTGCGAAGCACTGAGGGCAGCCGTATTGAAAATATGGGGGATGGGATGCTGGAAAGGGAGAGGGATGTGTAATTATGTTGCTTGTGTCAAGGTTGTGAAGGTTGTAAAGACTTTTTTCTTTTTGGTTCACTTTGCTATTGAAAAATGACGGGCAGTGCAATCCAACCCACGCAGTGTCGACACAACAGGGTTGCGTCAACGCTGTGCACTTAGTACTGACACGGGAGCGCTGATCGGCACCCCTGCTTCGGTGCTAAGACAACGGGACCAGCACTGCAGGCAGCGCCGGTCCCATTGCGTCCGCGCTGTGCCTCCCTTGTAATAGCCGAAGCTGGCCGGCACAAGAGAGGTGCCATCATGGATTGGGGTGGGGGAGGGCATTTCTGGGTGGGCGGTGGGCAGGCGATGAGTGGGTGATGGACGGGCCAGCCTGGGAGGTGGGCGGGCTTGAGAATCGGCCATAAGGCTGAACCCTAAGCCCAATGGGGAGGCTGCGCAAGCCCAATTCGGGCTGTGCCATCTCCTTGGATCTGCGCCTGCTGTTTAGTGCTCTTGCTGTGGGGAGGCTCCAGCCTTGCCTGTACTGTGCTGGATTTGGTACAGGCTGGCCAGCTGGCCTTGCTGATCCAGCGCAGTATAGGATTGCACCCTGAGTAATAGCCCAACTTCTTGCTGCATTCTCAGGAAAGCAGCTGGCTCTGGCATCACAATGGCAGCACTTCCAGCCATGACATAATGTCTGGTGGGTCCTGGACACATTGTCATTCTCAGAAGTGGGTCTTTTAGTGGTGCTAACAGTGGTGCTAAAAAGTTTGAGAACCACTGCTATGGACTAAATATCAGGAAAGCATTTGAGAAAGCCTCTCTGGCAATAGTGAGAAAGATGGTTTGACGTTTTCTTTCTCATGTGCACACCCACGCTCAAGCCAGACAGAGCAGCACAGAAGGTCGACTGACATCCCTTGCTTAGATTGTAGACATTGAAAGGAACAAAGAGGAGGGGGCAGAAGGTCATAGAAAGGTAGCCTGGGAAGACGCTACTGGGAGGCTCTGGTGTCTTTTTTTGTTGTTGTTGAGACTGTAATTCATTTATGCAGTCACAGCCCTCCTTAATGGACACCTCCAGAAGAAGTACAGAACACCATTTATATAACACACATTAAACATGAGACTAGTTGACATAAGATGGAAAAAAATGCTAAGCTAAACACTATTAAGGGAGTATCTAATGCAGAGTAAGCAATCATGAGAACAAGCCCTAAGGCATGAGAACTGATTTCATATGGGATAGGGATATGTTGACTGGAAATTTTTAATAGCCATATTAAGCAATGAGAGAGAGTCCATAGTAGTGTTCCAGAAAGTTGTTTGGAAACTAGGCAGTCCGCATGATGGTCTGTTTTTACACTATGGTTCTGTCATAGTGTTTTATTCAGGGCTAACTTTGCTGCTCAACGGGTTTTACCTGTAGTTATGTAAAATTCTCATTAAGAAATGTGGGAATATTGATTGGTAGCAATGTAGCATCATTCATTAGAAGGAACCTGACTGAATCCCAAGGGAATTCATAGATGCTACATCAATCACTTTATGCTACCATCCAACAACTCTTTTTCCTTCTCTAGATCCAGAGAACTCCAAAAAAATTTCTAGTTTTCCTCTCTCTTTTTATGTATATATGCTTATGTGCATTTTTCTGGGGAAAGCGTCCATAGACTTCCTTGGGTTCTCAAAGGGGTCCATGACTCAAAATGGTTACGAACGACTACTGTATTAACCAGTTATTCCCTCTGACATGTCATTTTTTGGGGTAATGTACTGCAGCAGAAAGAGAGATTCCCAAAACGTTGCTGTTCATAAATCAAGGACACTTTTTGGATAGGTTAATAAGAGCGCAAGCCTAACCTGGAGTCAGGTCGGCACAGTTAGGCCAGCAACGTTTGGCCAGCACAAGTAACACCATAAAGTATGTTTGGACCACTTTCAGAGTCAGAGAAGCCAACACACAGACGTGCGCCACCCTCCCTGACTCTGAGAGTGGTCCAAACATACTTTATGGCATCCCTTGTGCCTGCCAAACTTTGCTGGCCTAACTGTGCTGGCCGAACTCCAGGTTAGGATTGTGCTCTAAATTGATAGAGATGAGTGGTTTGGTGTGGGGCAAAGGGCTAAAGCAGGGGGTTTATTGTAACAGGTTAGATGAGGTGAATATACATGGGGTTGCCAACCCTTCAGGAATGACTTGCAGTCTCCAGGAATCATCATGAGTCTCCAAGTGACCACTGAAAAGAAACTAACCCTAACCCTAACCATGCCCCCAGGAATGTTTGAAAATGGTTTTCAAACATTTTGTGTGTGTGTGTGTGCTGAATTTATGCTGAAGCAAATGCCCAAGGTGGCTTACAAAGAACAAAAAAGTACAATTTACCCACAATAAGTAAAAAACAGTCTGTGCGGGACACACTGGAAGTGAAGTCATGGCTGGAAGCGCTGTCACTGTGACCCCAGAGCCTGCTGCTTTCCTGAGAATACAGCAATGTTGGGTTGTTTCTCAGCCATTTTCCAATAGCAAAGTGAAATAGTAGAAAAAAAGCCTATTTACAACCTTGACACAAGCAAAACAATCAATCAATCAATCAATAGTGTTGATAGTATAGTAGTATACTACTATAGTAAAACAACGGCACAGCCCTCCCCCCTTTCCACCATCCCATCTTCCTATATTTTCAATATGGCTGCTCTGAGTGCTTTGTGACCCACCTGAAATTGGCTCGTGATCCACTGGGGAGTCCCAAACCACTGTTTGGGAAACTGCTGATACAGACAATTCTGAGTTATATGGACTAGTGGTCTGACTCAGTAGGTAGCAGCTTATTGTCTTCTTTTGTTCAACTTTATTGAATGAGTTCCCATTGTTAAAAACTCTTCAGAACTACTGAACTACCGGTAGATGTTTTACTGTGTTATTATGCCTCCTTTATTTTCCTGTGTTGTGCTAATTGGGATTGTTGTAACTTTCCGTGACAGACAGCTGTACCCTCAGCCTCAGTGACTTCATTTTGATGTTCATTCTTACCTGTTTTGCAACCTGAATCACATTTGTTAGGTCCTGTCATTTGAGCCCTGCAGTAATACGTTTGCCTTGATAAAAGCAGAGTGAAAAAGGCCTTTTCTCTCTTGACAGCCAGCAGCACACGACATACATGTAAATGTATCATGAGGGACTGCCTATCTTAAACCAGTTTTGAAGCAAACCTTTACAACTGTATTTGCTGTTGGATAATACAATGTTTTATTGCTTTCCAAATGTTGAGTGATTATGTTTATTATGCTATTTTTTTAATGAATGTAATTCTGTGGGGAACTGCAGCAATTGCTAAAAGTATTCAGAAATACCTGAGCAAATGCATGGCATTTGTACCTAGCACACAGCTTGTTTTCTAACATGTTCTTGGAATCACTGGCTTCTCATGCTCCCCCCTTTTTTTCAAGAAGGCAAACCATCACTCTCTGACCTCTGAAACAAAGTAGGGCCCCTAGTTTGCCTTTTCTTTCCAGGCAAGATGGAGTAAGCGCAAATGGCTTCAACACACAGGAGGTAATGTCTGCATGGAAGAGGGAAAAATGCCAGAAGATCTTGTGGCTTTGGAGAGAATGTGTAGATGATAAGAGTGGGGTGCAGGAGTGTCATTAGTGCCAGGTTCCCATTATGGGACAACTGAGGGCGCAATCCTAACCTGGAGTTCGGCCAGCACAGCTAGGCCAGCAAAATTTGGCAGGCACAAGGGACACCGTAAAGTATGTTTGGACCACTCTCAGAGTCAGGGAGGACGGCACACGTCTGTATGTGGGCTTCTCTGACTCTGAGAGTAGTCCAAACATACTTTATGGTGTCTCTTGTGCCAGCCAAACGTTGCTGGCCCAACTGTGCCAGTCTAATTCCAGGATTGCGCTCTGGGTACATTTCAAGCCTGGGTACAACTTGCTGCATCCCGGCATACCTGGGAAACAGGGTAAAAGAGTAACCGATTATCTACTCTTACGTTGCTTTAAATTCAGACAATCTAACAGAAACGTTGGAGGTTTTTCCCAGATGTCTGGATATGTGAGAGAATGAGCTGGACAGAGGTGTTATCTGTCAAGATAATAATCACTCTGACAAAATAATAGGACTGCACTTATTTTCCTTGGGGAAAGGGTGTAAGGAAATACATTGAAAATATTTAGTTTCATGCCTGGTATATTCTGTATCTTCTATTATTATCTACCATCACCAACCCCCCAGGTCTGCTGACAAAATATTAACCTGTTCATGACATTCTGCAAGCTTGTTTCACGCTGGGGAGATTACCCCTCCCTTTCTTCCTCCACAGAAAAAGATCCCTTTCTGACTTCACTGGCTATGACATAACAATACTGTTACGTGCCCTGAGCCTTTCAGGCACAAGCAGCTATAAATCTAAATCAATTCTTTTACAGGTAAGGTAAGGTGACTGCTTCAGGGCATGATAGATGGGGATGAGTGCATCAAAACTCTATTGATTTATGACCCTCAATAAAAAAAAAAAGAAGAAATGTAAGGAATGTATGTGGCAGTTTCTTGCAAGTGTCATTGAAACAAATGGGGCTTGTGTGAGGATAGGACAGCTCTTTGGGCAATTGCGGAAGCCAAAGTGAGCTGCTCCTTAGGCTCCACCACAATCGCTTCTGCACTTCAAGGCTCTATTAAGGCCTATAATTTTACCTGCCCCACTCCCCTCAGAAGTGTGAATTAGCTGAAGGGAGGTCTCCCTTCTGGAAAGCAACCCCTGCCTGTGCTCTTTAATGAAGATTATTTATTTATTTATTTATTTTTATTAATAGATTTTTACCCCGCCTTTTGTGCCCGAAGGCACCCTCCCCGCTACATTTCCCCTCCCCGCTACATTTTTTTTTTTTGGTCGACCCCTTTTCCCCACTCACACCCACACACATTTTCCTTCCTGAAGACTCATCTTGTATTTTTACAGTTCTTGGATTCTTATCGATTCTGTGTGTGTGTGTGTGTGTGTGTGTGTGTCTGTGTCTGTGTGTTTTGAATTTTGTTTCTACTCAGGGCAGCCTGCATATACGTATGTACGTATTGGAAGAAGCCTCTTCTAATAAGTGGCCAACTATGATTTCATAGTGGGCATTAGGCCCTTTGGTCTCCTTTTTGTGTTGCAGTCTGATTTTGGGAGGCTTGAGAATAACGAAATATGACACTTGATTTGGGCGGCAGCAGTGCCATGCTAATATCAACTTCAGCATTGACTCTGTGCAATGGAAAAATTCCTGCCTCTTGTCATCCGAAGATAGACTACCGCTAGTGCTGGCTTTCTCTCTGGTAGGTGGTTGCATGCAGGATTTTGTATTACTGTGTCCACTGCCAGCTGTGTGACGGAAGGACCTGGCAGTGGATACACACTAGGGAATAAGAGGCACCTGAACATGCTCAAGCTGCTTTTATTTCCCGTCTCCTAGGCTTAGGGCAAATTCCTGCTATCCCAGCTGAACCCAAGGGGGCAGAGATCTAACTTCAAATTAAGCCCCTGAAAAACTCTTCTTCCCTATGTACTTCCATACTGCCCATTTTCTTATTTGTATGTGTACAACCTTAGGGTGCAATCCTAATCTGGATTGCAATAGTTAGGGTGCAATCCTAACCCAGGAGTGTCACAAACATGCTGTAAAGCACATTTGGACCACTGTTGGGAGTCAGGGAGGGCAGCGCACAAACGTGCACCAGGCTCCCTGACAGAGAGTGGTCCAAATGTGCCTTACAGTGTGTTTGTGACACTCCTGGGCTGGCACAAGTGACTGGTGTCAGCCTAACTCCAGGTTAGGATTGCACCCTTACTCTTTAGCTTTCTGAGTGCCCCACATCAGTGATTAATTAGAAATGTGCAGGGGCTCAATCCTGCCTTGATCCCACCCTTGATCTGGACCTTTAAAACTTTCTCTCCCACTCTTACTTCTATATGCATGGATAGTGGCTATGGTTAGACTATTATGCTGTGGAGTGTCATGGTTGTCACTAAAGCTCTCCATTGTTCCAGCTATTTTTGTGTGAATTCTACCCGATTACATCTCCAATACATTTTTCTTCCTTGTTCCTGCCTCTTACCCCTTTTTCCCACCATGAAAGGATTCTAGGCCAGTTGGGTGCTTGCGCCATTCTGTGGAGAAAAACTGCACATAAAACCTGGCTCCCAGCACCCGTTCTTCTGACTGTGCTAAGAACGTGCTCTGTTCTCTGCTGTTCTTCTGGCAAATTTAAGTGGATAGCACACTGCTGAAATCTTAGCTACCCAGAGGCTCAGAGTGCATGGGACTCTGTACAGTAGCTGCAGAAAGCAGCAGCCCAGGCAACACACATCCACTGTGGCTGTGTGAACAGCATTGGCCACCTCTGCATGTCACAAAAAGGGGTCGGGGTAGTCACTGTTAAGCACCATGAGTGCACATGAATGCATTTTCAGCTTGGTCTAAAAGGCCCACGGTTGTGAGCGTGACTTAGAGGCAGACCACCCCAGCAGCTTCAAGTAGAATACTACTGAAATACTAAAATATTTAGTGCATCTATCAATAAACATTTCAATAATGTTTACTCAATTTGGAGTCTCTTGCGTGTGTGCTCATGTAGAAAAAAATGTTAGCTACTCTTTCCTGACTCTATGCCATGTTTTACTACTTTTTTCTGCATTGTTCTGCATGTTGCCTATTGATAACGTTTTAGGAATCACTGCACTAGTTTATTCTTTATGCTTTATTTCTAGGGTTGTTTGAAAATGGTGCTTTTTTTTTGTTTTTAGATTCCATGATTTGAAAGGCAGAAAGCGTGTTCTGTGTTTTTAGTCTAAGGTCTCATTCCAAGTTATTGTTGTTATTAATTTTAAATGTTTTAAAAGTGTACTAGGTAGATGATTTAGGTGATATATTGTCAGCAGATGCAGCCACAGTATTATTTCTAATTGGAAAAGTAATCAATTTTAATTTCTGGAAAACAATATTCAATTTCAAAATGGGGTGTTTTATGTTTTAATTCAGCTATTTTCATCCCCAAAAGATGCTGTTTTGTGTTTTCATGTGTTTTTAATAAAAAGCCACCCCGATTTATTTCTTCTTTATACTGAGTTTTATCATGCTCTAAAAATGTATAGTGATTATAATTGTTCTTTTTAATTCTCAAAACTGTTGAGCTTCAACCAGTATCGGGGGGAAATTCCACCAACTAGAATACGCCCATACATTTTCCACAGTATTAGACACTCAGGAACACAGATCATGAGATGCTTTTGTTGACAAACTTTTCATGGTGTGACATCATTGGAGAAGCAAATGCCTGGAGCAGCTAGATTAGTTATCAGATAGGCATGTTTTAAATAACTGTATGATGCACATGTCTCTTGTGTGTGTCACAGGGTGGGATCAGCCAATGAGCTATGCCACCTAAAAGCATTCTGATGGGTGCTGTGCTGTCTTTGGTGCATCACATGTGTGCTGTGACATGTTATCTAGTATCTAATGTAATCTGATAATGCATTTATCCCAAGAAGTGGCTCTGTTGTGCTAAACAGGATGTCTGGAACTGCTCTTGTCCAAAAGTTATGGCAAGTGTATTCTCAGATACAATAAAACAAGCTATAATGAAAACCAACTATTGTGTAATAGTGACATGTCCTCTATTTTTCCACAGAAATGCATATACTCAGAGCGCAATCCTAAACTGGAATTAGGCCGGCATAAAGTAAGCCAGCAAAGTTTGGCCAGCACAAGGGCCACCATAAAGCGTGTTTGGACTACTGTCGGAGTCAGGGAGAATGGCTCACATCTGTGTCCTGGCCTCTCTGACTCCGAGAGTGGTCCAAACATACTTTACAGTGTCCCTTGTGCTGGCCAAATTTTGCTGGCTTAGTTTATGCCGGCCTAACTCAGTTTAGGATTGTGCCCTAAATTGTACGAAGGAGAGAAATAACACGGACGGTCTTTGTAGCAGCTTTCCTTGGCTGTTCATATGAATGGTACTGGGTAGCTGAACAATCACTGGGGATAAAGGGATTCTTGTCTTTATTATTCCTGATGTTTTCTGAGATGGAGGCAACTGTGTTGGTAATTCTTTGGCACCATCTAAGACAACGGTCTCCAAACTGAAGACCACTGCTGCAGTGAAGTTTCCCTGGCAAGACAGGTGCTTATGATTCCATGGAGAAGTTCTGTAAAGACCATCCTACAGCCCCCAAGAGTCACCATGGCCAACCATGTCTGCCCAGAACTCCAGGCAGGACACATGCTGAGGCGATGGAATCTGGAAGTGGCTGGCTGTGGTGACTCTTGGGTGCTGTAGGAGGATGTTTACAGAGCTTCCCCTGCCATTCACCCAGAAGGCGGAAGCAGGTGCCATATCTGGCCCTCAGGTCAGAGTCTGAAGTCCACTGACCTAGGACCAGTGACGGGATCTAGGAATGAGGAAGCGGAACACTGGGTGGGACTTACGTGTGATTGGCTGCCCATCCGTTCCGTTCCGCGGCTGCCCTGGCCTCGTCGGGGCGCCTGCTCGCTGGGGGGGACAGGTGGGGGGTGCACCGGGTGCCTGGGCGAGCAGCAGTGGGGCGCACCAACCGGGGGCTGCCCCCCCCCCCGAGGCCAGGGCAGGCGGCAGAATGGAACGGACGGGCTGCCAATCACATGTAAGTCCCGCCCAGCGTTCCGCTTCCTCATTCCCAGATCCCGTCACTGCCTAGGACATTATTGTAGACACTTTTAACTTACTGTGCTAAGAGGAGGGTTAAATCTGAGTTATCTTAGGATGACAAAGTCAGTTTTAGAAAATCATCCTGCTCAAACGAAGTGTGTCCAAGACAATATGTATGAATTAGCTCTCTCAGTATATGATTTCTGGCATGGTTTAAAGCCCCATCTGTTTTACCTGGGTTTGGGGGAGCTATTCCTTAGGAACCTTAACTCCCTTAACATCTAACTTCTTGATCTTTTAACTTGTATGCTGCTTACACTATTTTATGCTGATCTGCCCTTTTATTGTTGCTAACTTTATTTTTATATTGTTTTTAATGGTTTTAATTATTTTTTAAAACTTTAATGTTATTTTAGTGTTTTTATAGCTTGTGTCCACTGTTCTGGAGTTTTAGAAAAATGGTATAAAAATTTGATAGATAAAATTAATTGCAGTACAGGTACACAGGTTTGTGCCTTTTTGAAAATGGTGATTCAGTTAAACATGGGGAGCAGAGCTTGGGGCATATTAATGAACTCTTAAGAAACATCACATTTCAAGGGGAAACATCCCAGAAATTGACCTTACCAGGAATGACACTAGAGTATGGTAGCAGAGTTAGAAACACCTTAGAAATGAATAGAGGAAACATCAGGCTTGAGGACAAAAATTTAAAGTGGGTCAGTATTAACTATGATAATCCCCATAAATGCAAGGTTTTTTAATTAACATTATACCAAAGTCTGCACATTTTGTCACATTTTCATGTGAAAGTGACTGCTACAAAAAAATTTGTGGACTATTAGACCTTAATTGTATAAACCTCTGAGGCAGATGATGAACCAAAACCTTTTTGCAGAGGGTGGTATATTTTTTTCATGGCTGATGTGTTTTGTTTTGTTGAATTATTAAATTTCCCCAAAAGACGGTTCAGCCTTTGAAGTGTTAATAGTACACACTCCACGGGAAACAGGAATCTTCTAGCAATAATTTCAAGCACTTGGTAAACGGTACTTCTATATACTTTATTTTTGTTTGGGACAAAACTATTCTTTTTATGCTGGTAAATTAATACTGGCTGTTTTGAACTGCTGTGATCAGAAAACAAAACCAACATGCTTATGGTATAGGGTATGAGATTCTTCAAATGTGTCAGCTTGGGAGGAAAAAATCATAAACGGATATAACAGAAAAAAGATTTTATTGTAAATGACAATTCTTAGCATTATTAAGATGTTTGTTAATAGTAAGCATATATACAAGAAACTGGAACCTAGCCTCTTGTTCCAAATATAAGTGCCAGGATCCAAAGACATAAAAAACAGGTTCCTTGGCTGCTTTAGTATTTATCAAAGTAGACTCCCACTCAGCATTGCAACTGGGGGGAAATTCAAAAATAATTTGTAAAATAGACAAACTTCCAGTTCAAGAAAAAAAAGTCAACCAATTCCACTAGGTCAGAGATTCCCAACTTTTTTTGCACCCGGACTCTCTTTTTAGGTACAACAACCAGTTGGGACCTCCCCTAAGACCAGAACTGATGTCATTAAGTAGGAAAAAAGGAAGTGACATCATTGTGCTAGCAGGGCTGGAAACTATGACATTAAACAGGAAATGAAGTCATTGTTCCTAATAAGTTACACTTTTTGAAAGTTGAAAGAACTCCAAATCCGTTTTAGAATATTTTGAATGCTTTGCCTCTAAGATATGTTTGCGTTTTGAGTTCTTCTGAGCTTCCAAGATGATGATGCCCAGCTTTCCAAAATGGTAGTGCCAAGCTATATGCAACCCCCTGAAAATCAGCTCATAACCCCCTTGGGGGTCATGACCCCCATATTAGGCACCAGTGCACTAGTTACATTCAATCCTCTTGAGTTGAGTAATTTTTAGAGTTTATAAGTCAAGCACAATTTTAACAACCTTGGGGCATAAAGGCGCTTGGTTTCATATGCCAATGTGCCTGCTTTGTTTGACCTGTCACACTTTTCAGTGCAATCAAGGAGCATAAGCTGTACATGGAGGCTGTCAGCTTTGGGAGAATTGAATAGGTGTGATCCTGCATACAAGCATCCTGCATAGAAGAACCAAAATGGCAACATTTAGCCAAGTTGCTCTGATGTGGATTTTCTTATTTTCTAAATGTGAATATTTTGAATCTTCGGTGCTGCTTACAAGCCTTGGGCACCTTACTTTGAAATGGAAAAGTGTAGTAGTAATCTTTTAAAAAACAAGTGAGTGCTGCCAATCAAAGTGATCAGAGTTTCATCTGTCTAATTCCTGATTTGCATTCAGGTTCAGTTCAAGTCCTTTAAAGTCCTAAATGGTTTGTACCTAAGAACCCTCCACGTGAAGCAATATCATCTGTAGAGACTGTAATCTTCTGCTGATAGAAGTTTCTGATGGGGCAACTTGGGATGGAGCTTGTTTGTTAACCATACGCAGGTTCAGCAACTCCCTTCCCCTGATACCTCTCTCCCAACTCTCAGGATTGTGCAACTCAACAAAGGGGTGGGAGCGCAAGCCCTCTATTGTTTCCTGTTCGGCAGTTGTCTGGCTCCGTAGTGTAACATTTAGTTTTTAATGATGTTTATATTTTGAAAGGTACACTGCCTTGGGTGCCTTTTTAATTATAGTGTAAAAACGCTTAGAGAGCTTATGAAGAAGGCTGGGCTGCAACACCTTAATCCTGCCTCAGGGCAAACTGACCATCATCATCAGAGATACCTACGCTGATGGCGAACCCGTTTGGGCCTGGTGTGTCAAAACTTAGAAAAAAGCTTAACTTGACTCTGCTGGTGTGTCAACCCCCTTCCCAAACAAAAGAGAAACAATTCTTTATATTCATTTATTTAAACAAAAACGCAGTCTAATCATGTGTGGTGCTATGTTTTGTATAAAGAAACATCAAATAATTACAAAAATGGAAAATGAGTAAAACAAACTCAGTTTTTGTCAGGCATTGGTGAATGCTGGTGTGTCACCCCAAACGTTGTGGTGTGTCAGCTTTGACATGCGTGTCATAGGTTTGCCATCACTGTCCTAGGCACTCTTTGATTCCCCAGAAAATTAGTCCTTTTAACCCACACCGCCACGGCCTTCCTTCCTAACATTTGTATCTACCTCAGTGGTACTCAAACCTTTTAGCATTGGGACCCACTTTTTAGAATTACAATCTGTCCAGGACCCACCAGAAGTGATGCTTCATGGCTGGAAGTGCCATCATTGTGACCCCAGAGCCTGCTGCTTTCCTGAGAATGCAGTAAGAAGTTGGGTGATTTCTCAGCCATGTTCCAATAGCAAAGTGAATCAGAAAGAAAAAAGCCTATTTACAACCTTGACACAAGCAAAACAACCACACAGCCCCCCCCCACACAGCTTTCCAGTTCCCCATCTTCCCATATTTTCAATATGGCTGCCCTAGGTGCTTCGCAACCCACCTGAAGTTGGCTTGTGACCAACCTCTGGAAACCACTGATCTACATATATTCCTTGTATTGTGTGTGGGGCTAGTACTGCTTTTCGTTCACTCTTGAGAGTAGCAAAAAAAAAAGTTAGAGCAGCGAGGGAAAATTATTTTGGTCGTAGAAAGAGCCAAGCGACCGATCCCAGTTCCTCTTGCTGTTTTAACCCCCTTTAACAGCTTTTTACTGGGGGGGGGGGGGTTGGTTGGTGGGCCCCACGTCCAGTTAACTTGGGGCGCAGGGTTCGTCAGTACTGAAGTAGCCCCTTCCCTGGGCCCCCCCCCCCGAAATGGGCCTCCTCCGCCCCATTTCACCCAACAACTCTGCTACGGAAGAGCAAACGCAGACGCCGCAAGCTGTTGGGAAAACAACGCGATCCTGCTTTCCAACCAGTCCAGTTACAGTCCAGGGCTTTGTCTCCCCCGAAGGCAGCCTCCCAGTGCTGCCCCCAGGTAAGCAGCAGCCCGAGGAGCGCCCTCGTAGAGGTGGCAGGTGTCCTGCCCATCTTGGCCCCGGTCCTCGCCCAGCCGAAGCCGCTCGCTTATTCAGGCGGCCTCCCGCGGCGCGCATTGTGACGACAGCCGCCCCCGCTTTCTCCCGCCTTTCAGGGCAGCCGCCAGCGCCTCCCTGCTCCTGCCTTACGTATGCCAGGCGGGCGGGCGGCTGCCAACTTTCAAACAATGCGTGCGCGGCGGACTCCTCCCCGGCTGGGCGGAGGAAAGGGTTGGGCTCCGAGGCCTCGGCCAACCCTCTGGAGGCGGCTCCGGCCGCGGGGAGCTCGGGGCGCTGCTGGCTGCCGGGGCTGGTTCAGTGCTGCTCTGGGTTCAGCACCGGAAAACTCCCGAGCAGCGCAAAATCCCAGCAGCCCAGCCCGGGCGGCAGGAGCTTGGCAGCAGCGCCCCCACCCCGTCGCCCGCTCCTTCTCCCCTGCCCCGTCAATGGCCCTTCAGCGAGTCGCGCAGCTCCGAGACCGTCGTGCCCCGACCGCCTTTGCGTGGTGGCGTGAGTGAATGAGGAGTGATGGGCAACACGGTGCACAAGACCCTGGCAGGTAAGTGGGGGCGGGAGGGGGAGGGGGAGGAGCTGGGGGCGGGCGTCCAAGAGCCTCCATCAGTGCACTGGGGACAGGGTTCGCCTGGCTGGGGAGCTCTTTGATTCGGAGCATTCCGCTTCGGTGTGATTGGTGAAATGCACCCTCGGATCCTCTGTACTGAGTACAGGCTGCAGAGAAGCATTTCTTCTCCCCCTCCCGTCCCGCTCTCTGTGGAAAGAGGAGGTGCCCCACCTCCTTAGAAGCAGCTGTCTGTGCAAGTGGCTCTTGCATGGCTTCAGTCCGATTGTCCAGGCAGCAGTGCAGTCGCCTTTGCTAGTGCAAATGGAAATGACAGGTTTTTGTATGCCCCTTCCCCCAGCGCCCTTTGCACGTGCTTCTTTTTGTCGTTCTCTGCCGCTGCTGCTGCTGCTGCCGCCGGCCCCCACACCCGCCCGCAAAGAAAAAAGAAAAAACAGCAAAAAACAGCTCTGGCATCTTGGTCCATTCTGTGCTCTACTTGTGGCAGAAGCTGTCAAATCTGAATGACATGATTGACTATGGAAGGTTAGGCATTAAGAGACGTCACTTTAGGAGGGGAATTTTATTTCTGGTTTCTTTTTCCCTTTCTGTTTTCCTTTGAGACTACTAAAGAAAAGTCTTTAGTCCCCCGTCCCGTCCCCCCTCCCGAAAATTGGACTCTTGCTTCAGGGTAGAGAATTGTATTAGATCATTAGTAGCAGTCTGGTCCTCTGTGATTTATAATACTACCCAAGTCTCTCCTTAAGCATGTTACATCTGATGGTGTCCTTTAGTGGTTATATGTGACAGTATGCAGTGGCCCTTTTTGCTTTAGCATTGGTTGAAACTGGGCAAAGTCCTGGGCAGCTCAGTCTACTGCATGCTTACAAGGGAGCAAGCCCTAATTCACTAGATGGGACTTGCTTCCTCATAAGCATGCAGTGGACAGCAATCTTTAGCAAGGGGGAGTGGCCATAGATCAGTGAGCACACAAAACAGGTGCTCTGATAAAGTCCCAGGTTCCATCCCTGACCAAAGGGTTCCTCAGTAGCAGGGCTGGGAAAGACCAGATATCTACAGAATGCTGCCAGTTAGTGTACTGGGCTAGATGGACCCGTTGTCTGACTTGCTATAAGGCATCTTCTTATGCTTATTGGGAAGAAATAATGCACCTGTACTTCAAACGCATCTGATGTGAACAAAATCAACTGCCTGATTTGATGAGGGCTTAAAAAAAAGCAAAAAATAAATAAATTGTACCCTGTGAATGGTGGCTCGTTTGATGGTGTCTAATGTGTGTAGGTGTCAAAGGCTGCAATCCTGACTGTGCTTTCTTGAAAGTAACCTCCAGTGGAAATCAACAAATTATTAGAATAAATTCAAATTATTAGAATAAATTCAGCAATTAAAAATACCATAAAACATGTAGTTGGCACAGAAAAGGAAAAAGAGTCCTTGCCTTTTTAATAGGCATGGTTGGCAGATTAGGCATGTGTGAGGGGGACAGATGCTGAAGCTGATGGCTTTTGTTCAATAGTCAAGATTATGCTGACCAAAGAAAGGGTCAGTTCGAAGACAGACGGTTTCCTTGAGCAAGATTGTTTTGTTCTCCTTTTACCCGTGTTTCTGTGAACTAGAAAGAATATGCTTTTATAATTCAGGCCCTTTCAGGTTCGAGCACCCCCTTTTCCCTTCCAAGAAACTGAAATAAAGACAATGAACCGTTCTGAGCAGCTGGGATATGTCTTGATCCTTGCAAGCACAACAAAAGGAGGAGGAATGAATGTTTCTGCCTGAAAAGGCCATTTGCACAACCAAACTGGAGATACCTTGCTGCCCTTCATGGTGAAATCTTTGTGTTTGAGTTTTTGTGCTGGCCTTTATTTTAATCTTTTTGAAGGCTCGGCTTATAGTTGCTGCTCAATAACATAAAGGGGAAAAATAATTAGAAAGCACATTGAAAATCTGTTAAGTGTAGTTTGATATAAAGACGCCCTGCTTCCCCCAGCTAGTATTATCCTAATAATGGAAAGCAAATGCTGTCTTGCTTGAGAGTTTGTAATTGAGACTCCTCCTTTTACCCCTGTCAGTGGGCAATGAGAGCAGTTGGTTGATGAGGAATTAACAGTATTGAATGACAGCTTTGATCTTATGCCATCAACTGCTTGGTGGTGTTTTTCCTTGGAGCAATCGTATGTCACATGCAGTATATTTGCAGCATAAGCCTGTACATGTTTACTCAAAAGTAAGCTCAATTGTGTTTAATGGGACTTACTCCCAGGTAAGTGCGTCTAGGCTTGTGCATTGGACAGCTTACTAAAGTTTCATGCACACTTCCATGTTGTGGCTGCCTGCAGTTATGACATTCCCTTGTTGCACCGAGACTCATTAAAACCTGGAATTGTTTCAGTAGCATCATATAACCTTATGAAAGCTGAGTTTTGGTGAGTGGAGTTATGGAATTTTCCTTAACGCCATGCTTTATTAAAAAAATTTTAAATTTGATGTTTGTGTTGCATATTTTCTCCTTGGAGAGATTAAGCATCCAAATAAATTTACTAACGGTCAAACATTTGATCCTAGAAAGAGGATATCACTATGAGTAATCTATATATTTAAAAATGAGCGTATGTATGTGTGTATGTTCCAGCATAACTCTGGAACGCCTGGAGCGATTTACACCAAACGTGGTACACATGTGCCTTGCAATCTGGAAAGAAATACTGCGGGGGTAAGACACCCCTAGCACCCCTGTAAAAATAATTGAAAATGGAGACATTAGTGTCGAATCCACAGTTTACGGGGTCACTGAGATGAATGGTGACACTCCCGATGCCGTTTAAGTCCAAGTTCGGCCCCCATCAGCATGGGGGTTGAGAAGGGGTGCAAGATACAGTGCTTGGAAATAGAATATCCGCAGCACGCTGATGGTGGCATAGAGGACCCCATTTGATTTCAGATTTCACAACTCATCCCACTTCTAGAAATACTGTGGGGGTAAGGCACCCCTAGCACCCCTAGGGGTGGGGGTGGGAAGGGGGTAACATGTAAAAATAATCAAAAACGGCCGATATTAGTGTTGAATCCATAGTTTTTGGGTCACTGAGATGAACGGTGACACTCCCAATGCTGTTTAAATCCATGTTCAGCTCCCATCGGCATGAAAAATAAAATGTCCAAAATGACCAACATTAGTGTCAAATCCATAGTTTTCGGGGTTGCTAATTTGATTGGTGACAGTCCCGATGACATTTAAGCCCAAGTGTAGTCGAATTAAATAGAACAAACAGAACTCTGTAGAACCTTCTGGAAATTTTTAGAAATCTTTATGCAATCAAATACTTACCATGTGCCCAGGCATAGTCACTGAATACAAGGCTATCGATACCATAGTAGATGCCTATGAGGTCGTCAATTTCCCATCACACTTCCTAAACTCACTTAATCCGGCTGCATTGCCACCACATTGTCTTTTACTTACAGTGGGATCTCCAATTATTTTACTACGGAACCTCAACCCACCAAAACTTTGCAATGGCACAAGGCTGTGTGTCAAGAAGATGCTGGGTACTGTAATTGAAGCGACTATCTTAACAAGAAAGGGAGAGGATGAAACAGTTTTTATCCCACAGATAACACTCATTCCGACCAATCTCCCTTTTAATTTTAAGAGATTGCAATTCCCAGTGAGACTTGCATTCTCAATCAAGATCAATAAGTCACAGGGGCAGTCTATTAAGTACTGCGGAGTGGATTTGAGATAGCTGTGTTTCTCCCACGGACAACTTTATGTTGCTTGCTCAAGGATGTGTTCACCCAAGAATTTATTTATTCTTGCTCCTGGAGGTGAAACTAAAAATGTGGTTTATAATCAAGTTCTGTGTTAAATTAATATTATAGTGAATTTGTAAAAGATTTTACTTTATAATTTTTATACTGTACTTTTAATTACCTGTACATAAAATTACTTCGATTTTACACTACAGATAGAATTCATTCCTTTTCCTGTCTAATAGAAGCTTGTGATAAATAAATACCTGGGCAAGCTAGTTGATCTATATAGCTAGCTGTGTGGCTGAAAGATGTTTTAGACTTTTGAAATTTGCTCCGATGTGTGAAGTGGACAAAATGCAGGACCTGAATTTCAGCGGAAAACATTACGATGTAGCCAAGCCATGTCACCATCTTGATTGCTCCGAACACATGCTTGTTGCAAACCAACCAATTCTTGCTATCCGAGTTGCTTTATTTTGTACCTTACTCTACAAATGAGGGTGAAATCCTAAGCTGAGTTAGGCTGGCATAAGCTAAGCCAGCAAAGTTTGGCCAGCACAAGGGGCACCATAAAGTATGTTTAGACCACTCTCAGAGTCAGAGAGGCCAGCACACAGACGTGAGCCATCCTCCCTGACTTGGAGAGGATGTCTAAAAATGCTTTATGGTAGCCCTTATGCGGGCCAAATTTTGCTGGCTTAGCTTATGATGGCCTAACTCAAGTTTAAGATTGTTCTCTGAAAGAGAAATATTAGGCAAAAACCATTCTAAAAATAGGCTTGATTGCAATGTCAAGATCACCATCAGAAAGAGCCACCGACAACCCAGTCCTTTGCAGAGTTAGACACCCTATAGCCACTGGTGTCATCTACAAATAAGGAATGGGAACGCTGGGCGGGACTTCCTTGTGATTGGCTGCCCGCCTGTCCTGTTCCGTGGCTGCCCTGGCCTCAGGGGGTTGCCTGCTCACCGGGGGAGATGGGTGGGGGGCACGCCAGAGCCTGGGCGAACAGCGGTGGGGCGCACAAACCAGGGGCAGGCCCCCCGAGGCCAGGGCAGACGCGGAACGAAACGGGCGGGCTGCCAATCACACAGAAGTCCCGCCCAAGTCCTGCCCAGCGTTCCCATTCCTTGTTTGTAGATGACACCACTGCCTATAGCCCTTTGAAATCATAGGAGCTGCACATTCTCTTAGCATTGGCTGAAAATGTTGACATACGGAGGGAGAGAGATAATAAATCACAGAACGTTGGGAGAGTGGTGGGTGGACAAGCAGGGAAGCAGGCATAAAGCTTTACAGTCTCTCATGTGGCTCAGATCATGAGCTTCTTATTGCAAAATTCAGGCTTAAACTGAAAAAAGTAGGGAAAACCACTAGGCCCTCCACGTATGACCTAAATCGGATCCCATACGAATATACAGTGGAGGTGACAAATAGATTTAGGGGCTTAGATTTGGTAGACAGAGTGCTTGAAGAACTTTGGACGGAGGTCTGTAACATTGTACAGGAGGCAGCAACTAAAATCATCCCAAAGAGAAAGAAATGCAAGAAGGCAAAGTGGCTGTCTGAGGAGGCTTTACAAATAGCTGAGGAAAGAAGGGAAGCCAAAAGCAAGGGAGAAAGGGAAAGATATACCCAACTGAATGCAGATTTCCAGAGAACAGCAAGGAGAGATAGGAAGGCCTTCCTAAATGGGCAATGGAAAGAAATAGAGGAAAACAATAGAATGGGAAAGACTAGAGATCTTTTCAAGAAAATTGGAGATGTCAAAGGGCAATTTCGTGCTAAGGTAGGCACAATAAAGGACAAAAACGGCAAGGATCTAACAGAAGCAGATAAGATTGAGAAGAGGTGGCAAGAATACATAGAGGAACTGTATAAGGCCGATCTAAATGTTCCTGATAACCACAATGGTGTGGTCACTGAGCTCGAACCTGACATCCTGGAGTGTGAAGTCAAGTGGGCTTTAGAAAGCATCACTAACAACAAAGCTAGTAGGGGTGACAGCATTCCAGCAGAATTACTCAAAATCTTAAAAGATGATGCTGTCAAAGTGCTGCACTCCATATGCCAGCAAATTTGGAAAACCCAACAGTGGCCACAAGACTGGAAAAGATCAGTTTACATTCCAATCCCAAAGAATGGCAATGCCAAAGATTGCTCGAACTACCACACCATTGCACTCATTTCACATGCTAGCAAGGTCATGCTCAAAATCCTACAAGCTAGGCTTCAGCAGTATGTGAATTGAGAACTACCAGATGTACAAGCTGGTTTCCAAAGAGGCAGAGGAACTAGCGATCAAATTGCCAACATTCGCTGGATCATGGAGAAAGCAAGAGAGTTCCAGAAAAACATCTACCTCTGCTTCATTGACTATGCTAAAGCCTTTGATTGTGTGGATCACAACAAACTGTGGCAAGTTCTTGAAGAGATGGGAGTACCATACCACCTGATCTGCCTTCTGAGAAACCTGTATGCGGGTCAGGAAGCAACAGTTAGAACTGGATATGGAACAACCGACTGGTGTCAAATTGGGAAAGGAGTAGGACAAGGCTACATACTGTCACCCTGCTTATTTAACCTATATGCAGAATACATCATGAGGAAGGCTGGGCTGGATGATTCACAAGCTGAAATCAAGATTGCTGGGAGAAATATCAACAACCTCAGATATGCAGACGATACCACTCTAATGGCAGAAAGTGAGGAAGACCTAAAAAACCTTCTGATGAGGGTGAAAGAGGAAAGTGCCAAAATTGGCTTGAAGCTCAACATTAAAAAAACTAAGATCATGGCCACCACTCCCATCACTTCCTGGCAAATAGAAGGGGAGCAAATGGAAGCAGTAACAGACTTTATTTTCCTGGGCTCCAAGATCACCGCAGACATTGACTGCAGCCATGAAATTAAACGACGTTTACTTCTTGGGAGAAAAGCTATGGCGAACCTTAATAAAAAGCCTAGACATATCCCTGCCAACCAAAGTTCGCATAGTCAAAGCTATGGTTTTCCCAGTAGCAATGTATGGCTGTGAGAGCTGGACCATAAGAAAGGCAGAGCGCCGAAGAATAAATGCTTTTGAATTATGGTGTTAGAGAAGACTCTTGAGAGTCCCCTGGACTGCAAAGAGGTCCAATCGGTCCATCCTCCAGGAAGTCAAGCCTGATTGCTCCCTGGAAGGACAAATCCTGAAGCTGAAGCTCCAATACTTTGGCCACCTCATGAGAAGAGAGGACTCTTTAGAAAAGACCCTCATGCTGGGAAAGATGGAAGGCAAAAGGAGAAGGGGGTGGCAGAGGATGAGATGGTTAGACAGTGTCACCGAAGCAATGAACATGAAATTGGGTGAACTCCGGAAGCTAGTGGAGGACAGGGAGGCTTGGCGTGCTGTGGTCCATGGGGTCGCGAAGAGTCGGACACAACTTAGGGAATGAAGAAGAACAATGTAAAAGTCAACTAGAAGTTCAACAGTGCATAAAGGTTAACTGGTCATATAATACTTCTGTCCTTTTACTAGGTTTAGACTGCAGTCCTATATGCAGTTACCTGGGAGTAGGTCCCACTGAACTCAGTGGCACTTATTTCTGAGCAGACATGCTTAGAATCATGCCGATAGCCACTTATCTTTATCAAGCCGGCTTTTGAGTAGAGCAGCCTACACAAACATTAATGCTAATAGCTGGGAGTTTAACATCCTTGACTCATGAAGGACCCGTGCTGTTATCTAGCACAAAGTCTTCTCACACTCCCACATTTTACAACATATAGTTGGTTCTGGAATTGGAGAGAGCTGCTTTTGCAATTATGGGGAGGGGATAATTGTTTGTGCACATATGCATTCATTAGGATTCCATTCTGAATCTTATTACCTGATGTGATATACATGGAAAAAGTACAAACAATTTTTGTTCCTTGCAAATATGTACTTATTTGTTATGTTCTTTCTCTCTGTTTTATGGAATCTAACATAGAGTAATAAACAGGAAGTTCCACACAACTAGTTGTCTTTAGATCTGATTAGTTTCTAATGGTCAAAATCTATTTTCTTATTTTGTTGTGGAGAAGACGTATGAGAAAATGGTTCATTTTGTCATGTCTCTTTGTTTAATTAATGTTTGTTTAATTAAATTATCCTTTCACTCCAAATTCCTGGGTGTGGGACTGTTGTTAACTAATTTGATATTTTTCAAATTAAATTGCATGTGTAGAAATAAGAGATCAAAAAACAGAGAATACAATTTCATTAAAAATTCAAAATGGGGGAGGAAGGATAATTTATTAGATTCTTGACATTATTTTATTGAAATGATGTATCAAAGTACATGATGTACTTGTCCATTTGAGTATGTCGTATCAAAACTGCATCTTTACCGAGGTAATATTTTGACTAGTGAAATGTTAACTCTACATCATGGCACGTCTTCACATTCTTCCACAACAGTTGCTGGAGAACTAGAAATACTTCCATGCATATTGAAATGCTCAGGCCAATTCCATTTGAAAATGCCAAGGATGTTTAGAATGATTGAAAGACTGATCTAATATCTTAAGGAGTCTTTCATCTCCTTCTCGGCAGAAACCTGAAGAGCTCCTTCACATTGCAGGAGCAGATGCTTTTTACTCGTTTAAACAAAAGCATTTCTCTTGCCCTATCATGGAAGCAGCAACACTTTTCACGAAAGCTGGGCAAACCATCTTAATCTTACAGTGCAAGCCTGTGCATGTTTACTCAGAAGTAAGTCCCACTGAACTCAATGGCGCTTACTCCCAGATACGTGTGCATAGATTTGCAGCCTAAATAAACTATCTAGCATTCGAACAACATTTATATACTTTGCAAAGTTCATTGATGGGGGTTTGGGGGTTCATTTTCTTGAGTTTGGCATTTAAAAGAATTTTGAAGTTGGAAGAGGCCTTCCTTTCTGAGGCCCTGCACAGAAAATCCAGACAGACTAGTCTCACTTACAGCATAGAAAAAGCCCAAATAATCAACATCCTTTTTAATGGTAAATAATGGAGAAAACCAAAAGTTCTGAAATCCTCCCCCTATCATCTCTGCTGCCTTTCAGGAGCTTTGATATTACATTTAATAATAGCTACTACTATCTCTTCTGCTCTGACATTCAGAAAACTAAGGTTTTATAAGATCTTTTCTATAAGACCTTTGTTTTATCTCCTGCATTCCCAGTGTTCACCACTGTTTGTTCTGGGCTTACACCCACTTATGCCAGCTCTGTTGTTGGCATAGCACTTTTCTGCCAGTGGGGTTCATCCATTGCTGGAGAGGAGTTAGGATACATCAACTCCTAATTTTTCCCACATCATGCCCCAGTCTTCTCCCTGTTTTGGTCTCTGCCCCAGCAGAGATTTGCTGGTGTCTGAATGACATCTGAACTACTTTGGCACAGCATTTTTTCCCCACATTGTACTGCCGTCCATGGTGCTTCTGTCCACCAGCGGGTTTCTACGTGCTTTGTGCTGTCATTGTACTGGTGTGCATGGAAAAATGCTGGCATATCTCAAGAATAGAATTGGGCCTTAAGGGTGAAACCCTAACCATCTTTCTAGCACTGATATAGCTATGCCAGTGGGGCACGTGCTGCATCCTGCAGTGGAGGGGCAGACACTGAGACCTCCTCAAAGTAAAGGAATGTTTGTTCCCTTACATCAACGCTACATTGCCCTTACCCCAGTGCTGGAAAGTTGGTTCGGATTGCACCCGGAATCTCTCAAATGTTGCCTTCTTGTCATCGCTGAATTAGCCACTGACATTCTTTAATAAGCTGTATTGTATTAGTCTTGCATATGAAGCTACATTAACTCCATGCATTACAGAAAACATCTAAAAGCCTTTCTCTAGATCTCCCATTCCATTCCAGTAGAAAACAAATAGGGCCAGGATTTTTGTTCTATTTCCAGAGGGAATGAGAACCAGAGAGAGAATTGTGGAAACACCTATCAGCATTTCTGTACTCCAGACTTAAATTGGTTTCTGGTTCATTGGGAAACACTTGAATTTTAGCTTTACAAGGAGGAATTTTAGCTTACTTTGAGGAGTCTGGATCTCTGTCTGGATCTCTGTCTTGCTACAATATCCAGAATTCGTTGGGAGACGTCATCATAAGTACATTAGCATACAAATGTCCACAGTTTTGTGGCATAGGGGGACTGTATGTTTATGCTTCGTTGTGCCACTGTTCACTGTCTTCCAAATCATTGCCAAGAGTACAAACTATAGTTGGTTGGTTCCTATCTCCTGCAGCTGATAAAACTAGGTTTGCATGATTGCAGTGAATGGGCAAGACTTGTTATGACTTGAAAAGCTGGCTGGAAGGCAGAGTTGACATTGCTGGATTTTATGCAGCATACCAACATATAATTTTGTGACACTTCAGTGGCTTTGTAGGAAATGATACCCCTTTATGGTCTGAAGCTAATTTTCCCTACTCTAAATTAGTTACTTCTTGTTCATTAACAGCCGGATCTTTTATCCCTGTGCTTTGTGGCTATCCTTTGACATTCATGTCACCTTTCCTCCTTAAGACTTTCCATCCCCCTCCTTTAGCTATCTCTGTTCTTGTTTAAGTATCACCTTTCTCCTCTTCTCTGCCATCTATATATGGTACTGTGGCTCACTGTGAGGCAACAAGGTATCAGCCGAATTGTGGGGAGGGTATAAAATGTTCCTTAAAGACTGCTGTTGAAACAGCAAGAAAAATTCCAGATGTTTCTTTCAGTGATAGTTTCATAATGGCCATATTAGGGCATGTGCATACCATATCCTAGGACATAAAAACTGGATTTGTTACTAAGATTTCTTCCATTTATTCATGGAAAGTTGCAAAAGGATGCTTCAATATTTTCTGCAATCCCCACAAACATTGTTAAGCACACTATTATGAAACAAAACATATATGGGAACATCAAAATAAACCTTTGCCTCTCTGGTTTCATAGCCAATGTGGGGTTGATCCTTTGCTTGTACATTCTCCCTACTGTTCATTCTTTCTGTAGCAAGTCTACATTCCACTCTGACTCTGATTTTCTTCACTTTATCATTGATGGCATCTGTTCTGAGCCGGGCCCCTCCCCTGTGCCTAAGATCTCCTGTAATGATCTCCTTTCTCCTTGTTGACCCCCGCCCCATTCAGCTCTCTTGTTCCTCTTCTTCCCTTTTTAGGAAACCTAAGAGTGCGCTCTGGATTTCTAGAAGGAGTTGAAAGACTTGCCAGATAGGCTGGGACAAGCTAAGAGAGACACTTTTGAAGAATCCCTAAATTGGACCAGCTTGAATTGGGAGGGTGGTAATATAGATAAAGCACACTCAATTGAGGTGTGCCTTGCCAAATAGTTTGAAAATCACATGGAAGGAAAGGAAGCAGTGACAAATTGGTTGGCAGGCGTGCAGGCATAATCCGAGCAGCTAGTTCAAACATAAATTGAGCAACATAACAGTTGGCCTCTCAGCCAGGGTTTGGACCCAGGTTATTGTTCTGTATTGTCATGTTTAGAGGCATTGTATATCAGGAAAGAATATTGCAAGCAGCACTTTTATTGGGGAACTAAGGGAAACGGCCATTTATAGAGTTTGTTGTCTTGTTGGATTCAGCATGCAGCCTTTATAGGCAAAAGTTTGTGTATTTGGAATAGAAAAGCCGTGATTAATGCATAACTGCATCAATTGAAACAGCTGTGGAACACAACATGTATATTGTACCTTAGTTTATATACTGGTGTACAAAAAGTGAAGTGAGAAGCTGCCCTGGTCAGACTGTCATCTTGAATAAATTGTTTATAATAAAATATAGTATTTTAGTCCTTAGATTGACCTGTAGCTGCTATGGCTTGAACAGACCCATCCAGTGGTGTCATCCAAATGATTTAGGAACAGGTACTCACTTTTGATTGGCACTTGTCGGGGTCCGCCCACCGGAAGTGACATCATAAGCCGGAAGTGATATCGTGGCAGGAGTGAGGTCATAGCCGGAAGTGATGTCATGGCAGGAAGTGAGGTCATAGCCGGAAGTGAGGTCGTGATGGTTGCCATGGATGTGATCATGTTTGTAAGAACTTCAGCTTGTGGTTAGTGTTGATTTAACTTCTATTGCTTTGCTTTCTAGAGATGTGTATAGACATATTTTGCTTCAACTGTTCCCTGGTTAAATAGCAGGCTAGACTGTACTAGATTGGGAGCCCTTTTGGGACAGGGAGCCATTTAACTTTAATGTTAAATGCAAGGAGCAGGAGGGGGAACGGGCTCCCACCGGGCCGCGACCATGTGGGCGCCCGACCGAGTGTTGGGCTGGCCGGCAAAGAGCAGAAGGGGGAACGGGCGACCAAAAAAAGGCCGCGTGGGGGCTGGGGGGAGGCTGCAGGAGGAACTGGGACGCTGGATCTGTGCGGCTGGAGGGAGCGGGAGCCCCAGGCAGCCTACCTTCTCATGCTTGCTGCCTTATTCCCGGGTCTCCCTCGCTGCTGCTGCTGCTGCTACCGCCTCCGGTCCTCTCGCTCTGCTGCTGCCGCTGGTGCCGCCACCACCATGCTGCCTGCCTGCCTGCCTCCTCACAGAAAGTGCAGGCAACGGCTGCGGGCGTGCAGTACGCATGCGCAGCTGCTGAGCCAACCAGCCGACAGGGCCAGCTTCGAATGGGCGGGGCCAGTTCAACTTCTAGGAACCGGAACTCACGTAGTAGTGTGTGGTGGGTGCATGACATCACTGGACCCATCTCTTTTGCATGTTCCATCTGTACAAGAAACTGCTATAATAACATTGTTTAGAGATGCTGGTGAAACAAAACCCACCAGAGCTCAGATGAGCTCACCTCAATGGTACAGTGAGAATAAGAGTCCTTCTCTTACTCTGATTTAAAATCCGAGCTAGAGAAGAATTCCCTGCTTGCCTCTGGTCTTGTTACCTTTCCTTTAAATGCAGTTTACTGGCTGGGCTAGTGGCAGTGGCCATAGCAATGGTACACTTGCTTCAGGAAGAGGGAAATCTCTCTCTTTTCTCTCTGGTGCTTGGTGCGCTGTACAACAGCATACTATGATAAATGACCCCATTGGCCCTTGGGAAATGTAGCTTCCCCAAGGGCTACTAGCACTGTCTTAAACCCTTGAGTATACTGCTCTACATATGCCAAGCACCGGAGAAGTGAGTAGGAGATTGCCATCCACCACTCTTCGCATGGCCAGAATTCCTCTACTGTTATATCCAACTCAACCAATAAGGGAGCTTTAAAAAGGAAGCTGTGGTTGGGGACTGAGTGGGACGGAGGAGATTTGGGCTTTTTGGAAAGGGTTGACTTTGACCTGGAAATAAACAAAGGTACCTCCTGGTTTGGGGGAAGTAGCTCAGCTTATTTCTGAGCAAAAGCCAATGCAAGCCATAGGTGGCTCACCCAATTCTAATTGCATTCCTCTTCCTCCATGCAGTCCAGTGCAGTTACTTAATAGATTTTTTGCAGCTCTTACCTATGCTTCTTGAAAATAATATGTGCACAGAGTAGGCAGAATCAAATCCAGAATTCATTGTGTCCCGTGGGCCTGAAGAATCCAGACTTCGCTGTCATCATTTTGGATTATTCAAACTGTATTTCCATTGCATGTGTTGAGCCAACAGGTGCTTGGAATAACTATTTATTTAGACACCTGTATCCTAAGAGGCCTGCAATGTGACTCACATTTGGCTTACAACATAATGCACACTTCCTTCACATTCTTTTTCTCTTCCTCACAGAGGCAGTTAGTGCATCCCTGTGAGAGGGGAGGGGCAGTGTACTGCAGGTTGGCATGTGGGATGTTGGTGCCAGAACATCCAAATGGATTTTCTCATTTTCCATCTCGTCACTTGAAATGGGTATAGTTTACCAGAGTGTTCTCCGAGGAGGAGAACTTGTAGTCTGTACTGAAGTACAGCTCCTTTTTATTTCCATAAGGGTGGCTCAAGAAAACATACTTATGAATTATGTCCAGTAATGCTATCTAGCTGGTACGCTGGGCGGGAGTTTCGTTTGAGCGGCAGCCCGCCCGTTGCGTAACGCTGCGTTCCGCCGCTGCTCCGCCCGCCACCCTACCCGCCGCCGCAGCGGAACGCAGCGTTACGCAACTGGCAGGCTGCCGCTCAAACAAAACTCCCGCCCAGCGTACCGGCTAGATAGCATTACTGATTATGTCCCATGGATCTTTTCTGTTTGTCTTCTACTCTGCTATCCTTAATGGTACATCAAACCTGCAACCTAAGCTGACTTGTCTCACCTCCTATTAGAACCACTTCTGTACTTCCAAGAATATAAATAAAGGTCCTCTCTGGGCCTAGTTAGGGGTCTGCCATGTTATTGTCATGTTCTTTTGCTTTCTTCCACCAATGGTGGATATACTTGGTATAAAATCAGTGATTCAGAGATATGCTTTCCATCTTTGACTTTAAGCACTCAAGTTTGAAAATGTGAACCTTAATATGTCACTAATAATGATGATTCATTTGGAAGATTATATAACACCCTGTTCAGATTCTAAAAATCCTCCTGCAAATCAGTTCCACATTTGCTCTAATCAAAGATGGAAACAAACATTTTGCTCTTTGGCAGCACCAATGAATTAGACTAGCTCTGCTTTCCCATTGCACTGAGAGTGAGTGGGACCTGCTATGCAGTGGCATTAACAGAGAACCACCATTTTAAACCTAACCTCTGCGTTTTTCGAGTATAGCATTGTAGCTAGAGTAAGAGAGTGATGGCAAGATGTGTGATGGGTGCGAACTATATTGCCTCAAAAGAAGGAATGTGTCCCATGATAGGGGATAAGAAGAGAGCAGGAATTATTCATTTTATACTTCACAATTTGAAACCTTTTTATTTTCAGATTATGAAGCAGCCTTGTATTGTCTAACTGCTTTTCTTGTGTCATTACAATAAGCCACTTCTTTCCTCTTTTATCCTCCACCTTTCTTATTTTCCAGAAACTTTTGATCTCAGCAACCAGTATCTTTAGAGGAAACCAGTGGTGTCATTCAAATGATTTAGGAACAGAAACTCACTTTTGATTGGCACTTGTCGGGAACCCGGAACCAGTCATGGAGCCCGTTAGGATCCGGAACGCCCGTTCTGGTCCGTTCCCCCTGAATGACATCACTGGAAACCCATGTGAGGGACAGCAGGGCTCCTATACCTTTCATGGTATAAAGAAGGCATTTCAGCTATGGCACGTTTTCAAATCAGGGCTAATCTGTTCTGTGCTAGTCATTTTGCTGGTGCAGAACCGAGTAGACCCATAGCAACTGGTGGGACTTGACATAGGGTAAGTGAACAAGAGTTCCATTACCTTGAGAAAACGTCTAGCTGCCTTTCTACCTGCACAGGATACAGAACCGGCCATTTTGACACTGCTGTATCATGGCACAGGCAGCCCAGTTAGGATTGAGTTGTTAGCCCTTTTGTTTTTACTTAAGTATGTAGTTATAGTTTTAATTTTGTTTTTGCAACTGCCAGAGACTTTTAGAGCACAATCCTAACCTGGAGTTAGGCCAGCATAGTTAAAACATGCAAAGTTTGGCTGGCACAAGGGCCACTGTAAAGCTGGTCCAAACAAAGCATGTTTGGACCATTCTTGGAGTCAGGGAGGATGGCGCACGTCTGTGTGCTGGCTTCTCTGACTCCAAGAGTGGTCCAAACATACTTTATGGTGGCCCTTGTGCGGCCAGACTTTGCTGGCCTAACTGTGCTCAGTTGTCCTCTGGTAGCACTATTCATTCTCTAAGAAAGCTGCCCTCTCCTCACTCTGCAATGTTCACTGTCCACCTCGTGCCTCTGAAGAAACCAGATCTGGCTTGTGAAAGCTCATGTCACCGTACATTTGTTAGTATAAAGGGTGCTGTGGGATTCTGTTGTTTTAATTTGTTTTTGTTTTTGCTAACACAGAATATTGTAGCAATTGTTCTGGTAGATGCCTGTGATTGTTATTTGTGTGTGTTTTGACTGAAAAGAGAAACTCAATATACAGGAAGTTTGTTTCTGTGCTACTTAGGAGATCACAAATGTTTTGTTACAAAGCGTAAAATGTCATAGCCCTCCCCCCCATGGGATTCTCATAAGAAATGAAAATGCTGGAAGTGTAGAAGTAATCCTACTATAATCTCCAGACATAAAGTTTTCTATTGTCTCTTTTCTGTCTCTGCATACCTGTTAAATGTTAACGCTGGTTATCGGGCCTGACAAGTTTGAGATTAATGAAAAAAATCCAAAGTTTTAAATGGTGGGAAGAAGGGCACAATGAAGTAATTCTACCCATGATTATCTTCTCTCCCCATTTAAACAGTGTGGTTACAAGACTATTTTTTAAGCTTGTGTGATGTTAGATCTGTTTTGCAAAGCAGGTCCTGGTTTTAATCTTAATCAAGTCTTCAGCCTACAGGAGTTCAACTCCATCTCCTATGATGACTTTAAAGGGCACTTTAACAATACACAAAGGTGGTCCCATAGCAAGTTTTGAGATTTGCTGATGTGACATGGAACAAGATGGTGATCATATAGAAATTAATATAAATATGCAATTCAGTCATTGAACAAGGGTAACCCAGTTTAAACCATGCTGTAGTAACTATTAAGATGTGATTACCTCACCTTGGCTAATGTCCAAAAGCAAATAAATGGAGTGGGGCTGAGACATAGCACACTTGAAGAATACATCTTATATAATGTTTCCAAGTTAAGGCCTGTGGAATTAATAGTTTGTCACACCTGATCTTAACCGCATTCTTGCTGATTGATGGCCATCTTGATTGATGTTTGCTAGTTTTACACACAGCAATTCAGCCGAGACATTTCTATGTTTAGTCTCATGGTGCTTGATGAGTCCGGTTCTTGAATCCCACACAGCCTTATGCATAAACTCTGTGCCCCACGACGTTGCACAGATAAATCAGCAGCAAGGGAGGTTCCCATATATAGGCCTTTCCTGTTTAGTTTTGGCGTAGGGGGAGAGGGGTCAGTGAGAGCCAGCCTGAGTCGTGAAGAAACTGCAAAGGGCAGAGGAAAAGGCTGGAATCGGGCAATTGCAACTAGAGGCAGGTGGACATTTTTTGAGAGTTTATACATTTTTTGCTTTTCAGATACTTTCCTTGCTTGTACTCAGTTAATCCAAAACAATTTACCATACTTTGGTTCTGCACTTAACATTTTATTTAAAGCAGCTTAGAATTTTCTCCTCCTATAAGCATGGGCGTTAAAAAGGGTTTACTGACTGTCTTAAATCATCCTGATTGCAAGAACAAGATAGATGAAAGATGTGAAGGAGTAACTGCACACTGGACAGTTTATGTAAGGTTAGCAATACTCATACGATCACAGAAGATGCTCCGCGATGTTTTGAGTATTACTGTAGCATGCAAAAAACTCTCAACAGAAGTTTCAACTACTTAAGACACAATCCAAGGCGCCTTGTGGCCTGGGCGGCCCATGACAATTTTAGAATTGTCTTGCTAAAAAATGGGTCCCGGTGCTAAAAAGTTTGAGAACCACTGCTGTATTACGTTCAGTCTCTGCATAGCAGAAGAGTCTGTTCCTGGACAACTGCTCCACACGCCCAATACTTGCGAGACAGGCATTTCTAATAATATGAATTTGAATCAAATATGGTGTGCATTGCTTAGTAACATTCTGACCAACAACAGACAGCGTATACAACATTCCATCATTGGTTTATTGTAAAGCAATTGAAATGGTTTACCTTGGTGTTGGTGGTGCCCTTAAGAGATTCCACAGAATCTGAGGCATAGAGATAGAATTCACTAGAGACGGCATGACGTCATTATCTTGAAGCCACCTCGAGTAGACAAAAATGGCTGACTCAGATCATCGCCGTGAGGGAGGATTGCCGCGAATTCACAAATAAAAATCTCCTTGCAAGTGTAAACGTTAATATCAACCTTTTTAATCATGCCTGCGTGTTCTGCATACGGGTAATAAGGTTACAAATAATGTTTCTATTCCCCGCCCCTCCCCCCTCTGTGAGGAACGCATGTGCGCGTTCACATTTTGAAGTCCATGCATCTGGGGCGCGCCACCTTCTATTTAACTTATTTTCGTAAGTTTTTATTTTTATTCAGTCCTAAACAGTAGGAGCAAAGCAATCTGAAATGCTTGGAATCAGGATTGTTTTGAGTATCCTCCTTCACGGCGTTGATCTGAGTCAGCCATTTTTGTCTACTCGAGGTGGCTTCACTGGGCTCCTATTAAATCAACAGGCATGCCGTCTCTAGTGAATTCTATCTCTATGATCTGAGGCGATTCCTCAGAATGGCGTGAAGAAGCCTCCAGAAGCTACTTCCAGTTTTCAGAAAACTACTTCCTGTTTGCTCCTGGAAACGAAGTAGCTCCCAGAGGCTTCTGCAGGCTATTCTAAGGCCTGTGTAGCCTCCTAAGGACACCACCAAGGTAAGGTTTTATACATTTTTCGCATAATGGCAACATTAAGCAATGTATATTTTTCATAGGTTCTGTGTATAAGTACTACAGCTGAAGAAAGCTAATATTCTGATGTTTCAGATTACTGTATAATGTGATCTGAATTGTGGTAATGCTAGTGAGAAAACTCAACAATATACAAAACAGTTTCAAAAGAATTTGGCTCTTTTAGACATCCATGGTTAGATGGTAGTTTTTGAGGGTTTAAAATTCTGGCTCAGTAAGGCATGTTGGAAGCAATTTTTCACTAGCAGAATTTCTCAAGAATTCACTTTTGAACACTCCTTCCAATAAAAACGTGTACATAATTGTATGTTGTAAAATTGTCGAACTTACAGTACTTATTAGTGGGCTGCTCCCTCAACAGTCATCATGGGATCAGCTATGTCTGAAGGGTAGTAATGGGACCACAAAAGGGTTTTCATGTGCTTTTTGTTTGAGATGCAGTGCACTCCATTTGCACTTTACCTGCTCACAGTAGACAGATGCATATGCAGTGCAAAGAAAATAGCCGCCTA